>CM017190.1:20844200-20931700 GCA_004837865.1 Musa balbisiana | reverse complement strand
ATCGATATTTTGGATTTCATGAAAGCTTTTTTTAAAAAATCAAGAAAGTCCAGAAAAGATATATAACAAACTCATGCATTCGGACAATTTAACATCACTAACTCTCTTCTAATAAAATCAAATTATTCTTCATTTAAAGGTTTTGTAAAGATATTGGCTAATTGATGTTTCGTATTAATAAACTCTAAAGATATGTCATAGTTATTAACATGATCTCTTATGAAATGATGCCTAATGTCAATATGTTTAGTTCTAGAATATTGAATAGAATTTTTTGTTAAACATATTGCATTTGTGTTATCACATTTTATGGGAATATTCTTAAGGTGAATCTTATAATCTTATAATGTATATTTCATCAATACAACTTGTGCACAACATGCACTAGTTGCTATATACTTCGCTTCGGTTGTAGATAATGCAATCGAGTTTTGTTTCTTAGAAGACCAAGAAACAAGTGCATGACCTAAGAATTGAGGTATAGTAAACTACCTAGTTGATGTTCGGTCTAGTTGTAGTGAGGTATAGTAAACTACCTATCATACTCCTATAAGTTTTTTTATCAAAGTTTTCTCCACTTTCGTCCATGTCTAACTTATTGTAGATACTCATAGGAGTATTGATAGCTTTTGAACCTTCCATATTAAATCATTTAAGCAATTTTAATACATATTTGGTTTGACTAAGAAAAATGTTATCACTAAGTTGTTTAATTTGTAAGCCTAAAAAGAAAGTTAGTTCACCCATTAAACTCATCTCAAACTCTTGACTCATACTCTTAGTAAATGATTCACATAAGAATTCATTTGTAGAACCAAAAATAATATTATCAATATAAATTTAAATAATAAGAAAATTATTTTCAAAATTTTTAATAAACATTGTAATATCGACCTTGCCTTTAGAGAAATTATTTTGGATAAGAAATGTGCCAAGTCTTTTATACCAAGCTCTCAAGGCTTGTTTTAATCTATAAAGAGCTTTAGTTAACTTAACCACTTGATTAGGAGAAAAAGAGTTCTCAAATCTGGGTGGTTGTTCAATATATACTTCTTCAGAAATAAAGCCATTTAAGAAAGCACTTTTAACATCCATTTTAAATAACTTCAAATTATTACTACTAGCATAGGGAAGGAGCATCCTTATGGCTGTTAAGACCCTTTTTCTAAGCTTTTGAATAATCTTTATTGAGTCTGTTTAGTCCAGTAGTTTATTGAGTCTATTTAGTTCAGTTAGAGTCGGGTAGAGGTTTATTTAATATTTATTTATTATTAAGAGTCCAAGTCTTGGTGGACTCTAGGTGGAACTCTATAAGTAGTGATGTAACTGCTTCTTTTCGGGAATCAATGAAAAATACTATTCTGTCTATTGACAAACCCTAGGAAGTCGATCCCTCGAGCGAAAGGAGGCCGATCCCCTCGAAGCGATCAAGGAGGCCGATCCCCTCGAAGCGATCAAGGAGGCCGATCCCCTCGAAGCGATCAAGGAGGCCGATCCCCTCGAAGCGATCAAGGAGGCCGATCCCCTCGAAGCGATCAAGGAGGCCGATCCCCTCGAAGCGATCAAGGAGGCCGATCCCCTCGAAGCGATCAAGGAGGCCGATCCCCTCGAAGCGATCAAGGAGGCCGATCCCCTCGAAGCGATCAAGGAGGCCGATCCCCTCGAAGCGATCAAGGAGGCCGATCCCCTCGAAGCGATCAAGGAGGCCGATCCCCTCGAAGCGATCAAGGAGGCCGATCCCCTCGAAGCGATCAAGGAGGCCGATCCCCTCGAAGCGATCAAGGAGGCCGATCCCCTCGAAGCGATCAAGGAGGCCGATCCCCTCGAAGCGATCAAGGAGGCCGATCCCCTCGAAGCGATCAAGGAGGCCGATCCCCTCGAAGCGATCAAGGAGGCCGATCCCCTCGAAGCGATCAAGGAGGCCGATCCCCTCGAAGCGATCAAGGAGGCCGATCCCCTCGAAGCGATCAAGGAGGCCGATCCCCTCGAAGCGATCAAGGAGGCCGATCCCCTCGAAGCGATCAAGGAGGCCGATCCCCTCGAAGCGATCAAGGAGGCCGATCCCCTCGAAGCGATCAAGGAGGCCGATCCCCTCGAAGCGATCAAGGAGGCCGATCCCCTCGAAGCGATCAAGGAGGCCGATCCCCTCGAAGCGATCAAGGAGGCCGATCCCCTCGAAGCGATCAAGGAGGCCGATCCCCTCGAAGCGATCAAGGAGGCCGATCCCCTCGAAGCGATCAAGGAGGCCGATCCCCTCGAAGCGATCAAGGAGGCCGATCCCCTCGAAGCGATCAAGGAGGCCGATCCCCTCGAAGCGATCAAGGAGGCCGATCCCCTCGAAGCGATCAAGGAGGCCGATCCCCTCGAAGCGATCAAGGAGGCCGATCCCCTCGAAGCGATCATCAGGAGGGCCGATCCCTCGAAGCGATCAAGGAGGCCGATCCCCTCGAAGTGATCATCCCTTTCTCTTCTTCTTTTTACGATAAGACTGTAGGGTCTTATCATTTGGTATCAGAGCAGCGATCCTTGGCGTTCTCATTGCAACGTAACTAAAAAAAAAAAAAAAAACCGCAGCCACGCCCCTGCTTCCCAAGCCGCAGCCATGCCCCTGCTTCCGGTCGGCCCACCCGCCGCCACTGCTCTCCGGCCAACAGCCACCACCGCTGCCCCCCAGCCACCAACGACACCTTCTCCACAGTCGGCACTGTTTCCTGGCCGATCGACCAACGCCGTCGCTGCCCCCCCCAGCCGGTGACCTCTCCTCCTCGCTTCCCGATCTCGCTCGAGCGAGAAGGACCACTAGCGTCGTCTTCCTGCCAGCGGATCACCCCATCGCCGCTTATACCATTGGCGACGCTGCCCTAGTCCGCCATCGTGCCGCCCCCCCTCTTGGGTCGCAGCCGCAGCAGCCGGTTGCCGCAGCCCCTCCTTGCAGCGATTGCAGAAACAGAGCTTCCTCTTTCCCTCGAGCATTGTCGCCGCCCAACCGACCCACCACCGCTGCCAGCCACCGTGTGATGACCGCCACTCGCTTCCCAGTCGTCGCTCCCCCTTGCTCTGCATCTTTTGTAAACGAAACAGAGCAAGCACAGGCAACTCACCTTGCACCATAGTCGCAGGTCCCCTTGCTGCTGCGAACGCCGGCTGCCGTCACCGTCGCTGCTACTTCCCAGCCAGTGACGACTCTGCTCGCCGCCCAGCCATGATCCTTACAGCCTCCCCCTTTCTTTGGTGACAGAAACAGGGCAAATCACCAATTGCCCTTGTTCTCGCAGTGCCGCTGTCGATTCCTATTCTCCACTGCAACCTCAATCCCTGTCGCGACCCTCGCTGCCTCCTTCTCCACCGCCGTCGCTGCACTCCGGCCAGCGACCACCGCTTCTGCCAGCCACCGCAGCCTTCTCCTCAACCGCTCGTGATCCTTCCGGCCAACCCCTTCTGTGGTGCGACAAAAACAGAACACGCAGCAACCACCACCGCACGCAGCAACAAAAAATAGTGGCACCCTCTGCTGCAGCAGCCGCCGATTGTAACCACCACCGCCACTTCTCCTAGCCAACGACCAACCCCTCATTCTGCAACAGCTGCCCTCTAGCAGCGCACGCAGCAACCACAGCAAGGACACTGCCTTGCCTCAACCCCAACAGCGCATGCACCATCGATTCCTCTTCTCAACCCCGACCGCTTCAACGCCGCCTCCCCCTGCTTAGCATCTTCTACCACAATCGCAGGTAGCCATCACTGCAGCCTCAACCCTGCTACCTGGCGATCACCCCTTGGGTCCAGCAGCTACAACCACATCGACGTAGTCGCCTTTCAGCCGCGGCGCTCTCACCCCACACAGCGACAGAGATAGGGCAACAACTCTTCCTTCAACGCAGCGACCACAGCACTGCCCTCGGCGTCCACCTCCTCGGCAACTTCGCATTGACAATGCTGGTGCCCTTGACCGATATCAAAAATAGGAGTTGAGAACCCAAATTTGCAGTCTTGCGCAATGGCCACCGATAACGTAGTAAAAGCACAAATGGAAGCATGGGAAATCAGAATTGAGAACTAGTTGTAAGAAACACTTAATGATTTCAAAAAGAGCCTACTGGAGAGTCTCAGCAAATTTCAACAAGATAGGAGCTCAAGTTCTACGTTGCATAGATATGAAAATACAAGAAAATGGCCCCAAGATTGTGATACAAACTACTCACACATGAAGGTGGAATTTCCCAGATGGAAAGATAGAGATCCGACTAGTTGGATCTCTAAGGCGAAAAATTTCTTTCATTTTCACAGAACCCCAGAAGAATTGAAGGTAGAAGTGGCCTCAATCCAGCTCGATGAAGATGCAATCCAGTGGTACAATTGGTATGAAACTTGCTATGGAGTTCCTTCGTGGGAGTAGTTCAAAAGAGGGCTTCTTGTTCGCTTTAGTCCATCCGATTATGAGAATGTTGATGGCCAGCTTGTCAAAATTTGTCAAACTTCTACAGTATCAGAATATCAGAGTATGTTTGAAAGATTATCAAATCAAGCTAGAGATTGGTCAGAACGACAACTTCTGGGTACATTTATTGAAGGGCTTATTCCAGAAATCCGATGTGAAGTTAAGGCTCGTTAACCCCGCACTATGATAGCTGCGATCTCATTCGCACATCTACATGAGAAAAAAATTAGCAAGGAAATATCAGCAAGGGGTTTGTGCTATGATGAAAAGTGGAGTATAGAGCACTGATGTAAACAAGGGCAACTTCTAATGATTGAACCAATTGGAGAGGAGCCGAAAGCTAAGAATGTAGACTCCGATCATGAAGGTATAAATTCTAATGAAGATGTTAAACCTACCATACATACAATGCATACATTAGCCGACTACTCTAACCCGCAAACTATGGAAGTTGGCGGAACTCTAGAGCATGAGCCTATTATAGTTTTGATTGATACTGGTAGCACTAATAATTTTATGGATAGTGAGACTATTGACTAATTGGCCCACCACATTGAAGACTATGACAGATTTGATGTAAAGATCTTTGATGGACGGATTTTCACTTGTGATAGCAATGGTTCAAAGATAAAATTGATTATACAAGGCCAGCAGTTTCTTACAATGATGACTATACTGAAAGACCGACCTGTTGCTTACACTATCAAAAGGTGGAGATCATACTTACTTGATTAACGGGTTGTGATGCATTGTAGATAATCTATGACTAAAGAGAAGCTCCCCGTGATTGATGCTGCTCAGCCTTGAGGACAAGGCTGATTTGAAGAGGGAGGAACTGTTAGGACCCTTTTTCTAAGCTTTTGAATAATGTTTATTGAGTCTGTTTAGTCCAGTTGTTTATTGAGTCTATTTAGTTTAGTTAGAGTCGGGTAGAGGTTTATTTAATATTTATTTATTATTAAGAGTCCAAGTCTTGGTGGACTCTAGGTGGAACTCTATAAGTAGTGATGTAACTGCTTCTTTTCGGGAATCAATGAAAAATACTATTCTGTCTGTTGACAAACCCTAGGAGGTCAATCCCCTCGAAGCGATCAAGGAGGGCCGATCCCCTCGAAGTGATCATCTGTTTCTCTTCTTCTTTTTTACGATAAGATTGTAGGGTCTTATCAATGGCTTCTAATCTTGCCACAGGAGCAAAGGTTTCTTCATGATCGATACATTCTTCTTCGTTGAAACCCTTGGCCACTAATCTAGCTTTGTTTTTAACCACAATACTAAAGTCATCTTGCTTATTTCTAAAGACCCATTTAGTACCAATAACTAAATGGTCATTTGACCTCGGAACAAGCTTCCACACCTTGTTTCTCTCAAATTAGTTCAACTCTTCTTGCATTGTGATAACCAATGAATTATCTTTCAAGGCTTCATCAATGTATTTTTGTTTAATTTGAGAAAAAAAATGGCATTGACACAAAACCTTTTAAGAGAAAAATGAGTTTAAACCCCTTTTGATGTGTCTCCTATAATTAGCTCTTTAGGATGAGCATCTTCATACTTCTGTTCCTTGGATAAGGATGTTTCGAAAGAAGATATATTCAAGTTGCTAATTGGAGGAGAGGGTTCATTTAAATTCAAAGCATTAAAATTAAGATCATCATCAAACTCATTTTTTTTAAATTTAGAGACTTCATTAAAGACAACATGAACAGACTCTTCTGTGACCAAGGTTCTTTAAATAGAAGAATATCAAAGAAAAATTTCTTCATCGGATTTTGCATCAAACTTTCCTATGGCATATTTTTCATTCAAGATAAAACATTAACAATCGAAAACTTTAAAATATGAATGTTATGACCCTTTTATTTTCTAAGCTTTTGAATAATATTTATTGAGTATGTGTAGTTTAAATAGAGTCGGGTAGAGGTTTATTTAGTATTTATTTATTATTAAGAATCCAAGTCTTAGTGGACTCTAGGTGGAACTATATGAATAGTGATGTAACCATTTCTTTTGGGCAGATAATAAAATATTAGTTAGTCTTTTAACAAACCCTAGGAGGTCGATCCCCTCGAAGTGATCAAGGAGACTGATCCTATCGAAGTGATCATCACATTTCCTCCCCTTTCTTCTATAATAAAACCCTAAGGTCTTATAATTTGGTATCAGAGCAGCGATCCTCGGCGTCCTCATTGTAGTTATCATCATCCAAAAAAACGAAAGGGGCCACAACCATGCATGACCGAGAACCCCTGCTTCCCCTCTCCACCACCACCACCATTGGTCGAAATGGCCCCTAGTTCCCCTGCTTCCGACTAGCCCCATTGCCGCCACTACTCTCCGGCCAATGACCACCACTGCCCCGCTTCCCGACCAGAGTCCACCATCGCTCATTGCCTCCACCTGAGCCACCATCGCTTCCAAGAGACGACATTGACAGCATCCCTCCCAGTAGTGACCCTTGCTGCCTCCTTCTACTCTATTGCTCGCCTCCCCTTGGGTTGCAGTCATAGCCACTTGACCTCCCTATTAGGAACAAGTTGACACTAAGAGGGGGGGGGGTGAATTAGTGCAGCGGATAAAATCACATCGGTTCAAAAATCTTTCATTCGTTGAAATTGATTTCAGAAAGATGCTGCTTAAATTACATTCGGAAGGGCGTGCAGCAAAAGTAATGAGAAAGTAAAGCGGTTTCCAATAAAGATAAATAGTGAAATAGAAATGCAAACTGTTTTATAGTGGTTCGGTCGCTGTGACCTACATCACTCCACCGATTCCTCTTCCGTCGAGGCCACCGGCATTCACTAACGATCTTCTTTCAATGGGCGAAGATCAACTACCCTTTTACACCCCTCTTCTCCTTTTCATAGGTTTAGGAGACAACCTTTACAACCCCCACTTTCTCCTCTCTTAAACTTCACAAACACTTAGACTTTTGAGAGAGATTCACACAAGATTACAACAGCGTTTTCTTTTTTTTTTGCTCTCAGTTGTGTGTATGTTAACCAGGGATGGGAGGGATATTTAGAGGCCTCAAGTGGATTCAAACTTGGAGCCTAAAAATGTCTCATTCTCGATTTCAATAGCATTTTCTTTTCTTTTCTTTTCCTTTTGCTTACCTCTCCTATTCTCCTCCCCCTCTCCATGTTAGGACCCTAGCTAGGAGAGTCCTAATTGAGAGGGGCATTCATGTAAAACCTACCTAAGCCGACCCCTATTAAATAGGTGAAGAGGCCGGCTAAGTTTTGGAGGTTATTTCTTAGAGAAGAATTAGGAGTTGTAAAGGAATAGGAGTCTTGAGTAGGAGTCCTATTAGGAGTTAGGGTTTAGAAACCCTATAAATAGTCATGTATTCATCCTCTTTTGATAAGCAATAGATGAATCTTTTCTGTAGCCTTTGTGCAACAATTTGGAGGAAGGAACCCCTATAGAGTTCCAAGGAGGCCAATCCCCTAAAGAGATCAACCCCAAGCTTAGAATCTGCAAGGGTTCTAACACTTGGTATTAGAGCAGCATTCTTAGCATCTTGCTGCCCTTCCATAGCCTTCCATCATCTCTCCATAGCCGCCCAAAGCAATTCCCACAATTGCTTAAAAGATTGTCGCCAAATTCCATTGTCATCTCCACCATTGCGGATCATCCTTTGATCTCCCCGTGAATTGCAACAGGTTCTGGTTTCCTACCTTACTTTGCTGCAATTTAGTTATCCTTATTTAAAAATCCAAAAAAAAAATTTTGTTCCTATATTGCTACATAAACTTTTCATCGCAAAGTTTTTATCTATATGACAAAAGATACATTGCAAAATTCTAGCCGCATAGGACTGTCTGTTTAATCTTGCTACTATGTTTTTCCTATCTAAATCTCTATAAAATTTTTATGATAGCTTTAACACTTCCTAATAGTAGATTTCCCTTTGGTTTTGTTAAAAAATTCTTAATATAAACTATTGATCTTTCACGTCTAAACTGCTATACTTAAAAATCTGCACTGTAAAATTCCAACCGTATAGCACAATTAGTTTGATCTTACTACTATGTTTTTTCTTTCCAAATCTCTACAAAATTTTTATGATAGCTTTAACACTTCCTAATAGTTGATTTTTCCTTAGTTTTGTCAAAAAATTCTCAATATAAACTACTGATCTTTTACATCCAATCTGCTACACTTGAAAATCTATGCTATAGAAAATTTCAACCGTATATTGTTTGCCTTAACCGATTTATTGGAATCTTTTTTGAACGAAATTTCTTATACACTTTATAGATCATCTTGGCTTCCATCTAAGATTGATTTATTAAAGAATTTATCTCTAAAAATGATTTTGTGTTATTGCAAATTTTGGTCACAGACCGTTGAAATTTTTCGACGAGAATTCTGCTATCGCAACTTACACCAATTTTCTTGCTGTTATACTACCAAAATCTTCTTGATTAAATTGGACATCCTTGTTGTCATATAAACTGAGATTTTGCTATCAATTCTCTTCTCAAATCTCTCAAGTTTTTGGTAGAAATTTTGTCGAGAAACCGCTGTTTCTTCGACGATAATTCTGCTCTTACAAGATAATAAATACCTACAACAACTTCCGCTGATTTCTATCAAACCTTTGCTGCCATCTACTATAGATCTAAAACTTTCATCCACAGCCCTAAAACTCCACCAAACCACACCCTCAAACTACACCCAAAACAGCCACAAAACAAGCCTAAACCGCAGCCTACATCCACCAATCCACCAACCCTTTCGACCATCACTTCTCGCAACCTATACATGTCTTTAACCCTACAACAAAAGAGAGATCTTAACATCACAGGTTTGGAGGGATATACTATTGCATTGGAGGAGGCAATCAATGCTAAATTCGAAGCCTTCGAGGCACGAATGGAGGATAAGATTCGGATTCTCTTTATCGAACTCAGTTTGGGCCGACCACCAAACCCGAAAAAATCACATTAAGAAGAGAGCTCTAACCAATCGCACTGAGCCCAAAGAAATGAATTCCAAGAAAGGGGAGGCTCTACGACTGACCCCAACTATCTATGCATGAGGGTGGACTTCCCTATATGGGAAGAAGGAGACCCAGTTGGTTGGATCTTACATGCGGAGTGATATTTTCGGTACCACAAAACTACGGATGCATCTATGATAGAAATTGCAGCTATACATCTTGAAGGGGATGCCATATAGTGGTTTGATTAGTTTAAACATACTCATGGAGTTCTCTCATGGTGACAATTCAAAGAAGGACTGCTGATCTGCTTCGGACCAACCGATTACGAGAACATTGACGGACAACTAGCAAAGATCCGAAAAACCTCCACCATTCAGGAGTACTAAACTAGGTTTGAAAGGTTATCTAATCAAACTAGTGATTGGTCTCAAAAATAGCTATTGGGGACCTTCATTGAGGGCTTGAAGCGGGAGATCCGAGGAGAAGTTAAAGCACGACAACCATACACGCTTAAGGCAGCCATCTCTTTCGCACGACTTCAAGAGGAGCAATTGAACCATGAAACTTGGATGACTAGGGTCACTCCCTGACCAGTAATACTAAAGCCCTCAGCCCTCTCTATTGTCAACCAAGTCCCTGCGCCAAAAAGGTTGATAAGAGAAGAGCTTTGGGAGCGATTTACGAAGGGGTTATGTTGGCATTGCGACGAGTTGTGGAGCCGTGAGCATTGTTGTAGTAAAGGGAGACTTTTTATGATTGAACTAGTAGAAGAATAGGTTATTAAACGTCCAGAAGAGAGTCTTGAACATGAAAAAGAAGATGCAAAGGAAGAGCCACAACCGACCGACGTTACGGTACACGCACTAGCTGGCCACTCAAACCCGCAAACAATGAAAGTAGGAGGCCTTCTCAAACAACAACTGATCACTATTCTCATCGACACGGGTAGCACTATTAACTTCCTAAGTAGTAAGGTTGCAGCTCGGATGGCACTCCACATCGAAGGTTGCAATAAGTCCAATGTAAAGGTCATCGATGGCAGAACCCTAAAGTGTGACCAAAGATGCTTTTGGGTAAAACTATTACTACAGGACAAAGAGATAATTACAGATTTCTTCCTCCTCCCTCTTGATGATTATGAGGTCGTGCTCATCATCAAATGGCTGACAACATTAGGTGATATCTCTTGGAACTTTATGAAACTAATTATGAGATTTTACAGTAAAGGGAAACATGTGATATTGCACGGGAAACATGGGGGCGACGCAATAACGATTTGCACACAACAAATAGAGAAGGTTTTGTATAAAGCATGCAGTGCCTTTTTGGTACAACTTGAGTAGCAAACTAAGGGAGAGCCAATAGAATTTGAAGATCCAAACCTACTTCCTTTGCTTGCTGAATTTTCAAATATATTTGATGAACCGCACAACCTACCTCTTACCCGTCGGTATGATCATTGTTTAACGATTCTTCCAAGCAAACCTTCAGCAAATACTTAGTCATATTAGTATCCACATCTCTTGAAGGATGAAATAGAAAGGATTATAAAAGAGATGCTCAAAACAGGAGTTATTTGGCCAAGTTACAATCTCTACTCTTCACCGGTGCTCTCCATATGAAAGAAGGACGGAACATGGCGAATGTGCATTGATTACCGAGCTCTCAATAGCATAACCATCAACAACAAATACCATCTTCCAATAGTAGATGAATTGCTAGATGAAAGGGCGTACGAATCATTACCAAGATGGACCTTTGATCCGGGTATCATCAAATACGAGTGTGCAAAGAAGACAAACCGAAAACCGCCTTTGGAATACACTATAAATTTTTGCTTTCTTCACCAAAAGGTAGAATATCTTGGGCATATCATATTAGAGGAAGGTGTGGTAGTGGAACCCTCCAAAATTGGAGTAATGTAAAACTGGCCGACCTCGAGGAACATGAAAAACTATGGAAAGATCAGTGCACCACCTACTTCCTTACTAAAAAAAAATGCTTTCCAATGGTTAGAAAAAGCCACCACTGCCTTCGACGAACTTAAAGCTGCAGTGACGACAACGCTCAACTTCGGCAAGGCTTTTGTTATTGAAGCCGATGCCTTCGGAGTCGGAATTGGTGTTGTATTAATGCAAGATGGCCACCCCCTCACTTATACTAGTAAGGCATTATCTCCTTTCCATCTCAAAATGACTCTTTATGACAAGGAGATGCTTACAATTGTGCATGCGGTGGCCAAATGGAGATCGTACTTGATTAGACGACGCTTTCAAATCAAAACCGACCATAAAAGCCTAAAATATTTCTTGGAGCAAAAGATATCTTCCCTTGAGTAGCAAAAATGGGTAACAAACCTTCTTGGATATGATTATGAAATAACTTACAAAAAGGGGAAGAATGTTGTTGCAGATGCGCCTTCACGGCTACCAAAGCAAGCTGAATTTTCGGCCATTTCACTTTCGATTAGCAACTTCTCTGAGGATATTAAGAGGGAATGGCAGGAGATCTCTAGACCCAATCGAGAGCCATTATTGATCGACGGATAGTGACTCAACGATAATGACCCACTATTGAAGTGCTAATACAATATGCAAACTTACTAGCAGAAGGTGCCACTCAAGAGAACTATGATGATTAGAAGATCAAATTCCCAGAATTCATGGATTGTCAGCCTCAAGGACAAGGTTGATTTGAAGAGAGCTAGTCTGTTAGAACTCTAGCTAGGAGAGTCCTAATTGAGAGGGGCATTCATGTAAATCCTACCTAAGCAAACCCCTATTAAAGAGGTGAAGAGGCCGGCTAAGGTTTGGAGGTTATTTCTTAGAGAAGAATTAGGAGTTGTAAAGGAATAGGAGTCTTGAGTAGGAGTCCTATTAGGACTCTAGGTAGGAGTCTTAAGTAGGGGTCCAATTAGGAGTTAGGGTTTAGAAACCCTATAAATAGCCATGTATTCATCCTCTTTTGATAAGCAATAGATGAATCTTTTCTGCAACATTTGCGTAGCAATTTGGAGGAAGAAAACCCTATAGAGTTCCAAGGAGGCCGATCCCCTAAAGAGATCAACCCTAAGCTTAGAATCTGCAAGGGTTCTAACACTCCACCTCAAAGCAGGTTTGGAGTTTTGAGGAGCATCATTGCAGTCCTGCTATGTGGATTACTACTAGAGAGGAAGACGCTTGACCTCCTTCACCCTATCCTAGAGATCTACAAGGAAATAGGGATATACAATCTCCCTAGGTAACACAATATATTCTATATACAGTTTGTTTCGTGGATTTTTGTGCATCAATCTTCGCATGACGATGAACATCTCTTGGGGAATAGGGGATTTTGTTTTCCTGTTCTTCCGCTACGCATGTGATGTCGTCCCCCAAGATTTTCCAACAATGGTATCAGAGCCAAGTTGTTCATGCGATAGACTGGTTGTGAACTACGTGTGTTGTGTTTTAGAGAAACTTTTGATGTCAAAATTGTTTACGCAAAAGCAAGGAAGGGCAGCAATAGTTGCTTCCCTCGATTTGTGTGTCTATAGCCACCTGTAACAGTAGTTGCAGCTAGGCAGCACAACACCGGCGCATGCACAAGCGCTATGCTTACAGCAACTAGCCGACGGCTTGCTTGTAGCAGGCTTGTGAACGGTGGGGCTGGCAGCCCGCGTGAAGAGGCGCCCGCAGTCGTTGCGCCCAAGGGCAAAGGCACCATTGGGCAACGGCGCCTGCAGCCGCTTCTCCTGCGAGGTGAGGCACCGCATGGCAGCATCGCCTGCGACCACCGCTCCCACGGGCAGAACCGCCCATGGAGGCGACGCCGCCCGCGAGGGCACCCACCTACAAGGGCAGCACCCCACCTTTCACTGCACATCTTACCGCCTATAGGGTGGCGGCAGTGGTGGCAGTTGCATCAGGGGAAAGGGAGAAAGGGGCTTAGGGTTTCTTGGCAAAAGATAGTTTTGCCCCTCGAAATTTGAGAAATTCTAGTTCTGTCCTTTTGTCCAAATTATGAAAATACCCCCTTAGAATTTAGAAAAATCCCTACATGTCCCTGATTTCAAAATTATTAATTAATTAAAATGTTTAATTGATAATTATTTTTATTATTATCTAGTAGTCCTATATGATGATGATTTATACATGTGATGTATGATATGTGGACGGATGATCATGGATCGTGTGATGTGTGTATTTATGATTATTATTATTAGGGCTTACGAACCTCCATTATATTTCTTGTTTATGCCTGGCCTACATGCTTATGATTAAGTTGTAATTACTGTTAGGATCAGAGCAGCACTAAGAGGGGGGAGGGGTGAATTAGTGCAACGGGTTAAAACTTGTAAGTTTGAAAACGATTTCATAAATGCGTAGATATTTCAATTAGACAATGAATGACTTGATAAAAGTAGCTCGAGTAAAGTGAGAAGATGAAAACCGTAAGCTTGCTACTGTATAAATAACGATTTCAGAAAGGTAAGTACTCACAAATTCAATAAACACACCAATTTAAAGTGGTTCGGTCAAATGACATACATCCACTTGCGAAGCCTTCTTCGATGAGGCTCCCAACTTCCACTAGCAAATTACTTTGAAGGGGAAGGACAAATACCCCTCTTACAACCTTTTACAAGTGGTTCACACTCTTACATATTTTCAACGAGAAATGAGGTGAACACTCAAGCAATTGAAAACAAGACTTGCTAAAGACTTTGCTAAGGCTTTTATCTCAATCTATTGCTCCTCAAAGGTTGTATTCTCTGTTGAGAATTGAGGGGTATTTATAAACCCTAAGAGGATTTAAATTTGGGCTCCAAATTTTGAATTCTCTTGGGTTCTCGGAGTTGGCGGTGCCACCGCCTATCAATGTCACATTGACCATCTACTGGCGGTGCCACCACCTCTCAATGGCGGTGCCACCGCCCAGTCCAACAGTGCCACCACCTGGACTATTCCAGCTCACTAGTTGGGCTCTAAACTTGGCCCAAAGCAATCCAAACTCGGGCCCAATTGGCCCCTATCTGAGTTATAGGATTAACCCGTAATCCTAACCCTAATTACATGCAAACTATAAAATTAAGACATATTCCTAATTTTACAGTGTTGTGCGGCTGAAATTTTACAGTGCAGATTTTCAAGTACAACAGATTAGATGTAAAAGATCAATGATTTATATTGAGAATTTTTTGATAAAACTAAAGGGAAATCTACTGTTAGGAAGTGTCAAATTTGTCATAAAAATTTCGTAGAGATTTGGATAGAAAAAACGCAGTAGCAAGATCAAATAGACTGTGTTATGCGGTTAGAATTCTGCAATGTATCTTTCATCGTAGAGATGAAAACTTTGCGACGAAAAGATTATGCAGCAATATAGGAACAATTTTTTTTTTGGATTTTTGAATAAGGATAACTAAATTGCAGCAATAGTAAGGTATGAAACCAGAACCTGTTGCAATTCACGGGGAGATCAAAGAATGATTCACGGTGGTGGAGATGACGGTGGAATTTGGCGACGATCTTTTAAGCAATTGTAGGAATTGCTTTGGGCGGCTGTGGAAGGGATAATGGATGGCTGTGGAAGGGCAGCGAGATGCCAAGAACGCTGCTCTGATACCAAGTGGTAGAACCCTTATAGATTCTAAGCTTGGGTTTGATCTCTTTAGGGGATCGGCTTCCTTGGAACTCTATAGGGGTTCCTTCCTCCAAGTTGCTGCACAAAGGCTGTAGAAAATATTCATCTATTGCTTATGAAAAGAGGAGGAATACATAGCTATTTATAGGGCTTCTAAACCCTAACTCCTAATAGGACTCCTACTCAAGACTCCTACTTCTAACCAACTCCTAATAGGACTCTTATTCAAGACTCCTACTTAAGACTCTTATTTCTTTACAACTCCTAATTCTTCTCTAAGAAATAACCTCCAAACCCTAGCCGGCCTCTTCACCTCTTTAATAAGGGTTGGCTTAGGTAGGTTTTACATGAATGCCCCTATCAATTAGAACTCTCCTAGCTAGAGTCCTAACAGTTTTTAATCGGCAATGTTGAGTTTCCTTCCAGCGAGCTTTCCGATGATCTTCCGGCGAACTTCTGATACACCCTTGGATTTCTTTCGGCGGACTCCCAATAGGCTCCCGATCTTGTGATGAGTTCAGCGAGTCTTTTGGCATGTAGCCAAGCCTTCTCAGTGATCTCCGCGAACCTCCGACGATCTCTTCGGCGGACATTCGAAAATTTTGACAAGTCCCCGATTTCTTCTCGGTTGGTTCCGCTAGCATCTCCGACGAATCTTCGGACTCTCGAACACCCATCAAACTTGACTCTAGAAGACTTGCTTTATGTCTTCAAGCTATCGTAGTTAATCCTACACACTTAAAACAAAACTTCAATCGAGACAATTAATCCTAAGCAATTAATCAAGTTGTCCGGCATGTCATTGGTCCCTCGACGCTTTGTCCGATTTTTTGACGCATCGTCCTCTCTTGTAGCCTATTGCCCAATTGGCCAGTTAACTCCGCAACTCCGATATCCTTGGCACAATCTTCGCTCTTCTTGTCCCGATGCCCGAATACATGGCTCGAAGCCTTTTGTCGATATGTCGACCGATCCATCGGCCCGACGTCCAATCTTTTGACATGTTCCTCTGGCCATTTGGCCCGACGTCCAATCCAATCTTTTGACATGTTCCTTTAGTCAAAACGCAGATAAAATCATAAACACATATCAAATTAGCATATTTTGCATCTTGAGATAGGCAAGATTGCACATTTGGTATGCAAATTTATAGTATGCAGGTTATAAACTTTTACACATAAAAAGTTAGCAAAAAGATATGCAAGATGGACTATTTTGCCTCTTTTCAAAATGTGTAACTTGGCACATATTGCTTCTTTTGAGATTTGCAAGATAGCACTTTTCCTTCTTCTTGAAGTATGCAAGCTAGCAAAATTTGCTCCCCCTATGTCATTGTCAAATAGAAGGGAATAACAATACAATCATGTAATTCATTTCCCTTTACTATAATCTTCAAATCATGACAAGGGTAATTAACAAAGATAAAAATGAATGTTAAAAGACATATATCATTTTTGACAAATTTCTTCTTTTGTAAATACAAAAGCATGATAGGGAATAATCTTGATTCAAAAGGAAACTCAAGTTATAAATTATCAAGATGTCAAATAGCATATCATGGTTTACAAGAGCAAGTTTCTTGTTAGTTAATAGCAAAAAGAATCGTAGGAGAACAAAATCTCAATTCATGCATATAAAAACTTATGATTCACATAAAAAATCTATTCTTTTATAAAACGAGAGAATCTTGATGAACAATCTTGATTTACATAAAGTTTCAAAACATAATTATCAAATCATTAATACTAAAAGACCATGAAACATTTCGACAAATGTTCTTTTAAATATAAAATTCAAATCATAATTACGAGAAATCAAGATCATGATTTCAATAAAACTCATTAAATTCAAATCATTTTCATAATCCATGAGATTCATAAAAATAATACAAATGGATTCATCAAAATCAATAAGATAGAGAAAAATAATTTTCAAGAGAAATGTTCTTTTCTTTTGGTTGTTTCAAATCATGTGATTTATTTCATTCAAGCATGCCCTCCTTTTTTTTTATGTCAAATAAAAACATGTATCATATTTAAAACTGAAAGTGCGAGATTTATTACGACAAGGATCAATAAGGCACTTTCATTATGGTAAAAATCAATAATCCGTAAATTACAAGATTCATCATGCATAATTTTTAAAATCTCATGCATAAAACAAAATCATCAATCATGATATCAAAACATTTATCATTTAAAGCATTCATGATACACATCATATGCAATACATCACATACAATAAAAAGCAATTGCAAGCATAATTTCAAATCATAAATGTTTTAAATCATGATTCTATTAATTTGTCAAATTGCATCCTACCATGCATGATCAAAACTTCTCCCCATTTGTATTTCATGCATAATTTCATTTCATCACATTAGAAATATCAAGAAGAGTTATTTGGTGATGAGATAAATATTTCATGAATACAAGGAATTGCATAAAAATTATATCATGAAAAGATAATATCAAAAAACATGATTTCTTTTGAGAAATCTCCTCTTAAATAAAGAAAAATCTTAGGGGATCATGATATAGATAAAATTCATTAAATCTTGTAGAAGAACAAGATATTAATTCAATCATATAAAATTTCTCAATTCATTATGAATCATAAAAGAATTGTGGTTCTGAAAAATCATGATTCATTTAGAAAATTTTCTCTTTAGTACACGACAAGAAGAAATATAGCAATGATACCAATCATGATTCATTTAGAAAAATTTTCTCTTTAGTACACGACAAGAAGAAATATAGCAATGATACCAATCATGATTCATTTGGATAGTAGATAAAAAGAAACATTGAGGATAAAAGATCTTGATTTTTAAAGGGTAAATCTCCAGTTATAAATCTCAAAAAATCAAGATAAAACTCATTTAAATTCAAATCATCAAATTAAAATTATTTTCAAGATGATAAAATAGATTCATCAAAGTCAATAAGATAGAGAAAAAGAATTTTCAAGAAAAATACTTTTCTCTATTTAGTTGTTTCATACAAGCATGCCTTTGTTCTTTTTGTGCCAATATATATATATAGATATGTATATGTATATATATATATGTATATATATATATATATCATCATTAATCATTTAGGATCGAAAAATAAATTTCATCATAAAAACTATCAAGATCAATAAACCACAAAAATCATCATGTAGAACTTTAAAATCTCATGCATAAAATCGTGGTATCAAAATTTTAATATTTTCATTATAACTTTATGCTTCATTAAGTATACAATTGTCAATCATGTCACTTACACTATTTCATATAAGCATGCCTATTTCATTTATGTCAAAACAATATTTCTTAGATATGCATGATACCAAAATATGGTTTCAAATGTTTAACATATAACATGCATAAATTCAAAAATTGAGAGGAGAAGGGAATAATTAAAAGGTATAAAGATTTCAACCATCTCATAAACAAATGAAAGATCAAGTCATAAATCCAAAATTCCATGAATCAAAATAATCAAAAGTAATCTCATGTTATTCCAAGAAATCAATATCATGATTTTGATAAAACTCATTTCAAATTCAAATCATCAAAATTATCAAACTCTCAACCTTACTTTCAAGAGATTCAAAAAGACATAAATAATTTTATTGGTCTCTTAGTGAAAAAATCGATAAGATAGAGAAAAAAAAAAGGAAATTTTTGTTTCTTAAGATAGGCAAGCTTGTGATGTTCAAGATAGCAAGCTATATCATGCTAGATAGCAAATTAGAGATGTTCAAGAAAGCAACTCTTGCTTCTTGAAATATGCAAGTTGCAAGCTAGCAAACTTTGCTTCCTTTGCAATGTTTGAGCTAGCAATTTTGCTTCTGTTGCAAAATGCAAATTAGTATGTTTTGTATCTTGAGATAGGCAAGATTGCACATTTGGTATACAAATTTATAGTATGCAAGTTATAAACTTTTACACATAAAAAGTTAGCTAAAAGATGTGCAAGATGGACTATTTTGCCTCTTTTCAAAATGTGTAACTTTGCACATATTACTTCTTTTGAGATTTGCAAGATAGCACTTTTCCTTCTTCTTGAAGTATGCAAGCTAGCTAGCAAGCTAGCAAAATTTGCTCCCCCTATGTCATTATCAAATAAAAGGGTATAACAATACAATCATGTAATTCATTTCCCTTTACTATAATCTTCAAATCATGACAAGGGTAATTAACAAAGATAAAAATGAATGTTAAAAGACATATATCATTTTTGACAAATTTCTTCTTTTGTAAATAGAAAGTATGATAGGGAACAATCTTGATTCAAAAAGAAACTCAAGTTATAAATTATCAATATGTCAAATAGCATATCATGGTTTACAAGAACAAGTTTCTCGTTAGTTAATAGCCAAAAGAATCGTAGGAGAACAAAATCTCAATTCATGCATATAAAAACTTATGATTCACATAAAAAATCTATTCTTTTATAAAACGAGAGAATCATGATGAACAATCTTGATTTACATAAAGTTTCAAAAATTAATTATCAAGATCATGAATACTAAAAGACCATGAAACATTTCGACAAATGTCCTTTTAAATAGAAAACAATCTTGATTCATTCAATAGAAAATTCAAATTATAATTATGAGAAATCAAGATCATGATTTCAATAAAACTCATTAAATTCAAATCATTTTCATAATCCATGAGATTCATAAAAATAATACAAATGGATTCATCAAAATCAATAAGCTAGAGAAAAATAATTTTCAAGAGAAATGTTCTTCTCTTTTGGTTGTTTCAAATCATGTGATTTATTTCATTCAAGCATGCCCCCTTTTTTATGTCAAATAAAAACATGTATCATATTTAAAACTAAAAGTGCAAGATTTATTACGACAAGGATCAATAAGGCACTTTCATTATGGTAAAAATCAATAAACCATAAATTACAAGATTCATCATGCATAATTTCGAAAATCTCATGCATAAAACAAAATCATCAATCATGATATCAAAACATTTATCATTTAAAGCATTCATGATACACATCATATGCAATACATCACATACAATAAAAAGCAATTGCAAGCATAATTTCAAATCATAAATGTTTTGAATCGTGATGGTATTAATTTGTCAAATTGCATCCTACCATACATGATCAAAACTTCTCCCCATTTGTATTTCATGCATAATTTCATTTCATCACATTAGGAATATCAAGAAGAGTTATTGGGTGATGAGATAAACATTTCATAAATACAAGTAATTGCATAAAAATTATTTCATGAAAAGATAATACCAAAAGACATGATTTATTTTGAAAAATCTCCTCTTAAATAAAGGAAAATCTTAGGGGATCATGATATCGATAAAATTCATTCAATCTTGTAGGAGAACAAGATATTAATTCAAGCATACAAAATTTCTCAATTCATTATGAATCATAAAAGGTATTATGGTTCCAAAAAATCATGATTCATTTAGGAAAATTTTCTTTTTAATAGACGACAAGAAGAAATATGGCAATGATACCAATCATGATTCATTTAGAAAAATTTTCTCTTTAGCACACGGCAAGAAGAAATATAGCACTGATACCAATCATGATTCATTTAGAAAAATTTTCTCTTTAGTACATGACAAGAAGAATATAGCAATGATACCAATCATAGAAATATAGCAATGATACCAATCATGATTCATTTAGAAAAATTTTCTCTTTAGTACATGACAAGAAGAAATATAGCAATGATACCAATCATGATTCATTTAGAAAAATTTTCTCTTTAGTACATGACAAGAAGAAATATAGCAATGATACCAATCATGATTCATTTAGAAAAATTTTCTCTTTAGTACATGACAAGAAGAAATATAGCAATGATACCAATCATGATTCATTTAGAAAAATTTTCTCTTTAGTACATGACAAGAAGAAATATAGCAATGATACCAATCATGATTCATTTAGAAAAATTTTCTCTTTAGTACATGACAAGAAGAAATATAGCAATGATACCAATCATGATTCATTTAGGAAAATTTTCTTTTTAATAGACGACAAGAAGAAATATAGCAATGATACCAATCATGATTCATTTAGAAAAATTTTCTCTTTAGTACATGACAAGAAGAAATATAGCAATGATACCAATCATGATTCATTTAGAACAATGATACCAATCATGATTCATTTAGAAAAATTTTCTCTTTAGCACACGGCAAGAATAATATAGCACTGATACCAATCATGATTCATTTAGAAAAATTTTCTCTTTAGTACATGACAAGAAGAAATATAGCAATGAAATGATACCAATCATGATTCATTTGGATAGTAGATGCTAAAAAGAAACATTTAGGATAAAAGATCTTGATTTTTATAGGGTAAATATGAAGTTATAAATCTAAAAAATTCAAGATAAAGCTTATTTAAATTTAAATCATCAAATAAAAATCATTTTCAAGATGATAAAATAGATTCATCAATGTCAATAAGATAGAGAAAAAGAATTTTGAAGAAAAATATTTTTCTCTATTTAGTTGTTTCATACAAGTATGCCTTTGTCATTTTTGTGCCAATATATATATATATATATATATATATATATATATATATATATATATCATCAATCGTTTAGAATCAAAAAATAAATTTTGTCATAAAAACCATCAAGATCAATAAACCACAAAAATCATCATGTATAACTTTAAAATCTCATGCATAAAATCGTCAAGTCATAGTATCAAAATTTCAATATTTTCATTACAACTTTATGCATCATTATGTATATAATTGTCAAGTATGACACTTACACTATTTTATATAAGCATGCCTATTTCATTTATGTCAAAACAACATTTCTTAGATATGCATAATACCAAAACATGATTTCAAATGTTTAACATATAACATGCATAAATTCAAAAATTGAAAGGAGAAGGGAATAATTAAAAGTTACAAAGATTTCAACCATCTCATAAACAAATGAAAGATCATGAATCCAAAATTCCATGAATCAAAATAATCAAAATGATCATCAAAGGTAATCTCATGTTATTCCAAGAAATCAATATCATGATTTTGATAAAACTCATTTCAAATTCAAATCATCAAAATTATCAAACTCTCAACCTTACTTTCAAGAGATTCAAAAGGACATAAATAATTTTATTGGTCTCTTAGTGAAAAATCGATAAGATAGAGAAACAAAGGAAATTTTTCAATAAAAATACTTTCCTCCTTTTGTTTCAACTCATTGATTGATTTCATACATGCTTGTTCTTTTCTTTTATGCCAAATCCATGCATCATTCATTAATGCTGAAAAAGATCTTTCAAAAGATCACAAAGTTCAATAATCACAAAAATCATCGTGCATCATTTCGAAAGAAAGCTCATTAAGCATGATCATTATGTATTATTTCAAATCAAACATGATTTCATTTATTTTCAAAATACTCATCATGATAGGACATACAAGGCAAAGAAATTATTAATTATAAAGCATATTCATTAATTATGGTTTCATTGAGCATAAGGTAATTTCAACCAAAATAATTTTGTTATTTGTTGTAGTTAGCATTTTTTTTTTAGGTGAATCTATCTTTTCATACTTAGTTTTCCACACAAAAGCCATGCATCATCAGTAAGCATGATATTAAGCTTCTTAATATTTTCATTAAGACATCAGGTATGGTTTCAATCAAAATCAGAAATCATCAAGATACACATTTTTTCTTCTTAAGAAAAACATACATATGATCATTAGATTTAAATCTAACATTTTATTCCATTAACATAAATCATGTAATTTTCAAGAAAAATAATTATTCAAAAAAAAGAAAATGGATCATGGAAAACATCAAGTAATTTCAAAATAAATTAAGGAGGTTTCGATTACCTCATCGTTGAAAGCCGTTAAAGCGTAATTTACCACGTCGCCTTTCTTGATTTTCTTTTCGTCTTCGGAGGAGCTCAATTCATCCTAATTTTTGTTTTTCTTCTTGCGTTCAAAGTAAGTAATTTCATTCTTTTTACTTTTTAATTTTTGTTTTATTTATAGTTTAAGTTTACCATCACTTGAGCTTATGCTTGAGTGGTCTTCCTGTGTTCTATGTCCCAAATCCTTCCTGTCCTTTGGAAGGTTATTCTCGAGTTCCCATTTTGTCACATTATTCATTTTGTAGGTCATTAAAGATCCAATTAGTTCCTCGAGAGGAATTGGTTTAAGGTCCTTGGCCTCTTGAATGGCCGTAACTTTTGGATCCCAACTCTTTGGAAGGGATCTTAAAATTTAAGTTACTAGTTCAAAGTTAGAAAAATATTTACCAATAGCTTTGAGTCTATTGATGACATCTGTGAAACGAGTATACATGTCTCTGATGGACTCACTTGGTTTCATCCGGAAAAGTTCATAAGAATGCACAAAAATATTGATTTTGGACTCTTTCACTCGGCTAGTATCACACCCCTCAAAATATCGATAATATTTAAAGTTTTTATCACAACTTAATCCAGGATCCAAACTAACATTTGAGGACACTGAGAAACATTCAGTCAAATTTACATATATAAAACTTGTACAGTTTATAACATATCACATCACTCAATAATTCACACTTATGAATACCCAAACCAACTTAACAAAATATTAACAACACTTATAAATCCACAAGCTAAACAATTTATACAATCAGAACTCCAACCATTTATCATCAATTCATATCATTATAAACTAAACATAATATTCCGAAATTCCAAATACGAGAGATCTTTTAATACTTTTACACGACATATCCATTCAGGTTCTTCGACAACATTTTTATTACAAACAAAATATGCTTATACAATAATAACATAATAACCAACAAGACTTGTCCATGATTTTGAATAGCTCTCCATTGCCTTAGCCCAATACAAACATCTCAAAGAGTGACAAGCTGACCTGAAAGATTTTATATAACAACGGAGTGAGCTAAAAACAGCCCAGCAAGTGACAAAATATATCTAGAGTGAAACGGGACAGTTTCGAACAAATAAGGTGTCACAATGCATTGTAGAATACAAGAACTCTCAGGGAACCATATTATTATATACAGAATTGTAAATGTCATGTCATTCAAAACACATTTGGTTCATAACAAATGGAGTACAAAGTAATTGGAACATATCAATAGCGTATGAAATGTTTCAGAGCATATCAATGGCATGTGGAATATTTCAGAGCATAACAATAGCAGATGAAACATTTCAAAGTATATTGATGGCGTATGAAATGTTTCGAAGCATATCAATAAGAAATGAAACATTTTGGAACATATCAATAGTATATGAAATATTTCAAAGTATAACAATGACATATGAACCATTTCGAAACGTATCAAAGAATAAATACGAAACAGAAGCTCAAATGTCGAATTTGACATTGCATTCATATCATTCTTATCCAAAGCACATACAGAAATACATAACCAAAGCTCTGGATATCATATCAAACATACAGAAGGTGTAGTGGGACCACAAATAGAATGTGATTCATCCATTTCTAAATAACCACTAAATAGAAGTCTCCCACATCTAAAAGCTCCATCCACCCACGTCTAGGTGAAGTCAGAGGGGGCCAGTAGAGTATCGCAAGCTCTATGCATAACTCCCTTTACTATTTCTAGCAAAGGTTCATATTATCCCATAAACACCAAGGTACAAAAAGGTAGTATGAACAATAAATAGCACATATTGGAAGCACACGCGGAACAATAAAACGTACATGTGCCTTTAGGAATCACTACGATGTAAACATAATCTTTCACAAATGAATTCAGATGTGAAAGGAAATGAAAGCAAGAACATACAAGGATTCCAAACAATCACATACAGTCCAATTGAAATAAAAAGGTTAGATGAATTCAATATCCAAATGAATGAAACTGGGATAGGCATATATCGAAAGCAAATGCGGAATAATGGGATATACATATACATATACTTGTCAATACAATATAGCATAAACTTTACACAATAGGTTTCAAGAATGCAATAATTTAAGGACAAGAGAATATAAGAATTCAAAGCAATAATATAAAGCTCAATTGAATAAAGAAAGCTAAATGAAATCAATTTCCAAAGGAATAAAACCAGATATGTGAAATCGACCAAAGCTTGATTTCTGACAGAATTCGAGAGGCACATTAAACAAATGATTCAAACTATCAATTGTGCTCCAATATACTCAAGAAAGCATTATGAAAAGATATTTCAATCTATTTTTAGATAAAATAAGTTTTATATGAATCAAAGTTTGCAATAAAGAGTTACAATTGATTTAGTAACCAAAGGTCAAAAACAAAATCACTGTTTTGCAAAATTTATAGGGTCGGATTTAATAAATAACCGGGTAGGCATTTGGACTCTAAATCTTTCAATCTAGGTATCAAAAGAAAGATCTATGAGTCTAGTTTCCAATGAAATAATTTTGAATAAATCAGAGTTTCCAACAAGGACTTATAGGTAGTTTAGTATCAAAAGGTCAGAAATTACGATCCCTATTTATCAGAATCTGTAGACTCATTTAAAACAGAAGTTTGGGCAGGCAAACTTACTCTGAATTCTTAAAATAAGCTATCAAAAGAAAGGTTTATGAATCTATATTCTGATTAAATAAGCTTTGTCCACATTTGAGGTCAGTGCATGAAAGTTATAACCATAATAAGGTAGAAATGTCAAAATCTCGAAAGTTTCACAGATTTCAATCATTACGTCTAAACAGGAGATATGTCAAATGAAAGGTTAGAACAATTCAACGTTCCTCATATTCAAAGCAAATGCAGAGATAAAATTATAGTAAGGAAAGATCAGGATACATACAATAGGAAAGATTTGAAAGCTTGCAATAGGAATGATCGGAACACTTGCAATAGAAGGGATCGAAACACTTGCAATAGGAAGGATTGGAACACTTGCAATAGAAGGGATCGAAATAGTTGCAATAGGAAGGATCAGAACACTTGCCTTTTACAAATTTTTATCTGAAGATCCGAAGGTGTACACCCGAATCCTTTTTCTACTTTTCCTCCATCTCCTCTCCCTGTTTCGTTTTCTTTACCCGTCTTCTTTCTTTCTCCGCAACTACAGCTCGTGCCGGACATAGGGGCATAGTCATCTACTCTCCCTTATTCTTGTTCCTTCTTTTTTTTCTTTCCCAAACGCAGCTGCCGCAGCCACCGCCACCACCGCTGCCACAGTCACAGCCCCTTGCACTATACTACCTTCTTCCTCCTCTTCTTTCACAGACATAACTGCTGCATATGCAGCCGCCGTCGCCGCAATCGCAATCATGGCCGTAGCCCCTTTTTCCCCTTTCCTTTCTTTCTCTTTTTCTTTTCTCTTTCTCTTTCGCCACGTAGCTGCTGCAGTTGCCACTACAGCCGCTGCAGTCGCAACCATAGCCTAACCCCTTCTTTCCCTTCCTTCTCTTCTTTCCTTCCTCTTCTTCTTTTGCCGACACAGCTACTGCAATTGCCACTGCAACCGCTACAGCTGCAACCATAGCCCAACCCCCTTCTTTCCTCATCTTCCCTCTCTTTCTTTTCTGTAGCTACAGCTGCCATCGCTGCAGCCGCCGCCTCTTCTTCCTCCCCTGCTCTTCTTCCTCTCCTTCTTCTCTTCCAGCTGCAGCTGCCATCGCCGCAACCTCTTCTTCCTCCCCTGCACTTCTTCCTCTCCTTCTTCTCTTCTAGCTGCAGCTGCCACCGCCGCAATTGCAGCCTCTTCTTCCTCTCCTTCTTCTCTTCCAACTGCAGCTGCCACCGCCGCAGCCGTAGCCTCTTCTTCCTCCCCTGCACTTCTTCCTCTCCTTCTCTTCCAGCTGCAGCTGCCACCGCCGTAGCTGTAGCCTCTTCTTCCTCCCCTGCTCTTCTTCCTCTCCTTCTTCTCTTCCTTTCTCCTCCCCAATGCCCCATAGCTCCTCGCTGTAGCCCTTGCTGCAACCACCCTCTTCTTTTCTTCTTCTTCTTCTTCTTCTTCTTCTTCTTCTTCCTCTACTCTTCTTCTCCACTTCTTCCCTTCTCCTCCCTGATGCCCCACACATGCACTCCTCTATTTCCTCCTGCAGGAAACAGAGGTGCTGCAGCCCTAGCTGCTGCAGCTACCTCTCACTCCCCTCCCTCTTCCCTCTCTTCTCCCTCTTCTTTTCTTCTTCTTCTCCTCTTCTTCCCTTCTCCTCCCCGATGAACAGCATCTCCTCTCCTCTATTTCCCCCTGTGGGAAACAGAGGTGCCGCAGCCACCTCCTCCCTCCTCTTCT
The DNA here is from genome assembly GCA_004837865.1 of Musa balbisiana. Classification (NCBI taxonomy): domain Eukaryota; kingdom Viridiplantae; phylum Streptophyta; class Magnoliopsida; order Zingiberales; family Musaceae; genus Musa; species Musa balbisiana. The sequence continues at coordinate 20,904,415 of CM017190.1, read as the reverse complement.
TCTACTCTTCTTCTCCTCTTCTTCTTTTCTTCTTCTTCCCTTCTCCTCCTCTTCTTCTTCTCCTCCTTTTCTCCTTTTCTTCCCTCCTTCTCTACTTCTCCTCTTCTTCTTCCCCAACGCCCCCAGCTCCTCTCTCTGTTTCCCATGAGCGTGGGAGGCAATGGGATAAAATCAAAATATTTGGTTTTCTTTTTCTTTTCTTTTTTTTTCTTTGCAACTTAACAATTTAGTCCTTAAAATTTCCATATTTACATATATATCCTCTGATTTACAAATAAATCAATAAATTTCAAAAGTGAGGGATATTACAACTAGTGCCTTCATGAGTGACCTCAAGAGTTCTCCAAATATCAAAAGCCAAATCACAAATCGAAACATGATTAAATTCATTTTTGTCAAGTGCACAATATAAGGCATTCATAGCCTTTGCATTTAGAGAGAACATCTTATTCTCCAAATCATTCCAATAGTTCATTGGAAGAGAAGACATTTCAAATCCATTTTCGACTATGTGCCATAAATTCAAATCCAAAGAAAGTAAGAAAACTCTCATTCGAGTTTTCTAGTAAGTGTAATCCGTCCCATTAAAAAAGGGAGGACGAATGAGAGAATAACCCTCTTGAAAGCCGAAAAGAACCATTTCTATTTGGGTGTTAAACCAAAGTAGAAAACTATGGCTCTGATACCAATTGTTAGGATTGGAGCGGCACTAAGAGGGGTGGGGTGAATTAGTGCAGTGGATTAAAATTTGTAAGTTTAAAAACGATTTCGTAAATGCATAGATATTTCGATTAGACAATGAATAACTTGATAAAAGTAGCTCGGGTAAAGTGAGAAGATGAAAACTGTAAGCTTGCTGCTGTGTAAATAATGATTTCAGAAAGGTAAGTACTCACACACTCAAGGAACACACCAATTTAACGTGGTTTGGTCAAATGACCTACATCCACTTGCGAAGCCTTTTTCGATGAGGCTCCCAACTTCCACTAGCAAATCACTTTGAAGGGGAAAGACAAATACCCCTCTTACAACCTTTTACAAGTGGTTTACACTTTTACAAATTTTCAACGAGAAAAAAGGAGGTGAACACTCAAGCAATTGAAAACAAGACTTGCTAAAGACTTTGCTAAGGCTTTTATCTCAATCTATTGATCATCAAAGTTTGTATTCTCTGTTGAGAATTGAGGGGTATTCATAGACCCCAAGAGGATTTAAATTTAGGCTCTAAATTTTGAATTTTCTTGGGTTCCTAGAGCTGGCGGTGCCACTGCCTATCAATGTCACATTGACCGTTCACTAGCAGTGCCACCGCCCGACCTCTCGGGTGCTGGGCGGTACCATTGCCTAGTCTAGCAGTGCCACCGCCCAATCTAGCAGTGCCACTGCCTGGACTATTCCAGCTCACTAGTTGGGCTCCAAACCTAGCCCAAACCAGTCCAAACTCGGGCCCGATTGGCCCCTATTCGGGTTATAGGATTAACCCTTTAATCCTAACCCTAACTACATGCAAACTACAAAATTAAGACATAGTCCTAAGCAAGTTTTTAACTAGCAATGTCGAGTTTCCTTCCAGCGAGCTTTCCGGCGATCTTCCGGCGGACTTCCGATACACCATCGAATTTCTTCCGGCAGACTCCCAGCAGGCTCTCGATCTTGTGGCGAGTTCAGCGAGTCTTTTGGCATGTAGCCGAGCCTTCTTGGTGATCTCCATGAACCTCCGACGATCTCTTCGGCGGACTTCTAAAAATTCCTACATGTCCCCGATTTCTTCTCGGTTGGTTTTGGCAACATCTCCGATGAATCTTTAGACTCTCGAACACCCATCGAACTTGACTCTAGTAGGCTTGCTTTATGTCTTCAAGCTATCATAGTTAATCCTACACACTTAAAACAAAACTTCGATCGAGACAATTAATCCTAAGCAATTAATCAAGTTGTCCGACATATCATTGGTCCCTCGACGCTTCGTTTGATTCTTCAACGCATCGTCCTCTCTTATAGCTTATTGCCCAATCGGCCAGTTGACTCCGTAACTCCAATATCCTTGGCACAATCTCTGCTCTTCTTGTCTCGATGCCCGAATCCATGGCCCGAAGCCTTCTGTCAATACCTCGACCGATCCACCAGCCCGATGTCCAATCTTCTGACATGTTCCTCCGGCCCAACATGATTTTCCTGCTTTAATTATCTCATCCTGATCGAAGCATCCTGCGTCACTCAAAACACAGATAAAATCATAAACACATATCAAGTTGTTTCATCATTAAAATATGAGATTCAACAATCATATGAGGAGGCGCAGCGGGAGTGTGGAAGCGATAACGGGACCCACATAGATCTTGATATGAGTGATTAGGCCTACTGGCTCGGGCCTGATCACATTAGGCTATGGTCCATGATCATCTAGTGTGATTATTTTTACATGTACTAGATATGTATATATATTTGCATGTGATGTAGATATATATTAAATATGTATATGTGTGACATATCATATTAGGAGACCAAATTAGAGAAACCCCTCTCTCAACAATATTAAGTCGGTAAACGTGAGGCAATTATATTGACTCATGTGGCCTTCCATCGTTATAGGTAGAAACCGATTCCTAGTGTTGGTTGAGTTGGTCGAGTCCCTCAAGGCTCACCTATATCCCGATTCGCTATCTTGCCTATAACATAGAAATGTCACCGGTGACCTAAGGACATGGTATGCTTGGTCGAGTCCCTCGAAGGTATATCATCAAATCAAACTCAATTTGTAATGATGGTGTTGACTTAACTGAATATCATGGTTAGTCGATTCCCTCGAGACTATGGTGATTCAGAGGCCGAACAGGATGGGAATCACAAGGAGTTGTGATTGACAAGATTTGCCTACCTTTTGGGCTTAGTGTGATTGGTCGAGTCCCTCGAGGTTACACTAAGACACTGATTGGATCCTGATCCCCATTAGAAGCCTACCGGAGACTTCCGTTTCACGTGCTGAGGGTGTCACGTGACTCGCTAGTAAAATAGTGGGAGCAAATTAAGATAGAAGTCCATATCTTGATTGTTTATTTATTGTAAAATCTACATGTTATTCATTTCTGCTGCATCTTTATTTTTAGAAAATATCGCTCTCAAATCCCTTATGTGGCATACTTGATGTTAACCACCTCACTAGTCCAAATTATACAAATTGGACTTGACAATTGTTCTCATGGCGAAGAAAATCATGTACGTCCTTAATATAGTGATGTCTATGCCAGAGGAAGGGGCAAGCGAGGATGAGATAGCTCACTATGTGAAGTATATAGATAACTCCACTTTTGCTTAGTGTTATGTATTAGGCTCTATGACTCCTGAGTTATAGAGACAACATAAATAGATGGATGCCAGAACCATTCTCCTACATGTCTATAAATTATTTGAGGAACAGGGAAGAACTCAACGATATGAGATATCCAAGAGCCTCTTCCGTGCTAGGATAACTAAGGGGACACCAGTTCAGAACCATGTCCTAAAGATGATTGAGTTGATAGAGAAACTCATAGGTCTAAGAATGGTCCTAAAGGATAACTTGTATGTGGATATTATGCTTCAGTCCCTACCAGATTCCTTTTCACAGTTCATAATATATTTTAATATGAACAAGCTTGAGGTAACTCTCCCAAAGCTCCTCAATATGTTAAGGGAGGTAGAGAGCACTATCAAAAAGAAGAAGCTAGTTCTCTACACTAGTGAGACCAGAAAGAAAAGGAAAGTAGAAAAGTCCCTTAAGAAGGGTAAGGGCAAGGGCAGATCAAGTAAAGCAAAGGTTGCTAAGAAAGACCCGGCAAAGGACAACGGCCAGTGCTTTCACTATGGCAAAGATGGGCACTAGAAGAGGAACTACAAAGAGTATCTTACAGAGAAGGCGAAACAAAAGCTTGGAGAAGCTTCAGGTACATTCATGAGTAGTCTCCATTTGTTAGACTCTTATGATAATACATGGGTATTGGATACCAGTAGTGCTTATCATATATGTAATTCGTTACAAGTTCTAGCAAGGCCTAGGAGATTGGAGAGAGGCGAGATAGACCTCAAGATGGGCAATAGAGTAAAAGTTACCGTAGTAGCTGTTGGTGAGGTCGCCCTACATCTGCCTGGTGGAGCTATTGTTGCATTAGATACATGTTATTTTGTTCCTTCTATTATCAAAAATATTATCTTCATTTCATGTTTGACAATTAGTAGATATAAATTAGTTTTTGAGAAAAATGGTTGTTCGATATTATTAGATGATGAGATTATCATGAAAGGAACATTAAATAATAGTTTGTTTATGCTAGACACTACTCCACATATCATGAATATAAGTGTGTCTAAGAGAAAACAAGATGAGGTGAACAGTGCATACCTATGGCATTGTAGGCTAGGTCACATCCATGAGGGAAGAATTCAAAAGTCGCTAAAGGATGTATATCTTTCCATTCGACTATGAGTCATGTGCAACTTGCGAGCCTTGCCTTCATGGAAAATTGACCAACCCTCTATTTAGTGCAACTGGAGAGAGAGCCACTGAGTTGTTGGAACTCATACATAGTGATGTATGTGGACCCATGTCAACTCATGCCATTAGTGGTTACTCCTACTTCGTTACCTTTACTGATGATTTCTCAAGGTATGGATATGTATACTTAATGAAGTACAAGTCCGAAGCCTTTAAGAAATTCAGAGAGTATAAAAATAAAGTAGAGAACTAGACTGGAAAGAGTATCAAGACTCTTCGATCAGATCAAGGAGGTGAGTACTTAAGTATAGAGTTCACTCAATTCCTCAAGGACCATGGGATATTATCCCAATGGACACCTCCTTATACACCTCAGCTCAATGGTGTATCTGAAAAGAGAAATCGTATGCTATTAGACATAGTACGGTCCATGATGAGTTTCGCTGACCTACCCATCTCATTCTGGGGATATGCCCAATAGACTGTATATTACTTTCTTAACAGAGTTCCAACTAAGTCGGTAGTGTCTACAACATATGAGATATGGAAATGGTAAAAGTCCAATCTTAAGGTTGTTAAGATTTGGAGCTGCCTTGCCCATATTAAAAGACACAACCCTGATAAGTTAAAATCGAGGATAGAGTGATGCAAATTCGTGGGATACCCTAAGGAAACTTGTGGGTATTATTTCTATCATCTCGAGGATCAAAAGGGCTTTATAGCCAAGAAAGTAGTGTTTCTTGAGAAGGAACACATTCATGGCGGAGACAATGGGAGCATGATAGAGTTGAGCGAGATTGGAGAACCTAGCTTAAGCATCACTCTACAGCCCGAGTCTATTTAGGTACCTAATACATAAGTTTCAATTTTACATAGTTCTGACAGAGTATTCCAACCTCTTGAGAGATATGTGGGACATATTAAAGGAGAGGATGTTGAGGATATTGATCCTCAGACCTACGAGGAGGCTATTATGAGTATAGACTCGGGGAAGTGGCAAGAAGCCATGAATTTTGAGATAGATTCTATGTACTCCAACAAAGTTTAGAACCTAGTTGATGTGCCCGAAGGTATTGTACCCATCGATTGCAAGTAGATCTTTAATAAAAAGATCGGAGTAGATGGAAAGGTAGAAACCTATAAAGCAAGGCTAATAGCTAAGGGGTATCATTAAACGCAAGGTGTTGACTATGACAAAACCTTCTCACCCATAGCAATACTAAAATCTATCCGAATTCTATTGCTAGTGTAGTGCACTATGATTATGAGATCTGGTAGATGGATGTGAAAATTGCATTCCTCAATGGGAACCTCGAGGAGGAGGTGTTTATGATACAACCCGAGGGATTCATATCCAAAGACTGCCTAGATAAGGTGTGCAGGTTGGTTAGATCCATTTATGGACTAAAGCAAGCTTTTCGAAGTTGGAACATAAGATTTGATGAGGCAATTAGATCTTATGACTTCGTTAAGGACGAAAATAAGCCTTACGTGTACAGGAAGGTAAGTGGGAGCACTAACACCTTTTTAGTATTATATGTGGATGACATCCTAAATATTGGGAATGATGTAGGAATGCTACCCATAGTAAAGGCTTGGTTATCTAGACACTTCTCCATGAATGACTTAGGGGAAGCGTCCTATATCTTGGGGATTCAGATCTATAGAGATAGATCCAAGAGGATGCTTGGCTTATCCTATTAGGATCAAAAGCGGCACTAAGGGGGGGGGGGGTGAGGGGGTGAATTAGTGTAGTAGAAAACTTTCGATATTTCAAAAAATTGTTCGTTTCGCTTAAAACTGATTTCGACGCAAATGATTTCGATTCAATTTGTTTCAAAGAGAAGTTGAACTTGAAAGCTTTCGTAGAAGTGCAAGAGAAGATTAAGAAGGTTTGTAGTAAAGTAAATTTGCATAAATGAAAAGCAAACCAGAATTTGAGTCGTTCATTCAACATGACCTATATCCACTTTCGGATTCCTCCACCGACGAGGTCTCCGGTGTCCACTAAAGGCCTTCCTTTAATAGGTGAAGACCAATCACCTCTTTTACAATACTTTTCTTTTTCACGGGTTTAAGAGAGAACCCTTACAAGTCTCACACCTCTCTTGAATGATCTCAAAACTTAAAAAGGGAGGAGGAGGACTCTAGCACTTGTTTACACACTTTTACACCCAAATAACTCAAGATTATCTCAATACTTTTTGTGCCCTTTCATGCAAAAAAGGATAGGGTTTTTATAGGCCCAATGGCTTCAAAAATGGAGCCAAAAAGTGTTGAATCTCAGTTTTTGATGATGAAACTAATTGATTGTGTTTAGATGTTTAACTACATTTTGAGTGATGCAGGTCTACTCGATCAAGATTAGACAGTTGACGCAGGAGGAATTGACGTTGCGCCGGAGGAGATCACGTCAAGATATTGGATGGCAAAAAGCTTCGGACGTCAAGCATCGGGCCAAGGAGAGCGGAATTGCACCAAGGATATCGGGGTTGCGGAGGTCAACCGCCGATTGGGCAATAAGCCACAAGAGAGGACGATGCGCTGAAGAATCGGACGAAGCGCCAACCAATGACGTGCCGAGCAACAAAATATCAATTTGTGTTGTAATAATTGTCTAGATCAGAGTACAGTTTTGGCTTGTGTGTCCAGGATTAACGATGATAACGATGAAGACATAAAGCAAAACAAAGTGCCGGAGTCAAGTGGGAAGGATTTGTTGGGAGTTCAAGAGTCCAACGGAAGTCAGAAGGTTCGTTAGGAATGCTATCGAAACTAGCCGATAATGAGTAGGGAGCTTGCCGAAGGGTTGTCGGAAGCTCGCCAGAAGGTACGTCGGTAGTTCGTGGAGCTCGCCGAGAAAGATCATAGCTTGCCAAAGAAGCTCATTGGAACTCACCAAGATCAAATCGTGAAGTCTAGGAGCTTGCCGAGAGTCCGCAGAATAGATTTTGAGAGTTTATCGGAAGACTGTTGGAAGTTCACCGAAAGAAGTCTTGACTTGTGGGCTTTGTAATAGCTTAGGAAATGTCTTTAAATTCATAGTTAGCATGTTAATTAGGGTTAGGATTAGGTGTTAATCTTATAACCCAAGTAGGGGCCAATTGGGCCCAAGTTGGGACATGTTTGGGCTAAGTTTGGAGCCCAACTAGTGAGCTGAAATAGTGTAGGCGGTGGCACCGCCCTGACCCAAGGATAAGGCGGTGGTACCGTCAGACTAGGCGGTGGCGCCGCCCAGCACCCGAGAGTTCGGGCGGTGACACCGCCCAGAACTTGAGAGTTCCAACGGTGGCACCGCCAGAACACTGTCAATGTGAAAATTGACAGGCGGTAGCACAGGCGGTGGCACCGCCACCGATAGGCGGTGGCACCGCTAGTCACTGGTCAGTATGACATTGATAGGCGGTGGCATTGCCAGCCTCGGAAACCCAAGAGAACTCAAAATTTGGAGCCCAAATTTGTATCCTCTTGGGGCCTATAAATACCCCTCAATTCTCTGCAGAGAATACAATTTTTTGAGAAGTAATAGATTGAGATAAAAGCCTTAGCAAAGTCTTTAGCAAGTCTTGTTTTCAATTGCTTGAGTGTTCACCTCCTTCTTTCTCGTTGAAAATTTGTAAGAGTATGAACCACTTGTAAAAGGTTGTAAGAGGGGTATTTATCCTTCCCCTTCAAAGTGATTTGCTAGTAGAAATTGGGAGCCTCATCAAAGAAGGCTTTGCAAGTGGATGTAGGTCATTTTGATCGAACCACTTTAAAATTGGCATGTTCTCTGGTTTGCATTTACTTATTGCTATTTACCTTACTGCAAACCATCATATGTGCTTTACTTCCTCATTACTTTTGCTGCACCCCTTTACGAACATGCTTTCAAGTTAAGCACTTCCGAGTTCGATTTTTATCGTACGAAAGATTTTTCGAAACCGACATTTTAATCCGCTGCACTAATTCACCCCCCCCCCCCCCCTCTTAGTGCCGCTCCGATCCTAACAATTGGTATCAGAGCCCGGTATTTCTCATTTCGGATTTACACCTGAGAGAAATGACTCTTCATGGCTTTCAAGAGGGCTTATCGGTTGTTCGTCCACCATTGTTTAACGGATTGGACTACACTTAGTGGAAAACTCGAATAAGAGTTTTCTTGATTTCTATGAATTTGGATTTATGGAATATTATTGAAAACGGTTTTCAACTTTCCTCTAAACCGATGAACGAATGATCGGATTTGGAGAAGAAGTATTTTTCTTTAAACGCAAAGGCTATGAATGCCTTATTTTGCTCTTTGGACAAAAATGAGTTGAATCGGATTTCTATGTGCGAAACGGCTTTTGATATTTGGAGAACACTTGAAATCACGCATGAGGGAACTAGTAGAGTCAAAGACTCGAAAGTTAACATTTTATTGCATGATTTTGAGCTTTTTCGAATGCAACCAAGCGAGACTATAAGCGACATGTACACCCGTTTCACGGATGTCGTCAATAATTTAAGAGTTCTTCGTAAACCTTTTTCAAATTTTGATCTCGTAAGTAAGATCTTAAGATCCCTTCCAAAAAGGTGGGATCCTAAAATAACCACAATACAAGAGATAAAAAATTTAAATAATTTTCCATTAGAAGAATTAATCGGGTCATTAATGACCTATGAAATGACACTTTTGGAATATTTTGAACCCGATGAGCACTTGAACCACCTTCCAAAGAATAGGAAGGATTTGGAACTTTGGACAAATGAATACCACTTGAGCGATGACTCAAGTGATGAGGACAATGATGAACTTGAACTTCGAACACTAAATCTTAATAAGTTCATTAAACAAAAATCTAAAATAAATAATGAACTTGAATGGAGGAAGAGGCCAAAGAAGAGGAACGCAACCAAGGATGAATCAAGAACTTCCAAAGGTGAAATGACAAATTGGGCTTTGATGGGGTTCGACTACAAGGTAAGTAACTCAACTCCCTTGAATTATTTTGAAATTACTTGAAGTTTTTCATGAGTGCTTAATTTAGATAGCAAGAATAGGAAATAAAAACTTGTCTTTCAAAAATTATATCATGTTTTTCTTGTTAGCAACTTTGAAAAATTAAAAATATTTGATCATGAAAAGTATATTGCTAAGGTTTCATGCATGTTATGTTTTGAAATGTTGCATGATGTATCCAACATTAGGGATGATAATTATATGATACGTGATAATGCTTAGGATTAATCCATGCATGTGTATCTTGATGATTTTATGTTATGCATGAGTTTTTGAAGTAAATGTTGATTTGAAACTCTCATTTTAGATTAACATGTTTGTAAGAACCCTTGCAGATTCTAAGCTTGGGGTTGATCTCTTTAGGGGATCGGCCTCCTTGGAACTCTATAGGGGTTCCTTCCTCCAAGTTGCTGCACAAAGGCTGCAGAAAATATTCATCTATTGCTTGTGAAAAGAGGAGGAATACATGGCTATTTATAGGGCTTCTAAACTTTAACTCCTAATAGGACTCCTACTCAAGACTCCTACTTCTAATCAACTCCTAATAGGACTCCTACTCAAGACTCCTATTCCTTTTTAACTCCTAATTCTTCTCTAAGAAACAATCTCCTAACCCTAGTTGGCCTCTTCACCTTTTCATTAGGGGTCGGCTTAGGTAGGTTTTACATGAATGTCCCTCTCAATTAGGACTCTCCTGGCTAGAGTCCTAACAAACCCGCTCTCTTCAAATCAGCCTTGTCCTCGAGGCTGACGATTCATGAATTTTGGGAATTTGATCTTCAAGTCGTCATAGTTCTCCCAAGTGGCATCTTCTGTTGGTAGGTTCACCCACTATATTAGCACTTCAGTAGTGGGTCGTCGTCGTCGAGTCATGATCCATTGATCAATAATGACACTTGGCTGGATCTAGAGTTCTCCTTGAGTAGTCATATTTGGTAGGTGGCTTTGGGCTGTCTCCAAGCACCTATTTACAACTTTTGTCTAGCTGTCGGTTTGTGGGTGATATTGCATACTCCTTTTTAATTTAGTACCCTGCATATGGAATAACTTTATCCAAAATTTGCTCATGAAGATGCAAGTAGAATTTGTCATAAGCATAGTGCGTCCTCTATAGTGTAATTCTTTTGAGTCCCAATTGTAATGAGCCACGGAGCTTGATGCTTCCTCCAATTTTTTTATGATCTTGCTGGTCTCCGGATCTTCCTGCCATTCTATCATAATATCCTCAAGGAAGTCACTGGTCGGAAGTGAAACGACAGAAAATTCAGCTTGCTCAGGTAGCTGCGAAAGCGCATCTGCAATAACATTCTCTTTCCCCTTTTTGTACGTTATTTCATAATCAAATCCAAGAAGTTTTGTTACCCATTTTTGCTGCTCAAGGGATGATATCTTTTGCTCCAAAAAGTACTTGAGGCTTTTATGGTCGGTTTTAATTTGAAATCGTTGACCGATCAAGTAGGGTCTCCACCTCATTGCTGCGTGTATAATGGCGAGCATCTCCTTATCATATGTTGACATATTTTGATGGGAGGGAAATAATGCCTTGCTAGTGTATGCGAGTGGTCGACCATCTTGCATGAGAATGACTTCAATTCTAACTCCAGATGCGTCGGCCTCAATAATGAAGGGCCGGTTAAAATCTGGTAGTGCTAGCACCGGCGTTGTCGTCATGGCTACCTTAAGTTTGTTAAAGGCAGCAGAGGCTTTGTCCAACCATTGGAAGACATCTTTTTTCAGTAAGGAAGTAAGTGGTGCACTGATCTTTCCATAGTTTTTCACGAACTTGCAGTAGTAGCCTGTTAAACCCAGAAAGCCATGTAGCAATTTTATGTTCCTCAAGGACAACCAGTTCTGCATTGCTTCTATTTTGGAGGGGTCCACCATCGCACCTTCCTCTAGTATGATATGCCCAAGATATTCCACCTTTTGTTGAAGAAAGCAAAAATTCATAGTGGCCGTTGTGTGTTCGAAAGACGGTTTTCAGTATATCTTTTTTGCACACTCGTATTTGATGATACCCGTATCGAAGGTCCAGCTTTATGAAGATTTGTGCTCCCTTTCATCTAGCAATTCATCTACTATTGGAATAGGGTATTTATCCTTGATGGTTATGCCATTGAGAGCTTGGTAATCAATGCATATTCGCCATGTTCCATCCTTCTTGCATACAAGTAGCACCGGTGAAAAGTAAAGGCTGCAACTTGGCTGAATAACTCCTGTTTTGAGCATCTCTTTTACAATCCTTTTTATTTCATCCTTCTGGAGATGTAGATATTGATATGGCCGAGTATTTGCTGGAGGTTTGCCTGGAAGAATCATTATATAATGATCACGCCGACGGGTAAGAGGTAGGTTGTGCGGTTCGTCAAAAATATCTAAAAATTCAGCAAGCAAAGCAAGTAGGTTTGGATCTTCAAATTCTATTGGCTCTCCCTTAGTTTGCTGCTCAAGTTGTACCAAAAAGTCGCTGCATGCTTTATGCAAAACTTTCTCCATTTGTTGTGTGCAAATCGTCGTTACGTTGCCCCCACATTTCCCGTATATAATCACCTGTTTCCCTTTACTGTAAAATCTCAAAATTAGTTTCATAAAATTCCAGGAAACATCACCTAATGTCATCAACCATTCAATTCTGAGCATGGCCTCATGATCATCAAGAGGGAGGAGGAAGAAATATGCAATTATCTCTTGTTCCTACAGTAATAGTTTCTCCCACGGGCACCTACGATCACACTTCAAAATTCGTTCGTCGGTGAACTTGACATTAAACCTACTGTAATACTCGATAGGTAAAGCCATCCGAACATCAACTTTACTGTCTAAGAAGTTATTAGTGCTACCCGTGTCGATGAGAACAGTGATCGATTGTTGTTTGGGAAGGCCTTCAACTTTCATCATTTGCGGGTTTGAGTAGTCGGTTAGTGCATGTACCATAACTTCGGTCGGTTGTGGCTCTTCTTCTACATCTTCTTCTTCATTATCAAGGCTCTCTTCTAGATGTTCAATGACCTCTTATTCTACTGGTTTAATCATAAGAAGTCTCCCTTTTCTACAGTGATGCTCGCGGCTCCACGGTTCGTCGCGGTGCAAACAAAACTCCTTCATAGATCGCTCCCAAAGCTCTTCTCTTGTCATTATTTTTGGTGTCGAGACTCGGTTGATAGTATAGGGGGCTGAGGGCTTCTGCATTGCAGGTTGAAAAGTGATCCTAGTCCTCCAAGCTTCATGGTTCAATCGCTCCTCTTGATGTCGTGCGAAAGAGATGGCTGCCATAAGCGTGTACGGTTGTCGTGCTTTAACTTCTCCCCGGATCTCTGGCTTCAAGCCCTCAATGAAGGTCCCCAATAGTTGTTTTTGAGACCAATCATAAGTTTGATTAGATAACCTTTCAAACCTGGTTTGGTACTCCTGAACGGTAGAGGTTTGTCGGATCTTTGCTAGTTGTTCGTCAATGTTCTCATAATCGATTAGTCTGAAGTGGATCAATAGTCCTTCTTTGAATTGTTGCCATGAGAGGACTCCATGAGTATATTTAAACTAGTCAAACCACTGTATGGCATCCCCTTCAAGATGTATAGCTGCAATTTCCACTATAGATGCATTCGCAGTTTTGTGGTACCGAAAATATCGCTCTGCGCGCAAGATCCAACCAATCGGGTCTCCTTCTTCCCATCTAGGGAAGTCCACTCTCATGTGTGGATAGTTGGGATCAATCATAGAGCCTCCCCTCCCTTAGAAGTCATCTCTTCGGGCTTGGTACGATTGGGCAAAGCTCTCTCCTTGATGTGATTTCTTCGGGCTTGGTGGTCTACCCAATCTGAGTTCGGTAAAGAGCGTCCGAATCTTATCCTCTATTTGCGCCTCGAAGGCTTCGAATTTAGCATTGATTGCCATCTCAGATGCCATAGTACATGCCTCTAAATCTGTGATGTTAAGATCTCTCTTTTGTTGTCAGGTTAAAGGCATGTATAGGTTGAGAGAAGTGGTGGTCGAAAGGGTTGGTGGATTGGTGGATGTAGGCTACGGTTTAGGCTTGTTTTGTGGCTGTTTTGGGTGTAGTTTGAGGGTGTGGTTTGGTGGAGTTTTAGGGCTGTGGATGAAAGTTTTAGATCTGTGGTAGATGGTAGCAAAGGTTTGATAGAAATCAGTGGAAGTTTGCTGCATAATTGTGTTGTCTTGTAGAGCAGAATTGTCGTCGAAGAAACAGCGTTTCTCAACAAAATTTCCACAAAAAACTTGAGAGATTTGAGGAGGGAATTGATAGCAAAATCTCAGCATATATGACAGTAAGTATGTCAAATTTAATTAAGAAAAATTCGGCAGTATAACAGCAAAGAAATTGGTGCAAGTTGCGATAGCAGAATTCTCATCGAAAAATTTCAGCGGATTGCGACGAAAATTTACAGCAACACAAAATCATTTTTAGAGGTGAATTCCTTAATAGATCAATCTTAGATGGAAGCCAAGATGATCTATGAAATATATAAGAATTTTGTTCAAAAAAATTGGAAATAGATCGGTTAAGACAACATATCTTGTGCGGCTGAAATTTTACAGTGCAGATTTTCAAGTATAGCAGTTTAGACGTAAAAGATGAATGATTTATATTAAGAATTTTTTGACAAAACTAAAGAGAAATCTGCTATTAGGATGTGTCAAAGCTATCGTAAAAATTTTGTAGAGATGTGGATAGAAAAAATATAGTAGCAAGATCAAACAAACTGTGTTGTGCGGCTGAAATTTTACAGTGCAGATTTTCAAGTATAGCAGTTTAGACGTAAAAGATGAATGATTTATATTAAGAATTTTTTGACAAAACTAAAGAGAAATCTGCTATTAGGATGTGTCAAAGCTATCGTAAAAATTTTGTAGAGATGTGGATAGAAAAAATATAGTAGCAAGATCAAACAAACTGTGTTGTGCGGCTGAAATTTTACAGTGCAGATTTTCAAGTATAGCAGTTTAGACGTAAAAGATGAATGATTTATATTAAGAATTTTTTGACAAAACTAAAGAGAAATCTGCTATTAGGATGTGAGGAGGGAATTGATAGCAAAATCTCAGCATATATGACAGTAAGTATGTCAAATTTAATTAAGAAAATTCGGCAGTATAACAGCAAAGAAATTGGTGCAAGTTGCGATAGCAGAATTCTCATCGAAAAATTTCAGCGGATTGCGACGAAAATTTACAGCAACACAAAATCATTTTTAGAGGTGAATTCCTTAATAGATCAATCTTAGATGGAAGCCAAAGATGATCTATGAAATATATAAGAAATTTTGTTCAAAAAATTGGAAATAGATCGGTTAAGACAACAATATCCTGCTGAAATTTTCTGCAGAACAGATTTTCAAGTGTCACAGATTGGACGTAAAATATCAGTAGTTTATATTGAGAATTTTTCGACAAAACCAAAAGGAAATCTACTATTAGGAAGTGTTAAAGCTATTATAAAAATTTCATAGAGATTTGGACAGAAAAATGTAGTAGCAAGATTAAACAATTTGTACTATGCGGTTGGAATTTCATAGTGCAGATTTTCAAGTATAGCAGTTTAGACGTAAAAGATGAATGATTTATATTAAGAATTTTTTGACAAAACTAAAGAGAAATCTGCTATTAGGATGTGTCAAAGCTATCGTAAAAATTTTGTAGAGATGTGGATAGAAAAAATATAGTAGCAAGATCAAACAAACTGTGTTGTGCGGCTGAAATTTTACAGTGCAGATTTTCAAGTACAGTGGATTAGATGTAAAAGATCAATGGTTTATATTGAGAATTTTTTAATAAAACCAAAGGGAAATCTACTGTTATGAAGTGTCAAATATGTCATAAAAATTTTTCGTAGAGATTTGGATAGAAAAAACACAGTAGGAAGATCAAATAGACTGTGTTATGCGATTAGAATTCTGCAATGTATCTTTCGTCGTAGAGATGAAAACTTTGTGATGAAAAGTTTATGCAGCAATATAGGAACAATTTTTTTTTTGATTTTTGAATAAGGATAACTAAATTGCAGCAGCAGTAAGGTAGGAAACCAGAACCTGTTGCAATTCACGAGGAGATCAAAGGATGATCTGCGGTGGTGGAGATGATGGCGGAATTTAGCGATGATCTTTTAAGCAATTGTGGGAATTGCTTTGGGTGGCTGTGGAGAGATGATGGATGGCTGTGGAAGGGCAGCAAGACGCCAAGAACGCTGCTCTGATACCAAGTGTTAGAACCATTGCAAATTCTAAGCTTGGGGTTGATCTCTTTAGGGGATCGGCCTCCTTGGAACTCTATAGGGGTTCCTTCCTCCAAGTTGCTGCACAAAGGCTGCAGAAAATATTCATCTATTACTTGTGAAAAGAGGAGGAATACATGGCTATTTATAGGGCTTCTAAACCTTAACTCCTAATAGGACTCCTACTCAAGACTCCTACTTCTAATCAACTCCTAATAGGACTCCTACTCAAGACTTATATTCCTTTTTAACTCCTAATTCTTCTCTAAGAAACAACCTCCTAACCCTAGCTGGCCTCTTCACCTTTTTATTAGGGGTCGGCTTAGGTAGGTTTTACATGAATGTCCCTCTCAATTAGGACTCTCCTAGTTAGAGTCCTAACAATGTTTTTGGTCTAATCGTTTTATGACGAATTAAGATGACATTCTCATGACATATTAAGATGACATATATGCATTTCTTGATAGTCTTTTGATCATAGATGTGATATCATGATGTATTTGGTCTTGACGGCTTCATGATGAAACTTATGTTTCGATTTTAAATTATGATACATGTTTTCACAAAAGACTTGAATACTCTCACATGAAATCAATTGTATGAAATGGAAATGAATTTTCTATCCTATTCAGATTAATGAATTTATTTTACCAATCTTGTGAATCTCATGAAAATAAACATGATGAATATTTTGAAAATAAATGAGTGTATCATGTATTTGGTCTTAATGATTTCTCTTGAACATACTTTTTGAAATCATACTTGATGATGAATATCAAGATATTAAAAGAATGCTATCATGGAATCATGCTTGATGATTTGTTTTATGAAATTTACCTTTTCTTCTTAAATGTTGACACTTGTTTTATTAAAGGTAAAGGCATGCTTATAAGAAGCTAATCACATGAATAGAATTTTATAAAAATGAAATGCGATCCTCTATCTTATCAACTTTTCAATAAATCTATGCTTGTCATGTATGAATTTATTGAATGTGACTTTGAGGATGATTTCGGATTACACAAATGCTTGATTCATACTTATGACATGAGACACATTTTAAATATATTCAATCATGTTCAATGCTTCAATCATGTTATATTTCCCTTAATTCTTTTTGTTCTCCTAGATTTATTTACCAAAGAGGAGAATCTTCTGAATGAATGAAATAATACAAATGAATCACTTATCGATATATCATTTTGAAATATCTTTTTAATGTGATGTTGATAATTTGAGATGCCTGTTGGAATTCATGACATGAGATAATTGAATCCTTGACTTACTCTTTATATGGATTGAAAATAGATGTTTAAAATCTTGCTTGATGAGTTGTTTTATAAAATTTTGTCTTTATGTCTTGAACTTTCATGCTTATCTTGATTTGGCATATAAAGACTAAGGCATGCTTAGATGAAAAAGAATCACTTAAAAAATGCTTTTCCCATCTAATCGATATTAATGATTTCATGATATTTTGTGAATCTCGAAATTGATTTTGATGACTTGATTATGAGTTTCAAGTTAACCATTTGATTTCAATGAGTTTTATCTAAATCATAATCTTGATCTTGGAAAATTGGAATCACAAATAATATCTTTTGGTATTCATGAATTGATTTTCACAATATGAAAGTATTGGTATTCAGGACTTGAATTTGATTGAAACATTGCATGCTTAAATTAATCATTCTCCTATGTTTCAAAAATTCTTTAAATGCCTTATGTGATGATTGAAAATTAATTTGCTTTATGATGAATCACGAATCATGACTTGATCTATGATATTGATATACTTTAATCATGATCCTTGGTTGTATAATTCTTTTGCTCTATTAAAAAGATTTGTCGAATGAATCATGTCCTTCTTGAATTTCCTTGATATCATGACATGATTTTGTAATATGGATTGTATAATGATTAAAATTTTTTAACCATTGATTTCTCTCTTCTTTTCGATAATGATAAAGGGGGAGTTAGTTTACTAGCCTGCATATTTCAAAGGAAGGAAAATTTGCTAGCTCGATTATTTCATTGAAAGAACTTGCTATCATGAACACTACCAATGAATTGTGTTAGGATCGGAGTGGCACTAAGAGGGGGGGGGGGTGAATTAGTGCAGTGGATTAAAACGTCGGTTTTGGAAACTTTTTGTACGATAAAAACCGAACTCGAAAGTGCTTAACTTGAAAGCGTGTTCGTAAAGGTGTGCAGCAAAAGTAATAAGGAAGTAAAGCACATATAAAGGTTTGTAGTAAGGCAAATAGCAATAAGTAAATGCAAACCAGAGAACACGGCAATTTTAAAGTGGTTCGGTCAAAATGACTTGCATCCACTTGCGAAGCCTTCTTCGATGAGGCTCCCAACTTCCACTAGCAAATCACTTTGAAGGAGAAGGACAAATACCCCTCTTACAACTTTTTACAAGTGGTTCACACTCTTACAAAGTTTCAATGAGAAAGAAGGAGGTGAACACTCAAGCAATTGAAAACAAGACTTGCTAAAGACTGCTAAGGCTTTTATCTCAATCTATTGTTTCTCAAAAGTTGTTATCTCAGCTGAGAATGGAGGGGTATTTATAGGCCTCAAGAGGAATCAAATTTGGGCTCCAAAATTTGAATTATCTTCGGTTCCCGAAGCTAGAGGTGCCACCGCCTGTCAGTGGCGGTGCCACCGCCTGTAAGTTGTGACACTGACAGTGTACTGGGCGGTGCCACCGCCCAGACTGGCGGTGCCACCGCCTAGCTATTTCAGCTCACTAGTTGGGCTCCAAACTTGGCCCAAACCAGTCTGAACTCGGGCCCAATTGACCCCTACTTGGGTTATAAGATTAACACCTAATCCTAACCCTAATTAACATGCTAACTATGAATTTAAAGATATTTCCTAAGCTATTACAAAGTTCGCAAGTCAAGACTTCTTCCGGTGAACTTCCGGCGGTCTTCCGATAAACTCTCGGAAACCATTCTGCAGACCCCTAGCAAGCTTCGAGACTTCACGATTTGATCTTGCGAGTTCCGATGAGCTTCTTCGGCAAGCTATGATCTTTCTCGGTGAGCTCCGCGAACTTCTGACGAACCTTCCGGCGAGCTTCCGAAAACCCATCGGCAAGCTCCCTACTCATTCTCGGCTAGTTCCGACAGCATTCTCGACGAACATTCGGACTTCCGTCGAACTCTCGAACTCCCAACGAATCCTTCGCGCTTGACTCTAGCACTTTGTTTCGCTTTATGTCTTCATCGTTATCGTAGTTAATCCTGCACACACAAGCCAAAACTCTACTCCGATCTAGACAATTATTACAACGCGAATTGACATTCTGTTGCCCGACACGTCATTGGTTGGCGCTTCGTCCGATTCTTCAGTGCATCGTCCACTCTTGCGGGTTGTTGCCCAATCGGTGGTTGACCTCCGCAACCCCAATATCCTTGGTGCAATTCCGCTCTCCTTGGCCCGATGCCCGACGTCTGAAGCGTTCTACCGTCCAATCTCCTAACGTGATCTCCTCCGGCGCAACGTCAATTCTTCCTGCGTCAACTGTCTAATCCTAATCGAGTAGACCTGCATCACTCAAAATGCAGTTAAATATCTAAACACAATTAATTAGTTTCATCATCAAAATCCGAGATTCAACAATCTCCCCCTTTTTGATGATGACAACTAATTGATGACTACCGGAGTTAACCTTAACTCCCCGGAGTTTAAACAAACTCCCGCTATCAATATGCCATTGATAGAACACTTGGATTATCCCAAATCCAAGCAACATTCATCACATGTTATGAAAAACATTTAAACCATCATGCAAATATATAAAATATTCAATTCAATGCATGAAGTCATCAATATACATCTCCCCCTATGTCATCAACAAAAAGGAGAAGTAGCTCTAGCTATTTTAAAAGATATTCAAGTTTTTGTAACGTGAAGCTAGATTTTCATCACAACATATAAGCATAAAAGCATAGTAAGATTCTTAAGTTCAATCATGGCAATTCAACACTTGCTTCTTGTGCAAGATTGCACTTTGCTTTTCTTTGCATGTTCTAACTAGCAAAAGCTTTCTCCCCTTTGTTTTTGTCGAAAAGAAGGGAAGAGTACAAGCTAGCCAGCGTTTGCCTTGAGCTAGCAATCTTTCACGATATGCAAGTTTTACTACATACAAGCTAACAAATTTAAAGATGTGCAAGTTTTAGCATATTTGCTTTTCTTGAGATAAGCAAGATAGCACTTTTGCCGTTTTTGTTTCTTAAGATAGGCAAGCTTGTGATGTTGAAGATAGCAAACTCTTTCTTCTCTTTTGAGAAGTGTCATTTTTGCTTCCTTAGCAAAATGCCAAACTAGCAAGAGATAATGTTTTAAATGAGGCAAGCAAACAATTTGGCAAAAGCTACATTTGCATCTTCTCTTTAGATGTGCAAGAAAGTAAGCAAGTTTTTGCATTTTCTTGTCTTGTGCAAGTTAGCTAATTTCTCTTTGAGATGACCCTTTACATTAATTCAAGATAGCACATTAGCAACCCTTTCTCCCCCTTTGTCATTGGCAAAAAGAAAGGAAGATTCAAGTCATGAATATCAAATAATAATTTTATCAAGAATATTTCATCATTGGTGCATCATTATCATACGTTAAAGTATTGCATGCATATCCAAAATCATCAAATTCATCAAAATCTTAACATTACTTTCAAGATATTCAAAATGGTATCATACTGTGAGATGACCCTTTACATTAATTCCAGATAGCACATTAGCAACCCTTTCTCCCCCTTGTCATTGGCAAAAAGAAAGGACGATTTCAAGTCATGAATATCAAAATACTAATTTATCAAGAATATTTCATCATTGTGTGCATCATTATCATACGTTATCATAGATTTATCATAAGATATTCAAAATGATATTCATAATTTTCAATCATCACATAAGGCATTTAAAGAATTTTTGAAACATAGGATAATGATTAATTTAAGCATGCAATATTTCAATCAAATTCAAGTCATGAATACCAATACTTTCATATTGTGAGTATCAATTCATGAATACCAAAAGATATTATTTGTGATTCCAATTTTGCAAGATCAAGATGATGATTTAGATAAAACTTGTTCAAATCAAATCGTTAACTTGAAACTCATAATCAAGTCATCAAAATCAATTTCGAGATTCACAAAATATCATGAAATCATTAATCTCGATCAGATGGGAAAAGTATTTTTTAAGTAATTCTTTTTCATCTAAGCATGCCTTAGTCTTTATATGCCAAATCAAGATAAGCATGAAAGTTCAAGACATAAAGGCAAAATCTTATAAAACAACTCATCAAGCAAGATTTTAACTATCTATTCTCAAGCCATATAAAGAGTAAGTCAAGGATTCAATTATCTCATGTCATGAATTCCAATAGGCATCTCAAATTATCAACATCACATTAAAAAGATAATTCAAAAAGATATAACATGATTGAAGCATAAGTGATTCATTTGTATTATTTCATTCATTCGGAAGATTCTCCTCTTTGGTAAATAAATCTAGGAGAACAACATGAATTAAGGGAGATATAACATGATTGAAGCATTGAACATGATTCATATTTAAAATGTGTCTCATGTCATAAGTATGAATCAAGCATTTCTGAAATCTGAAATCATCCTCAAAGTCACATTCAATAAATTCATACATGACATGCATAGATTTATTGAAAAGTTGATAAGATAGAGGATCGCATTTCGTTTTTATAAATTTCTATTCATGTGATTTGCTTCTTATAAGCATGCCTTTACCTTTAATAAAACAAGTGTCAACATTTAAGACAGAAAGGTAAATTTCATAAAACAAATCATCAAGCATGATTCCATGATAACATCCTTTTAATATCTTGATATTCATCATCAAGTATGATTTCAAAAAGTATGTTCAAGAGAAATCATTAAGACCAAATGTATGATACACTCATTTATTTTCAAAATATTCATCATGTTTATTTTTATGAGATTCACAAGATTGGTAAAATAAATTCATTAATCTCAATAGGATAGAAAATTCATTTCCATTTCATACAATTGATTTCATGTGAGGGTATTCAAGTCTTTTGTGAAAACATGTATCATCATTTAAAATCGAAAGTGTAAGATTTATTACAATAAAGATCAATAAGGCACTTTCATTTTATAAAAATCAATAATACGTAAATCACAAGATTTCATCATCATATTTTCAATTGCCACCAATTTCAAAACTATACTTTTCATTTTTTCATGCATAATACAAATATAAATCAATCCTCATATGAGCATATTATACATGATATTCAAGCATTCATGATACATTATTTTGGCAACATGATCATAGCTTTTCAATGATGGTATCTACATGTCAAAGTTTCCTTTACTTCCTATCATGCATGATAATTAAAAATATTGAGAAATCAAGATAATGATTCATAAAAAATATCACAAGTAATATTCAAGAGAAAATTCATCATTCATTTTCAATTCATTCCATTTCATACAATTGATTTCATGTGAGGGTATTCAAGTCTTTTGTGAAAACATGTATCATCATTTAAAATCGAAAGTGTAAGATTTATTACAATAAAGATCAATAAGGCACTTTCATTTTATAAAAATCAATAATACGTAAATCACAAGATTCATCATCATATTTTCAAATTGCACAATTTCAAAACTATACTTTTCATTTTTCATGCATAATACAAATAAATCAATCATCATTATGAGCATATTATACATGATATTCAAGCATTCATGATACATTATTTTGGCAACATGATCATAGCTTTTCAAATGATGGTATCTAAATGTCAAAGTTCATTACTTCCTATCATGCATGATAATTAACTTCTCATTTGTATTTCATGCATAATTTCATTTCATCATATTTGGAATATCAAGAAGAATTAATTGGATGATGAGATGAATATTTTCATGAACACAAGCAATTGCATAAAAATCATATCATGAAGGATTAGAATATGTGTATACCAAAAGGCATGATTTCTTTTTGAAGAACCTCATCATAAATAATCAAAAGAAAAATCTTAGGAGATTGATTAAAGAAAAATCTTGATTCATTATAAAATTTCATATATCAAATATTGAGAAATCAAGATAATGATTCATAAAAAATATCACAAGTAATATTCAAGAGAAAATTCATCATTCATTTTCAATTCATTCCATTTCATACAATTGATTTCATGTGAGGGTATTCAAGTCTTTTGTGAAAACATGTATCATCATTTAAAATCGAAAGTGTAAGATTTATTACAATAAAGATCAATAAGGCACTTTCATTTTATAAAAATCAATAATACGTAAATCACAAGATTCATCATCATATTTTCAAATTGCACAATTTCAAAACTATACTTTTCATTTTTCATGCATAATACATATTTGGAATATAGAAGCATTATTGGATATGAGATGAATATTTTCATGACACAAGCAATTGCATAAAAATTCAGATCATGAAGGAGTGAGAATATGGTTGTATACCAAAAGGCATACGAGTTTCTTTGGAAGAACCTCATCATAAATAATCAAAAGACAATCTTAGGAGATTGATTAAAGAAAAATCTTGATTCATTAGAAAATTTCATATATCAAATATTGAGAAATCAAGATAATGATTCATAAAAAATATCACAAGTAATATTCAAGAGGAAAAAGTCATCAATTCATGTTCATTCATTCAATTTGTCAAATCACATTTTTTGGGTATGCATGATATCAAAACATGGTTTCAAATCTTTAACATATAACATGTATAAATTTAAAAATTGAAGGGAGAAGGGAAAGAATTCAAAGGTACAAAGATTTCAACCATCTCATAAACAAATGAAGGATCAATTCATGAATCCAAAATTCTATGAATCATTTCGACAAATCTCCTTTTAAATAATCAAAATGATCGTCAAAGGAAATCTCATGTTATTTCAAGAAATCAAGATCATGATTTTGATAAAACTCATTTCAAATTTAAATCATCAAAATCATTTTTAAGGTTCACAAAATTCATAACATAAATAGATTCATGATTTCATTGATAATATATTTTCCCCCTTTTTTAAGTGTTTCATTTTAAGTGATTGATTTCATGCTTTTTCATTTATGTCAAATAAAAACATGCATCAACGTTTAGGATCGAAAAATGAATTTCGTCATAAAACCATCAAGACCAATAAATCACAAAAATCATCATGTATAACTTTAAAATTTTATACATAAAATCGTTATATCATGGTATCACAACTTTAATATTTTCATTACAACATTAAGCAAGGTTTCATTGAATATAATTTTGAATGATTCTTATAGATACCTAAAACTTCTTTAGTTTTAATTTATATGATTGATTTTATAATAGCATGCTCAAATTTTTGTTCTTATGTCAAAACCATACATCATGTTTGAAAAACAAAGATAATGTACATAAAAAATATCAAGCCTTTCATACAAAAGCCATGCATCTTCATTGAAAAGCAATATGAAAATCATCAAAATACACATTCTTGCTTCTCAAGCACATATATAAGATTAATCTCACTAGGTTTACAATCATTAGATTTATATCTAACTTTTTATTCCATTAACATAAAACATGCAATTTTCAAGAAAAATAATTATTCAAAAAAAAGAAAACGCATCATGGAAAACATCAAGTAATTTTAAAATAAATTAAGGGAGTTGAGTTACTTACCTTGTAGTCGAAGCCCGTCAAAGCCCAATTCACCATTTCACCTTTGAAAGTTCTTGATTCATCCTTGGTTGCCTTCCTCTTCTTGGGCCTCTTCCTCCGTTCAAGTTCATTGTTTATTTTAGATTTTTGTTTAATGAACTTATTAAGATTTAGTGTTCGAAGTTCAAGTTCATCATTGTCCTCATCACTTGAGTCATCGCTCAAGTCATATTCATTTGTCTGGAGTTCCAAATCCTTCCTATTCTTTAGAAGGTGGTTCAAGTGCTCATCGGGTTCAAAATGTTCCAAAAGTGTCATTTTATAGGTCATTAGTGACCCGATTAATTCTTCTAATGGAAAATCATTTAAATTTTTTGTCTCTTGTATTGCGGTTATTTTAGGATCCCACCTTTTTGGAATGGATCTTAAGATCTTACTTACGAGATCAAAATTCGAAAAAGATTTACCAAGAACTCTTAGATTATTGACGACATCCGTGAAACGGGTGTACATGTCGCCTATAGTCTCGCTTGGTTGCATTCGAAAAAGCTCAAAATCATGCAATAAAATGTTAACTTTCGAGTCTTTGACTCTACTAGTTCCCTCGTGTGTGATTTCAAGTGTTCGCCAAATATCAAAAGCTGTTTCGCACATAGAAATCCGATTGAACTCATTTTTGTCCAAAGCACAAAATAAGGCATTCATAGCCTTTGCGTTTAAAGAAAAATACTTCTTCTCCAAATCTGACCATTCGTTCATCGGTTTAGAGGGAAGTTGAAAATCATTTTCAATAATATTCCATAAATCCAAATTCATAGAAATCAAGAAAACTCTCATTCGAGTTTTCCAATAAGTGTAGTCCAATCCGTTAAACAACAGTGGACGAAAAACCGAAAAGCCCTCTTGAAAGCCATGAAGAGCCATTTCTCTCAGGTGTAAATCCGAAATGAGAAATACCGAGCTCTGATACCAATTGTTATGATCGGAGTGGCACTAAGAGGGGGGGGGGTGAATTAGTGCAACGGATTAAAACGTCGGTTTTGGAAACTTTTTCGTACGATAAAAACTGAACTCGAAATTGCTTAACTTGAAAGCGTGTTCGTAAAGGTGTGCAGCAAAAGTAATAAGGAAGTAAAGCACATATGAAGGTTTGCAGTAAGGTAAATAGCAATAAGTAAATGCAAACCAGAGAACACGCCAATTTTAAAGTGGTTCGGTCAAAATGACCTACATCCACTTGCGAAGCCTTCTTCGATGAGGCTCCCAACTTCCACTAGCAAATCACTTTAAAGGGGAAGGACAAATACCCCTCTTACAACTTTTTACAAGTGGTTCACACTCTTACAAAGTTTCAATGAGAAAGAAGGAGGTGAACACTCAAGCAATTGAAAACAAGACTTGCTAAAGACTTTGCTAAGGCTTTTATCTCAATCTATTGCTTCTCAAAAATTATTATCTCAGCTGAGAATAGAGGGGTATTTATAGGCCTCAAGAGGATTCAAATTTGGGCTCCAAAATTTGAATTCTCTTCAGTTCCCAAAGCTAGCGGTGCCACCGCCTGTCAGTGGCGGTGCCATCGCCTGTCAGTTGTGAAACTGACAGTGTACTGGGCGGTGCCACCGCCCAGTCCAGCGGTGCCCCCGCCTGGCTCTCGGGTGCTGGGCGGTGCCCCCGCCTAGCTATTTCAGCTCACTGGTTGGGCTCCAAACTTGGCTCAAACTAGTCTGAACCGGGCCCAATTGGTCCCTACTTGGGTTATAAGATTAACACCTAATCCTAACCCTAATTAACATGCTAACTACGAATTTAAAGACATTTCCTAAGCTATTACAAAGTCCGCAAGTCAAGACTTCTTCCGGTGAACTTCCGGCGATCTTCCGATAAACTCTTGGAAACCATTCTGCGGACCCCCGGCAAGCTCCGAGACTTCACGATTTGATCTTGGTGAGTTCCGACGAGCTTCTTCGGCAAGCTATGATATTTCTCGGTGAGCTCCGTGAACTTCCAACGAACCTTACGGCGAGCTTCCAAAAACCCATCGGCAAGCTCCTTACTCATTCTCGGCTATTTTCGACAGCATTCCTGACGAACATTCGGACTTCCGTCAAACTCTCGAACTCCCAATGAATCCTTCGCGCTTGACTCCGGCACTTTGTTTCGCTTTCTGTCTTCATCGTTATCGTAGTTAATCCTGCACACACAAGTCAAAACTCTACTCTGATATAGACAATTATTACAACGCGAATTGACATTCTGTTGCCCGGCACGTTATTGGTTGGCGCTTCGTCCGATTCTTCAGTGCATCATCCACTCTTGCGGGTTGTTGCCCAATCGGCGGTTGACCTCCGCAACCCCGATATCCTTGGTGCAATTCCGCTCTCCTTGGCCCGATGCCCGATGTCCGAAGCATTCTACCATCCAATCTCCTAACGTGATCTCCTCCGGCGCAACGTCAATTCTTCCTGCGTCAACTGTCTAATCCTGATCGAGTAGACCTGCATCACTCAAAATACAATTAAACATCTAAACACAATCAATTAGTTTCATCATCAAAATTCAAGATTCAACAAATTGCAAATCTTGCAACATAAAGAGAAGCAAAGAATTGCTATCTCGAAAGAAGCAAAAATGCAAAACTTAGAAAACTTGCAATATAATTGCTCTTGCCATGCTTTGTATCAAAAATAGGTTGATATCCTTAAAAGCATCACATTAAATTTTTTAGTGTATCGCAATGTATCACATGTATCGCAAATTAAAATTTTTGAGACTATTATCATATCATGTTTAACAATTAATGTCTTTCGTGACATGATTTCTTTGCATTATTGTCTTGTATATATCATGTGATGTATTGCATATAATGTGTATCATGAATGCTCTAAATGATAAATGCTATGATTTATTACCAAAATTATGTATCATGTATGATATGCCCATAGTGATTAATTTATTTGTATAATGCATGAAGTAAGGATACAAACGTAAAGTTTTGAAATTGTGCATATTTTAATTTGAAAACATAATGATGCACAAATAAGATTGATACTTACCTTTGTCATGATTTAGAAATTGATGTAAAGGGTCTTCCTTTCTTTTTGACAATGACAAAGGGGGAGAAAGAGTTGCTAATGTGCTATCTTGAATTGATATAAAGGGTCGTCTCAAAGGGAAATTAGCTAGCTTGCACAAGTCAAGAAAATGCAAAAACATGCTTACTTTCTTGGACATCTAAAGAGAAGATGCAAATGTAACACTTGCCAAATTGTTTGCTTGCATCATGTAAATGTGGACACAATCACTTCTTGTCTTGTTGTAACAATTACTTTTTAATGCCCCTTGCCTTGATGACTACTAATCCTGTTTTACTTGATGAATTATTTGGTGAGCATATGTAGAGTAAGGAATATTAATTAAACATCATTTTCGGATTTTCCTTGAATCTCTTTACATTACTCATTTTCGGATTTTCCTTGATCACATTGAAATTGAATGTTTCTATAACATGCTTACTTTAAAAATCTTATGCCTTGGTTTCCATGATGAGCATGTTGAAGATTCATACTCTCTTAATGTGTCCGAATGCATGAACTTATTAAGATTATTTTTTGGACTTTCTTAATTTATTCAATTGCTATAATGAGAATTTTACACTATTAGATGTCTTAATAACATGTTGGAAATTATGTGTTTTGGATACAAAAATTTTCATGATAATGAGCATGTTTTATCTTCATGATTGTATTTAAAAATCTATAACAAAACTGTTAGAACCCTTACAGATTCTAAGCTTAGGGTTGATCTCTTTAGGAGATCAAGCCTCCTGGAACTCTATAGGGGTTCCTTCCTCCAAGTTGCTGCTCAAAGGCTGAAGAAAAGATTCATCTATTGCCTATCAAAAGAGTAGAAATATATGACTATTTATAGGGTTTCTAAACCCTAACTCCTAATAGGACTCTTACTCAAGACTCCTACTCAATTAAGACTTCTACTCAAGACTCCTAATAGGACTCCTACTCAAGACTCTTATTCCTTTACAACTCCTAATTCTTCTTTAGGAAATAACCTCCAAACCCTAGCCGGCCTCTTTACCTCTTTAATAAGGGTCGGCTTAGGTAGGTTTTACATGAATGCCCCAATCAATTAGGACTCTCCTAGCTAGAGTCCTAACAGACCCGCCGCCCTCTTCAAATCAGCCTTGTCCTCAAGGCTAACAATCCATGAATTCTGTGAATTTGATCTTCAAGTCGTCATAGTTCTCCCAAGTGACACCTTCTACTAGTAAGTTCACCCATTATATTAGCACTTCAGTAATGGGTCGTCGTCGTCGAGTCACGATCCGTCGATTAATAATGACACTCAACTGGGTCTGGAGTTCTCTTTGGGTAGTCATATTCGGTGGGTGGCTTTGGGCTGTCTCCAAGGACCTGTTTATCACTTCCGTCTGGCCATCGGTTTGTGGGTGATACGTCGTACTCGTTTTCAATTTAGCGCCCTGCATATGAAATAACTCTGTCCAAAATCTGCTTGTGAAGATGCAAGTAGAATTTGGCACAAGCACAATGCGTCCCTTATAGCGTAATTCTTTTGAGTCCCAATTGTAATGAGCCACGGAGTTTAGTGCTTCCTCCAATTTTTTTTATAATCTTACTAGTCTCTAGATCTTCTTGCCATTCCATCTTAATATCATCAAGGAAGTTGCTAGTCGAAAGTGAAACGATCGAAAATTTAGCTTGCTCAGGTAGTTGTGAAAGCGCATCTGCAACAACATTCTCTTTCCCCTTTTTGTAAGTTATTTCATAATCAAATCCAAGAAGTTTTGTTACCCATTTTTGCTGCTCAGGGGATGATATCTTTTGCTCCAAAAAGTACATGAGGCTTTTATGGTCAGTTTTAATTTGAAATCGTCGACCGATCAAGTAGGGTCTCCACCTCGTTGCTGCGCGCACAATGGCAAGCATCTCCTTGTCATATGTTGATATATTTTGATGGAAGGGAGATAATGCCTTGCTAGTGTATGTGAGTAGTCGACAATCTTGCATGAGAATGGCTCCAATTCCGATTCCAGATGCATCGACCTCAATAATGAAGGGTCAGTTGAAATTTGGTAGTGCTAGCACCGGCGTCGTCGTCATGGCTGCCATAAGTTTGTCGAAGGCAGCGGAGGCTTTGTCCATCCATTGGAAGATATCTTTTTTTCAGTAAGGGAATAAGTGGTGCACTGATCATTCCATAGTTTTTCATGAACTTGCGGTTGTAGTCTATTAAACTAAGAAAGCCACGTAGCGATTTTATGTTCCTTGAGGTCAGCCAATTTTGCATTGCTCCAATTTTAGAGGGGTCCACTATCACACGTTCCTCTGATATGATATGCCCAAGATATTCCACCTTCTGATGAAGAAAGCAAAAATTTGTAGCGGCCGTTGTGTGTTCAAAAGGTAGTTTTCGGTATATCTTCTTTGCACCCTTATATTTAATGATACCCGGATCGAAGGTCCAGCTTTGTGAAGATTTGTGCTCCCTTTCATTTAGCAATTCATCTGCTATTGGAATAGGATATTTATCCTTGACGGTTATTCCGTTGAGGGTTCGGTAATCAACGCACATTCGCCATGTTTCGTCCTTCTTTCGTACGAAGAGCATTGATGAAGAGTAGGGGCTGCAACTTGGTCGAATAACTCCTGTTTTGAGCATCTCTTTTATAATCCTTTCTATTTCATCCTTCTGCAGATATTAATGTTGATATAGCCAAATATTTGCAGGAGATTTGCCCAGAAGAATCCGTATACAATGATCATGTCGATGGGCAAGAGGTAGGTTGCGCGGTTCGTCAAATATATCTGAAAATTCAGCAAGCAAAGGAAGTAGGTTTGGATCTTCAAATTCTATTGGCTCTCCCTTAGTTTCTGCTCAAGTTGTACCAAAAAGCCGCTATATGCTTTATGCAAAACCTTCTCCATTTGTTGTGTGCAAATCATCATTACGTCGCCCCCACGTTTCTCGTGTAGAATCACCTGTTTCTCTTTGCCGTAAAATCTCAAAATTAGTTTCATAAAATTCTAGGAAACATCACCTAATGTCATCAACCATTCAATTCTGAGCATGGCCTCATGATCATCAAGAGGGAGGAGGAAGAAATTGGTCATAATTTCTTGGTCTTGCAGCAATAGTTTCACCTGTGGGCATCTTTGGTCGCACTTTAGGATTCTGCCGTCAGCAACCTTTACATCGAACTTGCTGCAACCTTCTATATGTAGTGCCATCCGAGCAGCAACCTTACTATTTAGGAAGTTATTAGTACTGCCCGTGTCGATGAGAACAGTGATCGGTTGTTGTTTGAGAAGGCCTCCAACTTTCATCATTTGCGGGTTGGAGTAGCTAGCTAATGCGTGTACCGTAACGTCGGTTGGTTGTGGCTCTTCTTCTACATCTTCTTCATTATGTTCAAAGCTCTCTTCTAGATGTTCAATGACCTCTTCTTCTACTGGTTCAATCATAAGAAGCCTCCCTTTTCTACAGCGATGCTCGCGGCTCCACGACTTGTCGCAATGCCAACATAACTCCTTTGTAGATCGCTCCCGAAGCTCTTCTCTTGTCATCATTTTTGGTGCAAGAACTTGATTGATAGTAGGGGGGGTGAGGGCTTCTGCATTGTAGGTTGAGAAGCGATCCTAGTTCTTCGGGCTTCATGGTTCAATCGCTCCTCTTGATGTCGTGCGAAAGAGATGGCTGCCATAAGCGTGTACGGTTGTCGTGCTTTAACTTCTCCCCGGATCTCCGGCTTCAAGCCCTCAATGAAGTTCCCCAATAGCTATTTTTGAGACCAATCATGAGTTTGATTAGATAACATTTCAAACCTGGTTTGGTACTCCCGAACGGTAGAGGTTTGTCGGATCTTTGCTAAAACGTTAATGTTCTCGTAATCGGTTGGTCCGAAGCGGATCAATAGTCCTTCTTTAAATTGTCGCCATGAGAGAACTCCATGAGCATATTTAAACCAGTGAAACCATTGTATGGCATCCCCTTCAAGATGTATAGCTGTAATTTCCACCATAGATGCATCCATGGTTTTGTGGTACCGAAAATATCGCTCTGCACGCGAGATCCAACCAATCGGGTCTCCTTTTTCCCATCTAGGGAAGTCCACCCTCATTCGTGGATAGTTGAGATCAGTCATTGAACCTCTCCTCTCTTGGAAGTCATCTCTTCGGGCTTGGTGCGATTGGTTAGAGCTCTCTCCTTGATGTGATTTCTTCGAGCTTAGTGGTCGGCCCAAACTGAGTTCGGTAAAGAGAGTCCGAATCTTATCCTCCATTCGTGCCTCCAAGGCTTCGAATTTAGCATTGATTGCCTCCCTAGATGCCATAGAATATGCCTCCAAATCTGTGATGTTTAGATCTCTCTTTGTTGTCGGGTTAAAGGCAAGTATGGGTTGAGAGAAGTGATGGTCGAAAGGGTTGGTGGATTGGTGGATGTAGGCTGCGGTTTAGGCTTATTTTGTGGCAGTTTTGGGTGCAGTTTGAGGGTGTGGTTTGGTGGAGTTTTAGGGCTACCGATGAAGGTTTTAGATCTGTGGTAGATGGCAGCAAAGGTTCGATAGAAATCGGTAGAAGTTTGCTGCAGAATTGTGTTATCTTGTAAGAGCAGAATTATCATCGAAGAAACAGCGGATTCTCGATGAAATTTCCATCAAAAACTTGAGAGATTTGAGGAGGGAATTGGCAGCAAAATCTCAGTTTATATGGCAGCAAGGATGTCCAATTTAATCAAGAAAATTTGGCAGTATAATAGCAAGGAAATTGGTGTAAGTTGCGATAGCAGAATTCTCGTCGAAAAATTTCAACGGTTTTGTGATGAAAATTTGCAGCAACACAAAATTGTTTTTAGAGATATATTTCTCAATAGATCAATCTTAGATGGAAGCAAAGATGATCTATAAAGTGTAGAGAAAATTTCATTCAAAAAATATTACAAATAGATCGGTTAAGGCAACAATATGCGGCTGAAATTTTCTGCAGCATAGATTTTGAAGTATAGCAGATTGGACGTAAAAGACCAGTGGTTTATATTGAGAATTTTTTGATAAAACCAAAAGGAAATCCACTATTAGGAAGTTATTAGTACTGCCCGTGTCGATGAGAACAGTGATCGGTTGTTGTTTGAGAAGGCCTCCAACTTTCATCATTTGCGGGTTGGAGTAGCTAGCTAATGCGTGTACCGTAACGTCGGTTGGTTGTGGCTCTTCTTCTACATCTTCTTCATTATGTTCAAAGCTCTCTTCTAGATGTTCAATGACCTCTTCTTCTACTGGTTCAATCATAAGAAGCCTCCCTTTTCTACAGCGATGCTCGCGGCTCCACGACTTTGTCGCAATGCCAACATAACTCCTTTGTAGATCGCTCCCGAAGCTCTTCTCTTGTCATCATTTTTGGTGCAAGAACTGATTGATAGTAGGGGGGGGTGAGGGCTTCTGCATTGTAGGTTGAGAAGCGATCCTAGTTCTTCGGGCTTCATGGTTCAATCGCTCCTCTTGATGTCGTGCGAAAGAGATGGCTGCCATAAGCGGTGTACGGTTGTCGTGCTTTAACTTCTCCCCGGATCTCCGGCTTCAAGCCCTCAATGAAGTTCCCCAATAGCTATTTTTGAGACCAATCATGAGTTTGATTAGATAACATTTCAAACCTGGTTTGGTACTCCCGAACGGTAGAGGTTTGTCGGATCTTTGCTAAAACGTTAATGTTCTCGTAATCGGTTGGTCCGAAGCGGATCAATAGTCCTTCTTTAAATTGTCGCCATGAGAGAACTCCATGAGCATATTTAAACCAGTGAAACCATTGTATGGCATCCCCTTCAAGATGTTATAGCTGTAATTTCCACCATAGATGCATCCATGGTTTTGTGGTACCGAAAATATCGCTCTGCACGCGAGATCCAACCAATCGGGTCTCCTTTTTCCCATCTAGGGAAGTCCACCTCATTCGTGGATAGTTGAGATCAGTCATTGAACCTCTCCTCTCTTGGAAGTCATCTCTTCGGGCTTGGTGCGATTGGTTAGAGCTCTCTCCTTGATGTGATTTCTTCGAGCTTAGTGGTCGGCCCAAACTGAGTTCGGTTAAAGAGAGTCCGAATCTTATCCTCCATTCGTGCCTCCAAGGCTTCGAATTTAGCATTGATTGCCTCCCTAGATGCCATAGAATATGCCTCCAAATCTGTGATGTTTAGATCTCTCTTTTGTTGTCGGGTTAAAGGCAAGTATGGGTTGAGAGAAGTGATGGTCGAAAGGGTTGGTGGATGGTGGATGTAGGCTGCGGTTTAGGCTTATTTTGTGGCAGTTTTGGGTGCAGTTTGAGGGTGTGGTTTGGTGGAGTTTTAGGGCTACCGATGAAGGTTTTAGATCTGTGGTAGATGGCAGCAAAGGTTCGATAGAAATCGGTAGAAGTTTGCTGCAGAATTGTGTTATCTTGTAAGAGCAGAATTATCATCGAAGAAACAGCGGATTCTCGATGAAATTTCCATCAAAAACTTGAGAGATTTGAGGAGGGAATTGGCAGCAAAATCTCAGTTTATATGGCAGCAAGGATGTCCAATTTAATCAAGAAAATTTTGGCAGTATAATAGCAAGGAAATTGGTGTAAGTTGCGATAGCAGAATTCTCGTCGAAAAATTTCAACGGTTTTGTGATGAAAATTTGCAGCAACACAAAATTGTTTTTAGAGATATATTTCTCAATAGATCAATCTTAGATGGAAGCAAAGATGATCTATAAAGTGTAGAGAAAATTTCATTCAAAAAATATTACAAATAGATCGGTTAAGGCAACAATATGCGGCTGAAATTTTCTGCAGCATAGATTTTGAAGTATAGCAGATTAGACGTAAAAGATCAATGGTTTATATTGAGAATTTTTTGATAAAACCAAAAGGAAATCCACTATTAGGAAGTATCAAATCTATCATAAAAATTTTGTAGAGATTTGGATAGAGAAAACGTAGTAGCAAGATCAAACAAACTATGCTATGCGGTTGAAATTTTATAGTGCAGATTTTTAAGTATAGCAGATTAGACGTAAAAGATCAATGGTTTATATTGAGAATTTTTTGATAAAACCAAAAGGAAATCCACTATTAGGAAGTATCAAATCTATCATAAAAATTTTGTAGAGATTTGGATAGAGAAAACGTAGTAGCAAGATCAAACAAACTATGCTATGCGGTTGAAATTTTATAGTGCAGATTTTTAAGTATAGCAGATTAGACGTAAAAGATCAATGGTTTATATTGAGAATTTTTTGATAAAACCAAAAGGAAATCCACTATTAGGAAGTATCAAATCTATCATAAAAATTTTGTAGAGCATCCACTATTAGGAGTATCAAATCTTATAAAATTTATAGATTTGGATAAGAAAAATGCAATAGCAAGATCAAACAAACTATGCTATGCGGTTGAAATTTTATAGTGCAGATTTTTAAGTATAGCAGATTAGACGTAAAAGATCATGGTTATATTAGGAATTTTTTGACAAAACCAAAGAGAATCTGCTATAGGAGTGTCAAAGCTGTCATAAAAATTTGTAGAGATTTGGATAGAGAAAACGTAGTAGCAAGATCAAACAGACTGTGCTATCGGCTGAAATTCTGCAATGTATCTTTCGTCGTAGAGATGAAAACTTTGCAACGAAAAGTTTATGCAGCAATATAGGAACAAATTTTTTTTTTTTTAGATTTTCGAATAAAGATAACTAAATTGCAGCAGCAGTAAGGTAGGAAACCAGAACCTGTTGCAATTCACAGGGAGATCAAAAGATGATCTGCGGTGGAGATGACGGCGGAATTTGGTGACGATCTTTTAAGCAATTGTGGGAATTGCTTTGGGCGGCTGTGGAGGGATGATGGATGGCTGTGGAAGGGCAGCGAGATGCCAAGAACGCTGCTCTGATACCAAGTGTTAGAACCCTTACAGATTCTAAGCTTAGGGTTGATCTCTTTAGGAGATCAAGCCTCCTGGAACTCTATAGGGGTTCCTTCCTCCAAGTTGCTGCTCAAAGGCTGAAGAAAAGATTCATCTATTGCCTATCAAAAGAGTAGGAATATATGACTATTTATAGGGTTTCTAAACCCTAACTCCTAATAGGACTCTTACTCAAGACTCCTACTCAATTAAGACCTTCTCAAGACTCCTAATAGGACTCCTACTCAAGACTCATATTCCTTTACAACTCCTAATTCTTCTTTAGGAAATAACCTCCAAACCCTAGCCGGCCTCTTTACCTCTTTAATAAGGGTCGGCTTAGGTAGGTTTTACATGAATGCCCCAATCAATTAGGACTCTCCTAGCTAGAGTCCTAACAAAAACCTTGTCCGAATGCATGAAAGTATTAAATTTCATTTTCGGATTTTCTTGATCCTAACAATTGGCATTTTGTTAGGAAACATTGTCCGAAAACAATGTCTCTTACTAGTTTGGCATTTTGCTAAGAAAGCAAAATTAATACTTCTCAAAAGAGAAGAAAGAGCTTGCTATCTTGAACATCACAAGCTTGCCCATCTTAAGAAATAAAAATTGCAAAAGTGCTATCTTGCCTATCTCAAGAGGCAAAACTTGCAACTTGCACATTGCAATAGGAAGCAAGAATCATAAGCTTACACAAGAAAGCTATCTTGCATTTGCTTTCAAAATTTTTGCTAGCTTGTATATAGTAAAACTTGCATATCATAAAAATTGCTAGCTTGTAGTCTAAAGAGAAGCAATAGTTGCTATCTCAAGATGCTAAACATGGTAAACTTGCACATTGCAAAGGAAGTAAAATTTGATAGCTTGCAACTTGCATATTTCAAGAAGCAAGAGCTGCTTTTTGAACATCTTAAAACTGCTAGCTTGCATGTTCTAAAATGTTGTAAAATGTTGTGAAGAAGGACATGCTATCTTACTATCTTGCATATCTAAAACTTGATAGCTTGCATATTCTAATGTGATATAGCACTTGCTAAATTTTGCTAGCTTGCATGATGTAGCATTTGCTAAATTTTCAAGCTTACAAATTGCATGATGATAAAACTTGATATTATGTTTTTCATGTAATAAGTTGAATTAATATCTCAAACATATAGAAAGTGACACTTCTCCTTTTTGTTGATGACAAAGGGGGAGAAGTATGATCATATTATGCATGATGACGTGTTGCAAATATTCATGATGAATATTTGTAGTGACTTGAATTCGGCTTGAATTCAAGGTTCTATCAATATGGCATATTGAAAGGGGGAGTTTGGTTAAACTCCGGGGAGTTAAGGTTAACTCCGATAGTCATCAATTAGTTGTCATCATCAAAAAGGGGGAGATTGTTGAATCTCAGATTTTGATGATGAAACTAATTGATTGTGTTTAGATGTTTAACTACATTTTGAGTGATGCATGTCTACTCGATTAGGATTAGACAGTTGACGTAGGAGGAATTGACGTTGCGCCAGAGGAGATCACGTCAGGATATTGGATGGCAGAATGCTTCGGACGTCGGGCATCGAGCCTAGGAGAGTGGAATTGCACCAAGGATGTCGGGATTACGGAGGTCAACTACCGATTGGGCAACAAGCCGCAAGAGAGGACGATGCGCTGAAGAATCGGATGAAGCGCCAACCAATGACGTGCCGGGCAACAGATTGTCAATTCGTGGTGTAATAATTGTCTAGATCGGAGTAGAGTTTTGGCTTATGTGTGCAGGAGTAACTATGATAACGATGAAGACATAAAGCGAAACAAAGTGCCAGAGTCAAGCACGAAAGATTCGTTGGGAGTTCGAGAGTCCAATGGAAGTCCGAAGGTTCATCGGGAATGTAGCCGGAACTAGCCGATAATGAGTAGGGAGCTTGCCGAAGGGTTTTTCGGAAGCTTGCCGGAAGGTACATTGGTAGTTCACGGAGCTCGCCAAGAAAGATCGTAGCTTGTCGAAGAAGCTCGTGCAAATCAAATCGTGAAGTCTAGGAGCTTGCCGAAGGGTTTTCGGAAGCTTGCCGGAAGGTACATTGGTAGTTCACGGAGCTCGCCAAGAAAGATCGTAGCTTGTCGAAGAAGCTCGTCGGAACTCGCCAAGATCAAATCGTGAAGTCTAGGAGCTTGCCGAAGGGTTTTCGGAAGCTTGCCGGAAGGTACATTGGTAGTTCACGGAGCTCGCCAAGAAAGATCGTAGCTTGTCGAAGAAGCTCGTCGGAACTCGCCAAGATCAAATCGTGAAGTCTAGGAGCTTGCCGAAGGGTTTTCGGAAGCTTGCCGGAAGGTACATTGGTAGTTCACGGAGCTCGCCAAGAAAGATCGTAGCTTGTCGAAGAAGCTCGTCGGAACTCGCCAAGATCAAATCGTGAAGTCTAGGAGCTTGCCGAAGGGTTTTCGGAAGCTTGCCGGAAGGTACATTGGTAGTTCACGGAGCTCGCCAAGAAAGATCGTAGCTTGTCGAAGAAGCTCGTCGAGCTTGCGAGAGTTCGTAGAATAGATTTCGAGAGTTTATCGGAAGACCGCTGGAAGTTCACCGAAAGAAGTCTTGACTTACGGACTTTGTTATAGCTTAGGAAATGTCTTTAAATTCATAGTTAGCATGTTAATTAGGGTTAGAATTATGTGTTAATCTTATAGCCCAAGTAGGGGCCAATTGGGCTCAAGTTCGAACTAGTTTGGGCCAAGTTTGGAGCCCAACTAGTGAGCTGAAATAGTGTAGGTGGTGGCACCGCCAAACTAGGTGGTGGCATCGCCCCGAGCCCGAGGATAAGGCAGTGGTACCGCCGGATTGGGCGGTGGCACTGCCCAGCACCCGAGAGTTCGGGCGGTGGCACAACCTAGAACTTGAGAGTTCTGGCGATGGCACTGCCAGAATACTATCAATGTGAAAATTGACAGGCGGTGGCACTACCACCGACAGGCGATGGCACCGCCAGTCACTGGTCAGTATGACATTGATAGGCGGTGGCACCGCCAACCTCGGAAACCCAAGAGAATTCAAAATTTGGGGCTCAAATTTGAATCCTCTTGGGACCTACAAATACCCTTCAATTCTTAGTAGAGAATACAACTTTTTGAGAAGCAATAGATTGAGATAAAAGCCTTAGCAAAGTCTTTAGCAAGTCTTGTTTTCAATTGCTTGAGTGTTCACCTCCTTCTTTCTCATTGAAAATTTGTAAGAGTGTGAACCACTTATAAAAGGTTTAAGAGGGATATTTATCCTTCCCCTTCAAAGTGATTTGCTAGTGGAAGTTGGGAGCCTCATCAAAGTAGGCTTCGCAAGTGGATGTAGGTCATTTTGACCGAACCACTTTAAAATTGGCGTGTTCTCTGGTTTGCATTTACATATTGCTATTTATCTTACTGCAAACCTTCATATGTGCTTTACTTCCTCATTACTTTTGCTGCACACCTTTACGAACACGATTTCAAGTTAAGCACTTCTGAGTTCGGTTTTTATCGTACGAAAGATTTTCCAAAACCAACGTTTGAATCCACTACACTAATTCACCCCCCCCTCTTAGTGCCGCTCCGATCCTAACAAAAAGTGTCTCGTCCCAGATTTTTGGGATACTAGCAGTACCACTGCTTGACACCTGACACTGGGCGGTACTATCGCTTAGTCTGGGTGGTACCATCGCCTAATAAAGCTCGGAGACCAAGCTTTGGTGGTACCACCACTGGCAACAATAACTGCCGACAGTACCACCACCCTGACCACTTGGGAGACTAGGTCATCTGGGTAGTGCCAACGTCGGCCATGTTTTTAGGGGCTAAATGGGCTGCTCAATCAGGCCCAATTCAGCCCTAATAAGGGCCCAATTGGCCCCTAATTAAGTTAGTGGGATTACCTCCCAATCCTAACTTAATTTATGCTCTAACTATGATAATTAAGACATAATTACAATGCTTCTTATTTCGGTGCGTCAATTGCTCTTCCGACGAGCTTTCGACGTACTTCCGGCGAACATCCGACGAACACTCGATAATGTTCCAACGGACTCCCAGCTAGCTCCTGGACTTTACGACGATCTTCTTGGTGAGTTCCAATGAGCTTCTTTGGCAAGCTCCTGGACTTCTCGGTTGGTTCTGGCAGAACTTCCGACGAATGTTCAGACTTCCAACGAACTCTCAAACTCCCAATGAGATCTCGATCTTGACTCCGAGACAATACCTACTTTATATCTTATTGCTATCGTAGTTAATCCTACACACTTTTCTCAACATATATATTAGATTTAACAAATTACAATTGACTTTATCATCAAAATCCAAGATTCAATAATCTATCCATTTTTTATGATGACAATCAATTGATAACGAAGTTAACCTTAACTCCCCCTATCTATATGCCATACTTGAGAAAAGACATTCTTGAATTCAAGAAACAAACCGATAAGATAAGTTAATTAAACTTATCAACATGCACATCTTGATTCCTATCATGATATACCATTTCTCAAAATACGATGCCAAGTATTTCTCAAAATGATGTCAAGGCATAACATCCATTTTTAGTATAATATTTCAAATATGAAAGATGACAAAGATAGCAATTCATCATTATATGACAATATATCAATTACAAAATAGCAAGTTAAGCTCTAGATATCTTATCATAATGAAAGAAATTTATCAAGCAAACATTTCAAGTATATATGATGAAATACATTGCATATATTTGTCATCAATTTACCACATTTTGGTATTATTTCTCCCCTTTTGTTATCAACAAAAAGGAGAACAATTCAACAATGCAAGTGTGGTAAATAAAAATCAAGTAAGTTTCATACTCAAAAGTTCTCACCAATAAATTTTATCAACATTAAAGCGATAGATTCCAACAACTTCCCTCCCTTTGTCATTATATTTTGGATGAAGAAGAGGAAAGAAGGTAAGGAGCGAATCCATTAAGAACTAAATTTGTGAAATGTTTTGGATCAAAACGATAAATAAGTTTTCATTAAAACATGCTTTCATTTTGACAAATAGAAGGGATTCATGAAAAGGATCGAGATATCCATATGAAATCAAATCTCCAATCTTGCAAATAATTATCACAGACGAAAACACATCATTCAAGGATTAAGATATCCATTGGAATTCTTTCATTTTTCATGAGAAGAATATGAAAGAATTCATGGGATAGGAGTATCACATGAAGTGGAAACTAACGAATAAAACTCCATAGTGAGAAGAGCATTACATCAAATCCATTTCTCAGTAAAAAAAATTCATACGAGTGAAATCCGTGAGAGATGCATTTGTCAATAACTTATATATATCAAACATCAAGATATTTAAATGTATAGATACTTCATGCATTTATAAAATGTTTCGTTATAGCCTTTCATCAGTACTCAAAAGTTAAGAATCCAATATTGCATCATGTATGATTAAAACTTCTTAATAATAATATCATAATCATCATAAATTTTCAGCATCAAAGTAAATACGATATTGCATTATTGTATGATAACATGCTCATCATCACAACATCATATTAAACATATATGGAAAAATGCATATGGCACATTGCACATTCTATAAGATCATGATTTAAGTGAGTGATCCAAAGAATCAAGAAAATCCGAATATGAAATTTAATAAATTCATGCATTCAGACAAATTAATATTCATAATTCTCTTCTAATAAAATCAAATTATTCTTCACTTAAAGGCTTTGTAAAATTATCAATAAATTGATGTTTTGTATCAATAAACTCTAAGATTATATCATGATACCGGGGAGGGTAAAAATGCAGAATGGATTCCGAAACAAAACCGATAGAACAGTTGTTCAGATAGAAAATGTCACAGAAAACAAGGAACGAACTCTTAACGAAATTTTGATAAAATGAAAAATAGCTCACCACCAAGTTTAAAATCAAAAGGGATACAAAAAGATCACCACCCTAATGACAATAAATAAGGATACAGAACTGAAAGCAAAAGACTCACCACTTAAGGATGCATCCAAGAGATATAGAGTTCAAAAGAGTACTCCAAAAGAGCTTCTACCAATATCCTCAGTTTTCTGAAAACCCTTTCTAAGCCCTAAACATCAAAATAAATACTAGTGCATGAAACAATCCTTCATGCATAGGAAATTTCGAAATTAAGTGCTTTACAACTGCCAACCACCTCCTTTAATGTATTCCTTAGCCATGAAGAAAAGCACAATGACACAGTTTTACCTTTGTAGAGGGAATATGCTAATGAGCTGTCTTATCTGAGTTGACTGAGTTGAAGATTATGGGGCAATATTGTTGGCTAAAAAAATATCATATTATCAGCATAGTCCATATGAACATATTGTAGCAAATTAGACACTCCCGTGTTAATCTCCCTTGGTTGAAAAAGACTTATCCTCAAGTCCTTGTTTGTTTCGTCAATAAGATTATGAAAAGGACTTAAATCAGCTACATTAAATGTTGGGGATACTCCCTAATCTTTAGGTAGCTCAATCTCATAAGCATTTTTGCCAATTCTCTTAAGCACCTTGAATGGACCATCAGCCTTTGGTTTCAGTTTTCCAAATTTGCCTAGTGGAAACCTCTCTTTCCTTAGATGAATCTAGACCAAATCACTTGCATTAAACTCCACATGTTTTCTGTGTTTATTGGCAGCTTGCATGTACCTCTCATTTTGCTTCTCAATGATTGCTTTCACACCCTCATGTAGCTTCTTTATCTGCTTAGCTCTTTCATCAGCATCTCCACTAAATTGCTTTGTTGTAGAATGAGGGATTAAGTCCAAAGGACCAGCAGGATTAGCACTGTAAACTACCTCAAAAGGACTCTTACCAATACTATGATGCATAGAACGATTATAAACAAACTTAATTTGTGGAAGAATGACATCCCATTGCTTAATATTCTTGCCAACATAGCTTCTAAGCAAATTTCCCATGCTTCTGTTTGTTACCTCAGTTTGCCCATCGGTTTTTGGATGATGCGAGTTGCTGAAATTCAAAGAAATACCTAGCTTCCTCCAAAGAGTTCTCCAAAAATGACTTACAAATTTTGAATCTCGATCAAACACCATAGTTCTTGGAATACCATGCAATTTCACAATCTTCTTAAAATATAAATCAGTAATATGAGATGCATCATTTGATTTATTACATGGAACAAAGTGAGACATTTTTGAAAATCTATCAACAATAACCATGATAGAATCCTTGTTCCTTTGAGTTCTTGGTAGTCCCAAAATGAAATCAAGACTCACATCCTCCCATGAAGCATTTGGCACTGGCAATGGAGTGTACAAACCAGAATTTTGACTTCTTGTTTTTGCCAAATGACACAATCGGCATCGCTTCACATGTCTATCCACATCTCTGAACATTTTAGGCCAGTAGAAATTTGATTGAACAAGAGCTAGAGTCATGTCCCTACCGAAATATCCTCCCAAAATAATACTATGAGCTTCAGCTAGAATTACTTGTCTCAAAGAACAAGATGGAACACACAAAGCAATAGCTCGAAAAAGAAAACCATCAAAGACAAAAATTATTGAAAGGAACCTAATTTACAATTCTGCCATATTGAGCCGAAATCCACATCATTCTTATAGAGATCTTTGAATGTTTCAAATCCAACCACTTTGACTTCCATTGTTGATAATAAAGAATCTTTTCCGCTCAATGCATCAGCAACTATATTTTGAACACCAGATTTGTGCTTGATTGTAATGTTGTAAGATTGTAAAAACTCCACCCAAGCTGCATGCCTCTCGTTTAGCTTGTACTGGTGATTAATGAACTTTGATGCCTCATGATTAGAATATAGAATAAATGGCTTGGCAAGAAGATATTGACTCGAATGAGACAAAGCTCGATAAATCACATAAAACTTATTATCATAAGTAGAGTATTTCTTTCTTGTATCATTCAGGTTTTCACTAAAAAAATGCAATGGGCTTTCCGTCTTGACTCAAAACAGCACCAATTCCCATATTAGATGCATCACATTCAACTTCAAACACATTGTCAAAATTTGGTAGAACTAAGATAGGAGCTTCGGTCACCTTTCTTTTGAAAAGCTCAAAAGTATCATTAGCTTCACTAGTCCATTTGAATTTATCATATTTCAGACATTCAGTGATTGGAGCGACAATAGAGCTGAAACCCTTGATAAATCTTCTATAAAATGAAGTTAAGCCATGGAAACTCCTCACATCATGCAATGAAGTAGGTGTCGACCAATTGAGAATAACCTCTACCTTACTTTGATCCATCATGATTCCATCTTTTGAAACAACGTACCCCAAAAACACCACACTAGAAGTAAAGAAATCACACTTCTTTAGATTAGCATAAAGCTTTTGCTACCTCGAAATAAGAAAGATCTCCTTCAGATGATTCATATGCTCTTCTTTGCTCTTGCTGTACACCAATATGTCATCAAAATAAACTACAACAAATATTTCAATGCATGGCTTAAGTATGTGATTCATAAATCTCATGAAGGTGCTAGGAGCATTAGATAGCTCAAATGGCATAACCAACCATTCATATAAGCCTTCTCTAGTTTTAAATGCTATTTTTCACTCATCTCCGGGACTCATTCTTATTTGGTGATAGCCACTCCTCAAATCAATTTTAGAGAAAATATAAGCACCACACAATTGATCAAGTAAATCATCTAACCTTGGAATAGGAAAGTGATAGTCCACTGTGATTTTGTTAATGGTACAACTGTCCACACACATTCTCCAAGAACCATCCTTCTTAGGCACCAACAAGGTTGGAACCGCACAAGGACTTATGCTCTCCCGAATTAACCCATTTTTCACCAATTCATCAACTTGCCTTTGAAGTTCTTCATGTTCCTTGGGACTCATTCTGTATGCTGCCTTATTAGGTAGAACAGCCCTTGGAATGAGATCAATGTTATGTTGAATGTCTCTTAAGGGTGGAAGGCCATGTGGAATCTCTTCTAGTATAACATCTTCAAATTCTTCCAGGATTTGTTTCATAATTGCTGGTGTCTCCTTATGTTGTTCATTTTCCTCTACTACTACTAGAGCCATAATATGACCACCCTTGTCTAATTCACCTTTGCATTCACCATAGGACATAAAAGCACTAACTTTCTTCTTTGGTGCACTAATTTCGGATGGTTGTTATGGAGCTATGATAATCTTCTTTTCATTCACCTTAAAAGAATAAGTATGTTTGTAGCCATTATACAACACCTTAAAAGAATAAGTATTATAATAAGAATAACTTTCTTCGTTAGTATGTTTGTAGCCGTTAGCCAAGGTCTTCCCAATAGCAAATGACAAGCATCCATAGAAGCAACATCACACCATACTTTATCTTTATAATACTTGCCAATAGAAAATGAAACTAAACATCTTTTAGTTACATTGATGTCATTTCCTTTCTGTAGCCAACATAACTGGGATAGATGTGGATGAGGGATGGTGTCCAACTTTAGCTTCTGCACCA
This sequence comes from Musa balbisiana, assembly GCA_004837865.1. Lineage (NCBI taxonomy): Eukaryota > Viridiplantae > Streptophyta > Magnoliopsida > Zingiberales > Musaceae > Musa > Musa balbisiana. The sequence continues at coordinate 20,859,584 of CM017190.1, read as the reverse complement.
TCTCCAAAAGATACCACATTCTGAAAGCTACCACTATCGATGATCACCAAGCACACCTTGCCAAGAGAAGTGCATTTTGTGTGAAACACATTTTTTCTCACCCAACTATCATCGTCGGCCACATAGGACTCTTGTAAACTATGTTGCAATATAATAGACAAACCATGATCAGCATAAGCAATCTCTTCCTCATCATCATCATATTTTGGTTCGTCCTCAGCTTCATCCTCTCCTCCATCACTATGATCTTCAACCAAAGTTACAATCCTCCTATTTGGACAATCTAAAGCAATATGCCTAAAACCATGGCATTTGAAGCATTTTCGACCACTTGGGGTAGAAGAATTAGGTGTTTTTTTGTTGCCAACATATTCTTCACCCTTTTCTTGCACCTTCGATATCACCTTGCTTTGGATAGTAGGCTTGGAACTTCCTCCTTTTGTATAGCCTTCTTTTGAGCCGTATTGAAAACTTTTTTCAAACTTCTGTTGCTTTTGAACTTTTAATGCCAGCTTGCTCACATCATTTAAAGACTAATATGGCTATAGTTGAACAACTTTAGCAATCTCATACTTTAGACCTCCTAAGTATCTTGCAATTGTTTGCTCTTCTAGTTCCAGAAGCTCTCCTTTCAACATCAAATTATCAAATTCTGTAGTGTACTCCTCCACACTAAGATCTGTTTGCTTGAAATCATGTATTTTGAGAAAGATCTCTTACCTATAATTATGAGGTAAATATTTTCTCTTCAGCTCCCTTTTCATTTTCTCCCATGTAACGATCTTACTCTTCCTCTCACGTTCTCTTTTTTTCTTTAGATTTTCACACCAAAAAGATACATTTTGTCCGAGTTTGATTGCCATAAGTTTGACCTTCTTTTGTTATGGTGGTTCATGAAAGTCATAAATTCTTTCTACTGTATTAAGCCAATCGATAAAACCATCAATATTTATTTTACCTTCAAATTTTAGAATATCTAATCTAGGATTATATTTATTCTGCCACTCGTCTTAGACTGCATTTCATCTCCGATATCGTCTCGACTCCCTTGGAAGACAAGGTATATCATCATCAGAAGTAAACTCTCGAACGTCATTTTCATGCTGGTTGTGTCTACTTTGAAGTTCGTCGATTATTTCATTTTTTTCTTGTAGACTACGCAGCAATTTTCGTAGCTGTAGCCTCAATGACTCAGCGTCATCTTCATGGTCACTACCTTCACCAACTACATCTTTTCCATTCCGCCTTAGCATGATCTCTAACCTTTAGCTCTGATACCAAACTGATACCGAGGAGGGTAAAAATGCAGAATGGATTTTGAAACAAAATCGGTATAACAGTTGTTTAGATAGAAAATGTCACAGAACACAAGGAACGAACTCTTAACGAAACGTTGATAAAAATAAAAAATAGCTCACCACCAAGTTTAAAATGAAAAGGGATACAGAAAGATCACCACCCTAATGACAATAAATAAGGATATAGAACTGAAAGCAAAAGACTCACCACTCAAGGATGCATCCAAGAGATATAGAGTTCAAAAGAGCACTCCAAGAGAGCTTCTGCCAATATCCTCAGTTTTCTAAAAACCCTTTCTAAGCCCTAAACATCAAAATAAATACTAGTGCATGAAATAACCCTTCATGCATAGGAAATTTCGAAATTAAGTGCTTTACAACTGCCAACCACCTCCTTTAATGTATTTCTTAGCCATGAAGAAAAGCACCATGACACAGCTTTACCTTTGTAAAGAGAATATGCTGATGAGCTGTCTTATCTGAGTTAACTGAGTTGAAGATTATGGGGCAATATTGTTGGCTAAAAAAATATCATATTATCAGCATAGTCCATATGAATATATTGTAGCAAATTAGACACTCTCGTGTCACATCATGATTATTAACATGATCTCGTATAAAGTGATGCCTAATATCAATATGTTTAGTTCTAAAATGTTGAATGAGATTTTTTGTTAAACATATTGCACTTGTGTTATCACATTTTATGGGAATATTTTTAAGATGAATCTTATAATCCTCTAAAGTGTTTTTCATCCACACAACATGTGCACAACATGTACTAGCAACAATGTACTCGGCTTCGGTTGTAGATAGTGCAACCGAATTTTGTTTCTTGGAAGACCAAGAAATAAGTGCGTGTCCTAAAAATTGGCATGTTTCGGATGTGCTTTTTCTATCTAATCTACATCGAGCAAAATCCACATCAATATATGTAATTAATTCAAAGTTCTCGAATTTTGGATACCATAATCCTAGATTAGTGGTACCTTTAAGATATCTAAAAATTCTCTTAATTATTTTAAGATGAGATATCTTAGGATTGGATTGAAACCTTGCACAAAGACCTACACTAAACATGATATCCGGTCTAGATATGGTGAGGTATAGTAAACTTCCTATCATACTCCTATAAGCTTTTTGATCAAAGCTTTCTCCACTTTCATCAATGTCTAACTTAGTGGAGGTACTCATGGGAGTATTGATAGCCTTTGAGCTATCCATATTAAACCTTTTTAGCAAATTTAAATCATATTTTGTTTGACTAAGAAAAATGTCATTACTTAGTTGTTTGATTTGTAGGCCTAAAAAGAAAGTTAATTCCCCCATCAAACTCATTTCAAATTCAAGACTCATACTTTTAGCAAATGATTCGCATAGAGATTCATTCGAGGAATCAAAAATAATGCCATCAACATAAATTTGAATAATAAGAAAATTATTTTCAAAATTTTTGATAAATAATGTAGTATCGGCCTTGCCTTTAGAGAAATTATTTTCGATAAAAAATGAGCGAAGTCTCTCAAACCAAGCCGTAGGGGCTTGTTTCAATCCATAAAAAGCTTTAGTCAATTTAAACACATGATTAGGAAGATTATCATTCTCAAATCCATGAGGTTGTTCAACATAAATTTCTTTGGAAATAAAGCCATTAAAAAAGTACTTTTAACATCCATTTGAAATAACTTAAAATTATTACTACTAGCATAAGCAAGGAGCATCCTTATGGTTTCTAATCGAGCCATAGGAATGAAGGTCTCTTTATAATCGATACCTTCTTCTTGGTTGAAACCTTTGGCCACTAATCTAGCCTTATTTCTAACCATGATACCAAATTTATCTTGCTTGTTTTTAAAGACCCACTTAGTACCAATATCTAAATGATCATTTTAGCCTTGGAACAAGCTTCCATACCTTATTTCTCTTAAATTAATTGAACTCTTCTTGCATTGCAATGACCCATGAATCATCTTTCATGGTCTTATCAATGCTTTTAAGTTCAATTTGAGAGAGAAAAGCGGCATTGGCACAAAAAGTTTTAAGAGAAGAATGAGTTTAAATCCCTTTCAGTGTGTCTCCTATAATTAGCTCCTTAGGATGAGCATTTATATATTTCCATTCCTTTAGTAAAGAAGATTCGGAAGAAGATGCATCCAAGTTGCTAGATGGAGAAGGGAAATCATTTAAATTCAAAGCATCAAAATTAACATCATCATCAAAATTATTTTTCTTAATTTTAGAAATTTCATTAAAAATAACTTGAATAGATTCTTCAATAATCAAGGTTCGTTTGTTAAAGATACTAAATGCTTTAGAAACAAAAGAATAGCGAAGAAAAATTTCTTTATGGATTTTGCATCAAATTTACCTAAGGCATCTTATATATATATATATATATATATATATATATATATATATATATATATATATATATATATATATATATATATATATATATATATATATATATATATATATATATATATATATATATATATATATATATATATATATATATATATATATATATATATATATATATATATATATATATATATATATATATATATATATATATATATATATATATATATATATATATATATATATATATATATATATATATATATATATATATATATATATATATATATATATATATATATATATATATATATATATATATATATATATATATATATATATATATATATATATATATATATATATATATATATATATATATATATATATATATATATATATATATATATATATATATATATATATATATATATATATATATATATATATATATATATATATATATATATATATATATATATATATATATATATATATATATATATATATATATATATATATATATATATATATATATATATATATATATATATATATATATATATATATATATATATATATATATATATATATATATATATATATATATATATATATATATATATATATATATATATATATATATATATATATATATATATATATATATATATATATATATATATATATATATATATATATATATATATATATATATATATATATATATATATATATATATATATATATATATATATATATATATATATATATATATATATATATATATATATATATATATATATATATATATATATATATATATATATATATATATATATATATATATATATATATATATATATATATATATATATATATATATATATATATATATATATATATATATATATATATATATATATATATATATATATATATATATATATATATATATATATATATATATATATATATATATATATATATATATATATATATATATATATATATATATATATATATATATATATATATATATATATATATATATATATATATATATATATATATATATATATATATATATATATATATATATATATATATATATATATATATATATATATATATATATATATATATATATATATATATATATATATATATATATATATATATATATATATATATATATATATATATATATATATATATATATATATATATATATATATATATATATATATATATATATATATATATATATATATATATATATATATATATATATATATATATATATATATATATATATATATATATATATATATATATATATATATATATATATATATATATATATATATATATATATATATATATATATATATATATATATATATATATATATATATATATATATATATATATATATATATATATATATATATATATATATATATATATATATATATATATATATATATATATATATATATATATATATATATATATATATATATATATATATATATATATATATATATATATATATATATATATATATATATATATATATATATATATATATATATATATATATATATATATATATATATATATATATATATATATATATATATATATATATATATATATATATATATATATATATATATATATATATATATATATATATATATATATATATATATATATATATATATATATATATATATATATATATATATATATATATATATATATATATATATATATATATATATATATATATATATATATATATATATATATATATATATATATATATATATATATATATATATATATATATATATATATATATATATATATATATATATATATATATATATATATATATATATATATATATATATATATATATATATATATATATATATATATATATATATATATATATATATAGATATTTGTATACAACATGTCCAAGTTTATAACAAAAGTTGCATTTAGTATGAGGTGATATATGCAGGTAGGGCCTTTAATAAAGGTGGTTGGATTTTGGTGAGAGCTACTCACAAATTCGATTCTGCCTCTTCTATGAACGGACCTTGTTGGCAAGGATCATGTTCAAGGACTTACTACCAACCTCAGATTTCTTTTTAGGTATCTTTGAGTAGCAATTTTTTTTTTTTTTTTTTTTTTTTTTTTTTTTTTTTTTTTTTTTTTTTTTTTTTTTTTTTTTTTTTTTTTTTTTTTTTTTTTTTTTTTTTTTTTTTTTTTTTTTTTTTTTTTTTTTTTTTTTTTTTTTTTTTTTTTTTTTTTTTTTTTTTTTTTTTTTTTTTTTTTTTTTTTTTTTTTTTTTTTTTTTTTTTTTTTTTTTTTTTTTTTTTTTTTTTTTTTTTTTTTTTTTTTTTTTTTTTTTTTTTTTTTTTTTTTTTTTTTTTTTTTTTTTTTTTTTTTTTTTTTTTTTTTTTTTTTTTTTTTTTTTTTTTTTTTTTTTTTTTTTTTTTTTTTTTTTTTTTTTTTTTTTTTTTTTTTTTTTTTTTTTTTTTTTTTTTTTTTTTTTTTTTTTTTTTTTTTTTTTTTTTTTTTTTTTTTTTTTTTTTTTTTTTTTTTTTTTTTTTTTTTTTTTTTTTTTTTTTTTTTTTTTTTTTTTTTTTTTTTTTTTTTTTTTTTTTTTTTTTTTTTTTTTTTTTTTTTTTTTTTTTTTTTTTTTTTTTTTTTTTTTTTTTTTTTTTTTTTTTTTTTTTTTTTTTTTTTTTTTTTTTTTTTTTTTTTTTTTTTTTTTTTTTTTTTTTTTTTTTTTTTTTTTTTTTTTTTTTTTTTTTTTTTTTTTTTTTTTTTTTTTTTTTTTTTTTTTTTTTTTTTTTTTTTTTTTTTTTTTTTTTTTTTTTTTTTTTTTTTTTTTTTTTTTTTTTTTTTTTTTTTTTTTTTTTTTTTTTTTTTTTTTTTTTTTTTTTTTTTTTTTTTTTTTTTTTTTTTTTTTTTTTTTTTTTTTTTTTTTTTTTTTTTTTTTTTTTTTTTTTTTTTTTTTTTTTTTTTTTTTTTTTTTTTTTTTTTTTTTTTTTTTTTTTTTTTTTTTTTTTTTTTTTTTTTTTTTTTTTTTTTTTTTTTTTTTTTTTTTTTTTTTTTTTTTTTTTTTTTTTTTTTTTTTTTTTTTTTTTTTTTTTTTTTTTTTTTTTTTTTTTTTTTTTTTTTTTTTTTTTTTTTTTTTTTTTTTTTTTTTTTTTTTTTTTTTTTTTTTTTTTTTTTTTTTTTTTTTTTTTTTTTTTTTTTTTTTTTTTTTTTTTTTTTTTTTTTTTTTTTTTTTTTTTTTTTTTTTTTTTTTTTTTTTTTTTTTTTTTTTTTTTTTTTTTTTTTTTTTTTTTTTTTTTTTTTTTTTTTTTTTTTTTTTTTTTTTTTTTTTTTTTTTTTTTTTTTTTTTTTTTTTTTTTTTTTTTTTTTTTTTTTTTTTTTTTTTTTTTTTTTTTTTTTTTTTTTTTTTTTTTTTTTTTTTTTTTTTTTTTTTTTTTTTTTTTTTTTTTTTTTTTTTTTTTTTTTTTTTTTTTTTTTTTTTTTTTTTTTTTTTTTTTTTTTTTTTTTTTTTTTTTTTTTTTTTTTTTTTTTTTTTTTTTTTTTTTTTTTATAAATTTTTTGAATTTTCTTCTTAATAGTGCTAAGTCTTCATCAAAGTCCTCATCACTTGAGTTTTCTTTCAAATGGTCTTCTTGTGTTCTCAATGCTATCTCCTTTCTGTTCTTTGGAAGGGTGTCCTCAAGCTCTTCATGAGCTTTATATGTCATTTCATAGGTCATTAGTGTTAGGATCGGAGCGGCACTAAGAGGGGGGGGTGAATTAGTGCAGCGGTAAAGAACGATAAACTTTCGATGATTTAAACACTTTCGGAAACTTCGTACGATAAAAGCAACGTTTCGTTTGAAACCGTTTCGATTGCGTTTTAACTTGAAGGCATACGTATGAAGGAGACAAAGAAGTAGAGCATCAAAGTGAAGATGGTTTGCAGTAATGTAAATGACAATATGAAAAACGCAAACCGATTTATAGTGGTTCGGTCATGCGACCTACATCCACTTGCGAAGCCTTCTTCGATGAGGCTCCCAACTTCCACTAGCAAATCACTTTGAAGGGGAAGGACAAATACCCCTCTTACAACTTTTTACAAGTGGTTCACACTCTTACAAAGTTTCAACGAGAAAGAAGGAGGTGAACACTCAAGCAATTGAAAACAAGACTTGCTAAAGACTTTGCTAAGGCTTTTATCTCAATCTATTGCTTCTCAAAAGTTGTTATCTCAGCTGAGAATAGAGGGGTATTTATAGGCCTCAAGAGGATTCAAATTTGGGCTCCAACTTCCACTAGCAAATCACTTTGAAGGGGAAGGACAAATACCCCCCTTACAACTTTTTACAAGTGGTTCACACTCTTACAAAGTTTCAACGAGAAAGAAGGAGGTGAACACTCAAGCAATTGAAAACAAGACTTGCTAAAGACTTTGCTAAGGCTTTTATCTCAATCTATTGCTTCTCAAAAGTTGTTATCTCAGCTGAGAATAGAGGGGTATTTATAGGCCTCAAGAGGATTCAAATTTGGGCTCCAAACTTGGCCCAAACTAGTCCAAACTTGGCCCAATTGGCCCCTACTTGGGTTATAAGATTAATACCTAATCCTAACCCTAATTAACATGCTAACTACGAATTTAAAGACATTTCCTAAGCTATTACAAAGTCCGCAAGTCAAGATTTCTTCCGGCGAGCTTCCGGCGAACTTTCGACGGTCTTCCGATAAACTCTCGGAAACCATTCTGCGGACTCCCGACAAGCTCCGAAACTTCACGATTTGATCTTGGCGAGTTTCGACGAGCTTCTTCGGCAAGCTATGATCTTTCTCGGTGAGCTCCGCGAACTTCCGACGAACCTTCCGACGAGCTTCCGAAAACCCATCGGCAAGCTCCCTACTTATTCTCGGCTAGTTCCGATAGCATTCCCGACGAACCTTCAGACTATCCGTCGAACCTCTCGAACTCCCAACGAATCCTTCACGCTTGACTCCGGCACTTTATTTCGCTTTATGTCTTCATCATTATCGTAGTTATCCGCACACACAAGCCAAAACTCTACTCCGATCTAGGACAATTATTACAACGCGAATTGACAGTCGTTGCCCGGCACGTCATTGGTTGGCGCTTCGTCCGATTCTTCAGCGCATCGTTCTCTCTTGCGGCTTGTTGCCCAATCGGCGGTTGACCTCCGCAACCCAATATCCTTGGGTGCATTCCGCTCTCCTTGGCCCGATGCCCGACGTCCGAAGCGTTCTACCGTCCAATATCCTAACGTGATCTCCTCTGGCGCAACGTCAATTCCTCCTGCGTCAACTATCTAATCCTGATCGAGTAGACCTGCATCACTCAAAATGCAATTAAACATCTAAACACAATCAATTAGTTTCATCATCAAAATCCGAGATTCAACAATCTCCCCTTTTGGATGATGACAACTAATTTATGACTACCGGAGTTAACCTTAACTCCCCGGAGTTTAAACAAACTCCCCCTATCAATATGTCATTGATAGAACACATTGGATTATCCTAAACCAAGTAACATTCATCACATGTTATGAAAACATTTAAACCATCATGCAAATAGATAAAATATTCAATTCAATGCATGAAGTCATCAATATACTTCTCCCCCCTATGTCATCAACAAAAAAGAGAAGTAGCTCTAGCTATTTTAAAAGATATTCAAGTTTTTGTAACGTGAAGCTAGATTTTCATCCCAACATATAGCACAAAAGCAGAGTAAGATTCTTAAGTTCAATTATGGCAATTCAACACTTGCTTCTTGTGCAAAGATTGCACTTTGCTTTTCTTGCATGTTCTAACTAGCAAAAGCTTTCTCTCCTTTGTTTTTGTCGAAAAGTAGGGAAGAGTACAAGCTAGCCAGCATTTGCCTTGAGCTAGTAATCTTTCTCCCCCTATGTCATTGCCGAAAAGAATGAGAGGAACCATGATTAGACTTTTATATAAATTATGAATTTGCATCAATCAATATTTCAATCATCCATGATACATACAAGACAAATGTAAGAAATCATGTCATGAAAGACATCAATTGTTAAACATGATATGATAATAGTCTCAAAATTTTCAATTTGCGATACATGTGATACATTGCGATACTAAAAATTAATGCGATGCTTTAAGGATATCACCTATTTTGATACAAAGCATGGCAAGAGCAATTATATTGCAAGTTTTCTAAGTTTTACAATTTTTGCTTCTTTTGAGATAGCATTCTTTGCTTCTCTACAAGCTAGCAACTTTTACGATATGCAAGTTTTACTACATACAAGCTAGCAAATTTTACAATATTTTAGTAGAACATGCAAGCTAGCAGTTTGAGATGTTCAAGAAAGCAACCCTTGCTTCTTAAAATATACAGTTTGCTAGATGTGCACGTTAGCATGTTTTACTTATTGAGATAGGCAAGCTAGCAATCAAGTTTTTGCATCTTCTTAACTTGTGCAAATTAGCTATCTCCCCCTTTGTCATTGTCAAAAAGAAGGAAGATTCAAGTCATGAATATCAAAATAATAATTTTATCATGAATATTTCATCATTGCGTGCATCATTATTGCATGCATAATACCAAATCATCATATAAACTTATCATTATATGCATGATTCCCAAATCATCATTCATATCATTTCAATCATTGTTTTAATCATCACTATAACTCATCATGCACAAAATAAAAATCATCTAACATGATTCAAATATTTATTTTCAAAATATTTATCACTATTTTCATGTATGATAATAAAGTATTCATGATACCGAACATTAAATCAACATTTTAAGTATTATTATCTCTTCATGATTATTGGTACCAAATATTTATCATTTAAAGCATTCATGATACACAGTATATGCAATACATCACATACATCATCATAATAAAAAGCATATGCATCATTTCAAATCATCATGGTATTAATCTGTCAAATTGCATCTTGCCATGTATGATCATAACTTTTTCAAATGATAGTATCTATATGTCAATATTCATTACATCCTATCATGCATGATAATTAACTTCTCATTTGTATTTCATGCATAATTTCATTCATCACATTAGGAATATCAAGAAGAATTATTGGGGATGAGATGAATATTTTCATGAATAATTGCATAAAAATCATATCATGAAGGATTAGACTATGTGTATACCAAAAGGCATGATTTCCTTTGAAAAACCTCCTCTAAAATAATCAAAAGAAAATCTTAGGAGATCAAATAATAAAAGATATTCAAAAGAAATTTTAAGTCATGAATTTGAAAAAGGTATTCTCTTTAATAAATCGTAAAAGACCTTAGGAAAAAAAGATTTCAATTCAAGCATATAAAATCTTGACTTAAGCATAAGAAAATCTCAATTTACAAATTTTGAGAAATCAAGATAAAGCTCATTTAAATTTAAATCATCAAATCAAGATCATTTTCAAGAGATTCACAAAAGTGATACAAATAGATTCATGATTTTAATTCCATGATAATATATTTCCTTTTAAAGTGTTTCTATTCATGTGATTATTTCATTATGTCAAAAAAATATATGTATATATAGCATCAATTTTCAAAAAACCGAAAAGCCATTTTCATTACCGTAAAAATCGATAATCCATAGTCTCAGAATCAGCATGCATAATTTCGAAATCTATTAAGCATGATTATTATGCATGACTCAAGACATGGTTTCAAAATATTTAATATTTTCATTACATAATACATCATTTGCATCATCGAAATTGATTTCATAAAGTAGTTTCCATCAAGATCATTTGTTTGTTGTAGTCATGCATTTCTCTTTTAGGGTGAATCTAACTTTTCAAGCTTAGTTTTTAATACAAAATCCTACATCATCATTAAACATGATATCAAACTTCTTTTATTTTCATTAAGACATCAAGCTGGTTTTAATCAAAATTGGAAAATCTCAAAATACATATTATTTCTTCTTGAAAACATTGATCATCATTTAAACCAAAAAAAAAAAAAAAAAAAAAAAAAAAAAAAAAAAAAAAAAAAAAAAAAAAAAAAAAAAAAAAAAAAAAAAAAAAAAAAAAAAAAAAAAAAAAAAAAAAAAAAAAAAAAAAAAAAAAAAAAAAAAAAAAAAAAAAAAAAAAAAAAAAAAAAAAAAAAAAAAAAAAAAAAAAAAAAAAAAAAAAAAAAAAAAAAAAAAAAAAAAAAAAAAAAAAAAAAAAAAAAAAAAAAAAAAAAAAAAAAAAAAAAAAAAAAAAAAAAAAAAAAAAAAAAAAAAAAAAAAAAAAAAAAAAAAAAAAAAAAAAAAAAAAAAAAAAAAAAAAAAAAAAAAAAAAAAAAAAAAAAAAAAAAAAAAAAAAAAAAAAAAAAAAAAAAAAAAAAAAAAAAAAAAAAAAAAAAAAAAAAAAAAAAAAAAAAAAAAAAAAAAAAAAAAAAAAAAAAAAAAAAAAAAAAAAAAAAAAAAAAAAAAAAAAAAAAAAAAAAAAAAAAAAAAAAAAAAAAAAAAAAAAAAAACTTTCATTACGGCAATATCACTAATTCATAATCACAAAAATTATCATGTATAACTTTAAAATCTCATGCATAAAATCGTCAATCATGGTATCAAAACATTTAATATTTTCATTACATCATTATGCATTACTTCAAATCAAACATGATTTCATTTAATCAAAATCGAGTAATAACATGGAAATCAACATGATACACATTATTACTTCTTAACCACATATAGCATAATTTCATAGGCATTTTTAATCAAATCATTTTGTTTATCATAAACATGTAATTTTCATGATTATTTTTAAAATTACTAGAATCATAAGCATGATTCCTAATTTTTGCATTTCCATTATTAAATTATTAGACATGCAATTTTCAAGAAAATGAATTCTAAACTAAATAAAAGAGGAAAATGCATCATAAAAAGCATCACATAATTTCAAAATAAATTGAGGGAGTTGAGTTACTTACCTTGTAGTCGAAGCTCGTCAAAGCCCAATTCGCCGTTTCACCTTTGGAAGTTCTTGATTCATCCTTGGTTGCCTTCCTCTTCGTTGGCCTCTTCCTCCGTTCAAGTTCATTGTTTATTTTAGATTTTTGTTTAATGAACTTATTAAGATTTAGTGTTTGAAGTTTAAGTTCATCATTGTCCTCATCACTTGAGTCATCGCTCAAGTCGTATTCATTTGTCCGGAGTTCCAAATCCTTCCTATTCTTTGGAAGGTGGTTCAAGTGCTCATCGGGTTCAAAATGTTCCAAAAGTGTCATTTCATAAGTCATTAATGACCCGATTAATTCTTCTAATGGAAAATCATTTAAATTTTTTGTCTCTTGTATTGTGGTTATTTAGCATCCCACCTTTTTGGAAGGGATCTTAAGATCTTACTTACGAGGTCAAAATTCGAAAAAGATTTACCAAGAACTCTTAGATTATTAACGACATCCGTGAAACGGGTGTACATGTCGCCTATAGTCTCGCTTGGTTGCATTTGAAAAAGCTCAAAATCATGCAATAAAATGTTAACTTTCGAGTCTTTGACTCTACTAGTTCCCTCATGCGTGATTTCAAGTGTTCGCCAAATATCAAAAGCCGTTTCGCACATAGAAATCCGATTGAACTCATTTTGTCCAAAGCGCAAAATAAGGCATTCATAGCCTTTGCGTTTAAAGAAAAATACTTCTTCTCCAAATCCGACCATTCGTTCATCGGTTTAGAGGGAAGTTGAAAACCGTTTTCAACAATATTCCATAAATCCAAATTCATAGAAATCAAGAAAACTCTCATTCGAGTTTTCCAATAAGTGTAGTCCAATCCGTTAAACAACGGTGGACGAAAAACCGAAAAGCCCTCTTGAAAGCCATGAAGAGCCATTTCTCTCGGGTGTAAATCCAAAATGAGAAATACCGTGCTCTGATACCAATTGTTAGGATCGGAGCGGCACTAAGAGGGGGGGGTGAATTAGTGCAGCGGTAAAGAACGATAAACTTTCGATGATTTAAACACTTTCGGAAACTTCATACGATAAAAGCAACGTTTCGTTTGAAACCGTTTCGATTGCGTTTTAACTTGAAGGCATACGTATGAGGGAGACAAAGAAGTAGAGCATCAAAGTGAAGATGGTTTGCAGTAATGTAAATGACAATATGAAAAACACAAACCGATTTATAGTGGTTCGGTCATGCGACCTACATCCACTTGCGAAGCCTTCTTCGTTGAGGCTCCCAACTTCCACTAGCAAATCACTTTGAAGGAGAAGGACAAATACCCCTCTTACAACTTTTTACAAATAGTTCACACTCTTACAAAGTTTCAACGAGAAAGAAGGAGGTGAACACTCAAGCAATTGAAAACAAGACTTGCTAAAGACTTTGCTAAGGCTTTTATCTCAATCTATTGCTTCTCAAAAGTTGTTATCTCAGCTGAGAATAGAGGGGTATTTATAGGCCTCAAGAGGATTCAAATTTGGGCTCCAAAATTTGAATTCTCTTCGGTTCCCGAAGCTAGCGGTGCCACCGCCTGTCAGTTTTGACACTGACAGTGTATTGGGCGGTGCCACCGCCTAGTCCAGCGGTGCCACCACCCAGACTAGCGGTGCCACCGCCTAGCTCTTGGGCTCTGGGCGGTGCCACCGCCTACACTATTTCAGCCCACTAGTTGGGCTCCAAACATGGCCCAAACTAGTCCAAACTTGGGCCCAATTGGCCCCTACTTGGGTTATAAGATTAATACCTAATCCTAACCCTAATTAACATGCTAACTACGAATTTAAAGACATTTCCTAAGCTATTACAAAGTCCGCAAGTCAAGATTTCTTCCGGCGAGCTTCCGACGAACTTTCGACGGTCTTCCGATAAACTCTCGGAAATCATTCTACGGACTCCCGACAAGTTCCGAAACTTCACGATTTGATCTTGGCGAGTTTCAACGAGCTTCTTCAGCAAGCTATGATCTTTCTCGGTGAGCTCCGCGAACTTCCGACGAACCTTCCGGCGAGCTTCCGAAAACCCATCGGCAAGCTCCCTACTTATTCTCGGCTAGTTCCGACAGTATTCCCGATGAACCTTGAGACTTCCATCGAACTCTCGAACTCCCAATGAATCCTTCGCGCTTGACTCCGGCACTTTGTTTCGCTTTATGTCTTCATCGTTATCGTAGTTAATCCTGCACACACAAGCCAAAACTCTACTCCGATCTAGACAATTATTACAACGCGAATTGACATTCTGTTGCCCGGCACGTCATTGGTTGGCGCTTCGTCCGATTCTTCAGCGCATCATTCTCTCTTGCGGCTTGTTGCCCAATCGGCGGTTGACCTCCGCAACCCCGATATCCTTGGTGCAATTCCGCTCTCCTTGGCCCGATGCTCGACGTCCGAAGCGTTCTACCGTCCAATATCCTAACGTGATCTCCTCCGGCGCAACGTCAATTCCTCCTGCATCAACTGTCTAATCCTGATCGAGTAGACCTGCATCACTCAAAATGCAGTTAAACATCTAAACAGAATCAATTAGTTTCATCATCAAAATCCGAGATTCAACAATTAGTGACCCAATAAGTTCTTCAAGGGAAAATTATTTAGATCTTTAGCCACTTGAATGGCTATTATTTTAGGATCCCAACTTTTTGGAAGGGATTTTAAAATCTTAGTAACGAGTTCAAAATCTGAG
>CM017190.1:20646700-20839200 GCA_004837865.1 Musa balbisiana | reverse complement strand
AGAATCCGATTAGAGCGAGACTCAAGCAAAAACCGTATGGGTCTGATAGCACCATACCCGGTATACAGTCTCTGGGATATTAGAGGGATAAGAGACTATAGGTAAATAGTAATTGAGGACAAACAGGTCCAATGGATTGGATTCCCTTATATCGTCTAGTGACGACAACGTAGTGGAGTACGTCTATAGTCTATGAGTTGAGTGAATTATTATGGAGATAATAATTCACTGAGCCAGAAGGAGTTCTGACAGGTATGACTCACGGCCAGCTCAATATTGGGCCTAGAGGGTTACACATATATGATAGGCATTACGATAAGTAGAGGTTTGGATATAAGATATACGTTAGAGCCCTTATCTTATTGGATATCCAATAAGCCTTTGAATTATTGGATGCTATGGATGAGATCCAATAAGAGCCCATAATAGATTATTGGATAGAGATCCACTAATCTAAGAGGCTTGGGTAATTGGATGCAGATCCAATACCTAATAGGGGAGGATCCAATAGGGTTTGAAAGAGAACCTCTATAAATAGGAGGGATTCAGTGGTTTATAGGCTCCTTTGCTTGCTTCTACTATTCTCCTCCCCCTCTCCACCTCAAAGTAGGTTTGGAGTTTTGAAGAGCATCGTCGTATCTCTATTGTGTGGATCACTATTCGAGAGGAGGATGCTTGACCTCCTACACCCTCTCCTAGAGATTTGTAAGGAAATAGGGATATACGATCTCCTTAGGAAACACAATCTATTCTATACGTAGTTTGTTTCATGGATTTTTTACGCACTAATCTTCACATGACGACAAATATCTCTTTGGTATTAGGATATTTTGTTTTCTTGTTCTTTCATTGTGCATGTAATGTCGCCCCAAAGATTTCCCAACAATGGTATCAGAGCCAGGTTGTTTGTGTCATAGATTGGTTTTGAACTACGTGTGTTATGTTTTAGAGAAACTTTTGATGTCAAAATCGTTGACGCAAAAGTGAGAAAGGGCAGCAACAGTTGCTACCCTCAATCTGCATGCGTGCAGCCGCATGCAGCGAAGCCGCAAGCAGACAACACTAGGGCTGCACTTGCAGTAGTAGGGTTGCGGTCGGCGGGGCTAGTAGCCTACGGGCACTGCCTGCGGCGACACCAACAAGCAAGGATGCAAGCACGGCGGCCACCTACGCGGGCACTACGCCTGCGCGCAAGGGCGGCGCTTGTGGGTGCTGGACCTATGGGTAGAGGCGCCGTGAGGCGAGGCGCCTACGGTCGTAGCGCCCGCGGGCTGAGGCGCCGGAGGGCAACGGTGCCTGCAGCCACTACTACGAACAAACCCCCCCCCCCCCCCATAGGGGCAGTTGCCCGGTGGGGCATTACACCCACGGGCACAGCGCTCGCAGGGAGCAGCGCCACCCGCAGGGCCGCCCACCTGTAGGGGCGGCACCGCCGTGGGCGAGCCGCCCGCAAACAGGGACAGCGCCCCCGCCCCCCGCTGCACAGGGTGGCGGCGACAGCAGTAGCAATGGGGAGTATGGCATTAGGGCATTCTTAGGCAAAAGGATAGTCTTGCCCCTATGAATTTCAAAAATTCCAGTTCTGTCATTTTGTCCAAATTTTAAAAATGCCCTCAGAATTCAGAAAATTTCCTACATATCCTTGATTTGAAAATATTAATTAATTAAAATATTTAATTAATTATTATTTTTTATTATCTAATAGTCCTATATGATGATGATTTATACATATGATGTATAATGTGTGGACGGATAATTATGCACCGTGTAATGTGTGTACTTGTGATTATTATTATTGGGGCCTACGAGCCTCCATTATATTTCTCATTTATTGTCGGGCTTGTGTGCCAATAATTAAGTTATAATCACATGAGTAGGCACAGTAGGAACATGAATGAGATAGCGGGACCCACGAGATGTACGATCTCGATGCGATGCATGGAGATGCATCGAGATGTACGATCTCGATGCATGGAGATGCATCGAGATGTCGACGGAACCGACGAGTACGAGATGGACAATCATAGGGCATGGAGATGTACTATTGCACATATAGATCTTGATGTGAGTGATTAGGCCTACTAGCTCGGGCCTGATCACATTAGGTTGTGGTCCATGATCATTTGGTGTGATTGTTTTTACATCTACTAAATATGTATATACATTAGCATGCGATGTAGATACATATTAAATATGTATATGTGTGACATATCATATTAAGAGACCAAATTATAGAAACCTCTTTCTCAACAATATTAAGTCGGTAGACATTAGGCAATTAGATTGACCCACATAGCCTTCCATCGTTATAGGTAGGAACTGATTCCCGGTGTAGGTTGAGTTGGTCGAGTCCCTTGAGGCTCACCTATATCGCGATTCACTATCTTATCTATGACATAGAGATATCACTGGTGACCTGAGGACATTGTATGCTTAGTCGAGTCCCTTGAGGGTATATCATCAAATCAGACTCATCTTGTAACAATGGTGTTAACTTAACCGAACATCATGGTTGGTCAAGTCTCTCGAGACCATGGTGATTCGGAGGCTGAACAGGATGGGAATCACAAGGAGTTATGATCAGCAAGAGTTGTCTACCTTTTGGGCTTAGTGTGATTGGTTGAGTCCCTCGAGGTTACACTAAGACACTAATTGGATCCTGATCCCCACTAGAAGCCAACCGGAGACTTCCATTTCACATGCTGAGAGTGTCACATGACTTGCTTGTAAAATAGTGGGAGCATATTAACATAGAAGTCCATATTTTGATTATTTATTTCTTACAAACTCTGCATGTTATTCGTTTTTGCTGCATCTTTATTTTAAAAAAATATCGCTTTTAAATCCCTTACATGGCATACTTGATGTCAATCGCCTCACTGATCCAAATTATACGGATTGGCTTCGTAACTTGAGAATTATTGTCACGATGGAGAAAATTGCGTGCATCCTTGATACAATGATGCCTATGCCTGAGGAAGGGGCAAGCGAGGATGAGATCGCTCGCTACGTGAAATACATTGATGACTCCACTCTTGCTCAGTGTTACATGTTAGGCTCTATGACTCCTGAGTTATAGAAATAACATGAAAAGATGGATGTCAGATCCATTCTCCTACATGGCCGTAAATTGTTTGAGGAATAGGGAAGGAGTTAGCGATATGAGATATCCAAGAGCCTCTTCCATACTAGGATAACTGAGGGGACATCGGTTCAGAACCATGTCCTAAAGATGATTGAGTGGATAGAGAAACTCACAGGTTTAGGAATGGTCCTAGAGGATAACTTGTGTGTAGACATTATGCTTTAGTCCTTACCAGATTCCTTTTCACAATTCATAATGAATTTTAATATGAACAAGCTTGAGGTGACTCTCCTAAAGCTCCTTAATATGTTGAGGGAGGCAGAAAATACTATCAAAATGGAGAAGCCGGTTCTTTACACTAGTGAGACCAAAAAGAAAAGGAAAGCAGAAAAGTCCCTTAAGAAGGGGAAGGGCAAGGACAAATCAGGTAAAGCAAAGGTTGCTAAGAAAGACCCGGCAAAGGACAAAGGCTAGTGCTTCCATTGTGGCAAAGATGGGTATTGGAAGAGGAACTGCAAAGAGTACCTTGTAGAGAGGGTGACATAGAAGCTTGGAGAAACTTCAAGTACATTCATGATCAGTCTCCATTTGTCAGACTCTTATAATAACACATAGGTATTGGATACCGGTAGTGCTTATCATATATACAATTCATTGCAGGTTCTGGCAAGGCCTAGGAGACTGGAGAGAGGTGAGATGGACCTCAAGATGGGCATTGGAGTAAAAGTTACTGTAGTAGCTGTTGGTGAGGTTGCCCTACATCTGCCTAGTGGAGCTATTATTGCATTAGATGTATGTTATTTTGTTCCTTCTATTATCAAAAACATTATCTTCATTTCATGTTTGACAATTAGTAGATATAAATTAGTTTTTGAGAAAAATGGTTGTTCGATATTATTAGATGATGAGATCATCATGAAAGGAACATTGTATAATGGTTTGTTTATGCTAGACACTACTCCACATATCATGAATGTAAGTATGTCTAAGAGGAAATAAGATGAAGTGAATAATATATACCTATGGCATTATAGACTAGGTTACATCCATGAGGGAAGGATTCAAAAGTTGCTAAAGGATGGATATCTAGATTCATTTGACTGAGTCATATGTAACTTGAAAGCCTTACCTTCGTGGAAAACTGACCAACTATTAATGCTAATGCCACAAGTCCTCCATATAATTTAATATTGATATAATAAACTAAACTATTAAAGTACTATATAAGCTTTTTTTTTTTTTTAATTGAGGGATGTTACAAAATCTCCTCCTCATGATATGTTTCATCTCAAACCAAGTCTCCACAGGCTTTTCACCATTTCTACGCCTGTCTTTACATAATTGATCCCACCAAACAATAGCATAATCAAAAAATTCAACAACAGCTAATTTTACCTTTTTCTCTTCGGAGTAGTTGTGACATTCAAAGATCATTTCCACTTTTTGTTCCCACTCCAAATAAGCATCTGGATTATTCTTCCCTTGAAAAGAAGGAATTTTCATTTTGATGCTGCCTATATTTCCGTCCACACCATGAAAACGTCCTCTCCTAGTTTGTCTCATAGGATTAACATCTTGACCAATTAGAGTAACTTGGTCATCATCCACATCATCGCCACCATCATATTCATCATGGATAAAGGTTGGTTGTCTCCCATGCTGTGATTCACCATGCAATCTATTAATTGCATCATCATGCCTTTCTAGGTGATCTCTTACATCTCCTATCACTTTGAACATACGTTCAAATTGTTGCTGCATTGCTTGAACTACAAGATCATTTGATGAAGAACTCGCTTCTTTATCTTTAGACATGTATACAACCTGAAAAACAAAGTTAGAATAACCTCACTAACACTCCCTCAAATGTTTTACTCTAGACTTGAGTCACTCCACACGTTTCTCACACAATTTTTGGCTTTTCTCGATATTGATCTCACCACTCTTGCCTTTTACCTCTCTTGTTTTGTTATTTGAGTTCTTAGATTAACTAAGGTACCTAAACAAGCAAATCAGATTGTGGCAATTCAAAAATAGTGAAATTAGGCTGGTTTAAAAGCAAACAAAAGGGTAGGCTAATTTAACGGTGTGTGTAATGAAGAAACTGAAATAAAAATTGAAATGAACAATGATAAAATTTTGCAACAATTCCTTGAATCCGAAATTTTTTTTTATATATAAAATTCTGACTCTCT
The DNA here is from genome assembly GCA_004837865.1 of Musa balbisiana. Lineage (NCBI taxonomy): Eukaryota > Viridiplantae > Streptophyta > Magnoliopsida > Zingiberales > Musaceae > Musa > Musa balbisiana. Next base: position 20,833,920 of record CM017190.1, on the reverse strand, counting down.
TTTTTTTTTACTTTTTTTTACCTTTGATTTTCGTTCCTTCTTTTTTTTTTCTTTTTTGTATCCCTTTTTTTTTCCTTTGATTTTCTCTCCTTTTTTTTTGACTTTTTTGATCTTTTTTTTTTATATATACTATAAAGTGCGGAATTACAAAGAAGAATAGTAATAACACATGAAGCACAACAATAAAGATGAAGAGAGAGCAACAATTATAGATATTGTGCAAAAAGAAGAAGAAGAAGAAGAAGAGAAAAGGGAAATCTAAAATATAGCAAATAAATGGATAAGCAAACCTCAAACTTGAGTCGAGCGCTGATACCAAATGATGAAAATCTTCAACTTAGCAACCATACACCCCGATAGCTAAAGAGCTATGATACATATGGAATGCAAATTGAACCCCTCTAACGAATTGAAACAAGACGGATCGTTCAAGATTGAAGTTCAGGAAACTATTCTAATCACTTTATCAATGAGAATTTGATGAAGTAATTAGAACAGGACTTTGATTCCCTTAAAACACCACAAACTAAGAAGCTTGATAAGTTGAAAGGAAAAAACAAAGATTTTTGGGTTTTGAACGCCACCAGCAGAAAAGCTTGATAAGTTCCAAAGTTCATGCAAGAACTTAAAAACAAAACACTCACCGGTGTTGAAGTTTGAATACACTTCTCCAATCTCTATCTTACAAAGGGAATCAACCTTGTTTATATAGTACGAAGGCCAAGTACAAAGGAAATGAATCCATTAAATATATTAAATGACATTCATATTCCTAATGCATGAATGCAGATTACTCATGAATCTGCCTTGAATTGATTTGAATGATTATTCATGAATAAGCCCATAATTCTTAATATGGTCTAATATTGCTGAATGACCTTTATTCTTCAAAATAGGCTAAAAATTTATCCTTCTCTCAAGGTTGGACTTATTTGAATCAGGTTGACTATTTTAGGCTCTTCTTGTATCCATAGAACCTTGACTAAGTTTTGACCAGCTTGCTCCTTCCAAATACCTTGCAATAAACAAGTTAAGGTTTCTTTCATCATTTTAGCTTTAGCTCTTGTTATTGGTCCTCCACGAATAGTTAAAGGGTCTTTGGCAGAATTATGATCAACTTGCTCATTCATATCAATCCATAAATGGATCTAAGCAACCTGCACACCTTATTTGGGTAGTCCTTGGACATGAATCCCTTGGGTTGTATCATATACACCTCCTCCTCGAGGTTCCCATTGAGGAATGCGGTTTTCACATTCATCTGTCAGATTTCATAATCATAGTGTGCTACAATAGCCAATAGAATTCGGATGGATTTTAGCATTGCTACAGTTGAGAAGGTTTCATAAGAGTCAGCGCCTTGCCTTTGATGATACCCCTTAGCCACTAGCCTTGCTTTATAGGTCTCTACCTTTCCATCTACTCTGATCTTTTTCTTAAAGATTCACTTGCAACCAATGGGTACAATATCTTCGGACGCATTAACTAGGTTCCAAACCTTATTGGAGTACATAGAATCCATCTTAGAATTCATGGCTTCTTACCACTTCTCGGAGTCTATACTTATAATAGCCCCCTCGTAGGTCTGAGGATCAATATCCTCAACATCCTCTCCTCTAATATGTCCCACATATCTCTCAGGAGTATGGGATACTTTGCCAGACCTATGTAAAGTTGGAACTTGTGTATTAGGTATTTGAACAAACTCGAGCTATAGAGTGGTGCTTGAGTTAGGTTCTGCAACCTCACTCAATTCAATCATGCTCCCACTATCTCCGCCAAGAATGTGTTCCTTCTCAAGGAACACTGCTCTCTTGGCTACAAAGACCTTTTAGTCCTTGAGACGATAGAAATAATACTCACAAGTTTCCTTAGGGTATCCCATGAACATGCACTACTTTGTCCTTAATTCCAACCTATCCGGATTGTGTCTTTTAATGTGGGCAGGGCAGCCCCAAATCATAACAACCTTAAGATCAGGCTTCTTCCCTTTTCATATCTGACGTTATATTTATTTCATTCTTATCCAAAGCACATATAGAAGTATATAACCAAAGCTCTGAATATCATGGTTCTCAACTGAAATCAATCAAATTTCTATAGAATTAAAATCAAAACAAAGATTAGGATTATTGTGGGATGGGGTTAGAACACTTGCTTTAGAATAGTTTGATTCCCAAATGTGGGGAAATTGATGCAAAACCTCAAGCTCTTCTTCTTCTTCTTCTTCCTCTTCTTTTCTTCCCTTCTCTTCTCTTCTCAAATCCAAGCTGGTTGCAGAAACTTAAGCCTTGTTTTCTTTAATCTTTCATCAAATTATTTGGGTTTGGCTAATACAAGGGTTGCAAGTTGTCAAGCATGCATGAAAGGGCTTATGTGTCATCTATAGAACTGTTAGGAAAAGAGTCAACACTAAGAGAGGGGGGGGGGGGGGGGGGGGGGGGGGTTGTGAAATAGTGTAACGGTAAAATTTACGTCGGTTCAAAACTTAGTTGCGATTAAATCCGTTTCTGATGAAAAACCATTTCGTAAAGGTATTAACTTTAAAAGCATATCGAAGAGTGTAGTGGATGTAAAGCAAGTAAAGTGGTTTGCAATAAAGTATATTGTATAAGAGAAATACAAATCGGATTTTTATAGTGGTTCGGTCGTCGTGACCTACATCCACTTCGTCGATTCCTCTTCCGTCGAGGCCACTGGCATCCACTATTGGTCTTCTTTCAATGGGCGAAGACCAACTACCCTTTTACACCCCTCTTCTCCTTTTCATAGGTTTACAAGACAACCTTTTACAATCCTCTTTTACAAGGTATCCCTCTCACACCTCTCTTAGAACTCTCTCTAAGCTTTGGGAGGAGGGAACTCAAATTTCTAAGGTTTACAACTTTAGAATCACAGGGTTTTACTCAATATTTCTTGCTCATCTATGCAGGAATAGTTGGGGTATTTATAGGCCCCAAATAGATTCAAATTTGGAGCCCAGAATTGAAATTTCAGGGTATGAGCAGTACCATTACATGTAGTCTGACACTGGGTGGTACCACCATCCAGTTTGGTGGTGTACCACCATCCAGTTTGGTGGTACCACTGTCTAGAAGACTATGCTAGGTCATACCACCTCCTAACATAGTCTCGAAGACTGTGCCATGTTGGTTTCACCTATTTGGTTATTATTTGGGCCTTTCTCTTAGCCCAACCAGCCCAAACAAGGGCTCAACTGTCCCCTAATTGGGTTGGGCCAATTCTAATCTCAATTATATGCTAATTATGAATTTTAAGATATTTACTAAGCTAATAAGAGTCCGTAAGTCAAGTTTTCTTCCAGTGAGCTTCCGACGATCTTTCGGTGAACTTCCGATGATCTCTCGGCAATGTTCCAGCGGACTCCTAGCAAGCTCCTAGACTTCACGATGATCTTCTTAGTGAATTCCAATGAGCTTTTTTGGCAAGCTCTAGGACTTCTCGGTTAGTTCTGGCAGAACTTCCGATGAACGTCCAGACTTCTGACGAACTCTCGAACTCCCAATGAAATCGCGTTCTTGACTCCGGGACTTCATTTTGCTTTATACCTAGCTATCATAGTTAATCCTACACATGTAAAAACATACTTTGATCTAGACAATTAATACTAAGTATGAAACATGTTGTCCGGCATGTCATTGGTCCATCGATGCTTTGTTCGATTATTCGGCGCATCGTCCTCTCTTGTGGCCTATTGCCCAATCGGCTAGTTGACTCCGCAACTTTGATATCCTTAGTGCAATATCCGCTCTTCTTGGCCCGATGCCCGAACTCATAGCCTGAAGCCTTCTGTCGATACATCGACCAATCCTCCGACTTGACATCCAATCTTCTGACATGTTCCACCAGCCCAACATGATTCTTCCTACTTTAATTGTCTCAACTTGATCGAAGCATCCTGCGTCACTCAAAACGCATATTAAACTATAAACACTTATCAATTGGTTTCATCATTAAAATATGAGATTCAACAATCTTGCCCTTTTTGATAATGACAACCAATTGATGACAGAGTTAATCTTAACTCCCGGAGTTTAAACAAACTCCCCCTATCAATATGCCATATTGATAGAACTTTGAATTCAAACTGAATTTGAGTCATTGCAAATTTCATCATGAATATTTACAATACGTCATCATGCATAACATGATCATACTTCTCCCTCTTTATCATCAACAAAAAGGAGAAGTTCAATTCTCATGTGTTTAGAAGTACAAGTTCAAATCATTGCATATTAAATATAATTTCCAATTTGATCATTATGTAAGATAGCAATAATTAAAGATGTGCAAGTTTAGCATTTTTGCTTCTTGAGATAGGCAAGATAACACTTCTTTATAATAATATTCAAGATAGCAAGTTCTACATCATGCAAGCTAGCAAATTAGAGATGTTCAAGAAAGCAACTCTTGCTTCTTGAAATATGCAAATTGCAAGCTAGCAAATTTTTGCTTCCTTTGTAATGTTTGAGCTAGCAATTTTGCTTCCATTGCAAAGTGCAAGTTAGCATGTTTTGCATCTTGAGCTAGCAATATTTCTCCCCCTTTGTCATTGTCAAAAAGAGGGGAAGACCCTTTACATCAATTTTCAAATTATGACAAAGGTAAAGTATCAACCTTATTTCAACATGTTTGTGCATCATTATAGTTTTAATTTACAATATGCATAATTTAAAAACTTTATATATCATTCTTACTCTATGCATGATACCAAATCATCATTCATAATTACTTCAATATTAGCAACAAATCATAGTATTTCAAATCATGATGATATTAATTTGTCAAATTGCATCCTACCATGCATGATCATAACTTTTCCCCCTTTTATCATTGTAAACAAGAAAGAATAAGAGAAGAACAAAATATTGTAAAATATTTCAATCATTTTAAGACATACCAGCCATAAATACAAAGACATCATGTCATGAAAGATAAGACCTCTTGAATTATAAAAGACATGATTCATTTTATCAAATCTCTTCTTTTTATAAATAGCAAAAAGAAACATAAGAGATCAAATGATATAATATCTTGATTCATGCATAAGAAATCTCAAGTTATAAATCTCAAAAAATCAAGATAAGTCTCATTCAAATTCAACTCATCAAAATTATTTTCATGAGATTCAAAATGACATAAACAATTTTATTAATCTGTTAGTGAAAAATTGATAAGATAGAGAAAAAGAAATTTTCAAGAAAAATATTTTTCTTTTTTTAGGTGTTTCAATTCATGTGATTTATTTCATAGAAGCATACCTTTTTCATTTATGCCAAAAACATGCATCAACATTTAAAAACTTAAAAAGCCACTTTCATTACCGTAAAAATCGATAATCCATAAATCTCAAGAATCATCATGCATAATTTCAAAATTTATTAAGTATGATCATTATGCATGACATCAAGACATGGCTTCAAAATATTTAACATTTTCATTACATAGTTACATCATTATGTATCATCGAAATTAATTTCATAAAACATTTTCCATCAAGATTATTTTGTTTATTGTAGTCATGCATTTTCTTTTTAGGTGAATCTAATTTTTCAAGCTTAGTTTTCGATACAAAATCCATTCATCATCAATAAGCATGAAATCAAACTTCTTATTATTTTCATTAAGACATCAAGTATGGTTTCAATCAAAATCGAAAATTATCAAGATACACATTATTGCTTCTTGAAAAACATTCATTGGATCATCATTAGATTGAATCTATCATTTTATTCCATTAACATAAAATATGTAATTTTCATTATCATTTTCAAAATTACTAGCATGATCATAATTTTTGCATTTTCATTTTTAAACATGCAATTTTCAAGAAAAATAATTATTCTAAACTAAATTAAAATTAACTCATGAAGAGTATCATGTAATTTCGAAATAAATCAAAGGCATTTTGATTACCACATCGTCAAAAGCCGTTAAGGCGTAGTTTGCCATCTCGCCTTTGTTGATTTTCTCGTCTTCAGATGAGTTTGATTTATCTAAATTTGTGTTATTTTTTTTGCATTCATAGCAAGTAGTTGCATTCTTTTTGTTCTTTAATTTTTGTTTCATGAACTTTTTAAATTTTATGAGTAGTTTAAGTTCACCATCACTTAAGCTTATGCTCGAGTGGTCTTCATGTGTTCTAAGTGCCAAATCCTTCATGTTCTTTAGAAGGTTGTTCTTGAGTTCTTCAAATGCATTGCACGTTAATTCATAGGTCATTAAAGACCCTATTAGTTCTTCAATCGGAAAGGTATTCAAATTTTTTGATTCTTGAATTGTCGTTACTTTTGAATCCCAATTCTTATTAAGAGAATGTAAAATTTTCTTTACAAGTTCAAAATCCGAAAAACTTTTACTAAGTGCTTTTAAACCATTGATGACATCCGTAAAACGGGTGTACATGTCAATAACAGTTTCACTTGGTTTCATTCGAAAAAGTTGAAAATCATGCATTAAAAGGTTAATTTTCGAATCTTTAACTTTGCTACTCCCTTCATATGCAATTTCAAGAGTGCACCAAATATCGAAAGTCATTTCATAAGTAGAAACCTGATTAAACTCAGTTTTGTCTAAGGTGCAAAATAGAGCATTCATAGCTCTAGCATTTAAAGAAAACGGTTTCTTCTCCAAATCATTCCAATTGTTCATTGGAAGAGAAGACATTTGAAAACCAAATTTGACTATGTGCCATAAATCAAGATTTAACGAAAGTAAGAAAACTCTCATTCGAGTTTTCTAATAAGTGTAGTCCGTCCTATTGAAAAAGGGAGGACGAATGAGAGAGTGACCCTCTTGAAAGCTGAAAAGAGCCATTTCTATTTGGGTGTTAAACCAAATTAGAAAATGAGGCTCTGATACCAATTGTTAGAAAAAGAGTTGGCACTAAGAGGGGGTGGTGAATTAGTGCAATGGTAAAATCTACGTCAGTTCAAAACTTCATTGTGATTAAATCCATTTATGACGAAAAACTATTTCATAAAGGTATTAACTTTGAAAGCATATGGAAGAGTGTAGTTGATGTAAAACAAGTAAAATGGTTTGCAGTAAAGTAAATTGCATAAGAGAAATGCAAACTAGATTTTTATAGTGGTTCGGTCGTCGTAACCTACATCCACTTCGCCGAATCCTCTTCCGTCGAGGCCACTGACATCCACTATTGGTCTTCTTTCAATGGGCAAAAACTAAATACCCTTTTACACCCCTCTTCTCCTTTTCACAAGTTTAGGAGACAACCTTTTACAACCCTCTTTTACAAGGTATCCCTCTCACACCACCCTTAGAATTCTCTCTAAGCTTTGGGAGGAGGGAACTCAACTTTCTAAGGTTTACAACTTTAGAATCATAGGGTTTTACTCAATATTTCTTGCTTATCTATGCAGGAATAGCTAGGGTATTTATAGGTCTCAAATAGATTCAAATTTGGAGCCCAAAATTCAAACCCTTGAAATTTCCAAGTATGGGCGGTACCACCGCTTGCAGTCTAACATTGGGTGGTACCATGGCCTAGTCTAATGGTACTATTGTCTAGAAGAATGTGTTGGGTGGTACCACCGCCTAACACAGTCTCGGAGATTGTGCCACGATAGTTTCACCTATTTTGTCACTGTTTGGGCTTTTCTCTTGGCCCAACTAGCCCAAACTTGGGCCCAACTATCCCCTAATTGGGTTGACCCAATTATAATCTCAATTACGTGCTAACTACAAATTTTAAGACATTTACTAAGCTAAACAGAGTTCGTAAGTCAAGTTTTCTTCCAGCGAGCTTCCGACGATCTTTCGGCGAACTTCCGATGATCTCTCGGCAATGTTCCAGCGGACTCCTAGCAAGCTCTTAGACTTCACGATGATCTTTTTGGCAAGTTCTGATGAGCTTTTTTAGCAAGCTCCCGGACTTCTTAGTTGGTTCTGGCAAAACTTCCAACGAACTCTCGAACTCCCAACGAAATCGCGTTCTTGACTCTCGGACTTCATTTTGCTTTATGTCTTGCTATCGTAGTTAATCCTGTATATGTAAAAACACTCTTCGATCTAGACAATTAATACTAAGCATGAATCATGTTATTCGATATGTCATTGGTCCATTAATGCTTCGTCCGATTCTTCGGCGCATCGTCCTATCTTGCGGCCTATTACTGAATTGGCCAGTTGACTCCATAACTCCAATATCCTTGGTGTAATATCCGTTCATCTTGGCTCGATGCCCGAACTTATGGCCTGAATCCTTTTGTCGATATGTCGATCGATCCTCCGACTCGACGTCCAATCTTCTGACATATTCCACTAGCCTAAAAAATTTATTAAATAATCCTCATATTTACAAACAAGAATTCACTAATTTTTTTTAAAAATGAGAGATTTTACCCTCTCCCCTCTTTAAAAGAAAAAATTTAGTTCTCTAAATTTATCATACCTCCTTACATGAAAAGATGAGGATAGGCTTTCTTCATTTCTTCCTCAAGCTCCCAAGTTGTTTCCTCTCTAGAATGATATCTCTAGATCACTTTAATTGGAAGGATGACTCGATTCCTTAGGATCTTTTTTTTTCTTATCAACAATCTGAGTGGGCTCTTCCACATAAGACAAGTCTTTATCAATCACCATCAGCTCATACTTAATAATATGAGAGGGATCAGGTATATACTTTCTTATCATTGAAACATGAAATATATTATGGATATGGCACAAAAATGGTGGCAAGGCAATTTTGTAAGCAACAGAACCAACCCTCTTAAGAACCTCAAAAGGTCTAATAAATCTTGGACTTAACTTTCCTTTCTTCCCAAATCTTATAACCCCTTTAGAAGGGGAGACCTTTAGGAATATAAAATCCCCGATTTGAAACTCAATATCTCGTCTTCTGTTATCAGCATAACCCTTTTGACAACTCTGAGCAGTCTTTAACCTTTTTCTTATAAGTTGAATTTTCTCAATAGTCTCTTGTACTTTGTCTAGTGCTAATAACTTTCTAATGCCAATTTCTTCCCAACATATAGGTGTCCTGCACTTTCGCCTATATAAAGCTTCAAAAGGAGCCATCTGAATACTTGAATGATAACTATTATTATAAGTGAACTCAATAAGAGATATATCTTTATCTCATTCACCTTTCCAATCCATAACATAGGGTTGAAGTAAATCCTCAAGTGTTTGAATGGTTCTTTCTGATTGACCATCAGTTTGAGGATGATAAGCAGTACTAAACTTGACTTTAGTGCCCATAGATTATTGTAACGTTCTACAGAATCTAGATAGAAATCTGGAGTCTCTGTCAGAGATGATCTCTTTTGGAACACCATGAAGTCTTACTATTTCATTAATATATAAATCTACAAGCCTATCAAGAGAATAAGTTATATTGATCGGTAGGAAATATGCAGATTTCGTTAACCTATCAATGATAACCCAAATAGCATCATGCTTTCTAGAAGTTCAGGGTAGTCCTGAAACAAAGTCCATGGTAACATATTCTCATTTCCATTTAGGAATATCTAAAGGTTGCAACAAACCTCCAGGTCTTTGGTGTTCTACTTTGATTTGCTGACAAGTCAAACACTTTGAAACATATATTGCAATCTCCTTCTTCATGCTTTCCCACTAATAATGACTTTGGAGATCTCTATGCATCTTAGTGCTACTAGGATGCATCGTGTTGAATTATGACCTTCCTTCAGGATTTGATTTTTGATATTTGGGTTATTTAGAACACATATTCTATCCCCAAATCTCAATAAGCCATCTTTTGAAATTTGAAAATTTAGTTTCAATCTCAGTAGATTAAGCGTCGATCTCATAGTTGTCCTTCTTTAATTTGTTGAATGAGATCAGATTGCACTTGGATGGAGGCCATTAATATCATTGAGTCTTGCCTTTTTCTCATAACATTCAAATCATAATTCTCTTCTAATAACTTCCATTGCTTCATAACTAAAGTTGCCATAAAACTTGTAGATTTTCTACTAAGGGCATCTGCTACAACATTAGCTTTACTCGGGTGATAACGAATGGTACAATCATAATACTTTAGAAGTTCTATTCATCTCCGTTGCCTCATATTTAACTCTTTTTGAGTAAAAATACACTTTAAACTCTTGTGATCAGTAATGATTTCAAATGTTCGCCCATACAAATAATGCCTCCAAATCATTAGACATCTCTTGAAATTTTCCATGCTAAATCTTTTGCCAATGGTGTCTATGTATCTTAACTAGGACAAGCCAAGCATCCTCTTAGATTTATCTCTATAGATCTGAATCCCTAAGATATAGGATGCTTCTCCTAAGTCCTTCGTGGAGAATTGTCAAGATAACCAAGTCTTTACTATAGATAGCATTCCTACCTTACTCCCAATAATCAGGATGTTATCCACTTATAACTCCAAGAAGGTGATAGCGCTCCCACTTACCTTCTTGTACACACAAGTCTCATCTTTGTGCTTAATAAAGTCATAAGATCTGATTGTCTCATCAAATCTTATGTTCCAATTTCAGAAGGCTTGCTTTAGTCCATAAATGGATCTAAGCAACCTACATACCTTATCTTAGGTAGTCTTTGGACATGAACCTCTCAAGCAATATTATATACACCTCCTCCTCAAGGTTTCCAATGAGGAATGTGGTTTTCACGTCCATCTGCTGGACCTCATAATCATAGTGTGTTGCAATAGCCAATATAATTTGAATGGATTTTAGCATGACAACGAGTGAGAAGGATTCGTCATAGTCAACAACTTGACTTTGACAATACCCCTTAGCCATAAGCCTTACATTATAGGTCTCTACCTTTTCATCTACTCTAATCTTCTTCTTGATGATTCACTTGCAACCGATAGCTGTAATACTCTCGGGTGCATCAACTAAGTTCAAAACCTTATTGGAGTACATGGAATCTATCTCAGAATTCATGGCTTCTTGCTACTTCCCAAAGTCTATGCTTGTAATAGCCTCCTTGTAGGTCTAAGGATCAATATCCTCAACATTCTCTCCTCTAATATGTCCCACATATCTCTTACGAGGATGGGATACTTTCTCGGACCTATGTAATGTTGGAACTTGTGTGCTAGGTACCTAAACAGACTTGGGCTATGGAGTGGTGCTTGAGCTAGGTTCTCCAACCTTCATCAACTCTATCAAGCTCCCACGGTCTCCACCAAGAATGTGTTCCTTCTTAAGGAACATTGCTCTCTTGGCTACAAAGACCTTTTGGTCCTCGGGATAATAGAAATAATACCCACGAGTTTTCTTGGGGTATCTCATGAACTTGCATCGCTCCATTCTCGATTTTAACTTATCGGAGTTCTGTCTTTTAACTGAAGCAAGGCAGCCCCAAATCTTAACAACCTTATGATCGTCTTCTTCCCTTTCTATATCTCATATTGTGTAGACACTACCGATTTAGTTAGAACTCTATTCAAAAGATAAGTTGCGATCTCTAGGGCTATTAGAATAATATTATTAATATTATTTTAATATCAATAATATTAAAATTTTATCATCACAAATCAATCCAGGATCTAATCTAACATTTGAGGACACTGAGAAACATTCGGTCAAATTCACATATTTAAAACCTGTGCAGGTTATAATCATATATCACATCACTAAAAAATTCATCTTTATGGAAACCCAAGTCAACTTAACAAACATGAACAATAGTTATAAATCCACAAGCTAAACAGTTTATATAATCAGAACTCCAACCATTACTTTCACAAATTCATATCATCATTAACTAAACTTAACTTCCCAAAATTCAAAACGATAGAGGCCTTTTAACACTTTTACACAAAATAACAATTCAATCCTGTCGACAATATTTCATTATATACCAAATATACTTATACAACAATAATCTTGTGGAATCTCAAATTTTGATGATGAAATCAATTGATCGATTAATTGATCTAATCCATATTATTGAGTTAAGTGTGCAGGATTGACTACGATAGCCTGAAAACATAAAGCAAAGATACTGAAGTCAAGTTTGATGGGTGTTTGAGAGTCCAAAGATTCGTCGGAGATGTTGTCGGAGCCAACCGAGAATAAATCGGGGACTTGTCGGAGTTTTCGGAAGTCCGCTGAAGAGATCGTTGGAGGTTCGCGGAGATCGCCGAGAAGGCTCAACTACTCGCTGAACTCATCACAAAATCGGGAGCCTACTGGGAGTCCGCCGGAAGAAATATGAGGATGTATCGGAAGTCGGCCGGAAGATTACCGAAAAGCTCACCGGAAGGAAACTCAATGTTGTCGGTTAAAAACTTGCTTAGGACTATGTTTTTAATTATGTAGTTTGCATGTAATTAGGGTTAGGATTATGGGTTAATCTTATAACCCGGTTAGGGGCCAATTGGGCCCAAGTTTGGACTGGTTTGAGCCAAGTTTGGAGGCCAACCAATGAGCTGAAATAGTGTAGGCGATGGCACCACCAGACTGGGAGTGGCACCGCCCAGAGCCTGAAGTATCAAGCGGTGGTACCGCCGGACTAGGTGGTGGCACCACCCAACACCCAAGAGTTCAGGCGGTGGAACCAACCAGAACTTGAGAATTTCGACGGTGGCACCGCCAGAACACTATTAATGTGAAAATTGACAAGCGGTAGCACCACCACTGACAGACGGTGGCATTGCCAGTCACTAGTCAGTATGACATTGACAAGCGGTGGCACCGCCAGCCTCGGAAACCCAAGAGAATTCAAAATTTGGAGCCCAAATTTGAATCCTCTTGGGGCCTATAAATACCCCTCACTTCTCAACAGAGAATACAACTTTTGAGAAGCAATAGATTGAGATAAAAGCCTTAGCAAAGTCTTTAGCAAGTCTTGTTTTCAATTGCTTGAGTGTTCACCTCCTTCTTTCTCGTTGAAAATTTTGTAAGAGTGTGAACCACTTGTAAAAGGTTGTAAGAGGGGTATTCGTCCTTCCCCTTCAAAGTGATTTGCTAGTGGAAGTTGGGAGCCTCATCGAAGAAGGCTTCGCAAGTGGATGTAGGTCATTTTGACCGAATCACTTTAAATTAGTGTATTCTTTGAATGTGTGAGTTCTTATTTTCCTGAAATTGTCATTTACACTATTGCTAGCTTTCGGTTTTCATCTACTCAAGTTACTATCGAAACGAAATCTCCTGGTATTTGCGAATTCGTTATTAAACTTACAAGTTTTAATCCACTGCATTAATTCACCCCTCCCTCTTAGTGTCGCTCTGATCCTAACAATTGGTATCAGAGCGAGACTCACTCTCAGATTTGGTTTAATACCCAACAGAGATGGCTTACTCCGGCATGCATGAGGGTCATTCTATTACACGTCCACCTATGTTTAATGGGTCGGATTACATGTATTGGAAGACTCGTATGAGGATCTTCCTCATTTCCATGGATTTCGAGCTTTGGACTATTGTCGAAAATGGATTTCAAAAATCTTCTCTTCCGATGAGCGAATGGAATGAATCGGAGAAGAAGGTTTTTGCTTTAAACGCAAAGGCTATGAATGCCTTGTTTTGTGCACTAGACAACAATGAATTTAATCGCATTTCAATTTGTGATTTGGCTTTTGATATTTGGAAAACTCTTGAGGTCACTCATGAAGGCACTAGCCAAGTGAAAGAGTCCAAAATAAACATTCTTGTGCACTCTTACGAACTTTTCTGAATGAAACTAAGTGAGTCCATCGGAGACATGTACACTTGTTTCACGAATGTCATCAATGGACTCAAAGCTCTTGGTAAAGATTTTTCTAACTTTGAACTAGTAACTAAAATCTTAAGATCCCTCCCAACAAGTTGAGATCCAAAAGTTACGGCCATTCAAGAGGCTAAGGACCTTAAAACATTTCCTCTTGAAGAACTTATTGGGTCTCTAATGACCTACGAAATGACATGCCATGCTCATGAAGAGCTCGAGAACCCCCTTCCAAAGAACAGGAAGGATATGGCACTTACGTCATCAGAAGATCACTTGAAAGGAACATCAAGTGATGAGGACAGTGATGATGACATTGTACTTTTAAGTCAAAAATTTTAAAAATTTATAAGAATGAACAAATTTAAAAATAACACTAAAAACAAACTTGAACATAAAATGGACCAAGTAATATGCTACGAATGCAAGAAGCTGGGGCACTTCAAAAATGAATGCCCGCAAGCCAAGAAGAAGCAACCGAAGAAGAAGAAAGCTTTAAAGGCGACTTGGGACGATTCAAGTGATTCAGAAAGCGAAGAAGCTAGCAACAAAGAGGAGGCAAACTTTGCGCTAATGGCTTTAGGAGAAGAGGTATGTGATTTAATTAATAAAGATTTATCTTTTGATGAACTTTCTATCGCTTTTCATGAATTATTTGATGAGTGTAGAACTATTAGTAAGAAGTTTAATCTTTTAAAGAAAGAGCATGTTTTATTTCAAAATAAGCTTGATAGTCTTCAAACTCCTCCATGCTCTAAGTGCGAACACTTAGAAGCAATAAAAAATAAAAATTTACTGCTTAAAGAGACCTTAAACTTGTTTAAGGTCAGTAGCAAGGGATTGGACATGATCTTTGCAAACAAGGGTTATGTCGTAAATAGAAGTGGAATTGGTTTTGTGAGAGGATCTCACCAAAATCCTACCACTTTGATTAAAGAACCCACATTACACATTTCACCTTATTTGAAATGCAACTTTTGTTGTAAATCTGGACATGTTGCTTACAAATATCCATTTCGGAAAATTAGTTCACATAAGTTGATATGAGTTCCTAAAGGAACTATTAATACTTCAATGATGAATAACAAAATTGGTAGATCAATTTTTGAGGCACCCAAAATCAAATGGGTACCTAAAAACTATCCTCTTTTGTAGACAAACCTACAAGCTAGAAGCAAGAGATGGTATCTTGATAGTGGATACTCAAGACACATGACTGGAGATCCATCTCATTTCTCTATGCTCACTAGCAAAGAAGAAGGATATGTCACCTTCGGAGACAACAATAAAGGCAAAATCATAGGCAAAGGAACCATAGGTAACAAATCATGTTTTTCAATTAATGATGTATTACTAGTTGATGGATTAAAACATAATCTCTTAAGTATTAGTCAATTATGTGATACAGGTTATATCGTTAGATTTAAATCTAATGCGTGCATTATTGAAAAATCAAACAATAACTTGTCAATGATTGCTTTAAAACAAAATAATATCTACACCATCAACCTTGATGAATTAAGTAATGAAATGTGCTTCTCCGCTTTAAATGATGATACTTGACTTTGGCATAGGAGATTAGGCCATGCAAGTATAAAACTAATATCTAAGATCTCATCTAGAGAATTAGTACGAGAGATTCCTAATATGAATTTTGTTAAGGACAAAGTATGTGATGCGTGTCAACTAGGTAAATAAATAAAAATTAGTTTTAAACCAAAAAATCAAATTAGCACCACTAGACCATTACAATTGATCCATTTGGACTTATTTGGACCAATTGACACGACAAGTATAGGAAGTAGCAAATATGCTTTTGTAATTGTAGATGACTATACTAGATACACTTGGACCTATTTCTTGGCTCACAAAAGTGATTGTTTCAAATGTTTCTCTAAATTTTGTAAACTCACTCAAAATGACAAAGGCTTCATGATTTCATCAATTCGGAGTGATCACGGTGGCGAATTTCAAAACCGTGACTTTCAAAGTTTTTATGAAGTTAATGGATATAACCACAACTTCTCCACTCCAAGAAATCCTCAACAAAATGGAGTAGTTGAAAGAAAAAATAGAAACCTATAAGAAATGACAAGAACTATGTTGAATGAACATAGTCTACCCAAGTATTTTTGGGCCGAAGCCATGAATATGGCTTACCACATCATGAATAGGGTTATAATAAGATCGTCTCTATCAAAAACTCCCTATGAATTATGGAATAACAAAAAACCAAATGTTTCTTATCTTAAAGTTTTCGGTTGCAAATGCTTTATTTTAAATGAAAAGGATGCCTTAGGAAAATTTGATGCTAAATCTGATGAAGGCATCTTTCTTGGTTACTCTTCCGTTTCTAAGGCT
This sequence comes from Musa balbisiana, assembly GCA_004837865.1. Classification (NCBI taxonomy): domain Eukaryota; kingdom Viridiplantae; phylum Streptophyta; class Magnoliopsida; order Zingiberales; family Musaceae; genus Musa; species Musa balbisiana. Next base: position 20,817,864 of record CM017190.1, on the reverse strand, counting down.
TTTCGTGTTTTTAACAAAAGAACCTTAGTTATAGAAGAGTCTATTTATGTAGTTTTTAATGAAATTTCTAAGTTAAAGAAAAATGATTTTGATGATGATCTTGGTTTTGATAATTTGAATTTAAAGGATCCCCCTCCTCAAAATTGCAACTTGGATGCATCTTCTTCTAAAATTTCCTTACCCAAGGAATGGAAGTATGTAGATGCTCATCCAAAGGAGCAAATTATAGGAGATACATCAAAAGGGGTTCAAACTCGTTCTTCCTTCAAGAATTTTTGTGCTAACGCCGCCTTCCTTTCTCAAATCGAACCTAAATGCATTGATGAGGCCTTGAAAGATGATTCTTGGGTCATTGCAATGCAAGAGGAATTAAACCAATTTGAGAGGAATGAGGTATGGAAGCTTGTTACTAGACCTAGTGACCATTTAGTCATTGGTACTAAATGGGTCTTTAGAAACAAGCAAGACGAATGCGGTATCGTGGTTAGAAACAAGGCTAGATTAGTGGGCAAAGGTTTCAACCAAGAAGAAGGTATCGACTATGAAGAAACCTTCACTCCTGTGGCAAGATTAGAAGCCATTAGGATGCTCCTTACCTATACTAGTAGTAATGATTTTAAACTATTTCAAATGGATGTCAAAAGTGCCTTCTTGAATGGTTTTATTTCTGAAGAAGTATATATCGAACAACCTCTCGGATTTGAAAATTTTCTGCTTCCTAATCATGTATTCAAATTGACTAAGGCTCTCTATGGCTTGAAACAAGCTCCTAGAGCTTGGTATGAAAGGCTTAGGTCCTTTCTTATTTTAAGTAATTTTACCAAAGGCAAGGTTGATACTATATTGTTTATCAAACACTTTGAAAATAATTTTCTTATTATACAAATTTATGTTGACGAAATTATTTTTGGTTCTTCGGATGAATCTTTATGTGAATCATTTGCCAAGTGTATGAGTCATGAATTTGAAATGAGTTTAATGGGTGAATTAACTTTCTTTTTAGGATTGCAAATCAAACAATTTAGTGATGGTATATTTCTTAACCAATCTAAATATACATTAGAATTGTTAAAATGATTTAACATGGATGGTTCAAAAGTAATAAACACTCCTATAAGTACTTCGACTAAGTTAGATATGGATGAAAATAGTGAAAATTTCAATCAAAAAACGTATAGGGGAATGATAGGTAGTCTTCTCTACCTTACCGCGACTAGACTGGATATCATGTTTAGTGAAGGACTTTGCACTAGATTTCAATCTAATCCTAAATTATCTCATCTTAGGAGTGTTAAAAGAATATTTAGATATCTTAAAGGAACTCCAAATTTAGGATCGTGGTATCCGAAATCCGATAAATTCGATTTAATAGCTTATGCAGATGTCAATTTTGGCAGATGTAGGATAGATCGAAAAAGCACATCTGGAACATGCCAATTTTTAGGACATACACTTGTTTCTTGGAATTCCAAGAAACAAAATTCAGTTGCGCTATCTACGGCGGAAGCTGAATACATTGCTGCAAGTGCATGCTGTGCACAAGTTATTTGGATGAAGAATACATTTGAAGACTACGGAATTCACTTGAAAAACATTCCAATAAAATGTGATAATACAAGTGCCAGATGTCTTACCAAAAATCCAATTCAACACTATAGAACTAAGCATATCGACGTTAGGCATCATTTCATACATGATCATGTCCTTAACAACAATGTCCTTCTAGAGTTTATTAACACAAAGCATCAACTAGCAGATATTTTTACAAAAGCCTTAAATGAAGATCAACTTGAATTCATTAGAAGGGAACTAGCATGTTAAATTGTCCCTAAGAATAAGCTTGTTTGAATGTATTTTCCGAAAAGTTTTTTCATCCTCTTTCCATTCTTTCGTGGATTTGATTTCCTCCTTCTCTTTCGATTCCAAATGACATATTAAAGTACAACCCAAGATCATATCCTATCTTGAGCCAAACACCTCTGAACCACCAGAACTAGTGGTAGCACCGCTTAAGCGCTCGGTCGCTAGGCGGTGGCACCGCCCGAGATCCCCTTTATAAGAAGGGTTAGGGCCGACGGTGGAAACGCCCCCAACCCGTGAAAAATTGGTTCAAGCTCTCCCACAACCTCTCTAACCCTCATTCCAACCTTTAGAAGCCTAGGAGAGGGATTCTTGTAGGTTCAAGCTCTCCATCTTTCAAGAAATTCTCCATAAGGTAAAATCTGAAATCTTTTCTTCCTCTTCTCATTATTTTGCTTACTCTTCACAATTTCATATTCTTGATCCATCATCTTGTCTAGATAATGGCTCCCAAGAGATCAACAAGATCAAAAGGGAAAAGGGTTAAAGGAGAATCATATGTCTAACCAAAATCTTTTTAGATCTAAAGAAGTGACACTTAGATTTTCAAATTTCGAAACAAGGACTATATATAAGGGTAAACACGTTGATCTAAATGAACTAGGAAACCTAGAACCCATTAGGTGGTTTGCACATTTAGATGCCTTACCTCTCCTACAAATCAATGAACCAATTTATTCTAGGTTAGTTAGGCTATTTTATGCAAACTTATGTGTGGACAATGAAAGCCTAAGTACTTACCTTTTAGGAACACAGATTAGAATCTTTAATAGTACTATTTGTGAACTAATTGGAATTACTGAAAAGGATAGTGGCTGTTCCTTTAGAAATAAATGGGATGTCAATGTGATCGGAGCAACTTACTCCGAAGCTTTAGAAACTATCTTTGAAAATCTGAACTCAGGAATGATACCCAAGAGTTGCGAGCACCTACTACCCTTTAACTCTAAAATTCTTCATCACATCATGACTAGCATATTAATTCCCAAGCAATTTCATCTTGATGAAATGAGTCAAATAGAGCTAAGCACCATGTATTGGATTATAACCAGACAAAATAATTGCTTTAGATACTTAATCCGGCAACACATGCAGGATATAATAGCTAAAGACACTATGTTACATATGGGGGGTTAATTACTCTATTAATACTTGCCCATGATATTTGTGTCTCGCCTGACGAAGAAATAACTCAAGTTGATCATTTTAACACCATCAATAAGAATCTACTGAAAAGACTTAGGTGCACATTTAGCAATGGTATATGGGTTAGGCAATCTACAAGGACCGATCAAATTCCCCACCAGTAGAACACCCCAAAACACCAATTTTTAGGGGAAATGAATCTCCTCCTCCTAGTCCCTTTGGTGCAGCACCTTTAGCTCCTGCTTCGTCTTTTGAAGAACTCATAATGGAAGAATTGCATCAGATCAAATCACAACAAGACTAACTTAAATCACAGTAAGAGCAAATTCAAATTTAGTAAATCGAAATTTTGAATACGACAAATGAATCAAAAAATAGATGTCATATATAAGAACTATGGATTTGCTCCTAATGATTAATTGATATCCCTTCTTATGCGATTCTTGTATGATTACTTTTAATGCAAAGTTAAAAGTTTTGTATGATAGCCATGCTTCTTAATCAGATGAATTTTGAATGAAAGCTGAATTTTTTTCAATGAATTCTGGATGAATGTTGATTTGTTTTATGAGATGAATTTTGGATGGATGCTGAATTTTGTATGATCGATCTTAAGGCTGGATTTCTTTTCTAATGATTTTATGATCATAAATTCTCCGCTTAAATTCCCATCTCCTTTTTATTGATGACAAAGGGGGAGAAGAATGAGCAAAAGATGACAAGATGACTTGTGATGACTTGACTTATATAAATTGCAAAAATGAAAATATCTAATATGCATCAATAGCATGACTTATATGAATTGCAAACTCTTGTGTAATATAAATGTCTTATATGCATTGCAAAATTCTTTGAGAATATCGCAAGATTGATTGATCATATGAAATTAGCTCTTACACTTACATCATGCAATTCATGTTGAAAATTCTTATCTCTTGTTGAAGTGATTATTTGACTTGAAAATGGTTTTCATAGCTTGAAATGATGAGAAATATAAAGTTAGATTGAATTCAAGTGTTTTTAGTTTTTTCATAATATGGCAAATAGATAGGGTGAGTTATGTTTAACTCCGTCATCAATTGATTGTCATCATCAAAAAAGGGGAGATTGTTAAATCTCAAATTTTGATGATGAAAACAATTGATGGGTTAATTGATCTAATCCATATTATTGAGTTAAGTGTGCAGGAGTAACTACGCTAGCCTAAAAACATAAAGCAACGATATTGAAGTCAAGTTTGATGGGTGTTTGAGAGTCCGAAGATTCGTCGGAGATGCTGCCAGAGCCAACCGAGAAGCAATCGGGGACTTGTCAGAGTTTTTGGAAGTCCGCCGAAGAGATCGTCGGAGGTTCACGGAGATCATCGAGAAGGCTCGACTACTCGCTGAACTCATCACAAAATCGGGAGCCTGTTGGGAGTCCACCGGAAGAAATATGAGGATGTATCGGAAGTCCGCCGAAAGATCACCGAAAAGCTCGCAGGAAGAAAACTCGACATTGTTGGTTAAACACTTACTTAGGACTATGTTTTTAATTATGTAGTTTGCATGTAATTAGGGTTAGGATTAAGGGTTAATCCTATACTCGGTTAGGGGCCAATTGGGCCCGAGTTCGAACTGGTTTGGGCTAAGTTTGTAGCCCAACCAGTGAGCTGAAATAGTGTAGGCGGTGGCACCGCCCAGAGCCTGAAGTATCAGGCGGTGCTGTCGTCGGACTGGGCGGTGGCACCGCCCAGCACCTGAGAGTTCCGGCGGTGGCACCGCTAGTCACTAGTCAGTATGACATTGATATGTGGTGGCACTGCCAGCCTTGGAAACCCAAGAGAATTCAAAATTTGGAGCCCAAATTTGAATCCTCTTGGGGCCTATAAATACCTCTCAATTCTCAGCCGAGAATATAACTTTTGAGAAGCAATAGATTGAGATAAAAGCCTTTACAAAGTCTTTAGCAAGTCTCGTTTTCAATTGCTTGAGTGTTCACCTCCGTCTTTCTCGTTGAAAATTTATAAGAGTGTGAACCACTTGTAAAAGGTTGAAAGAGGGGTATTTGTCCTTCCCCTTCAAAGTGATTTGTTAGTGAAAGTTGGGAGCCTCATCGAAGAAGGCTTCGCAAGTGGATGTAGGTCATTTTGACTGAACCACTTTAAATTGGTGTGTTCCTTGAATGTGTGAGTTCTTACTTTCCTGAAATTGTCATTTACACTGCTACTAGCTTTCGGTTTTCATCTACTCAAGTTACTATCGAAACGAAATCTCCTCGTATTTACGAACTCGTTATTAAACTTACAAGTTTTAATCTGCTGCACTAATTCACCCCCCCTCCCCCCCTCCCCTCTTAGTGTTACTCCGATCCTAACAAATCTAACAACCAACAAGACTTGCCCATGATTCTGAATAGCTCTCCACTGCCTCAGCCCAATACAAACATCTCAAAGAGTGACAAGTTGACCTATAAGATTTATATAACAACGGAGTGAGCTAAAAATAGCTCAGCAAGTGACAAAATATATCCAGAATGAAAAGGGACAGTCTCAAACAAATAAGGTATCAAAATGCAAGGCAGAATATAAGAATTCTCACTGTACCATATTATTAGATACAGAATCGCAAATATCATGTCATTCTAAACATATTTGGTTCATAACAAATGGAACACGGAGTAATTGGAGCATATCAATAGCGTATGAAATGTTCCGGAGCATATCAATAACCAATAAAACATTTTGGAATGTATCGATGGTATATGAATTATTTCAAAGCATATCAACGATATATGAACCATTTCGGAGCATATCAAAGAACAAATACGAAACAAAAGCTCAAACGTCGAGTTTGACGTTGCATTCATATCATTGTTATCCAGAGCACATATAGAAACACATAACCAAAGCTCTGAATGTAATATCAAACACATAGAAGGTGAAGTGGGACCATAACATAATATGGTACATCCATTTCTGAATGACCACCAAACATAAGTCTCCCACGTCTAGGAGCTCTAACCACCCATGTCTGAGTGAAGTCATAGGGGGCCAGTAGAGCATCACAGGCTCTATGCATAACTCCCTTTACCATTTCTGGCAAAGGTTCACATTATCCCACATACACCAGAGTACAAAAGGGCAGTATGAACAATAAATAGCCAATAGGGAATTGTCCTTCCGCCGCTACTTATCCTTCCGCCGTTACTCTGTCTATGTTATTAGGCATCAATGAATTAGAAGAGCCAATAGAGGACACAACATAGGGAATTGTCCTTCCGCCACTACTTGTCGACTAGTTCCTTCGCTTTCAAGACTAAAGGCTGCAGCTGCATCATAATCCATATCAGATGTTGTTCGAGTCAGGGAAGTGAGAGCTCCAAATGGATTCCTGTGCAGTTTGACTTGGCGTGTGAAAAGAGTTTCCAAAAGTCTTATTCACCTTCCAAAGAAAAGGGAGTTTCCGTTAAAGAATTCCATTGAGTCTCTTGAGCACCAGTTATAGAATTCAGTCAAGATTAAGGCTTCTTCTCTTGTTCCCGCATGAGTATAGAATGAAGTCTTTCTCCGACTTATGTTGTTCCTGCTTCGTGTACCCATCTTTTGAATCTCATCCTGCTGCATGATCTTGATTCTTCTCGAGTAGACAACACTTACACCCGAACTATCACTCAACTTTGACCACGACGCGCATAAGAAGGACATTTTATACTGGGCTATCTGACCTCCACTCTCAAGTCTGAATTGAATGAAAAAGGTGAACTCGACTTGTGCACAGCCGATGAACCTTATCCAGCGGATTCTTCAAGCCTTTACTTGATTCTTTCCAACACCGTTATGGGTCGAGATCATTAATAAATTGATTGATGTTTGAGTTTCGCTAATGGGAAATTCCAATTCATGAGTTGTTGACTTTACAAGAAGGGAATAGGGGTATTATACTGATACTGTAATTAGAGCATAAGAGGAAGAGGATCAAGAGGTACCAACATTAGAGTGGATATCTAACTAGGGAAGGGAGCCGGGCATAGAAGTGTCTTGTGCTTGCTGTTAGATGCGGGCCCCCATACCTCTTTTATGTGACCTTCACTTTTGCTAACTAATGGGAAGAGATACACTGATAGGATAGTTTCCCCAATACAACTGGGGAGAGGAGGGGATTAAAGCAGAGGTCACTCTTCCACTCAGAAAAAGAAGACACTCACTCTTGACTCAAATACTAAGTGACTCGGTACTCCTACATTGCAGAAAGAACAGAAAAAGAAGACACTCACTCTTGACTCAAATACTAAGTGACTCGGTACTCCTACATTGCAGAAAGAACAGTAGAACTCGGGAAGTCACCTCCTCTCCTTGAAAGTGGCCCCTCAGACAACAAAGAGCAGAAACAAAGCAGAAAGGGAACCTTCCAGAGAGCAAGCAACAGTAAGAGTAGAAGAGAGCAAGCAACAGTAAGAGGAGATGAGAGCAAGCAACATGAAGAGTCAGAAACGGAAGATGGTCAAGGTATGCGCTTCAAATGCATTTATTGAACGGGTCAGAATCGGAGATAGGATTTCCCCCAAAAGGATGGGAACGATGCTTGAAATGCCTAAAATGGCACAATAAGAGGGGTCCGACAGAAGACGCAATACACACCCCTGTCTGATCGTGATCTTCCATGCAGTCATGAAGACCCTAGAAGCCCTAAAAATATACTTCCTTGACAAGAGGGAGATTCTCATCAGAATGGACTGCCAGGCCATAATAAGCTTCTTCAATAAATCAGCCCAGAATAAACCATCAAGAGTTAGATGGATGGCCTTTGTAGACTATATCACTGGAAGCGGCCCAGAAAACCACTTCGAACATATTGAAGGGGTTAGTAACGTTCTCGCTGACTCCTTATCTCGCCTAATAAATATCTGTGTCCATACAGAATGGTCGGACAAGTAACTACTACTGATTACGGGAGCGGTTCAAGAAGTCCAGGAGAAACCAAACCCAAAAGCCCAGGCCTACCTAAGACAGATAATCAAGGAGATAACCTTCTCACCCAATACAAGAAAGAGCTCACAGAACTCAGAAAAAGAATGCGAGGAAAAGGCCGCCTCCCACTCAGCGAGGAGGGAACCACAGAAAGAAAACTCCACCAGATTCAAGAAGAGGCCGCCCGACAAGCCTGCAGGACACTACAGCAATACCGGGATATCCACCACCTCAAAATAGAAGAATACAGAAGAAGGAGTGCCGGAAAGGACAACTGGTATAAGGACTGATTGCCAGCTATCATACAGCAGCAGGAACAGTTGGAAAGTGCCCTAGCACTCACCAAAGATTCTGCACAAAGGACTCCCAGCTTTAGCATTTAGAGGACGAAAGCTGGAACGCACTGAAGCCATTACTTAGCACATAAGGAACAATTTGGACTGAGCCCCGGGGAGCCGTCCAAAAGATTCCTGGTTTTAAAATAACAAGGGGCGCCCCTGGTTTTGAGCCCCTAGTTTTTAGAAAACGGGTAACAATAGCTAACTCAGAGGAGGATGAGGGGGCCCAAAACACCTAGATCCTCTTTTATCAGTCTCTATAAATGCCCAGATGCAAACTCTTGCAGGGCATCAGTCGACCACTGAAGCTCTACTTGAGTCTAGACGTTTATAAGCTTCTCAGTTCATCTGTAAGCCTTCTTCACTTTCTCTAGTTCTTTGTGTGTACTATTTCTTACATTGTTATCATCGATCCTCACCTGGTATCAGAGCTTGTGTTCTTGAATGTTCTCTAAGTTCTTTAAGATAATTCTTGCTCAGAGGTCTCTTGAGATAGGCACTGCTGTTCAAAGCTAATTCACATTTGTAGGACTGAAACCTCTAGGCTCTAACGGAAGATTAGCCTTATCTCTTTGTTCAAAGTGTGAAAATTGCCAATAGACGTAAGGTGTCAAGGGCAAGGAGACCCGCAGGACACTGAAAAGGTGAGGCAATATAACATAAAGAACAGGAAGTAAGGTTTATAATTCCCGCCAGCCCAGAGCTGAATGTCCGAAAAATGGGAAGAAGCCATACAATAGTGGTACACTAATTCACACACCTCTAAACTAGATTATCTTGACTTAGCAGAATCCATAAACCCTTCTAAAAAAGAACTAGCCCACAATATTGCTATAATCTACGATAGAACTTGTTTATCAAGCAGGGTACACTTGAAAAATTTTAAGGCTCTCTTAGAAAAAGGTCAAGAGCTAGAAAAGGAAGTTAAAAAACTTAGGACTGCGGTTAAAACGTTAACTGCTTTATTCTCTGAAAATCGACCCCTAACAAAGCAGGAAGTCCGAGACCTGGTTGCCGAAACAGCCAAGCAGCCAATACTAGCTGAAGAAGAAGCGTTAAGGTTAACCCAAAACCTTGACCAAAAACTTCACAGAGTAGAACAACTCCTTTCCAAGATTGAGCAGCAAATTACTTGCTCTCCAAAAACATAGAATCATACAAGGAGGCCCTCAAAGCCACTAAAAACATTGATGCACCGTCACTTGGTTTTCTCAAACCAATAGACTATCCAGGAACACTCAGTCACCAGGCTGCTATCATTAAACAGCACAACACACAATTACAACTACTGGTGCAAATCGCTGAAAATATCAAGGGGATAAGAGCTGAGCTACAAACAATTAGGGAACAAAGTCAAGCCAAAGCAAGTGCATCCCACGTCATCCCTGAAGATCTCATTACAAAACTCTCAAACCTCAGCCTAGGCCCAACAGAAAGACCTAAGGAACCCAAAGGAAAAATCCTTGTGTTCAGAGATCCCCTCCAAATTCTCAAAGAAGTACAAAAATGACCACTAGAACTCAAGAAGTGGCTAATCATATTCATAATATATCTTATTAAATTAGATAGATAAAATAATCTAGTAGTGGTTCCAAATACCTGAATATTTTGGTACTCATATGCCCTACAAAAACTGTGCCACTCCTTTTCCTTTTTCAGATATAAAATTAAAGAAAAATCAACTAGTTGACAGTAGAATTGGCTTTCATCAAACACACCATCCACTTGTGCCCCCCTGATTGAAGATCAGATCAGGAGCTACCGACGGAACCAACAAAGGTTGTTCAACACTCGCCAAGCTGCAAGGCAAGTAGGGCAAAGAATCTTTGGAAGCCCCAGTACTAGAAACATCCTTGAAGAGACGATACTCACCATAGGGAAAGAGCAGCTCACAAATAGACCCTCAGGCGCAGCTCACATTGTCTATGAGGGAAAGAGCAACAATAGCACCAGCCGAGGTGCTATATCGTTCTAGAAGAGATGATACTCACCATAGGGAATATGTCCATAGATCTGAAGAAGCAATGTTGGTCACCAACAACCAAGAAGACAGGACTTTTATTCAGGAAGAAAGCTTCGACCAACTGCAAAGGAGCCACATGCAATATATACACCTAGGCATTCTGCAAGTCAGAATACAAACACTCCACAGGCAAGAAGAAGGAACACTGGCCTTATTAGTGTTCCGTGACAACAGATGGAATGATGATAGATCCATAATCGCCACCATGGAGGTAGACCTAACTAGAGGAAGCCAACTAATCTACGTGGTCCCAGATACCATGATGACTATAGACGACTTCTTCCGAAACATCCAACTCTCCATTCTTACAAGGGGATATGACACATGGCAAAATGGAGAGGCAAACCTGCTAATCACCCATGGAATGGTGGGGCGACTTTCAAATACCTCGAATGTCGCCTTTGCATATGAAATTTCAGGGGTGGTGGATTATCTCATGAGCCATAGAGTACGAGCGCTACCAGGAAGGAGATATTCCACAGCAGACATACAAGGAAGAGATTGGGTTATCAGACCAACCCAGGTATCAATACCAATGTGGCCATCAGAAATCAGGAGCAGGAACCTACTGGACGGAAGGATTTCCATCAGCTTTAGCAACTACAAAGCTGCACCAACCTCAAGCCGAATAAACAGCTTGAGTTTTGAACGTCATCTGATCCAGCTCTATCTTCTTACTTAGAGCCAAGAAAAGAACTCGCAAACACTGACACTCTTTCACTTGAAGTTCATCAGACCTCTGACCTTCCTTGCGCCAACATCTTTCTACTGAACAGCTTAACTTACTCCTGACTCTAGTTGGAGACATTGCACTTGCCTGATTCATGATTCCGTTTCTTTCAACGTCGGGTTTCTAATCTCGCTGCTGCTCCAAAAGCACTTCGAGTTGCCAGTGCACATCTTTGTCTTTCTTACAATACGGATTACATTCAGAAGTGTAAGAGCACCCCCTTACATCTATGTAGGCACGTGTAGGAGTGCTATTTACCATAGTGTAGCTAACCCTTGCATTTTAGGCATGATTTTTTCTGTCATGCGCACGTCTTACTTATTTCGGTGTCTTTTACAGCTGTTAGGACTCTAGCTAGGAGAGTTCTAATTGATAGGGGCATTCATGTAAAACCTACCTAAGCCGACCCTTATTAAAGAGGTGAAGAGGCCGGCTAGGGTTTGGAGGTTATTTCTTAGAGAAGAATTAGGAGTTGTAAAGAAATAAGAGTCTTGAGTAGGAGTCTTGAATAGGAGTCCTATTAGGAGTTGGTTAGAAGTAGGAGTCTTGAGTAGGAGTTAGGAGTCTTGAGTAGGAGTCCTATTAGGAGTTAGGGTTTAGAAGCCCTATAAATAGCAATGTATTCCTCCTCTTTTCATAAGCAATAGATGAATCTTTTATGCAGCCTTTGAGCAGCAACTTGGAGGAAGGAACCCCTATAGAGTTCCAGGAGGCCGATCCCCTAAAGAGATCAACCCCAAGCTTAGAATCTGCAAGGGTTCTAACACTTGGTATCAAAGCAGCGTTCTTGGCATTTCGCTGCCCTTCCACAGCCATCCATCATCTCTCCACAGCCGCCCAAAGCAATTCCCACAATTGCTTAAAAGATCGTCGCTAAATTCCGCCATCATCTCCACCACCGCAGATCATCCTTTGATCTCCCCGTGAATTGCAACAGGTTCTGGTTTCCTACCTTACTGCTGCTGCAATTTAGTTATCCTTATTCAAAAATAAAAAAAAAAAAAATTTGTTCCTATATTGCTGCATAAACTTTTCGTCGCAAAGTTTTCATCTCTACGACGAAAGATACATTGCAGAATTCTAACCGCATAACACAATCTGTTTGATCTTGCTACTGCATTTTTTCTATCCAAATCTCTACAAAATTTTTATGACAGATTTGACACTTCCTAACAGCAGATTTCCCTTTAGTTTTATCAAAAAATTCTCAATATAAACCATTGATCTTTTACATCTAATCTGCTGTACTTGAAAATCTGCATTGTAAAATTTCAGCCGCACAACACAGTTTGTTTGATCTTGCTACTGCATTTTTTCTATCCAAATCTCTACGAAATTTTTATGACCGCTTTGGCACATCCTAATAGCAGATTTCCCTTTGGTTTTGTCAAAAAATTCTTAATATAAACCATTAATCTTTTACGTCTAAGCTGCTATACTTGAAAATCTGCACTATGAAATTCCAACCGTATAGTACAAATTGTTTAATCTTGCTACTATATTTTTCTGTCCAAATCTCTATGAAATTTTTATGATAGCTTTGAAACTTCCTAACAGTGGATTTCCCTTTGGTTTCGTCAAAAAATTCTCAATATAAACTACTGATATTTTACATCCAATCTGTGACACTTGAAAATCTGTGCTACAAAAAATTTCAGCAATATTTGCCTTAACCGATAGATTTGCCTTAACCGATCTTTATTTTTATGATAGATTTGCCTTAACCGATCTATTTACAATATTTTTGAACAAAATTTATTATATATTTCATAGATCATCTTGGCTTCCATCTAAGATTGATCTATTAAGGAATTCACCTCAAAAAACGATTTTGTGTTGCTGTAAATTTTCGTCGCAAACCGCTGAAATTTTTCGACGAGAATTCTGCTATCGCAACTTGCACCAATTTCTTTGCTGTTATATTGCCGAAATTTTCTTGATTAAATTGGACATACTTACTGTCATATGCACTGAGATTTTGCTATCAGTTCCCTCCTCAAATCTCTCAAGTTTTTTGTGGAAATTTTGTTGAGAAACTGCTATTTCTTCGACGACAATTCTGCTCTTATAAGACAACACAATTCTGCAGCAAACTTCCACTAATTTATATCAAACCTTTGTTGCCATCTACCACAGATCTAAAACTTTCATCCACAGCCCTAAAACTCCACCAAACCACACCCTCACACCCAAAACGGCCACAAAACAAGCCTAAACCGTAGCCTACATCCACCAATCCACCAACCCTTTCGACCACCACTTCTCTCAACCTATACATGCCTTTAACCCGACAAGAAAAGAGAGATCTTAACATCACAGATTTGGAGGCATGTACTATGCCATCTGAGATGGCAATCAATGCTAAATTCGAAGCCTTCGAGGCGCAAATGGAGGATAAGATTCAGACGCTCTTTACCGAACTCAGATTGGGCCGACCACCAAGCCCGAAGAAATCACATTAAGGAGAGAGCTCTGCCTAATCGTACCAAGCCTGAAGAGATGACTTCCAAGGGAGGGGAGGCTCTACGATTGATCCCAACTATCCACGCATGAGGGTGGACTTCCCTAGATGGGAAGAAGGAGACCCGATTGGTTGGATCTCGCGCGCAGAGCAATATTTTCGGTACCACAAAACTGCGGATGCATCTATGGTGGAAATTGTAGCTATACATCTTGAAGGGGATGCCATACAGTGGTTTGACTAGTTTAAATATACTCATGGAGTCCTCTCATGGCGACAATTCAAAGAAGGACTATTGATCCGATTCGGACCAACCGATTACGAGAATATTGACAAACCTCTAGCAAAGATCCGACAAACCTCTACCGTTAAGGAGTACCAAACCAGGTTTGAAAGGTTATCTAATCAAACTTATGATTGGTCTCAAAAACAACTATTAGGGACCTTCATTGAGGGCTTGAAGCCAGAGATCCGGGGAGAAGTTCAAGCACGACAACCGTACACGCTTATGGCAGCCATCTCTTTCACACGACATCAAGAGGAGCGATTGAACTATGAAGTTCATAGGACTAGGATCGCTTCTCGACCTACAATGCAGAAGCCCTCAACAAGAGAAGAGCTTCAGGAGCGATCTACGGAGGAGTTATGTTGGCACCGCGATGAGCCGTGGAGCCGCGAGCATCACTATAGAAAAGAGAGACTTCTTATGATTGAACTAGTGGAAGAAGAGGTCATTGAACATCTAGAAGAGAGCCTTGATAATGAAAAAGAAGATGCAGAAGAAGAGCCACAACCGATCGAAGTTACGCTACATGCACTAGCCGGCTACTCAAACCCGCAAACGATGAAAGTTGAAGGCCTTCTCAAATAACAATTGATCACTATTCTCATCAACACGGGCAGCACTAATAACTTCCTAGATAGTAAAGTTGCTGTCCGGATGGCCTTACCTATCGATTATTACAGTAGGTTTGACGTCAAGTTCACCAATGGATGGATTTTGAAGTGTGATCGTAGGCGCCCGCGGGAGAAACTATTATTGCAGGACCAAGAGATAATTGCAGATTTCTTCCTCCTTCCTCTTGATGATCATGAGGCTATGCTCAAAATTGAATGGTTGACAACATTAGATAATGTTTCCTGGAATTTTATGAAACTAATTTTGAGATTTTACAGTAAAGGGAAACAAGTGATTCTACACGGGAAACGTGGGGGCGATGTAATGACGATTTGCACACAACAAATGGAGAAGGTTTTACATAAAGCATGCAGTGGCTTTTTGGTACAACTTGAGCAGCCAACTAAGGGAGAGCCAATAGAATTTGAAGATCCAAACCTACTTCCTTTGCTTGCTGAATTTTCAGATATTTGACGAACCACGCAACCTACCTCTTGCCCATCGGTATGATCATTGTATACCGATTCTTCTAGGCAAACCTCCTGCAAATACTTAGCTATATCAACATTCATATATGTAGAAGGATGAAATAGAAAGGATTCTAAAAGAGATGCCTGAAATAGGAGTTATTCGGCCAAGTTGCAGCCCCTACTTTTCACCGATGCTGTTCGTACGAAAGAAGGACGAAACATGGCGAATGTGCATTGATTACCAAACCCTCAATGGCATAACCATCAAGGACAAATACCCTATTCCAATAGTAGATGAATTGCTAGTTGAAAGGGAGCACAAATCTTCACAAAACTGGACCTTCGATTCGAGTATCATCAAATATGAGTGTGCAAAGAAGACATACCGAAAACCGCCTTTTGAACACACAACGACCACTATGATTTTTTGCTAGAAGGTAGAATATCATGGGCATATCATATCAGAGGAAGGTGTGGCAGTGGACCCCTCCAAAATTGGAGCAATGCAGAATTGGCTGACCTCGTGGAACATAACATTGCTACGTGGCTTTCTCGGTTTAATAGGCTACAATCGCAAGTTCATGAAAAACTATGGAAAGACTAGTGCACCACTTATTTCCTTACTGAAAAAATATATCTTCCAATAGTTGGACAAAGCCTCCGCTGCCTTCGACAAACTTAAGGCAGCCATGACGACGACGCTGGTGCTAGCACTACCAGATTCCAACCGACCCTTCATTATTGAGGCCGACGCATCTAGAGTCAGAATCGGAGTCATTCTCATGCAAGATGGTCGACCACTCGCATACACTAGCAAGACATTGTCTCTGTCCCATCAAAACATGTCAACATATGATAAGGAGATGCCCGCCATTGTGTGCGCAGCAACGAGGTGGAGACCCTACTTGATTGGTCGACGATTTCAAATTAAAACCGACCATAAAAGCCTCAAGTACTTTTTGGAGCAAAAGATACTATCCCCTGAGCAACAAAAATGGGTAACAAAACTTCTTGGATTTGATTATGAAATAACTTACAAAAAGGGGAAAGAGAATGTTGTTGCAAATGCGCTTTCGCAGCTACCCGAGCAAGTTGAATTTTCGGTCATTTCACTTCTGACCAGTGACTTCCTTGAGGATATTATGATAGAATGGCAGGATGATCCAGAGACCAGTAAAATCATAAAAAAATTGGAAGAAGCATCAAGCTCCGTGGCACATTACAATTGGGACTCAAAAGAATTACACTATAAAGGATGCACTGTGCTTATGACAAATTCTACTTGCATCTTCACGAGCAAATTTTGGATAAAGTTATTCCATATGCAGGGTACTAAATTGAAAAGGAGTATGCAATATCACCCACAAACCGACAGCTAGACAAAAGTTGTAAATAGGTGCTTGGAGACAGCCCAAAGCTACCTACCAAATATGACTACTCAAGGAGAACTCCAGATCAAACCAAGTGTCATTATTGATCAATGGATCGTGACTCGACGACGATGACCCACTACTGAAGCTAATACAGTGGGTGAACCTACCAATAGAAGATACCACTTGAGAGAACTATGACGACTTGAAGATCAAATTCCCAAAATTCATGAATCGTCAGCCTCGAGGACAAGGCTGATTTGAAGAGGGCGGGTTTGTTAGGACTCTAGCTAGGAGAGTTCTAATTGATAGGGGCATTCATGTAAAACCTACCTAAGCTGACCCTTATTAAAAAGGTGAAGAGGCCGGCTAGGGTTTGGAGGTTATTTCTTAGAGAAGAATTAGGAGTTGTAAAGAAATAAGAGTCTTGAGTGTTAGAAGTAGGAGTCTTGAGTAGGAGTCCTATTAGGAGTTGGTTAGAAGTAGGAGTCTTGAGTAGGAGTCCTATTAGGAGTTGGTTAGAAGTAGGAGTCTTGAGTAGGAGTCCTATTAGGAGTTGGTTAGAAGTAGGAGTCTTGAGTAGGAGTCCTATTAGGAGTTGGTTAGAAGTAGGAGTCTTGAGTAGGAGTCCTATTAGGAGTTGGTTAGAAGTAGGAGTCTTGAGTAGGAGTCCTATTAGGAGTTGGTTAGAAGTAGGAGTCTTGAGTAGGAGTCCTATTAGGAGTTGGTTAGAAGTAGGAGTCTTGAGTAGGAGTCCTATTAGGAGTTGGTTAGAAGTAGGAGTCTTGAGTAGGAGTCCTATTAGGAGTTGGTTAGAAGTAGGAGTCTTGAGTAGGAGTCCTATTAGGAGTTGGTTAGAAGTAGGAGTCTTGAGTAGGAGTCCTATTAGGAGTTGGTTAGAAGTAGGAGTCTTGAGTAGGAGTCCTATTAGGACCTATTAGGAGTTGGTTAGAAGTAGGAGTCTTGAGTAGGAGTCCTATTAGGAGTTAGGGTTTAGAAGCCCTATAAATAGCTATGTATTCCTCCTCTTTTCATAAGCAATAGATGAATCTTTTCTGCAGCCTTTGAGCAGCAACTTGGAGGAAGGAACCCCTATAGAGTTCCAGGAGGCGGATCCGCTAAAGAGATCAACCCCAAGCTTAGAATCTGCAAGGGTTCTAACAACACCCTTCTTTTCTTGGCTGAATTGAGACATCAAAAGCATACTTTATAGGATCGAGGACTGTGGAAGCTGTTACATTAGATAGCATACTGCCTTATTTGACCTAAAAAATAGGCTATCTATTATATTCGAGCTTGGATGCAAGCGTGAGCATCAACAATAAAGCATGGTCAAAGGTCATTTCAATCTTAAAGTAGAACCCCTCTTTCTTCGGGCAACGTCGTTCATGCAGCACATGTCCATATAGCTCATTCATTGGTCGACAACAAAGGGGGTCTTGGTTGAAGTAATGCATAGCAAGGTAATAGGACATTGCTCATTCACTCATGCATAGAAGGTACATCGCACCCACAAAAGCAGCCTCAACAAATGCAAAAGAAAGTATAGAAGTTGTTTGCTACAAAAAGAGAATCGAAACCACCTTTTTTATACAGAGTTTCCTTCATAAACCACTAAGAAATAGAAGAGAAATATCAATACGATAAAACATAAGTCAATAGAATCATATCAGAATAAATACAAGTTCAAAGAATACCAATAAAAGAGAGAATGAAAACAAGGGTAGGTAAGCCTAATAGACAGGAAAGTAAGCCCAACAATTGAGCTAAAGCATTGAATTAAGGCGGTAGTACCAGTGGAAAAGAAAGTGAAGTAAGCGTTAAGGCCTGTCAAGTACGCTTGTTTGCTAGCAGTCCCATCTTGAAAAGCCATAGTGCAAGCCTGTTTGTAACCAGTGCCATTCTATTAGTTATCAGTCGCATCCTTATCCGTAGTCATTCGATTGTTAGATGCAATAGATCGTACCTTAGTTCAATCCCTATTATTAGCCAGGGGAGTCATACTTCACTAAGGGGAGGTAGGCTTAGAGACATGAGTAGCAGGTTGAAAGACGAGAGAAAGAATGATAGGTAGGTTTCTAGTGCGAGTCTTCTCGTTATTGGTTAAAGGATCCGTGAATCCATAGTTCCAGCAGGAAAGCAAGGATCAGGTTCATTAGATGAAGAATGCAAATCCTTAGTGATATGGGCAGGTAGTTCGCCCTGTTAGTAGCAACTCAAGTCTTGTTCGCAGAGGTGCAATTCCAGGCCAAGCTGGCAAGCTACTACTAGACAATTAACAACTAACGACCAAGGCAACTACTTGCTATGTGTTTGTGAGCCAGAGGAGAGGGATATCCTGAGTGAGACTAGATGAGAGCTGGAGTTATAGGATCAGAATTCCGGTAGAGAGGTCAAGTCCTGTGTTCGGCGGCAGTAGGTCAATATGGATTCTCTTGATTCTTTCTTTCTATTAGAAATGAGATCGAGAAGGCTGCCCTTCACCCACTAAGTAAGGCGAGTTTGAAAGTATCTGAATAAGGAAAAGAGCCCACCCACCAAGCGAGAAAGAGAAGATCCATTACACCATCATTACTAGGGTGACTCCTCGTATTCAAAGAAAAGTCATATATACTCCACCACCCCTTCTTTCATATGATTCTTCCTTCTTGTAAACTCAATCTAATATGAAAGAAACTGTCTGCGTGAGACACTGTCTTTTACTAATAGATCCACGAGGGGCTAAATCCATCGATGTAAGTAATGAAGCAGTCGGGCTCAAGCTTCAAAGACCATCTATTGGGGCTATCAGATCATAACGCATAGCGCAAGTAGTAGCTTGTCGTTTCCGTTCTAAAGTCTGCATTAAGCGGGTAATCCAAAAGATCTAGATCGGGATATTCCTATGTTCTAGTTGCATCCTTTGTTTCATCTGTTTGTCTTAGAGCAAGACCTTGCTTGGAGTGGAGAATTGCCATATTGTCCGGAGTCTCTTTCTTTTACTTGTGTTGTCGTAGAAGGGAGAGTAAGCAGTGATAGGTTCCGCACCTACACTTACATTGGTAGCAAGAGAAGAGATAGATGATAGATCAAAAGCATAAAAAATCTCTTAAGAATCTGCAGTTTGCGAAACGGAACAAGCAATCTGATCTTCTGCGCTTCAATCTTTTCCTGGTCATTATTAAGGAATAGGTTCAGGTTCAGATTTGGGTTCTTCATGTCGAGTTGAGGCAATCAGATCTTATGTTCTCGAAGGAAAGCCCCTATCTATATTGCTTGTATCAAGATAAATCAAGTGTTTAGTGTAGCCTATAAGGAATACAATGGCAGTATCTAGTTATGGAGGAAAGAAGACAAGTGATTCCATAACTTCCAAATCGAGTATCTTTCTTCGGGTGGGACTAGGTTCGACGAAGTCAAGTTCAGTGAAGAGCTGGAGTGGAGATCTATGTTCTTAATCCAAAAGGCATTGATACTGCACTCAATGGGTGAAGCACTTTTCTCCTCTAGTTGGATCCTATAGAAATGGAATGTTGAATGCGAACATCAACAGCGTCGGTCAAGTATCAAGTCAGTAGCGCAAGTCAACGGTAAGCAGGACAATCCATCTTGTCCCTATACTATATAGAAGCAGTGCAAAGTTGGCAATAAGTCTTCTCCCTATATAGAAGCAGTGCAAAGTTGGCAATCAATCTTATCCATCTGATTCCATTCCATTATTTCTGCTCGAAAGCGCCTGCATCCTCACATTGACGACTGGGGTCTTAAAGCGACCTATCCCTTCCTACCTGACCTTTCCTACCTATCCCTTCCTTGGGTGACTTGGATTCTCTCACAGAACAGGTGCACCTACATTTCATTCAAGAAGGACCTGTAGTTTCCATTTCAGATGCCTGATCAACGAGCTGCTGCTCAATTTCTCTCTTTTATAAGGAGATATATTCTTTTACAGGTTTGACAGTTCGAGTGGAGTCCTTTGTTGATGCTAGTTAATGAGTGAAAGGTAGTAAATTGACTCGGTGCGAGAGCTGATAGTGGAAGAGAGAGAATAAGCTAATGCGGTGCTAGTTAAGTAAGGGAATCTTGACTGTGGAAGCTAATGCTATTGTGCTAGTGAAGTAATATCAAGAGGATCATCTAACTCTTTTCTCAAAGGAGGTAAAGTATCAAGTGAGCTGGTCGCCTCATCTCCATTCTCATGCCATGCCCACTACACAGTTCAGAATCAAGGAAGCAGTATCTAATGAAAGGTTCCGTATCAAGTAAGCGTTGGTCGTGGGGAATTGCCGATATGTTTCTGTTCGAGTAGAGAGAATCAGTCATTTCCTAATAAATAAGCAGAAGATGGATTGGGATCTAATAAAGCAGGAGAATAAGATGAATAATAATAGGGTACTGCATATAGCACATAAAGAGATTTCATTCGATTCTTCAAGTGGAGAGTAAAGGGAAGAGAAAATAGACTTAGTGCGCTAGTGAGTTCGCAAATCATCTTACTTAGTAGTCTATCTGGTCCAGTACAGGACTGCAGTTCTTAAGCGTCAATGCATTTAAAGGACCATTTCCGAGGTCCAATTAGGAATTTGCTGTAAGAGGAGTTTCCCGCGGACTCTCAATCCGGGTTCAACGCCCGCCTTGTACTCTAACTCAGGGAGTTTACCTCAGGGAGTTTTCCTTGAACCGAGATGATGGTCTTCCTTAGCGCACTTCAGTATCGGGTGTAAGTGTATTCATATGTGTTAGAGCTTCCGTGAATGAATTAATTATCGTTTTAGTTTCATCCCAAGTTTCAAGATCATAAGCGATAGAATCCGAAGTCAGAGAATAAGATGTTAGGTAGAAAGTGTTGTATGCTGTTGCAAGAGAATAAGATGTTAGGTAGAAAAAGTGTTGTCTCCTGTTGCTCCCTCTGATGCAGACTCTTCCAAAGCTCACTAAGCCCTTAAAAGTTACGGAATTTGATACCGGGGAGGGTAAAAATACAGAATAGATTTCGAAAGAAAACCGATAGAATAGTTGTTCAGATAGAAAATGTCATAGGAGACAAGGAATTAATTCTTGATAAAATGAAAAATAGCTCACCACCCAGTTTAAAATCAAAAGGGATATAGAAAGATCACCACCCTAATGACAATAAACAAGGATACAAAACTGAAAGCAAAAGACTCACCACTCAAGGATGCATCCAAGAGATATAGAGTTCAAAAGAGCACTTCAAGAGAGCTTCTCCAATATTTTCAGTTTTCTAAAAGCCCTTTCAAAGCCCTAAACATGAAAATAAATACTAGTGCATGAAACAACCCTTCATGCATATGGAATTTCGAAATTAAGTCCTTTACAGCTGCCAACCACCTCCTTTAATCGAAATTAAGTCCTTCATAGCTGCCAATCACCTCCTTTAATGTATTCCTTAGCCATGAAGAAAAGCACTATGAGACAGCTTTACTTTTGTGCAGGGAATATGCTGATGAGCTATCTTATCTGAGTTGACTGAGTTGAAGATTATGGGGCAATATTGTTGGCTAAAAAAAATCATATTATCAGCATCGTCCATATAAATAGATTGTAGCAAATTAGACACTCCCGTGTCAATCTCCCCTGGTTGAAAAAGACTTGTCCTCAAGTCCTTGTTTGTTTCGTCAATAAGATCATGAAAAGGACTTAAATCAGCTACATTAAATGTTGGGGATACTCCGTAATCTTTAGGTAGCTCAATCTCATAAGCATTTTTGCCAATTCTCTTAAGCACCTTGAATGGACCATCAGCCTTTGGTTTTAGTTTTCCAAATTTGTCCGGCGGAAACCTCTCCTTCCTTAGATGAATCCAGACCAAATCACCTGCATTAAACTCCACATGTTTTCTGTGTTTGTTGGCAGCTTGCATGTATCTCTCATTTTGCTTCTTAATGGTTGCTTTCACACCCTCATGCAGCTTCTTTATCTGCTTAGCTCTTTCATCAACATCTCCACTAAATTTCTTTGTTGTAGAATGAGGGATTAAGTCCAAAGGACCAACTGGATTAGCACCATAAACTACCTCAAAAGGACTCTTACCAATACTATGATGCATAGAACGATTATAGGCAAATTCAATTTGTGGAAGAATGAGGTCCCATTGCTTAATATTCTTGCCAACATAGCTTCTAAGCAAATTTCCCAAGCTTCTGTTTGTTACCTCAGTTTGCCCATCGGTTTGTGGATGATGCGAGCTGCTGAAATTCAAAGAAGTACCCAGCTTCCTCCAAAGAGTTCTCCAAAAATGACTTACAAATTTTGAATCTCGATCAGAAATCATAGTTCTTGGAATACCATGCAATTTAACAATCTCCTTAAAATATAAATCAGCAATATGCGATGCATCATTTGATTTATTGCATGGAACAAAGTGAGACATTTTTGAAAATCTGTCAACAACAACCATGATAGAATCCTTGTTCCTTTGAGTTCTTGGCAGTCCCAAAACGAAATCAAGACTCACATCCTCCCATGGAGCATTTGGCACTGGCAGTGGAGTGTACAAACCAGAATTTTGACTACTTGTTTTTGCCAAATGACATAATCGGCATCGCTTCACATGTCTATCCACATCTCTGAACATTTTAGGCCAGTAGAAATTTGATTGAACAAGAGCTAGAGTCTTGTCCCTACCGAAATGTCCTCCCAAAACACCACCATGAGCTTCAGCTAGAATTACTTGTGTCAAAGAACAAGATGGAACACACAAAGCATTAGCTCGAAAAAAAATACCATCAAAGAAAAAAAATTATTGAAAGGAACCTGATTTATAATTCTGCCATATTGAGCCGAAATCCACATCATTCTCATAGAGATCTTTGAATGTTTCAAATCCAACCACTTTGACTTCCATTGCTGATAATAAAGAATGTTTTCTACTCAATGCGTCAGCAAATACATTTTGAACACCAGATTTGTGCTTGATTGTAAAGTTGTAAGATTGTAAAAACTCCACCCAAGCTGCATGCCTCTTGTTTAGTTTGTATTGGTGATTAATGAACTTTAATGCCTCATGATCAGAATATAGAACAAATGGCTTGGCAAGATGATATTGACTCCAATGAGACAAAGCTCGATAAATCACATAAATCTCCTTATCATAAGTAGTGTATTTCTTTCTTGTATCATTCAGCTTTTCTCTAAAAAATGCAATGGACTTTTCGTCTTGACTCAAAACAGCACCAATTCCCATATTATATGCATGACATTCAACTTCAAACACATTGTCAAAATTTGGTAGAACTAAGATAGGAGCTTCGATCACCTTTCTTTTTAAAAGCTCAAAAGCATCATTAGCTTCACTAGTCCATTTGAATTTATCACATTTCAATTCGGTGATTGGAGCGACAATAGAGCTGAAACCCTTGATAAATCTTCTATAAAACGAAGTTAAGCCATGGAAACTCCTCACATCATGCAATGAAGCAGGTGTTGGCCAATTGAGAATAGCCTCTACCTTACTTTGATCCATCATGATTCCATCTTTTGAAACAACATACCCCAAAAACACCACACTAGAAGTAAAGAAATCACACTTCTTTAGATTAGCATAAAGCTTTTGCTGCCTCAAAATAAGAAAGATCTCTTTCAGATGATTCATATGCTCCTCTTTGCTCTTGCTGTACACCAATATATCATCAAAATAAACTACAACAAATATTCCAATGCATGGCTTAAGTATGTGATTCATAAATCTCATGAAGGTGCTCGGAGCATTAGATAGCCCAAATGGTATAACCAACCATTCATATAATCCTTCTCTAGTTTTAAATGTTGTTTTCCACTCATCTCCGGGCCTCATTCTTATTTGGTGATAGCCACTCCTCAAATCAATTTTAGAGAAAATATAAGCACCACACAATTGATCAAGTATATCATCTAACCTTGGAATAGGAAAGCGATAGTCCACTATGATTTTGTTGATGGTGCGACTGTCCACGCACATTCTCCAAGAACCATCCTTCTTAGGCACCAACAAGGCTGGAACCGCACAAGGACTCATGCTCTCCCGAATTAACCCTTTTTTCACCAATTCATCAACTTGCCTTTGAAGTTCTTCATGCTCCTTGGGACTCATTCTATATGCTGCCTTATTAGGTAGAACAGCCCTTGGAATGAGATCAATGTGATGTTGGATGTCTCTCAAGGGTGGAAGGCCATGTGGAATCTCTTCTGGTATAACATCTTCAAATTCTTCTAGGATTTGTTTCATGATTGCTGGTGCCTCCTTGTGTTGTTCATGTTCCTCTACTACTACTAGAGCCATAATTTGACCACCCTTGTCTAATTCACCTTTGCATTCACCATAGGACATAAAAGCGCTAACTTTCTTCTTTGGTGCACTGATTTCGGATGGTTGTAATGGAGCTAAGATAATCTTCTTTTCATTCACCTTAAAAGAATAAGTATGTTTGTAGCCGTCATACAACACCCTTCTATCATAATGCCAAGGTCTTCCCAATAGCAAATGACAAGCATCCATAGGAGCAACATCACACCATACTTCATCTTTATAATACTTGCCAATAGAAAATGAAACTAAACATCTTTTAGTTATATTGATGTCATTTCCTTTCTGTAGCCAACATGACTGGTATGGATGAGGACGAGGGATGGTGTCCAACTTTAGCTTCTGCACCGTCTCCAAAGATACTATATTCTCAAAGCTGCCGCTATCGATGATCACCAAGCACACCTTGCCAAGAGAAGTGCATTTAGTGTGAAACACATTTTTTCTCACCCAACTTTCATCGTCGGCCACATAGGACACTTGTAAACTACGTTGCAATACAATAGACAAACCATGATCAGCATAAGTAATCTCTTCCTCATCATCATCGTATTTTGGTTTCTCCTCAGCTTTATCCTCTCCTCCATCACTATGATCTTCAACCAAAGTTACAATCCTCCTATTTGGACAATCTGAAGCAATATGCCCAAAACCATGACATTTGAAGCATTTTCAGCCACTTGGGATAGAAGAATTAGGTGTTTTTTTGTTGCCAACAGATTCTTCACCCTTTTCTTGTACCTTCGTTATCACCTTGCTTTGGACAGTAGGCTTGGAACTTCCTGCTCTTGTATAGCCTTCTTTTGAGTCGTATCAAACACTCTTTTCAAACTTCTATTGCTTTTCAACTTTTAATGTCAGCTTGCTCACATCATTTAAAGACCAATATGACTGTAGTTGAACAATTTTAGCAATCTCATAGTTCAGACCTCTTAGGTATCTTGCGATTGTTTGCTCTTCCGGTTCCACAAGCTCTCCTTTCAACATCAAATTATCGAATTCTGCAGTGTACTCCTCCACACTAAGATCTTTTTGCTTGAAATCATGTATTTTGAGAAAGATCTCTTGCTTATAATTATGAGGTAAATATTTTCTCTTCAGCTCCCTTTTCATTTTCTCCCATGTAACGATCTTACTCTTCCCCTCACGTTCTCTTTGTTTCTTCAGATTTTTCCACCAAAAAGATGCATTCTGTCTAAGTTTAAGTACCACAAGTTTGACCTTCTTTTGTTCTGGTGGTTCATGAAAATCAAAAAAATTTTCTACTGTATTAAGCCAATCGATAAAATCATCAACATTTATTTTACCTTCAAATTCTGGAATATCTAATCTGGGGTTATATTTATTCTCCCACTCGTCTTGGACTTCATTTCTTCTCTGACATCTTCTCGACTCTCTTGGAAGATGAGGTATATCATCATCAGAAGTAAACTCTCGAATGTCATTTTCATGCTGGTTGTGTCTACTTTGAAGTTCGTCGATTATTTCATTTTTTTCTTGTAGACTACGCAGCAATTTTCGTAGCTGCAATCTCAACGACTCAGCGTCATCTTCATGGTCACTACCTTCACCAACTACATCTTTTCCATTCCGCCTTGCCATGATCTCTAGCCTTTAGCTCTGATACCAAACTGATACCGGGGAGGGTAAAAATATAGAATGGATTTCGAAAGAAAACCGATAGAATAGTAGTTCAGATAGAAAATGTCATAGGAGATAAGGAATTAATTCTTGATAAAACTTTAATAAAATGAAAAATAGCTCACCACCCAGTTTAAAATCAAAAGGTATACAGAAAGATCACCACCCTAATGACAATAAACAAGGATACAGAACTGAAAGCAAAAGACTCACCACTCAAGGATGCATCCAAGAGATACAGAGTTCAAAAGAGCACTTCAAGAGAGCTTCTCCAATATTCTCAATTTTCTAAAAGCCCATTCAAAGCCCTAAACATGAAAATAAATACTAGTGCATGAAACAACCCTTCTTGCATAGGGAATTTTAAAATTAAGTCCTTCACAGCTGCCAACCACCTCCTTTAATGTATTCCTTAGCCATGAAGAAAAGCACTATGAGACAGCTTTACTTTTGTGCAGGGAATATGCTGCTGAGCTGTCTTATCTGAGTTGACTGAGTTGAAGATTATGGGGCAATATTGTTGGCTAAAAAAATCATATTATCAGCATCGTCCATATGAATAGATTGTAGCAAATTAGACACTCCTGTGTCAGAATTGGGCACGTTGCTTGTTCCCTTGCTTAAGGAAAAGAATCCAGATTTGCTGCCACTCCATACGAGACTTGAACGATAGGCCAGTGCTGTGTGAAACCATTTATGGAATCTAGCGTTACTATTATTGAGGTAAATAACAAAAGACTCTTCATCTATAGAGGTAAGTCAAAAAAGACCCTTCATCAGCTAGTTGTCGTATGGTGATTTTATTGGCTTGACATCGGTAGAGAGAGGTGATTGACTGTAGTTCATAAGCGAGTAGGTAGATAATAGCTTTGCATCGCCGTTAGGGAGTTGTACGTCAGTGAGCTAGCAGCTTGATGACATTCCTATTAGCGCATCAGTTATTAGCGCATTAGTAATCAATTGATCTGCGTGTTCGGATAGGAGTGACTCCGCATTCGAAAAGAGATTAGGATTCTATATACTACCGATTCAAGTAAACTTTAAGTTGAGCTGACCTCTGTTCTGACCTGGAAGACTTTCCCCGCATAGCTTATTATGTTGCTCAAAGAATGGAATCTATCTACCCTCATATGTTATAAACAGAAAGGGGTTGGGTTAGGTAGAGCAGGAGAAGATGTTAGATCAGATAAATCCCCATCAGCAACAGCAAGGGGGCGCTAAGTCACTACAAAATGAGATCTTCTCTTCACTACAAAATGAGATCAAATCTTTGTATAAGATCAAGATTCTAAGTAGTAAGCTTGGCCGGGATTCAACAAGAACAGGAGCATAGCATACTATCGGGGCGGTCTTCTCCCATAAGTTCATGAGTTGTCGACGAGTCTCTTCGAGTGTTTTGATTGGCTTTCCCTTGTAGTGGTAAGGATGCAGGCGCAAGACAAGAGAGAGAATCCTTGAGTAGGAGTCCTATTAGGAGTTAGTTAGAAGTAGGAGTCTTGAGTAGGAGTCCTATTAGGAGTTAGTTAGAAGTAGGAGTCTTGAGTAGGAGTCCTATTAGGAGTTAGTTAGAAGTAGGAGTCTTGAGTAGGAGTCCTATTAGGAGTTAGTTAGAAGTAGGAGTCTTGAGTAGGAGTCCTATTAGGAGTTAGTTAGAAGTAGGAGTCTTGAGTAGGAGTCCTATTAGGAGTTAGTTAGAAGTAGGAGTCTTGAGTAGGAGTCCTATTAGGAGTTAGTTAGAAGTAGGAGTCTTGAGTAGGAGTCCTATTAGGAGTTAGTTAGAAGTAGGAGTCTTGAGTAGGAGTCCTATTAGGAGTTAGTTAGAAGTAGGAGTCTTGAGTAGGAGTCCTATTAGGAGTTAGTTAGAAGTAGGAGTCTTGAGTAGGAGTCCTATTAGGAGTTAGTTAGAAGTAGGAGTCTTGAGTAGGAGTCCTATTAGGAGTTAGTTAGAAGTAGGATAGGAGTTGGTTAGAAGTAGGAGTCTTGAGTAGGAGTCCTATTAGGAGTTAGTTAGAAGTAGGAGTCTTGAGTAGGAGTCCTATTAGGAGTTAGGGTTTAGAAACCCTATAAATAGCCATGTATTCCTCCTCTTTTCACAGGCAATAGATGAATAATTTCTGCAGCCTTTGTGCAGCAACTTGGAGGAAGGAACCGCTATAGAGTTCCAAGGAGGCCGATCCCCTAAAGAGATCAACCCCAAGCTTAGAATCTGCAAGGGTTCTAACACTTGGTATCAGAGTAGCGTTCTTAGCGTCTCGCTACCCTTCCATAGCCATCAATCATCTCTCCACAGCCACCCAAAGCAATTCCCACAATTGCTTAAAAGATCGTCGCCAAATTCCACCGTCATCTCCACCACCGCGGGTCATTCTTTGATCTCTCCGTGAATTGCAATAGGTTCTGGTTTCGTACCTTACTACTGCTGCAATTTAGTTATCCTTATTTTAAAAAAAAGATTGTTCCTATATCGCTGCATAAACTTTTCGTCGCAAAGTTTTCATCTTTGCGATGAAAGATACATTGCAGAATTCCAACCGCATAGCACAGTTTGTTTGATCTTCCTACTATATTTTTTCTATCCAAATTTCTATGAAATTTTTATGATAGCTTTGACACTTCCTAATAGTAGATTTTCCTTTTGTTTCATCAAAAAATTCTCAAAATAAACTGCTGATCTTTTACATACAATCTGCTACAATTGAAAATCTATGCTGTAGAAAATTTCAGCCGTATATTGTTGCCTTAACCGATCTATTTGCAATATTTTTTGAACAAAATTTCCTATACACTTCATAAATCATCTTGGCTTCCACTTAAGATTGGAATTCATATCTAAAAATGATTTTATGTTGCTGCAAATTTTCGTCGCAAACCGCTGAAATTTTTCGACGAGAATTCTGCTATCGCAACTTGCACCAATTTCCCTGCTATTATACTGCCGAAATTTTCTTGATTAAATTGGACATCTTTGTTGTCATATAAACTGAGATTTTGTTGTCAATTCCCTCCTCAAATCTCTCAAGTTTTTGGTGGAAATTTCATCGAGAAACCGCTGTTTCTTCGATGACAATTCTGCTCTTACAAGATAACACAATTCTGCAGCAAACTTCCATTGATTTCTATCAAACCTTTGCTTGCATTTACCATAGATTTAAAACTTTCATCCCACACCCTCAAACTACACCCAAACAGCCACAAAATAAGTCTAAATCGCAGCCTACATCCACCAATCCACCAACCCTTACGACCATCACTTCTCTCAACCTATACATGCCTTTAACCCGACAACAAAAAAGAGATCTTAATATCACAGGTTTGGAGGAATATAGTATGGCATCTGAAGAGGCAATCAATGCTAAATTTGAAGCCTTCGAGACGCGAATAGAGGATAAGATTCGGACTCTCTTTACCGAACTCAGTTTGGGCCGACCACTAAGCCCGAAGAATTCACATCAAGGAGAGAGCTCTAACTAATTGCACCAAACCCAAAGAAATGACTTCCAAGAGAGGGGAGGTTCTATGACTAACCTCAACTATCCACGCATGAGGGTGGACTTCCCTAGATGGGAAGAAGGAGACCCGATTGGTTGGATCTCGCGTGCAGAGCGATATTTTCGATACCACAAAACCATGGACGCATCTATGGTGGAAATTGCAGCTATATATCTTAAAGGGGATGCTATACAGTGGGTTGACTGGTTTGAACACACTCATGGAATACTCTCATGGCGACAATTCAAAGAAGGACTGCTAATCCGCTTCGGACCAACCGATTACGAGAACATTGATGGACAACTAGCAAAGATCCGACAAACCTCCACCATTCAGGAATACCAAACTAGGTTTGAAAGATTATCTAATCAAACTCATGATTGGTCTGAAAAACAGCTATTGGGGACCTTCATTGAGGGCTTGAAACCGGAGATCCGGGGAGAAGTTAAAGCGCGACAACCATACACGCTTATGGCAGCCATCTCTTTCGCACGACTTCAAGAGGAGCGATTGAACCATGAAGCCTGGAGGACTAGGATCACTCGTTGACCTGCAATACTAAAGCCCTTAGCGCCCCCTACTATTTACCAATCACCTGCACCAAAGAGGTTAACAAGAGAAGAGCTTCGGGAGCGATCTTTGAAGGGGTTATATTGGCATTGTGATGAGCCGTGGAGTCGCGAGCATCGCTGTAGAAAAGAGAGGCTTCTTATGATTGAACCAATTGAAGAAGAGGTCATTGAACATCCAGAAGAGAGCTTTGAACATAATAAAGAAGATGTGGAAGAAGAGCCACAACCAACCAACGTTACGGTACACGCATTAGTCGGCTACTCCAACCTGCAAACGATGAAAGTTGGACAACCGATCACTATTCTCATCGACACGGGCAGCACTAATAACTTCCTAAATGGTAAGGTTGCTGCTCGGATGGCACTACATATAGAAGGTTGCAGCAAGTTCGATGTAAAGGTTGCTGACGGCAGAATCCTAAAGTGTGACCAAAGATGCCCGCAGGTGAAACTATTGTTGCAAGACCAAGAAATTATGATCGACTTCTTCCTCCTACCAATTGATGACTATAAGGCCATACTTGGCATAGAGTGTTTGATTGGCTTTCCCTTGTAGTGGTAAGGATGCAGGCACAAGACAAGAGAGAGAATCCGTGTTAGGACTCTAGCTAGGAGAGTCCTAATTGAGAGGGACTTTCATGTAAAACCTACCTAAGCCAACCCCTAATAAAGAGGTAAACAGGCCAGCTAAGGTATGGTGGTTAATTCTTAGAGAAGAATTAGGAGTTGGTTAGAAGTAGGAGTCCTATTAGGAGTTAGTTAGAAGTAGGAGTCTTGAGTAGGAGTCCTATTAGGAGTTAGGGTTTAGAAACCCTATAAATAGCCATGTATTCCTCCTCTTTTCACAGGCAATAGATGAATAATTTCTGCAGCCTTTGTGCAGCAACTTGGAGGAAGGAACCCCTATAGAGTTCCGAGGCCGATCCCCTAAAGAGATCAACCCCAAGCTTAGAATTTGCAAGGGTTCTAACAATCCGCTTTTCATCGGTGCCGGCGCATCAACATCAAGAAGCCCAATCGACTTTAAGGAATGAATGCCCACGTAGCAAGGATAGTGAGTTTGCCGGAGCAAGAACAAGAGCGTGTTAGGAATGAAAAGCAGGATATGTAGATCTCGTTGAGTATAGATGATATTATTGGTAAACATAGTATGATCAATATTCCATTCCTAATGGTGCACCATAAGAATTAGGGTAGCCGAAAACAGGCCCAACTTCATCCGCTGTGCAATTCCAGTCTGGGTTCGGTGCTTGGCTTGATTAACCTTAGTTGGCGGTACGAGAAGAGTTGAATTTGGGGAATCCGCAAGGCCAGATATGCAGCAGTTTCCAGATCTTAAGCTTTGAAATTTCCTGTGAGAAAGTAAGCAGCAAAGGAAGCAGCAAGACTTAGTGCTTACGGAGTTATCTTCGGCGCAAGATAATCAATTCATGTTTGACTTCAAGATGGTTCTTATGGAGAGAAAGAACACTATGAAATATGAATGACGAAATGCCGCAAGATAGATTGTGGAATGATTAGTTGACTGAAGTGTTAAGTCATGCCCAACTGTGGTTGCCGAGAAAATCATCAAGAATCAACGTCTGCCTCCACAAGTCCTGTTTAGTTACTACGCGGGGATGGGATGACTTGAGAACTACTAATTCTCTCTATGACTCCACTTCAACACGATCACCTATACCTCTTATTCCTATTCAACAGGAACTATACATTCATCTGGAACTCTACTTGAAACAACATCTTATCCAGTTTATGATCTCTACGATTCCACTCTAACATATGCAGCTTACTACTGAAACTTAACTTGAAGAAGCACCTCCCTCGTAGCCAATAAAGAAAGATGATTCAAAGAATTCCCTAAGCGCTATAGAAAGAAGATATTCTACCCAAAACGGATATTGGAAGTTATGCTATAGGTGCAGGCAGATAGGGAAAGGGCTTTCTTTCCATTATTAATTATATGAGAAGCCTGTTGTTTGGCCTGGCTCTTTGAGTAGTACTAATGGGCTGGGCGCACTTTCTAACAAGATCAAAGTGGGCTTCCCTCATTGGGAGCATCTCCTTTTAGGTCTTTCTAGATTCAGGATCTCGTTTTGATGAAGCATAGAGGAAATGAGCATGGAGAAGAGCCCGCCCCTCATCCGGTTTTTGGCGTTCTCTCCTGGTCTCGGCCAGCTGACCATGAGAGCCCGGCTACCACTTCAGGAAACTCAGTTTCACGTCCCCTAAATATGCAAGAACAAAGTGTTTCACCAGCTCTAGAATGAAGCCCAATGAGCACTCCACAGTTATGTCCCACCAATATCCAATTACCAGATTGGTTGAGACCCTACCCTCCCCGCAAGCCTTTCACCGATTCCCACAGAGTGGCCTTATACTAGATAAGGGGCTGCCCTCCGACTTACACCAGATCGCAGAGGACCAGACCCCAAGCGCTCCTATATGGGAGCCACCATAGAAAGTTTGAGTTTTACCCAAGCTTCTCATCGCTTTCCTTCCATGTGGGATTGGAAGCTGTATCGGAACTGCTTTCTTGCTCCCACTGCGGTGAATAGCTCTGTCGGAGTAAGAGCATGAACTCCAAGAGTCTCCGCCCTACAAACAAAAGTGGAGTGTCTCAGGTCTGGTCTTGAGATGAGAGTAAGCTCGTCCCTGGTGTGAAGAAGTCTATTCTTTAACCAATTAATCCGCCAGCCAGTATAGAGTAAGCTAAGAGTTCAGGGGTCCGAGCGATTCCTATCAAATAATGGTGGAAGTCCATGGTCTCAGTCACTGTTGCGAATCAGTCCCTTTTGCGAGCTAATCCCACTATAAAGTCAGCTAGTGAATAAGGAAAGGAGGGTTCTTGTAATCTGACCGGCGAAGCTATCCCGAGCGCAGTAGAAGTCAGTGCCATGGGATAGAGAATGAGAAGGCAGAGAATGGAATGTTCCAAGTGAATCTATAAGATCATAGATTGATGTTCTTGTTAAGTTGACCAGATCAAATGAACCATCAATTAGTTCTTTAAGTGTAGTTCAAAAGAAAGTCAGTAGCAAGGAAAGTAGAATCGACCAGAGAAAGATGCTGTAAGAGCATTGGCAATTGGATCTTAAGCATAAGCTGGTTATGAGCAAGTCCTGTGCCCTTAAGTAATTAGCCATGAGAAACTTCAATTGTTGCAAATCACCTATGAAACCCCCAATAAGAGCTCCGTTAGCGCTTTGACTTTGATCAACTCGTTAACTAGCGTCAACTAAGGACAAAACTCCACTGTCTTAAGAATGAATTGCATCTTTTGAGCGCAGCACCTAGTAGTCGTATCTAAATAAGGAATATTACCCACAATCTACAACTTCTGGAAGCTTATGATCCTCACTTAGAGCCAACGAGAACAGTTCTTATATGCCTATACGAGCTAATATCTCTTTGAATACTTATAGGCTAGATCCACAGCTTTTCTTTCCGTAAATCGTAACCAATGCTTCTAGGTACTTTGAAACTGAATCACTTATTGCAATCCTCTTCTTTGTACCGCTGCTACCTCCACTTCATTTACAGCAGACTTCCAAACAGGGCTTGTAGCCAGAAATATGACAGCCTACTTTCCATCTTAGGCTTATGAATCAATTCCTTCTTCAAAGCCGGATCTTGCTTCCGTTTCTGATCTTTTTGCTTTTCTTCCCTTAACATAGCGGGCATTCCAAAGATATATGTCTTCTTTCTCAGAAATATGTCTTCTTAGTCCGTGGGATTATAGCAGGAAGCAGTTTAGAGCAACGAGTCGGGAGTGAGTTTGGAAGTCAATAGAATATGGTTTAGAGCAACGAGTAAGGAGTGACAGAGTGAGCAAGTGTTTTAGGGAAAGTGGAGTGAGTTAGGTTACTCAATTCTATAAGAGGTGGACGCTCAACCCAATTCTGACTTTCAACTCTCACGGATTCTTTTGAGGCTTAGGATCTTGAAACTGCTCTAACATAAACCTAGTTGTAGGGCAGTCGTCAAGTAAATACTTAATGGAATTGAATGCACATTGCATGCATCTAAGTGATGAATCTAACCTACATCTCGATTTCCTTGATACCTGACTCCAACCTGCGCAGGAGAAGGAATGGATTTTGACCCCTGAGCTTCACTTTCGAACAGAAACATCATTTCCTGATCCCAATCAACCTCGTGTCGACACACCAACCTATACTGCGGATTCCTTTGTCGCCTTAACAGTCATGTCAATAATTGTCTGGAACGGAGCAAGTCACGTTTTTGGCGTTAAGAGAGTTTACCGGCAAAAGTGAGGGTTGCGCAAAGTCATCTGCAAGTGAACCATAAAGATGAGAGGCTCAATACATGAGTTGAGCCCTTAGAGTGGTTTTCTAGGTGGATTCCCATTGGATTAGGCAAAGATGCATGTACATAGGCATTACTTCAAGTAACCGTTAGCACAAACAAGCTTAAACAAACAAGGGAAACTCAACTTCATAAGAATAAGAAAGAGTAGGCACTTCCAACTGATATGGGTGAGTAAGAAAACCTCACTGTGGACTAAGGGAATACAGATCTTCAGCAGTGTCAAGAAAGGGAAGCTGTGTTTAGTATAGAGATTAAGGTAATAAGGGAGGCAGAGGTTCTTATGTCGGTGAACAAGTCAGTTGCCCACTCGCAGGAATTCCATCAGTGCCGAGTGTTTCAGTTTAAGGATCATATTGTGTTGTCGGTTATGAAAGGAGAGCTACTAGCCTACCTCGACTTGAAGGGAACTTTCGCCAACAATCATGGATTCCACTCGCACCCAAAATCAGTCACTCAACCAAGGCTATCAGCCAATAGTATAGGAGCCATCAATTTGCTATAAAAAATACTGAGTTTCTTCCAAAATCTCATTTCAATCTTGTGGTCTAGGAGCGAAAACAGGGTGGCTACCTTTTTTCCCGGGTTTCTTCAAAATTGATCATGACTTTTTCTCGGTTCAATAGGGAAATTGGGGTCGCATCCTTTTTTCCCAGGTTTCATCAAAAAATCCATCATTTCGGGTTCTCTATTAGGGGAAATCAGGTTGCTATCAAAAAAGCCATGAATTAGTGACTGGGTTCCCTTGCCGACCTCAGACCTCTTGCTCATCTCCTATCCCTAAGTCAACTGGCAACTATTCATTGAACCGAACCCTGTTGGCCTGGCTCCTCTACCTCTATCTGTTCTCTTCTCTTGCTTGGCTCGGCTAGAGGCACCCGGATCTCAATTTGGAATCACACCGATATCACCCTTGACTATAAAGGATTACCCATGTAGTGGGACTACCCCCATGCCATAGGCACAGTTCTCTAATGGAGGATTCCCTTCCCACTTGTAGGACTCAGACACGATCACGAACAGGATGGCTTAGGTTTAGGTTCTGAAGACAGAGTATTGGAAGAAAGGCTCCATAGAGTCGTTTAGGATTGGATTCTCTTCCACAACTAGCTCAATAAATGGGAGGGCGAGGAAAGAACTCGGAGGAGAAAAGCCTATTCAGAGCAGACCCATTCGGAACAGAAGAAAATCACTATTAATAAGAACTGCACCAGTGTATAGGTAAGTCCAACCCAAGTCAAAGAATCCATTCCTTATGTAGCGCTTAGTGAATGAGTGGAAAGAGGTGATTGTCGAGGAATGTTACAAAGAGAATAAACTGTGGAAAGTCGAGTGAGGGCAATCAGATAGTCAAGTTCCGGGAAAAAAGAATCAATTCCTTCTTTCCCTTTGCGCTAAGGGAATTTGTTTCATCGGAAGCTTTACTTGGTTCATCTTATACAGCTGAAGCCGAAGATCATCTAGCTCTTTTCTTTTGAAAGCAACAAGTCCGTAATGGGAGTTCGCAAGCCATGTAGTTAGTGGTAGCTTCACAAGCAAGTCCTGTTTCGGGGGTGGAAAGGACAATGGAATTCAGCGATGCAATAGATAGATGACATTCTTCACGGAAAGTGTTGTTTACCTTAAAGAATACGAAGGAAGGCGGTTAGCAACAAGTGGTTTGAAAGGTGGGGGGATATTGCATAGATTACTGGTAATTCAGAGGTAAAGTCAAAAACATCAAACGGTTCTTTCAAGGCGGTGAAGTCAGAAGCATCAAACGGTTCTTTCTTTCAAGGAGATTAGGATCTGTTAGGATCAAGAGCACTAAGAGGGGGGGGGTGAATTAGTGCAGCAGAAAACTTTCGATGATTTAAAACGACGTTCGTATAATAATAAGAACGATTTCGGTATGAAAGTCGATTCGGAAATTGCTTTAACTTCAGATCAAGTAAAGTGCAGTTAAAGCAAAGCTATGGAAGTAGTTGCAGTTAAGATAGAGAACAAAATGTAAATGCAAACCGAGATTTAGAGTGGTTCGGTCAATCTTGACCTACATCCACTTTTGGCTTCCTCCTCCGATGAGGTCACCGACGTCCACTAGAGGCCTTCCTTCAATAGGCGAAGGCCAACCACCCTTTTACAGTTTCACTCCTTTTGACGGGCTTAGGAGACAACCCTTACAGATTTTTCACTCCTCTCTTGAATAATCAAAACTTTGAAGAAAAGAGGGAGAAGAACTTCTAGCCTTTTACAACACTTTTAAGCTCTCAAAATCTTAGAATAAATGCTAAGTTTCGGTGCCCTTTCATGCATGAAAGGGTGGGGTTTATATAGGCCCCAAATTGATTTGAATTTGGAGCTCAAAAATGTCATATCCCATGTTTTCGGGGTCCTGACAGTACTACCGCCATAAATGGGTAGTACTACCGCCTGACAGAGCTCGGAGACCGAGCTCGGGTGGTACCACTGCCTATCAGGGGCGGTGCTACCGCCCAGTCTCACTCGGAGACTGAGTCCAGGCGATGCCACCGCCTGACAGGGGCGGTGCTACCGCCCACCCAGTCTCACTCGGAGACTGAGCCCAGGCGGTGCCACCGCCTGACAGGGGCGGTGCTACCGCCCAATCTCACTCCGAGACTGAGCCAAGGCGGTGCCACCGCCTGACAGGGGCGGTGCCACCGCCCAGCCTCACTCCGAGACTCGGCTGCCCGCCCCCCTCACTCCGACTCGGCTGCTGGGCGGTGCCACCGCCGGCCAGGGAATTTGGGTCCGAATGGGCTGATCCATTCGGCCCAATTTGGGTCTGTTAAGGGCCCAATTGCCCCAAGATTAAGTTAATGGGATACCTCCCATTTCTAACTTAATCATCATGCTAACTACAATATTTTTCAAGACATTTACTGTAACTTGCTCCGGTGCGTCAATCGCTTCTTCCGTCGAGCTTTCGGCGAACTTCCGGCGATCATCCGACAAACCCTCGGCGATGCTCCGGCGAACTTCCGGCAAACTCCTGGACTTGCGATGATCCACTTGGCGAGTTCCGATGAGCTTCTTTGGTAAGCTCTTGGACTTCTCGGATTTGTTCCCGCAGAACCTCCGATGACCGTCCGGACTTCCGTCGAAGTCTCGAACCCCCAACGTGATCATAGTCTTGACTTCGGCGCAACTCCTGTTGCATGTCTTACTTTCATCGTAGTTAATCCTGCACACTTATCTCAACATATGGATTAGATAACAAATGATAATTGACTTCATCATCAAAATCCGAGATTCAACAATCTCCCCCTTTTTGATGATGACAATCAATTGATAACGGAGTTAACTTTAACTCCCCCTATCTATATGCCATACTCGAGATAAGTCATTCTTGAATTCAAAGCCTTTGAATTCAAGAGACATATTGATAAGTTAAGATTGTTTAACCTTATCAATACTTCCATCATGATTCCTAGCATTATGTATCTCTCTGAAAATGATGTCAAGGCTTGACATCTATTTTCAAGTTTTACATTTCAAATGTGAATGATAGTAATGGTAGCAATTCATCATATGGTAAGATATCAACATGTAAAATTACGATGCAAATTATTGATATCTTAACATAATGGAAATATTTCAAAGTGTTTAGCAATCATAGCATTTCTATCATCAATTTACCATATATTTCGTTGCAAGCTTTTTTAACATAATGCAAATTCAAATATGGCACTCATAACATCAATTCATATATTTCTCCCCATTTGTCATCAACAAAAAGGAGAACGATATAAGCAAATTTTAAACACAAGTGAGTGATCGGTAATTTTTCAACAATGAGTGATAGGATACCAATTATACAAACATCTCAAGGAAAGATTAAATCACGCTTCATTTTTACAAGGATCAAGATATGTATGTGAATCAATATCCTTGCAAGTAAAAAATCTTCCTTTTTCAAGAAGGAAATTATAAGAAGGAATCATTTTATCAAATCCATTTCTCGAAAATATTTTTCACATTATAAGCCTATGAAAGATGTATTTGCTAATTGATTCCATATGTCAAAAATCAATGATATGAATCAAACTCGATATGACATATGCTTATGAGAGCTACATTATGTTCGAAAGAGAATAAGGTATCAAGAAAATCCGAAAGTAAAATTTAACACTTTCATGCATTCGGACAAGGTTTTGCTATAGATTTTCCAATATAATCATGAAGATAAATCATGCTCATTATCATGGAAATTTTTATATCCAAAACACATAATTTCCAACATATTATTAAGGCATGTAATCATGTAAAATCATCATAGCAATTGAGTGATTTGATTATTGAATCAAGAAAGTCCGAAAAATAGATTTAATGAGTTCAAGCATTCGGACACATTAACATTCCTAATTCTCTTCTAATGAAATTAAATTGTTCTTCACTCAAAGGCTTTGTAAAAATATCAGCTAGTTGATGTTTAGTATCAATGAGTGTTGAATGAGATTCTTTGTTAAACATATAGCACTTGTGTTATCACATTTAATGGGAATATTTTTAAGATGAACTTTATAATCTTCTAAGGTGTTTTTCATCCACACAACTTGTGCACAGCATGCACTAGCTACAATATACTCGGCTTCGGTTGTTGATAGTGCAACCGAGTTTTGTTTCTTAGATGACCAGGAAACAAGAGCATGTCCCAAAAATTGACATGTTCCTGATGTGCTTTTTCTATCTAATCTACATCCAGCAAAATCTGCATCAGCATAAGCAATTAACTCAAACTTCTCGGTTTTCGGATACCATAATCCTAGATTTGTGGTACCTTTAAGATATCTAAGTATTCTTTTAACCGCTTTGAGATGAGATATCTTAGGGTTCGATTGAAACCTAGCACAAAGTCCTACACTGAACATGATATCTGGTCTTATTGCAGTGAGGTAAAGTAAACTTCCTATCATACCCCTATAAGTTTTTTGATCGAAGCTTTCTCCACTTTCATCAACTTCTAACTTAGTGGATGTGCTCATAGGAGTGTTAATAGCTTGTGAGCTTTCTATATTAAATCTCTTTAGCAAATCTAAAGCATATTTAGTTTGGCTAATAAATATGCCATTTCTTAGTTGCTTAATTTGTAAGCCTAAGAAAAAGGTTAATTCTCCCATCAAACTCATTTCAAATTCTAGACTCATGGTTTTAGCAAAGGATTCACAAAGAGATTCATTTGTAGAACCAAAGATAATATCATCAACATAAATATGAACAATGAGAAAATTATTTTTAAAATTCTTGATAAACAATGTAGTATCAACCTTGCCTTTTGTAAAATTATTTTTAATAAGAAAAGAATTAAGTCTCTCATACCAAGCCCTTGGGGCTTGTTTTAAACCATAGAGAGCTTTAGTTAATTTAAACACATGATTAGTGAGGCTATTATTTTCAAATCCGGGAGGTTGTTCAACATAAACTTCTTCGGAAATAAAGCCATTAAGAAAAGCACTTTTAACATCCATTTGAAATAACTTAAAATTATTATTACTAGCATAGGCAAGGAGCATCCTTATGGCTTCTAATCTAGCCACAGGAGCGAAGGTTTCTTCGTAATCGATACCTTCTTCTTGGTTGAAACCTTTGGCTACTAATCTAGCCTTGTTTCTAACCACGATACCATTTTCATCTTGCTTGTTTCTAAAGACCCATTTAGTACCAATAACTAAATGGTCATTTGGCCTAGGAACAAGCTTCCACACCTCATTTCTCTCAAATTGATTTAACTCATCTTGCATTGCGATAATCCATGAATCATCTTTCATGGCTTCGTCAATACATTTAGGTTCAATTTGGGAGAGAAAAGCGGCGTTGGCACAAAATTCTGTAAGAGAAGAACGTGTTTGAACCCCCTTAGATGTGTCTCCTAGAATTAGCTCCTTAGGATGAGCATCTACATATTTCCAATCCTTGGGTAAGGATGTTTCAGAAGTGGATGCAACCAAGTTGCTAGTTGGAGAAGGGGTTTCATTTAAATTCAAAGAATCAAAATTAACATCATCATCAAAATCATTTTTCTTGATTTTGGAAATCTCATTGAAAACAACATGAATGGATTCTTCTATAATTAAAGTTCTTTTATTGAAGATACGAAAAGCTTTAGAAACCGAAGAATAACTAAGGAAAATTCCTTCATCGGATT
The DNA here is from genome assembly GCA_004837865.1 of Musa balbisiana. Lineage (NCBI taxonomy): Eukaryota > Viridiplantae > Streptophyta > Magnoliopsida > Zingiberales > Musaceae > Musa > Musa balbisiana. The sequence continues at coordinate 20,777,163 of CM017190.1, read as the reverse complement.
TAGCATCAAATTTTCCTAAGGCATCCTTTTCATTCAAGATAAAACACTTACACCCAAAAACTTTAAAATATGAAACATTGGGTTTTTTGTTGTTCCACAACTCATAGGGAGTTTTGGTGAGTAAGGGTCTTACTAGAACTCTATTCAAAATATAGCATGCAGTGTTTACGGCTTCGGCCCAAAAATATTTGGGTAGGCTATGTTCATTCAACATGGTTCTTGCCATTTCTTGTAAATTTCTATTTTTTCTTTCTACTACTCCATTTTGTTGAGGATTTCTTGGAGTAGAGAAGTTATGATTGTATCCATTAAATTCACAAAATTCTTGAAAATCATGGTTTTGAAATTCACCACCATGATCACTTCTAATTGACGAAATCATAGAACCCTTTTCATTTTGGACAAGTTTGCAAAACTTGGTAAAATATCTAAAGCATTCATTTTTATGTTTTAAGAAATAAGTCCATATGTATCTGCTATAGTCATCTACAATGACGAAAGCGTATTTGCTACCACCTAGACTTGATGTAGAGATAGGTCCAAACAAGTCCATATGGATCAATTGTAAAGGCCCAGAGGTGCTTATTTGATTCTTAGATTTGAAACTACCATTAATTTGTTTTCCTAATTGACAAGCATCACACACATTATCTTTGATGAACTTGATATGAGGAATTCCTCTTACAAGTTCTTTGGATGATATTTGAGTGATTAGTTTCATGCTAGCATGACCTAATCTCCTATGCCAAAGCCAAGCATCCTCATTCAAAACCGAGAAACACATTTCATTACAAAGATCATTGATGTCAATAGTGTATACATTATTTTGTTTTAATGCAATCATAGATGTGTTTTTGTGTGGTTTTTCAATGATGCAAGCATTAGATTCGAATTTGACAACATATCCTTTATCACACAATTGACTAATACTCAAGAGGTTATGTTTTAAACCATCAACTAACAAAACATCTTCAATAAAGAAGTTGGATTTGTTACCTATGGTTCCTTTGCCAATGATTTTACCCTTGTTGTTGTCTCCGAAGGTGACATAGCCTTCGTCTATGCTAGTGAGTTTAGAGAATTGAGATGGATCTCCGGTCATATGCCTTGAGCATCCACTATCAAGGTACCATCTCTTGCTCCTAGCTTGTGATGATGTATGTTTCTACAAGAAAGGATGATTTTTAGGTACCCATTTACTTTTGGGTGCCTCAAACACTGATCTAAATTGTTTATCATGTTGCATAGAATTTATCGTGGTTCCTTTAGGAACCCAAATCAATTTGTTTGGGCTAAATTTCTTGAGTAGACAATGATAAGTTCTATGTCCATGTTTGCAACAAAAGTTGCATTTGCTTTGGTGCCGAACATATAAGATAGGGCCTTTAATGAAGGTGGTTGGATTTTGGTGAGGACTTCTCACAAATCCGATTCCACTTCTTTTAGGAACATGACCCTTATTTGTAAGGATCATATTCAAACACATGCTACCAACCTCGAATTTCTTCAAGGTGTCCTTAAGTAGCAAGTTCTCCTTTTGGAGAGTTTCTAGATCATGACATTTTCTACATGGAGCTAAACTATCATGATATTGAATTTCTAATTTATCGAAATTACAAGTAAGACTATCTTGCTCCTTTTTTAGCAATTTGTATTTTCTACTAATAGTTTTGCATTCATCAAATAAGTCATGGAAGGCATTTAGTAATTCATCAAATGATAAATCTGCATCAATTAAATTTGTTACCTCATCTCCGATGGCCATTAGGGCGTAATGAGCAACTTGCTCGGTGTTGGACTCCTCTTCTTCGGATGTGCTTGAGTCATCCCACGTTGCTTTGAGCGCCTTCTTCTTTAGTGTTCTCTTCTTGGCTTGGGGACAATCACTTTTGTAGTGTCCCGGCTTCTTGCATTCGTAGCAAATAACTTGGTCCTTTTTGGGTTCAAATTTATTTTTTGAGTCATTTTTAAACTTGTTTCTTTTAATGAATTTTTTGAATTTCCTTGTTAGAAGTGCCAAGTCATCGTCACAGTTTTCATCACTTGAGTTTTCTCTCAAGTGGTCTTCGAAAGTTCTAAGTGCCATATCCTTCTTGTTCTTTGGAAGGATGTCTTCTTGCTCTTCATGAGCTTTGCAAGTCATTTCGTAGGTCATTAATGACCCGATTAATTCTTCAAAAGGAAAATTGTTTAAATCTTTAGCCTCTTGAATAGCAGTGACTTTAGGGTCCCAACTCTTAGGAAGGGATCTTAGAATCTTATTTACGAGCTCAAAATCCGAAAAACTTTTGCCGAGTCCTTTTAGACCATTGACGACATCCGTGAAACGGGTGTACATATCGCCAATAGTTTCGCTCGGTTTCATTCGGAAAAGTTCAAAAGAATGTATCAAAAGATTGATTTTTGACTCTTTCACTCTACTTGTGCCTTCGTGAGTCACTTCGAGTGTATGCCAAATATCAAATGCGGTTTCACAAACCGAAACATGATTGAACTCATTTTTATCAAGCGCACAAAATAAGGCATTCATAGCCTTTGCATTAAGAGCGAAAGTCTTCTTCTCCAATTCATTCCAATCGATCATTGGAAGAGAAGACTTCGAAAATCCATTTTTGACAAGATTCCAAAGTTCAAAATCCATTGAAATAAGGAAGATTCTCATTCGGGTTTTCCAATAGGTGTAGTCCGTCCCATTGAACATGGGTGGATGTGTAATAGAGTGGCCCTCTTGATTTCCGACGTAAGCCATCTCTCTTGGGTTTTAATCCGATTGAGAGTTAACCCCACTCTGATACCAATTATTAGGATCAAGAGCACTAAGAGGGGGGGGTGAATTAGTGCAGCGGAAAACTTTCGACGATTTAAAACGACGTTCGTATAATAATAAGAATGATTTTGGTATGAAAGTCAATTCGGAAATTGCTTTCACTTAAGATCAAGTAAAGTGCAGTTAAAGCAAAGCTATGGAAGTAGTTGCAATTAAGATAGAGAATAAAATGTAAATGCAAACCGAGATTTAGAGTGGTTCGGTCAATCTTGACCTACATCCACTTTTGGCTTCCTCCTCCGATGAGGTCACCGACGTCCACTAGAGGCCTTCCTTCAAAGGCGAAGGCTAACCACCCTTTTACAGTTTCACTCCTTTTGACGGGCTTGGGAGACAACCCTTACAGATTTTTCTCTCCTCTCTTGAATAATCAAAACTTTGAAGAAAAGAGGGAGAAGAACTTCTAGCCTTTTACAATACTTTTAAGCTCTCAAAATCTTAGAATAAATGCTAAGTTTCGGTGCCCTTTCATGCATGAAAGGGTGGGGTTTATATAGGCCCCAAACTGATTTGAATTTGGAGCTCAGAAATGTCATATCCCATGTTTTCGGGGTCCTGGCGGTACTACCGCCTGACAGAGCTCGGAGACTGAGCTCGGGCAGTGCCACCGCCTATCAGGGGCGGTGCTACCGCCCAGTCTCACTCGGAGACTGAGTCCAGGTGGTGCCACCGCCTGACAGGGGCAGTGCTACCGCCCACCCAGTCTCACTCGGAGACTGAGCCCAGGCGGTGCCACTGCCTGACAGGGGCGGTGCTACCGCCCAGTCTCACTCCGAGACTAAGCCTAGGCGGTGCCACCGCCTGACAGGGGCGGTGCCACCGCCTTGCCTCACTCCGAGACTCAGCTGCTGGGCGGTGCCACCGCCAACCCAGGCGGTGCCACCGCCGGCCAGGGAATTTGGGTCCGAATGGGCTGATCCATTCGGCCCAATTTGGGTTTGTTAAGGGCCCAATTGCCCCAAGATTAAGTTAATGGGATCACCTCCCATTTCTAACTTAATCATCATGCTAACTACTATATTTTTCAAGACATTTACTGCAACTTGCTCCGGTGCATCAATCGCTTCTTCTGTCGAGCTTCCGGCGAACTTCCAGCGATCATCCGACGAACCCTCGGCGATGCTCCGGCGGACTTCCGGCAAACTCCTGGACTTGCGATGATCCACTTGGCGAGTTCCGATGAGCTTCTTTGGCAAGCTCCTGGACTTCTCGGATTTGTTCCCGCAGAACCTCCGATGACCGTCCGGACTTCCGTCGAACTCTCGAACCCCCAATGTGATCATAGTCTTGACTTCGGCGCAACTCCTGTTGCATGTCTTACTTTCATCGTAGTTAATCCTGCACACTTATCTCAACATATGGATTAGATAACAAATGACAATTGACTTCATCATCAAAATCCGAGATTCAACAGGATCGGGATCTAAAACAAAAGAATCCGCTGGAGCAGGCTTTGAAGTGGGAAGCTACGTTCAAGTGGATGGAATTCAAGGAAAGACAAAGAGATCAGAATAGGCTTCATCTGGATCAGAGGCCGTGAGAGTGGAGTTCGCCTATTGTTTCAGTAGAGTCGAAATTGAGAATGCATACAGTTGAGTTTCCCCTGGCTTACTGGATTTTCATGGTAGTGGAATTCGGGCCGATAACACCTCGGAATAAGCACAAGTCTGAAGTAAGGAGCAAGAAAGTGCCATTCTTATGTTATATGCAGATCAGTTCCATTTCGATTTTCAGTTTCCTCTGCGCTAGAAACAAGTGTTGTTTTCGCCATTATGTATTAGTTGCAAAAGTCCGGGTGGAAAGTCATCATCCCATCAAAAAGTACTGGAAAAAGGAAGGGCTAAGTCAAGTGTACGAGTTCCAAGTCGAGCAAGAAGAAGATAAGGGAGTCGAAATAGTCTAAGAAAATGGTATCTATTTCTGGTAAGATGATGAAATTCCATTAGATTTGGTTGGTGTCTCAATAATTTGCATTTGATATTGGAGATAGTGCAGTATAGTAATGAGAACACTGGCCCATACTTCTTTTTCATGGTTGCTCCAACAGTATCAAGTTCCAAGTCCATGAAATTAAGCTCACTCGTTGAAAATAGAAAGTCAGGTAGAAAGTCAAGTTGAGTAGCCAGTAAGGTTATCTGAAATAGAGTATAGTATGAAAGCAGTCAGGAGGTAGGTTACTATTCTTCTATATGTGAGGGTTGCACTATCTTCTATCTTCTATTCCAGAGGCAAGGGCACAAGCGCTTTTGAAAATCATCTCTCTTGCTTATGTGATATCAATTGGTAACCTAACACTACTTCTGACTCTAATCTCATAGTGCTTGCTTCTTCTTGCACCGCCATCCTTTTCTAAATACACTATGAGGATTGAGCTCGCCTCTTTCCTTTCGAAGACCTTCCTTCCTTCTCTAAACTCACCACTTACTGCTGATTCATCAGATCCGGAAATGGATTATTCTGGTGAAACTTCTTCTTCTGTGGCCAATTCAACAGGCTTTCAGCGCCTTGTCAAACACTATCTGATTGCCTGAAGAAGTAAGCATTAGCACTTAGTCTTGTTGCCAAGAAGTAAGCATTAGCACGGAGTCTTGCCCGAACAGGACTTGTGGAACCAACTGTCATAGTTCATATCGGTTGGAAACTGGACTTGTGGAACCAACTGTCAAAGTTTATATTGGTTGGAACGAGCCATTCATATGTTAGCACATCCCCCCATATTGTATTCTAAGGAGTCATCTCCCCTCTGAAAATCGCTAATAAAGAGAGAGAGAGAGGATATCTATTACTGGTGCATAGCAATAGTTAATGAAGCCGCTGGAAGAAGAACAAAGAGAGGCGCACTGATGCCTTCTATAAAACAGGAGTGCTTCTCTTTCACTATATCGTATTGTATACTTCTAGTGCTTGCTTCTCTTTCACTGTATCGTATTGTATCTTCATGGAATCCTCTATCTCCAAAAGAAGGTCAACGGGGCGGGGGATAAATGTAATAGAATGGTCGCTCTTACTGTCTAGAATCTACTTTCTGCCTTCTGTCTTGAATATATTTTATTGGTCTTTTTTTTAATATACTTTATTGATCTGGTTAAAGCTCATTTCCATTCTCTGTGAATCCCTACTAACTGGACTCACTCTTGATTGACTCCTTCCAAAGAAAGAGGAAAAAGTGTGTGACACATGTCCTAACCCACAGATTAGTTTCCCTCTGTTCATTGTCTCAGTAATTCTTGTCATGACCAATCAATCGGATCTCAAGAACACCTCCCTAGATTCAAAGCGCATTAAGTAAGTAGGTCTGCTCACTTTAGACTCCTCCTTTATACCACACTCAATGAATAAGAAGTGGAAAGAAAGACCGAAGCAAAGAGAAAGAGATTCCATATTACTGAGCTAGAGCGGGCGGGGCGGCAAACTAAAGCTTCAAATCTGAGAGAGCATACTGCAGCACAAAAAAGAAAAGAAACCTTCGCCTATACTATAGAAGGAGCTAGACCTTTTGTCCCGTTCTAGAAACCGGTGCCTTTGCCTCTGTCCCTTTAGTGCTTACATTGAAGTGATGCCCGCAATAATGCTTATGTTTCTTCTGTTGCTTGTTGAGTTGTGATAGAATAAGGTTAAGTTTCTCTCGACAAAATGAAATGGGGATATATGCGCTCTCTCAAGCTGTTAAGAACAATACCATACTCGAAATCGAGCTCTTTTCCATCTTGCACATGGTATTCCAATTGCAGCTGAAAAGGAGTGTCAGAGGATTTGGATTGATTCGGATTCCCTAACTTAAGTAAGATATGGTATACTCTCAAGATCCCTTCGTCCACAGCTAAGGAAAGCCTATTCTTCATAAGATAAAGCACGCACTAGTTTCTTGGATTTGAGAATCTCCCAACCTTTTCCGAGAAGCAAACCCACCCCGGCCTTATTGCAAGCTTGGACTATGCGGTTGGTAGTATACATATTTGGTCTTCTCTTTTTCCCTTCCATTTTGTAAAGTGAGTTGAAGAGGATAGATCTTGGAAATAGTACATACTAATGTCAATCTTCATTCCATTTTCATTAATACACAGGTAAGTCAGGGGTCGATCAGGCTAATCCCAAAGCTTACCCACGAATTGCTGCTTGTATTGCTGCTGCTCTACGGATCTTCTATCTCTTCGGCCTCACGGAATGATACCGGGGAGGGTAAAAATGTAGAATGGATTTCGAAAGAAAATCGATAGAACTGTTGTTCAGATAGAAAATGTCACAGGAGATAAGGAGCGAATTCTTGATGAAACTTTGATAAAATGAAAAATAGCTCACCACCCAATTTAAAATCAAAAGGGATACAGAAAGATTATCACCCTAATGACAATAAACAAAGATACAGAACTAAAAGCAAAAGACTCACACTCACGGATGCATCCAAGAGATATAGAGTTCAAAAGTGTCATGACCCGAGTTTGATGAGTCAACTGGCCAATAACTCCATTTTGGTCCTTCAACCACGGACCAAAATACTTAAGCGGGAGTTATCATAGTACACTAATCAGGCCCATATAAGCTAATCATACACATTGCCCACTTCCGATGTGGGACTAATGGGATGTTACAATATCCCCAACTCAATTAGCTTGACGTCCTCGTCAAGGCCCAACATAACCCAGATCGAACCCTAGCATAGTGCATGTGAGGTTTAACTCAGTGGTGGCTCCACGCCGTGATGAGTTCTCAACTCTATCCACGGGTAGCCCTTTCCTACTCGAGCCCTCTCACCCTGCTCAAATGCTAGGTCGGCTCTGATACCAAATGTCATGACCCGAGTCTGATGAGTCAACTGGCCAATAACTCCATTTTGGTCCTTCAACCACGGACCAAAATGCTTAAGCGAGAGTTATCGTAGTACACTAATCAGGCCCATATAAGCTAATCATACACATTGCCCACTTCCGATGTGGGACTAATGGGATGTTACAAAAAGAGCACTTCAAGAAAGCTTATCCAATATTCTCAGTTTTCTAAAGACCCATTCAAAGCCCTAAACATGAAAAAAAATACTAGTGCATGAAACAACCCTTCATGCATAGGGAATTTCGAAATTAAGTCCTTTACAACTGCCAACCACCTCCTTTAATCAAAATTAAGTCTTTTACAGTTGCCAATCACCTCCTTTAATGTATTCCTTAGCCATGAAGAAAAGCACCATGAGACAGCTTTACTTTTGTGCAGGGAATATGCTGATGAGCTGTCTTATCTGAGTTGACTGAGTTGAAGATAATGGGGCAATATTGTTGGCTAAAAAAAATATCATATTATCAGCATCGTCCATATGAACAGATTGTAGCAAATTAGACACTCCCGTGTCAATCTCCCCTGGTTGAAAAAGACTTATCCTCAAGTCCTTGTTTGTTTCGTAAATAAGATTATGAAAAGGACTTAAATCAGCTACATTAAATGTTGGGGATACTTTGTAATCTTTAGGTAGCTCAATCTCATAAGCATTTTTGCCAATTCTCTTAAGCACCTTGAATGGACCATCAGCCTTTGGTTTCAGTTTTCCAAATTTGCCCGACGGAAATCTCTCCTTCCTTAGATGAATCCAGACCAAATCACCTGCGTTAAACTCCACATGTTTTTTGTGTTTGTTGGCAGCTTGCATGTACCTCTCATTTTGCTTCTCAATGGTTGCTTTCACACCCTCATGCAGCTTCTTTATCTGCTTAGCTCTTTCATCAACATCTCCACTAAATTACTTTGTTGTAGAATGAGGGATTAAGTCCAAAGGACCAGCAGGATTAGCACCATAAACTACCTCAAAAGGACTCTTACCAATACTATGATGTATAGAACGATTATAGGCAAACTCAATTTGTGGAAGAATGACATCCCATTGCTTAATATTCTTGCCAACATAGCTTCTAAGCAAATTTCCCAAGCTTCTGTTTGTTACCTCAGTTTGCCCATCGGTTTGTGGATGATGCGAGCTGCTGAAATTCAAAGAAGTACCCAGCTTCCTCCAAAGAGTTCTCCAAAAATGACTTACAAATTTCGAATCTCGATCAGAAATCATAGTTCTTGTGGAATACCATGCAATTTAACAATCTCCTTAAAATATAAATCAGCAATATACGATGCATCATTTGATTTATTGCATGGAACAAAGTGAGACATTTTTGAAAATCTGTCAACAACAACAATGATAGAATCCTTGTTTCTTTGAGTTCTTGGCAGTCCCAAAATGAAATAAGGACTCACATCCTCCCATGGAGCATTTGGCACTGGCAATGGAGTGTACAAACTAGAATTTTGACTTCTTGTTTTTGCCAAATGACATAATCGGCATCGCTTCACATGTCTATCCACATCTCTGAACATTTTAGGCCAGTAGAAATTTGATTGAACAAGAGCTAGAGTCTTGTCCCTACCAAAATGTCCTCCCAAAACACCACCATGAGCTTCAGCTAGAATTACTTGTGTCAAAGAACAAGATGGAACATACAAAGCATTAGCTCGAAAAAGAAAACCATCGAAGATAAAAAATTATTGAAAGGAACTTGATTTACAATTCTGCCATATTGAGCCGAAATCCACATCATTCTCATAGAGATCTTTAAATGTTTCAAATCCAACCACTTTGACTTCCATTGCTGATAATAAAGAATGTTTTCTGCTCAATGCGTCAGCAACTACATTTTGAACACCAGATTTATACTTAATTGTAAAGTTGTAAGATTGTAAAAACTCCACCCAAGCTGCATGCCTCTTGTTTAGTTTGTCTTGGTGATTAATGAACTTTAATGCCTCATGATCAGAATATAAAACAAATGGCTTAGCAAGAAGATATTGACTCCAATGAGACAAAGCTCGATAAATCGCATAAAACTCCTTCTCATAAGTTAGAGTATTTCTTTCTTGTATCATTCAGCTTTTCACTAAGAAATGCAATGGGCTTTCCATCTTGACTCAAAACAGCACCAATTCCCATATTAGATGCATCACATTCAACTTCAAACACATTGTCAAAATTTGGTAGAACTAAGATAGGAGCTTCGATCACCTTTCTTTTTAAAAGCTCAAAAGCATTATTAGCTTCACTAGTCCATTTGAATTTATCACATTTCAGACATTCGGTGATTGGAGCGACAATAGAGCTGAAACCCTTGATAAATCTTCTATAAAATGAAGTTAAGCCATGGAAACTCCTCACATCATGCAATGAAGCAGGTGTCGGCCAATTGAGAATAGCCTCTACCTTACTTTGATCCATCATGATTCCATCTTTTGAAACAACATACCCCAAAAACACAACACTAGAAGTAAAGAAATCACATTTCTTTAGAGTAGCATAAAGCTTTTGTTGCCTCAAAATAAGAAAGATCTCTTTCAGATGATTCATATGCTCCTCTTTGCTCTTGCTGTACATCAATATATCATCAAAATAAACTACAACAAATATTCCAATGCATGGCTTAAGTATGTGATTCAGAAATCTCATGAAGGTGCTCGGAGCATTAGATAGCCCAAATGGCATAACCAACCATTCATATAAGCCTTCTCTAGTTTTAAATGTTGTTTTCCACTCATCTCCGGGCCTCATTCTTATTTGGTGATAGCCACTCCTCAAATCAATTTTAGAGAAAATATAAGCACCACACAATTGATCAAGTAAATCATCTAACCTTGGAATAGGAAAGCGATAGTCCACTGTGATTTTGTTGATGGTGCGACTGTCCCCGCACATTCTCCAAGAACCATTCTTCTTAGGCACCAAAAAGGCTGGAACCGCACAAGGACTCATGCTCTTCTGAATTAACCCTTTTTTCATCAATTCATCAACTTGCCTTTGAAGTTCTTCATGCTCCTTGGGACTCATTCTATATGCTGCCTTATTAGGTAGAACAGCCCCTGGAATGAGATCAATGTGATGTTGGATGTTTCTCAAGGGTGGAATCTCTATATGTTGGATGTGACTCATTCTATATGTTTCTCAAGCATGGAATCTCTTCTGGTATAACATCTTCAAATTCTTCTAGGATTTGTTTCATGATTGTTGGTGTCTCCTTGTATTGTTCATTTTCGCTACTACTACTAGAGCCATAATTTGACCACCCTTGTCTAATTCACCTTTGTATTCACCATAGGACATAAAAGCGCTAACTTTCTTCTTTGGTGCACTGATTTCAGATGGTTGTAATGGAGCTAAGATAATCTTCTTTTCATTCACCTTAAAAGAATAAGTATGTTTGTAGCCGTCATACAATCCTTCTATCATAATGCCAAGGTCTTTCCAACAGAAAATGACAAGCATCCATAGGAGCAACATCACACCATACTTCATCTTTATAATACTTGCCAATAGAAAATGAAACTAAACATCTTTTAGTTATATTGATGTCATTTCCTTTCTGTAGCCAACATAACTGGTATGGATGTGGATGAGGGATGGTGTCCAACTTTAGCTTCTGCACCATCTCCAAAGATACCACGTTCTCAAAGCTGCCGCTGTCAATGATCACCAAGCACACCTTGCCAAGAGAAGTGCATTTAGTGTGAAACACATTTTTTCTCACCCAACTTTCGTCGTCGATCACATAGGATACTTGCAAACTATGTTGCAATACACAATAGACAAACCATGATCAGCATAAGTAATCTCTTCCTCATCATCATCGTATTTTCGTTCGTCCTCAGCATCATCCTCTCCTCCATCACTATGATAATCAATCAAAGTTACAATCCTCGTATTTGGACAATCTGAAGCAATATGCCCAAAACCATGACATTTGAAGTATTTTGGGCCAGTTGGGGTAGAAGAATTAGGTGTCTTTTTGTTGCCAACAGATTTGTTAGGACTCTAGCTAGGAGAGTTCTAATTGATAGGGGCATTCATGTAAAACCTACCTAAGCCGACCCTTATTAAAGAGGTGAAGAGGTTGGCTAGGGTTTGGAGGTTATTTCTTAGAGAAGAATTAGGAGTTGTAAAGAAATAAGAGTCTTGAGTAGGAGTCTTGAATAGGAGTCCTATTAGGAGTTAGGGTTTAGAAGCCCTATAAATAGCTAGGTATTCCTCCTCTTTTCATAAGCAATAGATGAATATTTTCTGCAGCCTTTGTGCAGCAACTTGGAGGAAGGAACCCCTATAGAGTTCCAAGGAGTCCGATCCCCTAAAGAGATCAACCCCAAGCTTAGAATCTGCAAGGGTTCTAACAAGATTCTTCACCCTTTTCTTGTACCTTTGATATCACCTTGCTTTGGACAGTAGGCTTGGAACTTCCTCCTTTTGAATAGCCTTCTTTTGAGCCATACCGAACACTCTTTTCAAACTTTTGTTGCTTTTCAACATTTAATGCCAGCTTGCTCACATCATTTAAAGACCAATATGGCTGTAGTTGAACAACTTTAGCAATCTCATACTTCAGACCTCCTAGGTATCTTACGATTGTTAACAACATTAGGTAATGTTTTCTGAAATTTTATAAAACTAATTTTGAGATTTTACAGTAAAGGGAAACAGGTGATTCTACACGGGAAATGTGGGGGCGACGTAATGACGATTTGCATACAACAAATGGAGAAGGTTTTACATAAAGCATGCAATGGATTTTTGGTACAACTTGAGCAGCAAACTAAGGGAGAGCCAATAGAATTTGAAGATCTAAACCTACTTCCTTTGGTTGCTGAATTTTTAGATATATTTGACGAACCATGCAACCTACCTCTTGCCCATCAGCATGATCATTGTATACCGATTCTTCTGGGCAAACCTTCTACAAATACTTGGCTATATCAACATTCATATCTACAGAAGGATGAAATAGAAAGGATTGTAAAAGATATGCCCAAAATAGGAGTTATTCGGCTAAGTTGCAGCCCCTACTTTTCATCGGTGCTTTTCGTACGAAAGAAGGATGAAACATAGCGAATGTGCATTGATTACCGAACCCTCAATGGCATAACCGTCAAGGACAAATACCCTATTCCAATAGCATATGAATTGCTAGATGAAAGAGAGCACAAATCTTCTCAAAGTTGGACCTTTGATCCGGATATCATCAAATATGAGTATGCAAAGAAGACATACCGAAAAACACCTTTCGAACACACAACGGCCACTATGAATTTTTGCCAGAAGGTAGAATATCTTGGGCATATCATATCAGAGGAAGATGTAGCAGTGGACCCCTCCAAAATTGGAGCAATGTAGAATTGGCTGATCTCGTGGAACATAAAATTGCTACGTGGCTTTCTCGGTTTAATAGGCTACAATCGCAAGTTCATGAAAAACTATGGAAAGATCAATGCACCACTTATTTCCTTACTGAAAAAAGATATCTTCCAATGGTCGGACAAAGCCTCCGCTGCCTTTGACAAACTTAAGGCAGCCATGACGACGACGCCGGTGCTAGCACTACCAAATTTCAGCCGACCCTTCATTATTAAGGTCGACGCATCTGGAGTCAGAATCGGAGCCATTCTCATGCAAGATGGTCGACCACTCACATACACTAGCAAGACATTATCTCTCTCCCATCAGAATATATCAACATATGATAAAGAGATTGACACAGGAGTGTCTAATTTGCTACAATCTGTTCATATGGACGATGTTGATAATATGATTTTTTTAGCCAACAATATTGCCCCATAATCTTCAACTCAGTCAACTCAGATAAGACAGCTCATCAGCATATTCCCTGCACAAAAGTAAAGCTGTCTCATAGTGCTTTTCTTCATGGCTAAGGAATACATTAAAGGAGGTGGTTGGCAGCTGTGAAGGACTTAATTTCGATTAAAGGAGGTGGTTGGCAGCTGTAAAGGACTTAATTTCGAAATTCCCTATGCATGAAGGGTTGTTTCATGCACTAGTATTTATTTTCATGTTTAGGGCTTTGAAAGGGCTTTTAGAAAACTGAGAATATTGGTGAAGCTCTCTTGAAGTGCTCTTTTGAACTCTGTATCTCTTGGATGCATCCTTGAGTGGTGAGTCTTTTGCTTTCAGTTCTGTATCCTTGTTTATTGTCATTAGGGTGGTGATCTTTCTGTATCCCTTTTGATTTTAAACTGGGTGGTGAGCTATTTTTCATTTTATCAAAGTTTTATCAAGAATTCATTCCTTGTCTCCTGTGACATTTTCGATCTGAACAACTGTTCTATCGGTTTTTCTTTCGAAATCCATTCTGCATTTTTATCCTCCCCGGTATCAGTTTGGTATCAGAGCTAAAGGCTAGAGATCATGGCAAGGCAGAATGGAAAAGATGCAATTGGTGAAGGTAGTGACCATGAAGATGACGCTGAGTCATTGAGATTGCAGCTACGAAAATTGCTGCGTAGTCTACAAGAAAAAAATGAAATAATCGACGAACTTCAAAGTAGACACAACCAGCATGAAAATGACGTTCGAGAGTTTACTTCAGATGATGATATACCTTGTCTTCCAAGAGAGTCGAGAAGATGTCAGAGAAGAAATGAAGTCCAAGACGAGTGGCAGAATAAATATAACCCCAGATTAGATATTCCAGAATTTGAAGGTAAAATAAATGTTGATGATTTTATCGATTAGCTTAATACAGTAGAAAGAATTTTCGATTTTCATGAACCACCAGAACAAAAGAAGGTCAATCTTGTGGCACTCAAACTTAGACGGAATGCATCTTTTTGGTGGGAAAATCTGAAGAAACAAAGAGAACGTGAGGGGAAGAGTAAGATAGTTACATGGGAGAAAATGAAAAGGGAGCTGAAGAGAAAATATTTACCTCATAATTATAGGCAAGAGATCTTTCTCAAAATACATGATTTCAAGCAAAAAAATCTTAGTGTGGAGGAGTACACTGCAGAATTCGATAATTTGATGTTGAAAGGAGAGCTTGTGGAACCGGAAGAGCAAACAATCGCAAGATACCTAGGAGGTCTGAACTATGAGATTGCTAAAGTTGTTCAACTACAGCCATATTGGTCTTTAAATGATGTGAGCAAGCTGGCATTAAAAGTTGAAAAGCAACAGAAGTTTGAAAAGAGTGTTCGGTACGGCTCAAAAGAAGGCTATACAAGAGCAGGAAGTTCCAAGCCTACTGTCCAAAGCAAGGTGATAACGAAGGTACAAGAAAAGGGTGAAGAATCTGTTGGCAACAAAAAAACACCTAATTCTTCTATCCCAAGTGGCCGAAAATGCTTCAAATGTCATGGTTTTGGGCATATTGCTTCAGATTGTCCAAATAGGAGGATTGTAACTTTGGTTGAAGATCATAGTGATGGAGGAGAGGATGAAGCTGAGGACGAACCAAAATACGATGATGATGAGGAAGAGATTACTTATGCTGATCATGGTGTGTCTATTGTATTGCAACGTAGTTTACAAGTGTCCTATGTGGCCGACGATGAAAGTTGGGTGAGAAAAAATGTGTTTCACACTAAATGCACTTCTCTTGGCAAGGTGTGCTTGGTGATCATCGATAGCGGTAGCTTTGAGAATGTAGTATCTTTAGAGATGGTGCAGAAGCTAAAGTTGGACACCATCCCTCATCCTCATCCATACCAGTTATGTTGGCTACAAAAAGGAACTGACATCAATATAACTAAAAGATGTTTAGTTTCATTTTCTATTGGCAAGTATTATAAAGATGAAGTATGGTGTGATGTTGCTCCTATGGATGCTTGTCATTTGCTATTGGGAAGACCTTGGCATTATGATAGAAGGGTGTTGTATGACGGCTACAAACATACTTATTCTTTTAAGGTGAATGAAAAGAAGATTATCTTAGCTCCATTACAACCATCCGAAATCAGTGCACCAAAGAAGAAAGTTAGCGCTTTTATGTCCTATGATGAATGCAAAGGTGAATTAGACAAGGGTGGTCAAATTATGGCTCTAGTAGTAATAGAGGAACATGAACCACACAAGGAGACACCAGCAATCATGAAACAAATCCTAGAAGAATTTGAAGATGTTATACCAGAAGAGATTCCACATGGCCTTCCACCCTTGAGAGACATCCAACATCACATTGATCTCATTCCAGGGGCTGTTCTACCAAATAAGGCAGCATATCGAATGAGTCCCAAGGAGCATGAAGAACTTCAAAGGCAAGTTGATGAATTGGTGAAAAAAGGGTTAATTCGGGAGAGCATGAGTCCTTGTGCGGTTCCAGCCTTGTTGGTGCCTAAGAAGGATGGTTCTTGGAGAATGTGCGTGGACAGTCGCACCATCAACAAAATCACAATGGTCTATCGCTTTCCTATTCCAAGGTTAGATGATTTACTTGATCAATTGTATGGTGCTTATATTTTCTCTAAAATTGATTTGAGGAGTGGCTATCACCAAATAAGAATGAGGCCCGGAGATGAGTGGAAAACAGCATTTAAAACTAGAGAAGGATTATATGAATGGTTGGTTATGCCATTTGGGCTATCTAATGCTCCGAGCACCTTCATGAGATTTATGAATCACATACTTAAGCCATGCATTGGAATATTTGTTGTAGTTTATTTTGATGATATATTGGTGTACAGCAAGAGCAAAGAGGAGCATATGAATCATCTGAAAGAGATCTTTCTTATTTTGAGGCAGCAAAAGCTTTATGCTAATCTAAAGAAGTGTGATTTCTTTACTTCTAGTGTGGTGTTTTTGGGGTATGTTGTTTCAAAAGATGGAATTATGATGGATCAAAGTAAGGTAGAGGCTATTCTCAATTGGCCGACACCTGCTTCATTGCATGATGTGAGGAGTTTCCATGGCTTAACTTCGTTTTATAGAAGATTTATCAAGGGTTTCAGCTCTATTGTCGCTCCAATCACCGAATGTCTGAAATGTGATAAATTCAAATGGACTAGTGAAGCTAATGATGCTTTTGAGCTTTTAAAAAGAAAGGTGACCGAAGCTCCTATCCTAGTTCTACCAAATTTTGACAATGTGTTTGAAGTTGAATGTGTTTGATGCATCTAATATGGGAATTGGTGCTGTTTTGAGTCAAGACGGAAAGCCCATTGCATTTTTTAGTGAAAAGCTGAATGATACAAGAAAGAAATACTCTACTTATGATAAGGAGTTTTATGCCATTTATCGAGCTTTGTCTCATTGGAGTCAATATCTTCTTGCCAAGCCATTTGTTCTATACTCTGATCATGAGGCATTAAAGTTCATTAATCACCAACACAAACTAAACAAGAGGCATGCAGCTTGGGTGGAGTTTTTACAATCTTACAACTTTACAATCAAGCACAAATCTGGTGTTCAAAATGTAGTTGCTGACGCATTAAGCAGAAAACATTCTTTATTATCAGCAATGGAAGTCAAAGTGGTTGGATTTGAAACATTCAAAGATCTCTATGAGAATGATGTGGATTTCGGCTCAATATGGCAGAATTGTAAATCAGGTTCCTTTCAACAATTTTTTTATCTTTGATGGTTTTCTTTTTCGAGCTAATGCTTTGTGTGTTCCATCTTGTTCTTTGAGACAAGTAATTCTAGCTGAAGGTCATGGTGGTGTTTTGGGAGGACATTTCGGTAGAGACAAGACTCTAGCTCTTGTTCAATCAAATTTCTACTGGCCTAAAATGTTCAGAGATGTGGATAGACATGTGAAGCGATGCCGATTATGTCATTTGGCAAAAACAAGAAGTCAAAATTCTAGGTTGTACACTCCATTGCCAGTGCCAAATGCTCCATGGGAGGATGTGAGTCTTGATTTCGTTTTGGGACTGCCAAGAACTCAAAGGAACAAGGATTCTATCATGGTTGTTGTTGACAGATTTTCAAAAATGTCTCACTTTGTTCCATGCAATAAATCAAATGATGCATCGCATATTGCTGATTTATATTTTAAGGAGATTGTTAAATTGCATGGTATTCCAAGAACTATGATTTCTGATCGAGATTCAAAATTTGTAAGTCATTTTTGGAGAACTCTTTGGAGGAAGCTGGGTTCTTCTTTGAATTTCAGCAGCTCGCATCATCCACAAACCGATGGGCAAACTGAGGTAACAAACAGAAGCTTGGGAAATTTGCTTAGAAGTTATGTTGGCAAGAATATTAAGCAATGAGACCTCATTCTTCCACAAATTGAATTTGCCTATAATCGTTCTATGCATCATAGTATTGGTAAGAGTCCTTTTGAGGTAGTTTATGGTGCTAATCCGGCTGGTCCTTTAGACTTAATCCCTCATTCTACAACAAAGCAATTTAGTGGAGATGCTGATGAAAGAGCTAAGCAGATAAAGAAGCTGCATGAGGGTGTGAAAGCAACCATTGAAAAGCAAAATGAGAGATACATGCAAGCTGCCAACAAACACAGAAAACATGTGGAGTTTAATGCAGGTGATTTGGTCTGGATTCATCTAAGGAAGGAGAGGTTTCCGCCGGGCAAATTTGGAAAACTGAAACCAAAGGCTGATGGTCCATTCAAGGTGCTTAAGAGAATTGGCAAAAATGCTTATGAGATTGAGCTACCTAAAGATTACGGAGTATCCCCAACATTTAATGTAGCTGATTTAAGTCCTTTTCATGATCTTATTGACGAAACAAACAAGGACTTGAGGACAAGTCTTTTTCAACCAGGGGAGATTGACATAGGAGTGTCTAATTTGCTACAATCTGTTCATATGGACGATGCTGATAATATGATTTTTTTAGCCAACAATATTGCCCCATAATCTTCAACTCAGTCAACTCAGATAAGACAGCTCATCAGCATATTCCCTGCACAAAAGTAAAGCTATCTCATAGTGCTTTTCTTCATGGCTAAGGAATACATTAAAGGAGGTGGTTGGCAGCTGTGAAGGACTTAATTTCGATTAAAGGAGGTGGTTGGCAGCTGTAAAGGACTTAATTTCGAAATTCCCTATGCATGAAGGGTTGTTTCATGCACTAGTATTTATTTTCATATTTAGGGCTTTGAAAGGGCTTTTAGAAAACTGAGAATATTGGTGAAGCTCTCTTGAAGTGCTCTTTTGAACTCTGTATCTCTTGGATGCATCCTTGAGTGGTGAGTCTTTTGCTTTCAGTTCTGTATCCTTGTTTATTGTCATTAGGGTGGTGATCTTTCTGTATCCCTTTTGATTTTAAACTGGGTGGTGAGCTATTTTTCATTTTATCAAAGTTTTATCAAGAATTCATTCCTTGTCTCCTGTGACATTTTCGATCTAAACAACTGTTCTATCGGTTTTTCTTTCAAAATCCATTCTGCATTTTTATCCTCCCCGGTATCAGAGATGCTCGTCATTTTGCACGCAGCAACGAGGTGAAGACCCTGCTTGATCGGTCGACGATTTCAAATTAAAACCAACTATAAAAGCCTCAATTACTTTTTAGAGCAAAAGATATCATCCCCCGAGTAGCAAAAATGAGTAACAAAACTTCCTAGATTTGATTATGAAATAACTTACAAAAAGGGGAAAGAGAATGTTGTTGCAGATGCGCTTTCGCAACTAGCCGAGCAAGCTGAACTTTCAGCCATTTTGCTTCCAACCAGTGACTTCCTTAAGGATATTAAGATGGAATGGTAGGATGATCCAGAGACCATTAAAATCATAAAAAAATTGGAAGAAGCATCAAGCTCCGTGGCACATTACAATTGGGATTCAAAATAATTACACTATAAAGGATGCACTGTGCTTATGACAAATTCTACTTGCATCTTCACGAGCAAATTTTGGATAAAGTTATTCCATATGTAGGGTACTAAATTGAAAAGGAGTATGCAATATCACCCACAAACCGATAGCTAGACAAAAGTTGTAAATAGGTGCTTAGAGATAGCCCAAAGCCACCTACCAAATATGACTACTCAAGGAGAACTCCAGATCAAACCAAGTGTGATTATTGATCAATGGATTGTGACTCGACGACGACAACCCACTACTGAAGTGCTAATACAGTGGGTGAACCTACCAATAGAAGATGCCACTTGGGAGAACTATGACGACTTGAAGATCAAATTCCCAAAATTCATGAATCGTTAGCCTCGAGGACAAGGCTGATTTGAAGAGGGCGAGTTTGTTAGCACTCTAGCTAGGAGAGTTCTAATTAATAGGGGCATTCATGTAAAACCTGCCTAACCCGACCCTTATTAAAGAGGTGAAAAGGTCGGCTAGGGTTTGGAAGTTATTTCTTAGAGAAGAATTTGGAGTTGTAAAGAAATAAGAGTCTTGAGTAGGAGTCCTATTAGGAGTTGGTTAGAAGTAGGAGTCTTGAGTAGGAGTCCTATTAGGAGTTAGGGTTTAGAAGACCTATAAATAGCTATGTATTCCTCCTCTTTTCATAAGCAATAGATAAATATTTTCTGCAGCCTTTGTGTAGCAACTTGGAGGAAGGAACCCCTATAGAGTTCAAAGGAGGCCGATCCCCTAAAGAGATCAACCCTAAGCTTAGAATCTGCAGGGGTTCTAACAAGATTCTTCACCCTTTTTTTGTACCTTCGATATCACCTTGCTTTGGACAGTAGGCTTAGAACTTCCTCCTTTTGTATAGCCTTCTTTTGAGCCGTACCGAACACTCTTTTCAAACTTCTATTGCTTTTCAACATTTAATGCCAGCTTGCTCACATTATTTAAAGACCAATATGACTGTAGTTGAACAACTTTAGTAATCTCATACTTCATACCTCCTAGGTATCTTGTGATTGTTTGCTCTTCCGGTTCTACAAGCTCTCCTTTCAACATCAAATTATTGAATTCTGCAGTGTACTCCTCCACACTAAGATCTTTTTGCTTGAAATCATGTATTTAGAGAAAGATCTCTTGCCTATAATTATGAGGTAAATATTTTCTCTTCAGCTCCCTTTTCATTTTCTCCCATGTAACGATCTTACTCTTCCCCTCACGTTCTCTTTGTTTCTTCAGATTTTCCCACCAAAAAGATGCATTCCATCTGAGTTTGATTGCCACAAGTTTGACATTCTTTTGTTCTAGTGGTTCATGAAAATCGAAAATTCTTTCTACTGTATTAAGCCAATCAATAAAATCATCAACATTTATTTTACCTTCAAATTCTGGAATATCTAATCTGGGGTTATATTTACTCTGCCACTCGTCTTGGACTTCATTTCTTCTCCGACATCTTCTCGACTCCCTTGGAAGACGAGGTATATCATCATCAGAAGTAAACTCTCGAATGTCATTTTCATGCTGGTTGTGTCTACTTTGAAGTTCGTCGATTATTTCATTTTTTTCTTGTAGACTACGCAA
This sequence comes from Musa balbisiana, assembly GCA_004837865.1. Taxonomy (NCBI): domain Eukaryota; kingdom Viridiplantae; phylum Streptophyta; class Magnoliopsida; order Zingiberales; family Musaceae; genus Musa; species Musa balbisiana. Next base: position 20,756,183 of record CM017190.1, on the reverse strand, counting down.
CAATTTTCGTAGCTGCAGCCTCAACGACTCAGCGTCATCTTCATGGTCACTACCTTCACCAACTACATCTTTTCCATTCCGCCTTGCCATGATCTCTAGCCTTTAGCTCTGATACCAAACTGATACCGGTGAGGGTAAAAATACAGAATGGATTTCGAAAGAAAACCGATAGAACAGTTGTTCAGATAGAAAATGTCACAGGAGACAAGGAGTGAATTCTTGACGAAACTTTGATAAAATGAAAAATAGCTCACTACCCAATTTAAAATCAAAAGGGATACAGAACTGAAAGCAAGGATACTAGTGACAATAAACAAGGATACAGAACTGAAAGCAAAAGACTGACCACTCAAGGATGCATCCAAGAGATACGGAGTTTAAAAGAGCACTTCAAGAGAGCTTCTCCAATATTCTCAGTTTTCTAAAGACCCTTTCAAAGCCCTAAATATGAAAATAAATACTAATGCATGAAACAACCCTTCATGCATAGGGAATTTCGAAATTAAGTCCTTTACAGCTGCCAAACACCTCCTTTAATCGAAATTAAGTCCTTTACAGCTGCCAATCACCTCCTTTAATATATTCCTTAGCCATGCAGAAAAGCACCATGAGACAGCTTTACTTTTGTGCAGGGAATATGCTGATGAGCTGTCTTATCTGAGTTGAAGATTATGGGGCAATATTGTTGGCTAAAAAAAATATCATATTATCAGCATCGTCCATATGAACAGATTGTAGCAAATTAGACACTCCCGTGTCCGAAGAGTATATATAAATCACAGCCATGGAATTCTCATTTCGAGATGTTTGGATGTTAGGACTCTAGCTAGGAGAGTCCTAATTGATTGGGGCATTCATGTAAAACCTACCTAAGTCGACCCTTATTAAAGAGGTGAAGAGGCCGGCTAGGGTTTAGAGGTTATTTCTTAAAGAAGAATTAGGAGTTGTAAAGGAATAGGAGTCTTGAGTAGGAGTCTTGAGTAGAAGTCTTAATTGAGTAAGAGTCTTGAGTAGGAGTCCTATTAGGAGTTAGGGTTTAGACACCCTATAAATAGTCATGTATTCATCCTCTTTTGATAAGCAATAGATGAATCTTTTCTGCAGCCTTTGAGCAGCAACTTGGAGGAAGGAACCCCTATAGAGTTCCAGGAGGCCGATCCCCTAAAGAGATCAACCCCAAGCTTAGAATCTGCAAGGGTTCTAACACTTGGTATCAGAGCAGCGTTCTTGGCGTCTCGCTGCCCTTTCCACAGCCGTCCATCTTCCCTCCACAGCCACCCAAAGCAATTCCCACAATTGCTTAAAAGATCGTCACCAAATCCCACCGTCATCCCCACCACCGCAGATCATCTTTTGATCTCCCCGTGAATTGCAACAGGTTCTGGTTTCCTACCTTGCTGCTGCTGCAATTTAGTTATCTTTATTCGAAAATCCAAAAAAAAAAAATATTTATTCCTATATTGCTGCATAAACTTTTCGTCGCAAAGTTTTCATCTCTACGACGAAAGATACATTGCAGAATTCCAACCGCATAGCACAGTTTGTTTGATCTTCCTACTATATTTTTTTTATCCAAATTTCTACGAAATTTTTATGATAGCTTTGACACTTCCAAACAGTAGATTTCCCTTTTGTTTCATCAAAAAATTCTCAATATAAACTGCTGATCTTTTACATCCAATCTGCTACAATTGAAAATCTGTGCTGTAGAAAATTTCAGCCGCATATTGTTGCCTTAACCGATCTATTTGCAATATTTTTTGAACAAAATTTCCTATAAACTTCATAAATCATCTTGGCTTCCATCTAAGATTGATCGATTGAGGAATTCATCTCTAAAAACGATTTTGTGTTGCTGTAAATTTTCGTCGCAACACGCTGAAATTTTTCGACGAGAATTCTGCTATCGTGACTTGCACCAATTTCCCTGCTATTATACTGCCGAAATTTTCTTGATTAAATTAGACATCTTTGCTGTCATATAAACTGAGATTTTATGGTCAATTCCCCCCTCAAATCTCTCAAGTTTTTGGTGGAAATCTCGTCGAGAAACCGCTGTTTCTTCGACGATAATTCTGCTCTTACAAGACAACACAATTCTGCAGCAAACTTCCACTGATTTCTATCAAACCTTTGCTGCCATCTACCACAGATTTAAAACTTTCATCCACAACCCTAAAACTCCACCAAACCACACCCTCAAACTACACCCAAAACAGCCACAAAATAAGCCTAAATCGCAGCCTACATCCACCAATCCACCAACCCTTACGACCATCACTCCTCTTAACCTATACATGCCTTTAACTCGACAACAAAAAAGAGATCTTAATATCACAGGTTTGGAGGCATATAGTATGGCATCTGAAGAGGCAATCAATGCTAAATTTGAAGCCTTCGAGGCACGAATAGAGGATAAGATTCGGACTCTCTTTACCGAACTCAGTTTGGGCCGACCACTAAGCCAGAAGAAATCACATAAAGGAGAGAGCTCTAACCAATCGCACCAAGCCCGAAGAGATGACTTCCAAGAGAGGGGAGGTTCTATGACTGACCTCAACTATCCACGCATGAGGGTGGACTTCCCTAGATGGGAAGAAGGAGACCCGATTGGTTGGATCTCGCGTGCAGAGCAATATTTTCGGTACCACAAAACCGTGGACGCATCTATGGTGGAAATTGCAGCTATACATCTTGAAGGGGATGCTATACAGTGGTTTGATTGGTTTGAACACACTCATGGAGTACTCTCATGGCGGCAATTCAAAGAAGGACTGCTAATCCGCTTCGGACCAACCGATTACGAGAACATTGACGGACAACTAGCAAAGATCCGACAAACCTCCACCATTCAGGAATACCAAACCAGGTTTGAAAGATTATCTAATCAAACTCGTGATTGGTCCAAAAAACAGCTATTGGGGACCTTCATTGAGGGCTTGAAGCCGGAGATCCGGGGAGAAGTTAAAGCGCGACAACCATACACGCTTATGGCAGCCATCTCTTTCGCACGACTTCAAGAGGAGCGATTGAACCATGAAGCCCGGAGGACTAGGATCGCTCCTCGACCTGTAATACTAAAGCCCTCAGCTCCCCCTACTATTAACCGAGCACCTGCACCAAAAAGGTTGACAAGAGAAGAGCTTCGGGAGCGATCTGCGAAGGGGTTATGTTGGCATTGCGACGAGCCGTGGAGCCGCGAGCATCGCTGTAGAAAAGGGAGGCTTCTTATGATTGAACCAGTAGAAGAAGAGGTCATTGAACATCTAGAAGAGAGCTTTGAACATAATGAAGAAGATGTGGAAGAAGAGCCACAATCAACCGACGTTACGGTACACGCATTAGCTGGCTACTCCAACCCGCAAACGATGAAAGTTGGAGGTCTTCTCAAACAACAACCGCTCACTGTTCTCATCGACACGGGCAGCACTAATAACTTCCTAAACAGTAAGGTTGCTGCTCGGATGGCACTACATATAGAAGGTTGCAGCAAGTTCGATGTAAAGGTTGCTGACGGCAGAATCCTAAAGTGCGACCAAAGATGCCCGCAGGTGAAACTATTGCTGCAAGACCAAGAAATTATGACCGACTTCTTCCTCCTACCAATTGATGACTATGAGGCCGTGCTTGGCATAGAATGGCTGACTACACTAGGTGATGTCTCTTGAAACTTTTCTAAATTAATTATGAAATTCTACTGCAAAGGCAAACAGATCATCCTACACGGGAAGCGTGGAAGCAACGTAACCACCGTTTCAACCCAACGAATGGAGAAAGTTTTGCACAAGGTAAATGGTGGCTTTTTGATGCATCTCCAGCAGCAACCAGAGGGGAAGAAAATAGAGATTAAAGATCAAAATCTTGCCCAATTGCTTGCTGAATTTGCTGACATTTTTGCTGAACCACGCGGTCTTCCTCCTTTTCGGCAACATGACCATCGGATTCCAATCCTTCCGGGCAAGCCACCAGCGAACACTCGACCGTACCGATATCCTCACCTCCAAAAGGATGAAATTGAAAAGATCGTAAAGGAGATGCTTGAAATAGGAGTGATTCGGCCAAGTTGTAGCCCCTATTCCTCACCGGTGCTACTTGTACGCAAGAAGGACGGAACTTGGCGGATGTGCATTGACTATCGAGCTTTAAATGGCATCACTGTCAAGGACAAGTACCCAATACCAGTGGTGGATGAACTTCTTGATGAATTAAAAGGAGCCCGAGTCTTCACGAAGTTAGATCTCCGATCCGGTTACCACCAAATTCGAGTATGTGAAGACGACATTCCAAAAACTGCATTCCGCACACATGATGGCCATTATGAATTCTTGGTAATGCCTTTTGGACCTTTCAAAGTCTCATGAACATATTTTTCAGAGCTTTCTTCGCAATTTGTGGTTGGTATTTTTCGATGATATTCTCATTTATAGCCCTTCTCTTGAGAGTCACTTTCAGCCATTTACCGGATTGTTTTGACGATCCTTCGGGAGAATACTCAACTAGGGTACTTCAACTAGGGTACTTCAACTAGGGTACTTCAACTAGGGTACTTCAACTAGGGTACTTCAACTAGGGTACTTCAACTAGGGTACTTCAACTAGGGTACTTCAACTAGGGTACTTCAACTAGGGTACTTCAACTAGGGTACTTCAACTAGGGTACTTCAACTAGGGTACTTCAACTAGGGTACTTCAACTAGGGTACTTCAACTAGGGTACTTCAACTAGGGTACTTCAACTAGGGTACTTCAACTAGGGTACTTCAACTAGGGTACTTCAACTAGGGTACTTCAACTAGGGTACTTCAACTAGGGTACTTCAACTAGGGTACTTCAACTAGGGTACTTCAACTAGGGTACTTCAACTAGGGTACTTCAACTAGGGTACTTCAACTAGGGTACTTCAACTAGGGTACTTCAACTAGGGTACTTCAACTAGGGTACTTCAACTAGGGTACTTCAACTAGGGTACTTCAACTAGGGTACTTCAACTAGGGTCACTAATGCTCCTTAACCTTTCAAAGTCTCATGAACGCATATTTTTCAGAGCTTTCTTCGCAAATTTGTGTTGGTATTTTTCGATGATATTCTCATTTATAGCCTCTCTTGAGAGTCACTTTCAGCATTTACGGATTTCCTTCGGGAGAATACTCTTTTTGTTAAACAACCAAAGTGCAGCTTTCTCCAGCAAAAAGTAGAGTACCTTGGGCACATAATATCAGAAGAAGGGGTGGCGGTAGACCCAACAAAAATTGAGGCAATGCAAGGCTGGCCGAAACCTACAAACGTGAAATTACTGCGTGGGTTCCTTGGACTAACGGGCTACTATCGAAAATTTGTTAAGGACTATGGGAAGATCAGCGCACCCCTTACATCTCTACTGAAAAAAGATGCCTTCCAATGGTCAGACAAAGCCTCCGCTGCCTTCGACAAACTTAAGGCAGCCATGACAATGACGCCGGTGCTAGCACTACCAGATTTCAGTCGACCCTTCATCATTGAGGCTGACGCATCTGGAGTCAGAATTGGAGCCGTTCTCATGCAAGATGGTCGACCACTCGCATACACTAGCAAGGCATTGTCTCCCTCCCATCAAAATATGTCAGTATATGATAAGGAGATGCTAGCCATGTGCACGCAGTAACGAGGTGGAGACCCCTACCTGATTGGCCGACGATTTCAAATTAAACCGACCATAGAAGTCTCAAATACTTTTTGGAGCAAAAGATATCATCCCCTGAGCAGCAAAAATGGGTAACCAACTTCTTGGATTCGATTATGAAATTATTTATAAAAGGGGAAAGAAAACGTGTTGCAGGATGCACTCTCACGACTACCTGAGCAAGCTAAGGTTTCAGCCATCTCCATTCATACCCCAGCCTCTTGAAGACATTAGAGAAGAATGGAAGAAGGATCCAGAGATTAGCAACACCATAAAAAATAATGTGAAGGCGGACCCAAATGCAATATCCAACTACACTTGAACCTCTGTACTAAAAGAATGATTTCAATTTTGCCTTTATAAAGATAATATATCAACTGTGGAACCCAGCTTTCCGGGGAATTCTACACTCCCTAACTGCTACTAACACCTTGGCCGGACAGGACTGGTTCTCTATAGGCTATTAAGCATAGGCGCCATCCCTTGTTGAATCTGTCTTTTTTGGTGATAAGTCTATTTCTTTTCTTGTTTCATCCCGAGTGAAATCAGGATTTGTTGAGTAAACGACGAACACTAGTTGTTGCCCCCTCGGCTAATTCTTATCTTTAGTTCATTCCGCCCTTACTTATAGTGGTCCAGAGCAATAACAGTATTAGTTGCTCGAGTTTCGTCTAGGAGCTATGTCTTCCAACCCTCGCAGGAAGCAATTCTTTAATGAATTCTGTCGAACTCGCGCAGGAAGCAATTCTTTAATGAATTCTGTCGAACTCGCGCAGGAAGCAATTCTTTAATGAATTCTGTCGAACTCGCGCAGGAAGCAATTCTTTAATGAATTCTGTCGAACTCGCGCAGGAAGCAATTCTTTAATGAATTCTGTCGAACTCGCGCAGGAAGCAATTCTTTAATGAATTCTGTCGAACTCGCGCAGGAAGCAATTCTTTAATGAATTCTGTCGAACTCGCGCAGGAAGCAATTCTTTAATGAATTCTGTCGAACTCGCGCAGGAAGCAATTCTTTAATGAATTCTGTCGAACTCGCGCAGGAAGCAATTCTTTAATGAATTCTGTCGAACTCGCGCAGGAAGCAATTCTTTAATGAATTCTGTCGAACTCGCGCAGGAAGCAATTCTTTAATGAATTCTGTCGAACTCGCGCAGGAAGCAATTCTTTAATGAATTCTGTCGAACTCGCGCAGGAAGCAATTCTTTAATGAATTCTGTCGAACTCGCGCAGGAAGCAATTCTTTAATGAATTCTGTCGAACAAAGTACAAGACAGGGTAGGACTTACGGGGTATGGCCGGGTAGTACTTATGGGGTAGGGCCAGGAAGAGATTAGAGTGCAAAGAGTGGAATCCGTTTGTCCACTTGCCTAGTGACTTGGCGCCTGCTTGCTATGTGTTTTCAGAATGCAGTTATAGGATCCTAGGTTTACTGACTTGCTTGTTTGGGTGTTAGGGATAGGGGTGGTTTTGTTGCTAGGGTCGTTAGAGACGTATGATCGGGATCAGAATAAGTTCGAGGTCTAGATTCAAGTAGAGTTCAGGAATCCGCAGGTAAAGAATCCTTATATGTTTCCTCGGCGCTAACGGGAGCTCAATCACCTTTTTTTTCATTCATTTCACAGACTTGAGAGTTGAGGGGTACCTAGCTGAGTGATTAAAGGAAACAGTGAGTGGAGAGTTCGCCGTTAAGCTAGTTGAGTATCTAAGTGGGTAATTATAAGATAGATTCCGAATTCCATGCTTCAATTCAAACCTTTAGTGACCTTATTCTATCAGAGCTCACTCATTCTTCTGTTGAATCAGGAGTCTGGTATCTCGGTATGCGCGGGTAATCAACAATTCCATTCTATACTTGTGGGGGTAAGGGTGCCCATCTTCAACAACCAAGGGAAGACAGATCTTAATAAAAAGTAGGGTACTCGAAATAGAATAGTAGAAAGGTAAATAAACCCCTTTTGAAAGTAGGAAAACCTAACAATGGGAAGTACGGAGTTTGGGTAAGTGAAGCCCAGCAACAACACTCCTTACTGCTGACTCTAAAGAAGAGAATTGATTGACAGAGACAAACTCCTACAACTATTAAAGGATAATCTCTCTACTGCTCAAGCCAGAATGAAGCAGCAAGCCGACACACGACGAAGCAAAAGAGAATTTTCAGTAGGAGATTGGGTTTATCTTCGCCTACAGCCATACAAGCAACTCTCAATCAAAACTCGAGCCTCCATGAAGCTATCCCCATGTTTTTATGGGCCCTATCAGATCATAGAGCGTATTGGAGCCGTGGCGTATAGACTTAAATTGCCTGAGGATGCCAAAATTCATCCTGTCTTCCACGTGTCATGCCTGAAGCCCAAGTTGGGAGAACACGAGTCACCCCAAATCCAACTGCCCAACACCACTGAGGATGGAGTTATTCAAGCCCAACCACAAGTCATCCTTGATCGCAGGATCGTGATGCGTCGCCGACGTCCCTCTACTGAAGTACTAGTGCATTGGAATAATTTACCGCTTGAAGATGCGACATGGGAACCATATGATGAGCTGAAGACTCGATTTCCTGAGTTCATGGAATCTCAGCCTTGAGGGCAAGACTGATTTGAAGAGGGCGGGTCTGTTAGGACTCTAGCTAGGAGAGTCCTAATTGATTGGGGCATTCATGTAAAACCTACCTAAGCCGACCCTTATTAAAGAGGTGAAGAGGCCGGCTAGGGTTTAGAGGTTATTTCTTAAAGAAGAATTAGGAGTTGTAAAGGAATAGGAGTCTTGAGTAGGAGTCCTATTAGGAGTCTTGAGTAGAAGTCTTAATTGAGTAAGAGTCTTGAGTAGGATTCCTATTAGGAGTTAGGGTTTAGACACCCTATAAATAGTCATGTATTCATCCTCTTTTGATAAGCAATAGATGAATCTTTTCTGCAGCCTTGAGCAGCAACTTGGAGGAAGGAACCCCTATAGAGTTCCAGGAGGCCGATCCCCTAAAGAGATCAACCCCAAGCTTAGAATCTGCAAGGGTTCTAACATTGGATTGGTACATACGGAACCAAAGATGCCTGTGTAAGATGCTCCGCTTCAGCCGAGTAAGCCACCACGTCTTCACCCCAGATATGGCTGAACTTATGCTATGAAATGTATGTCTCTATAACTAGAACCACACAAAGAAAGGAAAGGCATAATTACATACGAACGGAGTACATAAGCTCGTCACTCGCCCCTGTCATTATTGCAGAGTTATATCATGTTGCTAAGGATTGGCACGCTTACTTGCAAATCATTGCACTGCTATAGAAGAGAAGAAGAGTGAGGCAGTTCCGAAACGGAAATCCCTTGACTTAACGGATATCTCAACACACACACTTCGCATTCGAATAGGGGAAGATTGAAGGACTAATGCTTGCTTCAAAGTGGCGTAAGATATCGTATGGTAGGAGATCACACATCAGATCTTTCATCTTCACATTTCCGCGAGGTAGGGACCAAGATCAAGATTGGAAGAACCACTAGCTAGGGAGTTCCTATTTTCACTAGCTCCGATGAACTGTTTAGAAGGCCATAAGCAGTTCCAACATCCTCTGAGGTTGAGTTGTCTCTATGAATCTTCCATCTCCGGATCTCAGTTACAGCTGCTCTTCAGAAGCCACAATATAGTTGAGGAAAGAAGGAAGGGTGAAGTGAAAAGGGCTGCTTCCACTTGCTTTTTTCTTATATTGTATTTGTATAGCCCTTATTGTATGTGGTATAGCCCTAGCTTGTTGACTTATTTGTTCCCTCCTTGCCCTTGGTTATTCTATTGTATCCTTGCTTATTCTATTGTATGTGTATAGAGCCAGCCCGTAGGCGGAGGAAGAATCCGCTTGACAACTCGAATATGCACAACAACTAATAAGGGAGAGTCACAAAGCATCTGTAAGCTTGTTGAATGGAATGGAATATGCACGACAACTAGAACATGTATGACAACTCGAATATGCACAACAACTAATAAGGGAGAGTCACAAAGCATCTGTAAGCTTGTTGAATGGAATGGAATATGCACGACAACTAGAACATGTATGACAACTCGAATATGCACAACAACTAATAAGGGAGAGTCACAAAGCATCTGTAAGCTTGTTGAATGGAATGGAATATGCACGACAACTAGAACATGTATGACAACTCGAATATGCACAACAACTAATAAGGGAGAGTCACAAAGCATCTGTAAGCTTGTTGAATGGAATGGAATATGCACGACAACTAGAACATGTATGACAACTCGAATATGCACAACAACTAATAAGGGAGAGTCACAAAGCATCTGTAAGCTTGTTGAATGGAATGGAATATGCACGACAACTAGAACATGTATGACAACTCGAATATGCACAACAACTAATAAGGGAGAGTCACAAAGCATCTGTAAGCTTGTTGAATGGAATGGAATATGCACGACAACTAGAACATGTATGACAACTCGAATATGCACAACAACTAATAAGGGAGAGTCACAAAGCATCTGTAAGCTTGTTGAATGGAATGGAATATGCACGACAACTAGAACATGTATGACAACTCGAATATGCACAACAACTAATAAGGGAGAGTCACAAAGCATCTGTAAGCTTGTTGAATGGAATGGAATATGCACGACAACTAGAACATGTATGACAACTCGAATATGCACAACAACTAATAAGGGAGAGTCACAAAGCATCTGTAAGCTTGTTGAATGGAATGGAATATGCACGACAACTAGAACATGTATGACAACTCGAATATGCACAACAACTAATAAGGGAGAGTCACAAAGCATCTGTAAGCTTGTTGAATGGAATGGAATATGCACGACAACTAGAACATGTATGACAACTCGAATATGCACAACAACTAATAAGGGAGAGTCACAAAGCATCTGTAAGCTTGTTGAATGGAATGGAATATGCACGACAACTAGAACATGTATGACAACTCGAATATGCACAACAACTAATAAGGGAGAGTCACAAAGCATCTGTAAGCTTGTTGAATGGAATGGAATATGCACGACAACTAAATGGAGTAAGAAAACATAACCCTGAACAAACTCTCTGGTATCTATAGACTCACAATGAAAATAATAGAGTAACCTAGCAAAACACTAATTACTGCTGACTGCTTACTTGAAACTTAAAGAATGGAGCTCTTCTCTTAACCAATGAAACTTAAAGAATGGAGCTCTCTTACTACATATAAAAAGAGAGTAAATACATTGCTTAAGCCACTACATATAAAAAGAGAGTAAATACATTGCTTAAGCCACTACATATAAAAAGAGAGTAAATACATTGCTTAAGCCACTACATATAAAAAGAGAGTAAATACATTGCTTAAGCCACTACATATAAAAAGAGAGTAAATACATTGCTTAAGCCACTACATATAAAAAGAGAGTAAATACATTGCTTAAGCCACTACATATAAAAAGAGAGTAAATACATTGCTTAAGCCACTACATATAAAAAGAGAGTAAATACATTGCTTAAGCCACTACATATAAAAAGAGAGTAAATACATTGCTTAAGCCACTACATATAAAAAGAGAGTAAATACATTGCTTAAGCCACTACATATAAAAAGAGAGTAAATACATTGCTTAAGCCACTACATATAAAAAGAGAGTAATTGCTTAGCCCACTACACGGAGCGGTTGGTTATTAAGGCTTATGGAAAGACATTTGTGTTATTGACATTCGACTTAGGCTTAAATGAAATAGAACTGCGGAACTCCCTAATGCTCTATAGGGCAAAGTGGAGACTTTCAGACTTATTCTTTGACGTAGTTGAGCTCCTGCTTACGCTAATTCTTTCACTGTCACAGTTCCAAACATCCGAGAAAAGGTGCCCATATTCAAGTTGTGGATTCAAGGCTAGAGTAAGATGCTGTTAGGTTCCTCATGGATATTCGATGTCGGGGAAGGGCAGAGGGATAAAGACACTCATATAGATTAGAGAGTGGTCCCTATTGCTATTAGTTAGGGTGCTCCGGTCAATAAGCATGTATGAAGGGTTCCTCAAGCCTTATATTCATATATAGTTGTAGTTGTTGAGCATATATGAGGGTGCCTCTAGCTAGAAAGTAAAGAAGAAAGTAGATGTTGCTTTGCTGCCGATATGAGTTCAACAAGTGAAATAATAAGTGAGAATAGAAAGATGAGAGGCACCGCATCCCCCAATGAAGACGCATAGTGGGCAAGCACCTGTTAGAGCAGTAGCAACGGATCGGAGCAACCAGTTGACTTTCTTTATCTCTAGAGTCGAAAGCTTTCTAATGCGCCCCCTACGGGAACGGGTTACATAAAAGGAGCACGAACGAAGGAGCGGAAAGCCACTCGATTGACTATGACTAATATAGCTCCGTACCACGAAGACCTCAATGAGGAATGGCGGGATGACCGTTTTTAGCTGAGAATCCGGCCGGATCTGTATTCTTTCTCTCCCCAACGAAATGAACTCTTCTTTCTTTCTTTACAGGAGCATTTTCCAAGATGTAGATGCCCTCTCCCTATTTATATTAACCCTTTCTTTGGTAGGAACAGTGAAAGTTTGAGTTCTCGCACAATATCGTCTAAGCTTTATGAAAGTGAGAGAGTTCGTTCAGCCCAGGTTCAGGTCCATAATACAGAAGATGAAGATGCAAAAACCCAGAATCTTTGAAGCCAAACGGAAAGGCAGAAGTTCTGATGGAAGGATATGGAGGATATGTTATATATGGGTCAGAATCTCACAGACCAGAAAGAAGATTATGTAAAATATTGAAAATCGCCAGATGGTTATAGTCGCGTGGAAGAGTTGATTTATCTCTGTCCCTATACCCGAACAAGTACCTATTCCATTGGTGACCCGAATCGTACCTATTCCATTGGTGACCCGAATCGTACCTATTCCATTGGTGACCCGAATCGTACCTATTCCATTGGTGACCCGAATCGTACCTATTCCATTGGTGACCCGAATCGTACCTATTCCATTGGTGACCCGAATCGTACCTATTCCATTGGTGACCCGAATCGTACCTATTCCATTGGTGACCCGAATCGTACCTATTCCATTGGTGACCCGAATCGTACCTATTCCATTGGTGACCCGAATCGTACCTATTCCATTGGTGACCCGAATCGTACCTATTCCATTGGTGACCCGAATCGTACCTATTCCATTGGTGACCCGAATCGTACCTATTCCATTGGTGACCCGAATCGTACCTATTCCATTGGTGACCCGAATCGTACCTATTCCATTGGTGACCCGAATCGTACCTATTCCATTGGTGACCCGAATCGTACCTATTCCATTGGTGACCCGAATCGTACCTATTCCATTGGTGACCCGAATCGTACCTATTCCATTGGTGACCCGAATCGTACCTATTCCATTGGTGACCCGAATCGTACCTATTCCATTGGTGACCCGAATCGTACCTATTCCATTGGTGACCCGAATCGTACCTATTCCATTGGTGACCCGAATCGTACCTATTCCATTGGTGACCCGAATCGTACCTATTCCATTGGTGACCCGAATCGTACCTATTCCATTGGTGACCCGAATCGTACCTATTCCATTGGTGACCCGAATCGTACCTATTCCATTGGTGACCCGAATCGTACCTATTCCATTGGTGACCCGAATCGTACCTATTCCATTGGTGACCCGAATCGTACCTATTCCATTGGTGACCCGAATCGTACCTATTCCATTGGTGACCCGAATCGTACCTATTCCATTGGTGACCCGAATCGTACCTATTCCATTGGTGACCCGAATCGTACCTATTCCATTGGTGACCCGAATCGTACCTATTCCATTGGTGACCCGAATCGTACCTATTCCATTGGTGACCCGAATCGTACCTATTCCATTGGTGACCCGAATCGTACCTATTCCATTGGTGACCCGAATCGTACCTATTCCATTGGTGACCCGAATCGTACCTATTCCATTGGTGACCCGAATCGTACCTATTCCATTGGTGACCCGAATCGTACCTATTCCATTGGTGACCCGAATCGTACCTATTCCATTGGTGACCCGAATCGTACCTATTCCATTGGTGACCCGAATCGTACCTATTCCATTGGTGACCCGAATCGTACCTATTCCATTGGTGACCCGAATCGTACCTATTCCATTGGTGACCCGAATCGTACCTATTCCATTGGTGACCCGAATCGTACCTATTCCATTGGTGACCCGAATCGTACCTATTCCATTGGTGACCCGAATCGTACCTATTCCATTGGTGACCCGAATCGTACCTATTCCATTGGTGACCCGAATCGTACCTATTCCATTGGTGACCCGAATCGTACCTATTCCATTGGTGACCCGAATCGTACCTATTCCATTGGTGACCCGAATCGTACCTATTCCATTGGTGACCCGAATCGTACCTATTCCATTGGTGACCCGAATCGTACCTATTCCATTGGTGACCCGAATCGTACCTATTCCATTGGTGACCCGAATCGTACCTATTCCATTGGTGACCCGAATCGTACCTATTCCATTGGTGACCCGAATCGTACCTATTCCATTGGTGACCCGAATCGTACCTATTCCATTGGTGACCCGAATCGTACCTATTCCATTGGTGACCCGAATCGTACCTATTCCATTGGTGACCCGAATCGTACCTATTCCATTGGTGACCCGAATCGTACCTATTCCATTGGTGACCCGAATCGTACCTATTCCATTGGTAAAGGGCCAGCTCCCCTTTCTCTTCCCCAATTTCGCAGGCAAGGCAGGATCGAAGGGGCGAAGAGAGATATTAGAGACCTCTAACGGTCGAAGGGGAGAAGATATGAATGAAACCCCGTTACGCTCAAAGAAAGGGGCAAAGAGATGAGATTCCCTTTGACCAATAAAGGAAGGATAGAGGGATTTACACTTGAGACTCGGGAAAGGAAGGATAGAGGGATTTACACTTGAGACTCGGGAAAGGAAGGATAGAGGGATTTACACTTGAGACTCGGGAAAGGAAGGATAGAGGGATTTACACTTGAGACTCGGGAAAGGAAGGATAGAGGGATTTACACTTGAGACTCGGGAAAGGAAGGATAGAGGGATTTACACTTGAGACTCGGGAAAGGAAGGATAGAGGGATTTACACTTGAGACTCGGGAAAGGAAGGATAGAGGGATTTACACTTGAGACTCGGGAAAGGAAGGATAGAGGGATTTACACTTGAGACTCGGGAAAGGAAGGATAGAGGGATTTACACTTGAGACTCGGGAAAGGAAGGATAGAGGGATTTACACTTGAGACTCGGGAAAGGAAGGATAGAGGGATTTACACTTGAGACTCGGGAAAGGAAGGATAGAGGGATTTACACTTGAGACTCGGGAAAGGAAGGATAGAGGGATTTACACTTGAGACTCGGGAAAGGAAGGATAGAGGGATTTACACTTGAGACTCGGGAAAGGAAGGATAGAGGGATTTACACTTGAGACTCGGGAAAGGAAGGATAGAGGGATTTACACTTGAGACTCGGGAAAGGAAGGATAGAGGGATTTACACTTGAGACTCGGGAAAGGAAGGATAGAGGGATTTACACTTGAGACTCGGGAAAGGAAGGATAGAGGGATTTACACTTGAGACTCGGGAAAGGAAGGATAGAGGGATTTACACTTGAGACTCGGGAAAGGAAGGATAGAGGGATTTACACTTGAGACTCGGGAAAGGAAGGATAGAGGGATTTACACTTGAGACTCGGGAAAGGAAGGATAGAGGGATTTACACTTGAGACTCGGGAAAGGAAGGATAGAGGGATTTACACTTGAGACTCGGGAAAGGAAGGATAGAGGGATTTACACTTGAGACTCGGGAAAGGAAGGATAGAGGGATTTACACTTGAGACTCGGGAAAGGAAGGATAGAGGGATTTACACTTGAGACTCGGGAAAGGAAGGATAGAGGGATTTACACTTGAGACTCGGGAAAGGAAGGATAGAGGGATTTACACTTGAGACTCGGGAAAGGAAGGATACAGATGGTACGAATTCCAGATTACTTGGTCTTCGGGCCGGGACTGACTGTTTTGGAGTTCAATCCATTCCTGATACAACATATCGAAAATCATGCCCGTACTGTTGATTCTTGCCTTTCGACTTGCTCTTCTTATCTCGTGTGAAGCACAGTGAAAGAACAAGACGGAGATTTCGCATGGCAAGGCAATCCGCTCGTCAGAAATAGTGAGATGTGTGTGTGTGGTATCTCTATGCTCTTAAAGGGTATAGATGCTGGAAATCCCTCCTCCTTGAATCGGATGAGTCTGGTCGAATTCACTGCCCTCTAGAGCTGTCCATAGTTACGGGAATATAGGAATGAATCGATCGGGTCCCCACTCTCTTTCTATTGCCATTGCCACTGATTCTCTTTCTATTGAAATTTTCATGACATTGAATTCTATCGATCGTACTGGATGGTGAAATCGTCTACGAATCATTGTAGAGTGGTGAGTATCATTGACATGGATTATAGACTGAGACAGGACCACTTCATATTGGATTGATGCTTAGATAATTGAATTGACCGAGAGTACTTCCATCCATAGCATTCCAGAGCCATGCCGCTTATTGAACTCTTGAATTCCCTATGCTTCCATCGAACCTACTCTTTATCCTCGTAGCAGAGAAGCCCTACAAAGCTTGGCGGAATAACATCTCTTTGAACTCTCGTAACGAGAAAGAGCACATTCGAAATGAAAATAGAATGAGAAATACTCCTAAAGGCCTTGACCACGACTTGCTTGCTCTTCAATCGCATTGAATGAACTTCTCGTAACCATAACCATAGAAGAAAGGCCCTTTTTAGGGTTATAACCTAGACGTGTATCGCTCACATTCACATTTCGGGGTTAAGAACAAACACGGACTTCTAAGCTTGACAGAGTTTCAGAAGGTAGAAGAGTGCACCGAGATGTCAAATCTTCCTATTCATTGATTCCACTGGTACAATCTAGAATGTCGTATATGAAAAAGAAAACGCGGACGATTGTCAGTACTTAATTAATTCAATTCGATCATGTCGTCCTGCCCAATCTTTCTTTTGAATGGATTCTCTGGATTGGGAATGATGAGTACTACCTTTCTTTCCCGAGTTGAAAGCATAGGAAAGCTGCTAGCTCGCTATGCTCCTGCTGTCATATAGGGTTATGTCTCTCAACCGCTTACCGAATCACGCTCCTAATACCATCCTTTTCGCTGCGAAGTCTGAGTAAAGTCTATGCAAGCCCAAGGAGATAGAGTCGCCCTTTTGTTTGCTTTATAAGACCCCAGGCTATATCCTTAGTTTCTGGCGGAGACCCGGATTCTGTCTCTCTTATCCAACCAACAATAGATGTACAGGAGCCTTAGTGAAAGTGGAGTCTCTCGTCTGGTTGCTCCTAGTGAAAGTGGAGTCTCTCGTCTGGTTGCTCCTAGTGAAAGTGGAGTCTCTCGTCTGGTTGCTCCTAGTGAAAGTGGAGTCTCTCGTCTGGTTGCTCCTAGTGAAAGTGGAGTCTCTCGTCTGGTTGCTCCTAGTGAAAGTGGAGTCTCTCGTCTGGTTGCTCCTAGTGAAAGTGGAGTCTCTCGTCTGGTTGCTCCTAGTGAAAGTGGAGTCTCTCGTCTGGTTGCTCCTAGTGAAAGTGGAGTCTCTCGTCTGGTTGCTCCTAGTGAAAGTGGAGTCTCTCGTCTGGTTGCTCCTAGTGAAAGTGGAGTCTCTCGTCTGGTTGCTCCTAGTGAAAGTGGAGTCTCTCGTCTGGTTGCTCCTAGTGAAAGTGGAGTCTCTCGTCTGGTTGCTCCTAGTGAAAGTGGAGTCTCTCGTCTGGTTGCTCCTAGTGAAAGTGGAGTCTCTCGTCTGGTTGCTCCTAGTGAAAGTGGAGTCTCTCGTCTGGTTGCTCCTAGTGAAAGTGGAGTCTCTCGTCTGGTTGCTCCTAGTGAAAGTGGAGTCTCTCGTCTGGTTGCTCCTAGTGAAAGTGGAGTCTCTCGTCTGGTTGCTCCTAGTGAAAGTGGAGTCTCTCGTCTGGTTGCTCCTAGTGAAAGTGGAGTCTCTCGTCTGGTTGCTCCTAGTGAAAGTGGAGTCTCTCGTCTGGTTGCTCCTAGTGAAAGTGGAGTCTCTCGTCTGGTTGCTCCTAGTGAAAGTGGAGTCTCTCGTCTGGTTGCTCCTAGTGAAAGTGGAGTCTCTCGTCTGGTTGCTCCTAGTGAAAGTGGAGTCTCTCGTCTGGTTGCTCCTAGTGAAAGTGGAGTCTCTCGTCTGGTTGCTCCTAGTGAAAGTGGAGTCTCTCGTCTGGTTGCTCCTAGTGAAAGTGGAGTCTCTCGTCTGGTTGCTCCTAGTGAAAGTGGAGTCTCTCGTCTGGTTGCTCCTAGTGAAAGTGGAGTCTCTCGTCTGGTTGCTCCTAGTGAAAGTGGAGTCTCTCGTCTGGTTGCTCCTAGTGAAAGTGGAGTCTCTCGTCTGGTTGCTCCTAGTGAAAGTGGAGTCTCTCGTCTGGTTGCTCCTAGTGAAAGTGGAGTCTCTCGTCTGGTTGCTCCTAGTGAAAGTGGAGTCTCTCGTCTGGTTGCTCCTAGTGAAAGTGGAGTCTCTCGTCTGGTTGCTCCTAGTGAAAGTGGAGTCTCTCGTCTGGTTGCTCCTAGTGAAAGTGGAGTCTCTCGTCTGGTTGCTCCTAGTGAAAGTGGAGTCTCTCGTCTGGTTGCTCCTAGTGAAAGTGGAGTCTCTCGTCTGGTTGCTCCTAGTGAAAGTGGAGTCTCTCGTCTGGCATATATAGCATCCCTCCACCTCTTAACTCACCTCTCACGTTGCAAACTAGTCTAGCCTGAGAGCTATGAACTACAGAACAACGGAAAAGTACCTTGGCAAGAGAGAACAACGCAAATCTCATAAAAGTAGCGCTAACGTATGAGTGGTCTTCATTACGTTATTAGTTTTCACAATTTCCATGATTTCTCTCTGCTGGCTTTCTCTATTTTTCTCTTATGTAACTCTTCTCTGTCCGAGCAGGTAAGAATAAGAAGAACGGCGGCAAAAGAAAGCGTAAGAAGTTATCTATAGAGGATTGTAACCCTATTGATGAGGTGCCACTTCAGAGTTTTCCATCACTACACTAGAATCAGGGATTGAATGGGCATAATTCCCAGAAGAAGGAAGCATCCAAGATCTTTAGATAAAGGGAGACTACCGACCTTCTAGGATAGGATCGAGGGCGGAATCCGGAGAAGATCAAAGAAAGACCAGATTCCATAGTTACGGATTCATTCTTTCCACCCATCCAAACAAACCTAAAACCGATGCTCGTAATGGCGGGTGTTTCGTTTGTGTTAAGGCGTCAAAGAAAAGAAAGAGAGAGAGAGATGATCTTGTCTAACAATTCGAAGAAGAATAAGAAAGATGATATAGGGGTATTTTCCTAAATTCTTATGATCGGCTCTATTCGTCAAAAGGTTGGTAGTTTTTGGTATATCCAGTTCAAAAGCATAAGAAAGTTTGATACCTGATCACAAGTTGGAATCTCTCTCTGATTTAGTACCTTTTGTTTGATTCACCCTGTTGAGTTGTACTAGGGTTGGTGAGGGAGAGAAGAAGATAGGTTGGTGCCCTTAATCCTCGAGGGAGAGAAGAAGATAGGTTGGTGCCCTTAATCCTCGAGGGAGAGAAGAAGATAGGTTGGTGCCCTTAATCCTCGAGGGAGAGAAGAAGATAGGTTGGTGCCCTTAATCCTCGAGGGAGAGAAGAAGATAGGTTGGTGCCCTTAATCCTCGAGGGAGAGAAGAAGATAGGTTGGTGCCCTTAATCCTCGAGGGAGAGAAGAAGATAGGTTGGTGCCCTTAATCCTCGAGGGAGAGAAGAAGATAGGTTGGTGCCCTTAATCCTCGAGGGAGAGAAGAAGATAGGTTGGTGCCCTTAATCCTCGAGGGAGAGAAGAAGATAGGTTGGTGCCCTTAATCCTCGAGGGAGAGAAGAAGATAGGTTGGTGCCCTTAATCCTCGAGGGAGAGAAGAAGATAGGTTGGTGCCCTTAATCCTCGAGGGAGAGAAGAAGATAGGTTGGTGCCCTTAATCCTCGAGGGAGAGAAGAAGATAGGTTGGTGCCCTTAATCCTCGAGGGAGAGAAGAGGATAGGTTAGTGACCTTAATCCTCGAGGGAGAGAAGAAGATAGGTTGGTGCCCTTAATCCTCGAGGGAGAGAAGAAGATAGGTTGGTGCCCTTAATCCTCGAGGGAGAGAAGAAGATAGGTTGGTGCCCTTAATCCTCGAGGGAGAGAAGAAGATAGGTTGGTGCCCTTAATCCTCGAGGGAGAGAAGAAGATAGGTTGGTGCCCTTAATCCTCGAGGGAGAGAAGAAGATAGGTTGGTGCCCTTAATCCTCGAGGGAGAGAAGAGGATAGGTTAGTGACCTTAATCCTCGAGGGAGAGAAGAAGATAGGTTGGTGCCCTTAATCCTCGAGGGAGAGAAGAAGATAGGTTGGTGCCCTTAATCCTCGAGGGAGAGAAGAAGATAGGTTGGTGCCCTTAATCCTCGAGGGAGAGAAGAAGATAGGTTGGTGCCCTTAATCCTCGAGGGAGAGAAGAAGATAGGTTGGTGCCCTTAATCCTCGAGGGAGAGAAGAAGATAGGTTGGTGCCCTTAATCCTCGAGGGAGAGAAGAAGATAGGTTGGTGCCCTTAATCCTCGAGGGAGAGAAGAAGATAGGTTGGTGCCCTTAATCCTCGAGGGAGAGAAGAAGATAGGTTGGTGCCCTTAATCCTCGAGGGAGAGAAGAGGATAGGTTAGTGACCTTAATCCTATAAGACCTAGGCACTTAGGCGGGGAACAATCACATACCTAGTGCTCTAAACTCGTAGCCAAATCGAGTGTTCTTTCGAGCTCCCCTTGCCTGTTGAAGAGAGCTACCCACATAGACTAATGAGTAACCGAACCTCCAACGTATGACTTATTCACTGAACTCTAAAGCAACTCGCATTAGCACAATGGCTTTTGTACTTCACAGTGGAGAGAGGTTCGTTCTTAGCTGTAGTTCATAAGAAAGTCAGTCTCTAGTGGCTCTGTGTCGATTAAGGCGAAAGGAAGAGTCGCGTTGCTGTGCTTTCGTCTTACACCTAAGCTTGTCGGACTCGCTCAAAGCACCGGACTAAGAATTGATCTTGTGTGTTCTCTTTCTTTTTCTTGTTCCGTTACAGAGGCATCTCGTTTTCTCTTTTCTATACTATACGGGGGCTACTCTACTTGATACGATCCAGCTTGCAAGTATAGTCGGGTATTATAGCGAGATAGGAGACTCAAACTCACTAACACGTAAAGGTTCACTCGCTAACGCACAAGGTCGAACTCTAAATTCACCCATTTCATCTGAATGACAACTAAACGAATAGTGCGGAACCTCACTCCGGAACTCACTCTCAGACTCCTGACTTGTTGAACGACCTTACTTATTGAACGAATAGAGTAAAGGCTGCTAACCTAAGTATGAGCATTAACCATCAGTGGCGAACTCAACTCAACAAGCAATACAGATTTCCTTCAGTAAACTTGACTTATTCCCACGAATGGAATGGAATATTTGTCACTGATTCCATAATTAGGTAACATCACTCTAAACTAACTTATGACTTGTTGAACTCAGCTAGGAAAAAGAACCCTATTAAGCTTATTAAGCGAGATTAAGACCCTATACAGCTTATTTAGCAAGTTCCAGAAGCGGAATAGATGCGAAACTCCCAAACTGATTGGGAGCATAGGAACCCGACCGCGCTTGCTATCTTTCTTTCGCCGATTGGCAAGGCATCATTTGACTCAATAATTCCAATCTCAATGCATATGCGCTATTAGTGTACCATCTTTTGATTGGCACGAGGAGTTGCCTTCTCTATAGTAATATGGAATGGATAAATGGAAACCAGAAGCACGCATGATTGGGGTCTTCGTGGTCTGAGATATATCAGTCAATACTAATGTTTCTCAAAGCGACACTTCTGCCTTCTGTGGTAATAATGGATCAAAAAAAGGAAACTTCTCTGCCTGGACACAAGAAACAAGACTTGCTACTTTCTACGTTACTTGATACTTGAGACTTCTTGAGCATGAAAGAAAAACCCTTACTTAAGCATTAGCTTATTTAGCAAGAAACAAGTGTGTTAGAAGGCAATCAAGTGTTCCATAAAGTCAGAAACTCACTCCCTAACCCTTACCGCAAAAGGGTGAATTCACTAGTACATACGTATGAGAAGGGCACCCATAATTCAGGAAAGTCAAAAAACGAACCTAACACGTTAGCACCCCTGTACCCTACACACAAGAATGGAATCCAGAAGGTAAGGTGCGAAACCCTTATTGCACCCAAACACCATAAGCCTAACACATGCACAAACTCTGCGACTTTAGGCCTTGAGCCAAGTATAATAGCTAGAATATGATGTACACAACCAACTAATGTCAGAAAATAACAAAACAATGTCATTAAGTAACAAAACACTGCTTTTGTCCTATTGCTCTATGCTTTCCCTAACCCATTGAATATCGGCACCCAAGCTACCATAATGATTCTGTCGGCACCCAAGCTACGGCACCCAAGCTACCTACCATAATGATTCTTTTTATTCCCAAGCTTGCTCTTATTTCATTTTCTCTAGATGGTGGCCCCTACTCCATAATTAAGTAAAACCAGAAGAGCATTTCTTCGTTTAATCACTAAGCCTTAGCGAGTTCATGCCAGCTTAGCGAGTTCGCGTAAGGGTCAACGGTACAGGTTAACTATACATACTTTCTTTGCAACTTACTTATACTGGAACTACACATTCTTTTCGAATGGAATTCTTTGTTCTTTTTTGACTTCTCAATTCCTGGCGAACTCCATTTCCATATTACTGCCAGCTATATCTGAATAGGAATGTGACAGAGCAGCTCATCTCGCAAACAGGGAATCCATCTCTTTCTTGTCTTGCACCTAGGAACCCTAGAAAAGATCGACCAGTAACACATTTGAGCCTAGAACCAATGGCCTGGCCGGGGTTGATGCAATTTCACAATTCAGATTCCGGTTTTCTCCTACATAGCATTCCCAAAAAGGGTCATATTCCTTAGGAGGGTGAGAGAGATGAAATTACAGGCTTTGAAGCAAGTGATGAAGTCTAGTTTGGGGCAGAATCGAGTATTGTACTGGCTATTAGTCATTAGTGGAAGCAAAAGCTAGGGGAGCTCAATTAGCGCAAGAAATAAGTGTGTTAGAGAGTTCAGGTGATTGTTCCGCTTCCGCTCCTTGTCGATAGAGGTGATTCGCTGTTGGGTCATAATCAACATAATCAAGGTAAACTTCTTGTCTTGCCCTAGTTCTTTGTGTTCTTTGTAATTCATATGAGTTTGTAGTTCGAGGTGCGTTAGCTTACTTGACTTTACCCGGGGTGGGTGCCTATTGCCTATCAAACTCAGATCTTTCTTTTTGTTCGAAGATCCTTATTCAGTTGAAACATATAGAAATACCAGTAATTAGAAGCATTAGTAGTTTCAAGATATGGATTAGAGGATGGAGTCGGATCTGGCTGGATATGCGGAATTGCCAACAAGAAATAACCTATTCTACGATCGGGGAGTAATAAGCTCTTTGCCGATTATCGACAACATGGGAAGAGATTGGTCATCGAAAGCTGGAATGACAATTCTCTTTCTTTTTAGACAAGCCAGGATGCCACAATTAAGTAAATGAAACAAGTCTCAAATTGGATCAAGAACAATTGACTCTTCTCTTATTCTTAAGCGATAGGGCTTGGATTCTATTGAAGGATAGTTGGTTCGACTTGCTCATATATACTACGACAAGAAAAATACTTACTTTGAATAATAAGAAGGTAAGCAAAAAAGCCAAATTGAGACCAGATCAAACTAGCCTGCTCAGCGAGAGTAGGTTCTCCTCTCTATCCTCTACTTGTAAGAAATCCTGTCACTATCCTCTCTATCCTCTGCTTGTAAGAAATCCTGTAATGTAACTAAAAGAAATGCAAACAAGCTACTACTTACCCTAAAACAGAGGACTGAGCTTCAACAGAACAAGTCACCCTATTCTAATACTGACTAATAGGAGTTAGCGTTAAGTAACTTGTTAGTAGTTCAATTCCATACCGGTACCTGAGTTCGGAGTGCAATTCCATACATAGGAGTTCTACTCGACCTAGAGCTACAGCACCAACCGTAGCAATGAACCTAGACTTAACGAACACCCGAACAAAACTGGAAATCTAACTTCCAGCTTCAAAGCAAGTAAGAGAGTATTACCTTAACCGCTAAGGCATTCGCAAAATTAGGACTCGGTAATAACTCGTTATTCCTTAAAGTCTAACATCGATTCATTTTTCTTTATATAGGAGAAAAGATTGCCAACTTTGGACAGCTTCTTAAGACAAAAGTCCAGCACCGCTTAACTCGCACACTCTAACTCCAATAAAAGGAGCTAGGCTGTAAACAAACCCGGATAATGAGGTTGATGCTTTAACACCTGATTGACCTGATTCCTAACCTGCTTCTAAAACAGCTCCATCTTATGCTTCATCAACTGAGTCAAGAGACACACTCGCTTCCTAAGTAATAACGGCCAAGCAACATAGTTAGTATCTGCTAGGTATAATGGATCTTCTGCTGGGTATAATGGATCTTCTGGTCTTATGTTTCCTTAGGTCGAGCCCACATCTAGCTTCTCTTCCTTAGGAATAATGAAAGTGTGAACGGATCTGGTAGTTGCTAGCAGAGGAAAGAAAAGGCCAAAGCTTGGTACTAGGGTGGCCTAGAAATGTATTTGACATGGTCAAGAGCTTGTTCTTTCGTGCTTTCTCTTTAGCTTGGCTCTTTTGTAGGCATGGTAGAAAGATGAGGAGCAAACTAGAGCATCAAAGAAAAACAGACAACTACGCGAACTTAGCCCTGTAGTGAAGAAGCTTGACCGACCTCCTTTTCTTTTCCACTGATGTCGAATTGAATGAAAAAGTATCGAGTTGGCAATCGACCCCTCCTGTTTAGCTGAGTACAAATAGAGAGTGGGGTTTTGGCTAGGCCCAGGTCAGTGAGCCAATTCGTAGATCATAAAATAGGCGCTATACCTCTATACTCAATCGACCAGGGGTATTATCTATCTCACTACATAATAGAGGGCACCCTAAGAGAAATGCAGAATCAAGCCTTTCCCCAATATGCTCGACATCTCATTTAGGGACCGAAGCTACATAACCTTGTTGAACATCCAAGAACTACATAGTTGGCTATAGGCACCCGATGTACTTGATTTCTTGATTTCTTTATTGACTTAACAAGTAGTACAAGTCCTTCAAGTGTAGTTCGGAAGTCAACTACAAGCATAAGGTATTGCAGGAACTGGGCATTCTACTTACTTTAACAAAGGTCAATCAATAGGAACTGGGCATTCTACTTACTTTAACAAAGGTCAGAATTCCACTCATAAGACAGAGAATGAAACAAGGTAGTAAAAGAATTCAACCAGTTCTATTACTAGACGTGGCCGATTGGTCATATCCATTCCCTTAACAGACATACCTCAAAGCCTACTCTCCGGTGGGACCAGCAAGATAGGGACAAAAATGGAGGTCCACGGTGCTTCACTTCATCTTTCGGCTTTACCAATTAGATGTTTTGAATGTCATTTCCCATCCAACTACCTTTGTGGGGTAGGGTTGTGTTTCACTTCAATTGACTAGCTAATCTTTAGCGCCACAGTAGTAGTGTCTTGGTGGACTTGCACAACAAGCAAGAGGTAGATCGAATGCAGCTCGAACAAGCAAATCACTTACTGGAGTTACAGGGTGCCTAAAGTCAAAGAAAGGAAAGGTGATTGATTGGCTTGACTTTCATCGTATAAAGAAGAAGATCTCTTTCTTTTCGAATGCCCAGCTTAAGGCTAAAGAATCAGCTGTTTCAAGATCCGGTGCTCTTGCTTTTGCTGTTGCTGATAGTAATCTTCGTCCTGTCATAACTCTAATAATGGACAAGTGCTTCCTCACCTAAACCCCCCGCTGATGATCTTGTTCCTATAGTTGCTGATGATCTTGTTCCTGCCTGTAGTTTGATAGTGATTTCATTCAATGATTAATTAATGATTTGTAATTAATGATTTGTAAACTTCCCACTAATTCAAAGTAAGTAATTGTACACACAAAGAACTAGAAAGAAAGCGTAAAATGCTTACAAATGAACTAGGAACTGACTCTTTTGATTACTCAAGTAGAAGTGCAGTGCTCGACTGACTGTCTGCAAGAGTTGCCACTCGTTATTTATAGAGACGAGGGAGTTTCTAAAACTAGGGGCATAAAACATGAGGCACCCCTGGTATTGTAAAACTAGTACTGTATGAATGGCTCCCCAAGGCTCAGTTCACGATTACTTCTAGGCTAAGTTATTCTAAAAGGACTGCCAGCTTACTGGCCTCTGCCACTTAGTCCTTTAGATGCTAAAGCTTGGCGTTCTTTGGGCAACATCTTTAGTTAGGACCAAGGCTCTTTCCAATTGGGTGTCTTGTTGCATGACAGTTGGTAGCCAATCATTGTACCAGTTGTGCCTTCCAGCTCCTCTTCGTTGGTATTCTTCTCTCTTGAGCTTGTGAATATCCCTGTATTGTTGTAGTGACTCGATGGCCCTCTTGGCTGCTTCCTTTTGTAGTGAGTGGAGCTTTCTCTCGATTTTGTCCATGTTGCCAAGTAGTATTCCTTGTCGCGTTTGTGTTCTGAGCCTTTCGAGCTCATCTGAATATTTTTGTAGGATGCTATGATCCTATGGGCTATCTGGTTCAAGAAAGCCGCTGCCTTCGGGTTGGGCTTTTCTTTTAGTACTTGGGCTGCTCCTGCCATTAGCGATAGGGGTTCCTTCTGTTCGTCTATCCATCCTGTAGTCAACAGAACATTGATTAGTCATGAAAGGGAGTCGGCTAGGATGTTACTTGATCCCTCGATGTGTTCGAACTTAACATCGACCCCGCTCCCTGTGATGTAGTCCACGAATGTCATCCATCTGACCCTAGATGGTTTGTTTTGTGCTGATGTATTGAAGAAGCTTATGATGGCCTGGTAGTCTGTTCTTATCAGTATCTCCTTTTTATCTAGAAAGTATATTTTCAGGGCTTCTAGAGTTTTCATAACAGCATGCATTTCTGTGTCAATTGTGGATTTGATCAGGTTGAACTTTCCACTGGCGTATGCGCATATTTTTTCCGTGCTTCTTGGGTCATTTTTATTCTCCTTCCATTTGCATATTCCTCCCCATCCTTCCATGCATCCATCTGTTTCCAGGATGATGTGGCAGTCTGGTGGGGGTACTTCCAGGTCTGGTAGATTTCGAACTTTCGTCTTGATTTCCTTTACTAACTTTCAGTCATGCTCATTCATTCTTTTTTCTCCTGTAGGACTTATTTTTGAGTAAAGTGGTCCTAACAGACTTCCTAAGTTAGGTATGTAATTTTTGGCATAGTTCAGGATTTCCTAACCAGGCTCTCAATCCTTTTTTGGACGTCAAGTTTTCCTCTTCAAACTCCACTATTTTTCTAATAATGTGTGGTTGGAGTTTTATCTTTGAATTCCCTAGTACTGCTCCTAGGAATTCTATTTCCTTAACAGCAATTTTCATTTTTGTGGGGCTTAATATAAGCCTATTTTTCCGGCATATGTATAGCATTTCATATAAGTGTTTTGCATGTTCTTTGTCATTTTTTGAAAATACTAGAATATCATCTATATATACTGCTATAAATTGTTCTGTACCTTTGAAGCAGTCATCCATTTTCCTTTCGAATATAGCTGGTGTGTTTTTCAAACCGAAAGCCATTACCAGCCATTCATAAGGTCCGTCTGGTACCTAGAATGCTGTCCATGCTATAGAATCAGGGTGCATTGCTACTTGATGGAAACCAGATTTTAAATCAAATTTGGAGTAGATTGTACTGTTGCTGACCTTTTTCATGATGGTGTTTATTCCCGGGAGGCTATACTGGTCTTTTTCTGTTATGTCGTTCAGCCTTTTGTAGTTGAAGACCATCCTTTCTTTTCCCTTCTTTTCCTGTCCTGTGCTGGGGTCAACGGTTGTTCCAGAGTTAACTATTATTGCGGTTGTTCTATGCTTACTTTTGCTGGGCTGAATTACCCCTAGGCTTACTAGGGCTTGCACGTGTTTGGAGAATGATTCCTTCATCTAGGGGGTCAGGTGCTTTAACGGTTTGTCTTCTATGATGAAGTCTGGATTTTTGATCTCCAGTTTGCAGGTGATTTTGTTCTTCTCCCAATGCTGCAGCGGATTTTCTCCTACGTATCCTTGGGCCTTTAGTTCCTCCAGTATGCTTCCAAATCTGGCCCTTAGATCCTTCATGTCCCTCTGAGGTTCTGCTGAGTAGTAAACTGCCTCCTGGATCTGAATATAGTCTTCTTCTTCTAGGTTTAGCTCTTCTATTGCTGCTACTGCTAGGACATATGGTAGTGTATTAACAGTTGTTAGGTTTTTATAAAAGGTAACTATGTTACCTTTTATCCTTACTCCTCCCTGCATTGACCTAATGAAGTTACATCCAATGATCATTTGGATGTCGTCTCCCAATTTCATGGCAAATGCGTAGGTATAAGGGATTCGAAAGATGTTATCCCCTATTATCATTTTTCCTCCTTTTAGTTTTCTGTCTGCTGTTGCTTTGGAGGTGATTCCGCTGAAATGTACCAGGAAGGGATTATTTTCCAACGCTGCTTCTGGTACGGCCTTGTCGTCTATACAGCATGTCGTTGCTCCTGTATCTAGTATAGCATTGGCGTAGAACTTGGGTACTCCGGGTATTTCAATTTGTACCTTTAGATTGAATAACATGTTCTTTGCCTTTCTTGTGTTGCTTGATTCGGCGGTGAGGATCTTCTGTGTTTCTTCTGCCAGGAGTACGTACATTTCCTTCTTGTTCTCCTCCTTGAGTTTTTGGATTTCCTTTTGAAGGTCCACCCTTTCTAGTCTCAGCCTATCAACTTCCAGGTTTTCCTGTTCAATTTCCTGGTATTTTTCCTTTAACTTCTTAATTTCCTCTTTGAGGTGCAGGTTTTCTTTGATTATTGAGATCATCTGTTGTTGTGACTCCACAAGCTCTTTGCCTTTTTCCTTTTCCATTTGTAAGGCTCCTTTTAGCTTTCGTATCTCTGCTTCACAATGAGTAATATATCCTTGCTGTTGTTGGAGCAGAGGTTTTGTTTCGTACCTGACTGGTTCTTCGGTGGCTACTGGTGTTCTTTTGTCGAAATAATATAGGCTACACATTCCACAAGATGTCGCTCGACAAAGTGGGCAGTGCCTTCTGTGTTTCTGTTGTGAGATTCTCTTGCAGTAGATACATCTCTCCAGATCTATCGATAATGCTTCATTAATTCGCCATACATGTTGGCATTCGGCGATTCCTTGTGAGACTTGGATCATGGCCCTGTGCCCTGTATTAGGTCCTAGCCACCATGTCCTGCCATCTTCTATTAGTGCAAACATTTTATGGGTAAAAGGGTGCATACCCTATTGTAGATCTTCCACATCTTCTCCTTCAAAGATCGAATAGATAGCATCACTTTGGTCATCCCCTTCATCGACCGAGATTATTTCGTAATCTTGTGGGAGGTCCAATTGTTCAAACATAGCTACCCTTTTGATGTCTTTGTGGTCGTTAGGGCATTCTCATGCAAAATGCCCTTCTTCCCCGCAAAGGTAACATTTGCACCTCTTGTTTCTGACCAGGTGCTTCCTTTTCTCAATTCTTGCATGAGTTGGGTGCGGCTTGCCCTTATATGTTATGGACTTACGTACCCCATACTTTCTTTTTGGTTTGTTGTAGTATCCTGGGATGGGTATCTCGCTGTAGAAAGATAAGTTTTTGAGTGCCCTTTTGAATGTTGCGTCCTTGCATTCGTTCTCCAGATACTTGTATGAGAATAAAATTCTGGGGATTACTCCTATGGTGTTTCCCCTGTATTTTACTTCAAATACTTCCTTAATCTTTTTACCGAGTTCCCCAGGCATCTTGGACCATAATTTTTCTGATAATTTAGGGCTCGTGAATAATCTTCCAGTTTTTGATGCTAATCTCAAGTAGTCGTTGAGAAACTGGATAATATTCTTCAGGTTGCTGCATGTAAGTCTTTCTAGGTTCCTGTTTGCCTCTTCTTGCGCCCCGGTGGATCCCTGAAACGGATCTTAAAGAATAAAAATAGTTCTTAATTGGGAGAGTATATTTTGAGTATCTCCCGCTCCGTCTGCATTGGCTAATAGCAGTTGATATTCTTTTGGGTACGCCATTCTCCATTGTATCCAGGCTAGCTTCTCTTATTCCCCTAATAAATTTTCGATAAATTCCATCTTTGCTTGAGGATCTGTGAATCCTTGAAGAGAAACCAGGTTTTTTGTGATTGATTCCCATCTCATAAATACTTCGTCAAACATTCCGAGCTGCGTTGGTATTATAAACATGGCTCCTTGCTGTTGGAATGCTGATGGCAAATTCTAGGCTTCTGAGAAGTCCTTTGCCTTAAACCTGGGTTGCCTAGTGTATCCCTTAAAGGTTGGCCTTTGACTCATTAACTCCACATTTACTGCTGGGGGATAGTTTGCTGGTCCCATGGTGGAATCTGTGGGTGGTTTGTAGTTGGATACAGCTGAGGAGGGGTATACCTGTTGGTTAAGTTTTGCAAGTTGTGGGTATTCGGCTTCCCACTCTTCCTCCATTCTTTGTGTGTACAAGTTTACCCAAAGTAAGTAATTAATGATTTGTAAACTTTGTGTGTACAGTTCCCACATCATGTAGTATTGTGTGTACAAGTTTACAAACCATTTTACTCAGGTTATTACAGCTTCTATTGAATTAGACGCGCTTCCATGTGTTAGGACTCTAGCTAGGAGAGTCCTAATTGATTGCGGCATTCATGTAAAACCTACCTAAGCCGACCCTTATTAAAGAGGTGAAGAGGCCGGCTAGGGTTTGGAGGTTATTTCTTAAAGAAGAATTAGGAGTTGTAAAGGAATAGGAGTCTTGAATAGGAGTCCTATTAGGAGTCTTGAGTAGAAGTCTTAATTGAGTAGGTAGAGTCTTGAGTAAGAGTCCTATTAGGAGTTAGGGTTTAGAAACCCTATAAATAGTCATGTATTCCTACTCTTTTGATAGGCAATAGATGAATCTTTTCCGCAGCCTGTGAGCAGCAACTTGGAGGAAGGAACCCCTATAGAGTTCCAGGAGGTCGATCCCCTAAAGAGATCAACCCCAAGCTTAAAATCTGCAAGGGTTCTAACAGTTGGTATCAGAGCAACGTTCTTGGCATCTCGGTGCCCTTCCACAGCCGCCCAAAGTAATTCCCACAATTGTTTAAAAGATCGTCATCAAATTTCGCCGTCATCTCCACCGCAGATCATCTTTTGATCTCCCCGTGAATTGCAATAGGTTCTGGTTTCCTACCTTACTACTGGTGCAATTTAGTTATCTTTATTCGAAAATCTAAAAAAAAAAAAATTTGTTCCTATATTGCTGCATAAACTTTTCGTCGCAAAGTTTTCATCTCTACGACGAAAGATACATTGCAGAATTTCAGCCGCATAGCACAGTCTGTTTGATCTTGCTACTACGTTTTCTCTATCCAAATCTCTACGAAATTTTTATGACAGCTTTGACACTTCCTAATAGCAGATTTCTCTTTGGTTTTGTCAAAAAATTCCTAATATAAACCATTGATCTTTTACGTCTAATCTGCTATACTTAAAAATCTGCACTATAAAATTTCAGCCGCATAGCATAGTTTGTTTGATCTTGCTATTACATTTTTTCTATCCAAATCTCTACAAAATTTTTATGATAGATTTGATACTTCCTAACAGTGGATTTCCTTTTGGTTTTATCAAAAATTATCAATATAAACCACTGGTCTTTTACGT
Organism: Musa balbisiana; assembly: GCA_004837865.1. NCBI lineage: Eukaryota > Viridiplantae > Streptophyta > Magnoliopsida > Zingiberales > Musaceae > Musa > Musa balbisiana. Next base: position 20,724,627 of record CM017190.1, on the reverse strand, counting down.
CCAATCTGCTACACTTCAAAATCTGTGCTGCAGAAAATTTCAGCCGCATATTGTTGCCTTAACCGATCTATTTGTAATCTTTTTTGAACGAAATTTTCTCTACACTTTATAGATCATCTTGGCTTCCATCTAAGATTGATCTGTTGAGGAGTATATCTCTAAAAACAATTTTGTATTGCTGCAAATTTTCATCACAAACCGTTGAAATTTTTCGACGAGAATTCTGCTATCGCAACTTACACCAATTTCCTTGCTATTATACTGCTGAAATTTTCTTGATTAAATTGGACATCCTTCATATAAACTGAGATTTTGCTGCCAATTCCCTCCTCAAATCTCTCAAGTTTTTGATGAAAATTTCATCGAGAATCCGCTGTTTCTTCAATGATAATTCTGCTCTTACAAGATAACACAATTCTGCAGCAAACTTCCACCGATTTCTATCGAACCTTTGCTGCCATCTACCACAGATCTAAAACCTTCATCGGTAGCCCTAAAACTCCACCAAACCACACCCTCAAACTGCACCCAAAACTGCCACAAAACAAGCCTAAACCGCAGCCTACATCCACCAATCCACCAACCCTTTCGACCATCACTTCTCTCAACCCATACTTGCCTTTAACCCGACAACAAAAGAGAGATCTAAACATCACAGATTTGGAGGCATATTCTATGGCATCTAGGGAGGCAATCAATGCTAAATTCGAAGCCTTGGAGGCGCGAATGGAGGATAAGATTCGGACTCTCTTTACCGAACTCAGTTTGGGCCAACCACTAAGCTCGAAGAAATCACATCAAGGAGAGAGCTCTAACCAATCGCACCAAGCCCGAAGAGATGACTTCCAAGAGAGGAGAGGTTCAATGACTGATCTCAACTATCCACGAATGAGGGTGGACTTCCCTAGATGGGAAGAAGGAGACCCGATTGGTTGGATCTCGCGCGCGGAGCGATATTTTCGGTACCACAAATCTGCGGATGCATCTATGGTGGAAATTGCAGCTATACATCTTGAAGGGGATGCCATACAATGGTTTCACTGGTTTAAATATGCTCATGGAGTTCTCTCATGGCGACAATTCAAAGAAGGACTATTGATCCGCTTCGGACCAACCGATTACGAGAACATTGACGTTCTAGCAAAGATCCGACAAACCTCTACCGTTCGGGAGTACCAAACCAGGTTTGAAATGTTATCTAATCAAACTCGTGATTGGTCTCAAAAACAGCTATTGGGGACCTTCATTAAGGGCTTGAAGCCGGAGATCCGGGGAGAAGTTAAAGCACGACAACCGTACATGCTTATGGCAGCCATCTCTTTCGCACGACATCAAGAGGAGCGATTGAACCATGAAGCCCGAAGAACTAGGATCGCTTCTCAACCTACAATGCAGAAGCCCTCACCCCCCCCTACTATCAATCAAGTTCTTGCACCAAAAATGATGACAAGAGAAGAGCTTCGGGAGCGATCTACAAAGGAGTTATGTTGGCATTGCGACAAGCCGTGGAGCCGCGAGCATCGCTGTAGAAAAGGGAGGCTTCTTATTATTGAACTAGTAGAAGAAGAGGTCATTGAACATCTAGAAGAGAGCTTTGAACATAATGAAAAAGATGTAGAAGAAGAGCCACAACCAACCGACGTTACGGTACACGCATTAGCCGGCTACTCCAACCCGCAAATGATGAAAATTGGAGGCCTTCTCAAACAACAACCGATCACTGTTCTCATCGACACGGGCAGTACTAATAACTTCCTAAATAGTAAGGTTGCTGCTCAGATGGCACTACATATAGAAGGTTGCAGCAAGTTCGATGTAAAGGTTGCTGACGGCAGAATCCTAAAGTGCGACCAAAGATGCCCACAAGTGAAACTATTGCTGCAAGACCAAGAAATTATGACCAATTTCTTCCTCCTCCCTCTTGATGATCATGAGGCCATGCTCAGAATTGAATGGTTGATGACATTAGGTGATGTTTCCTAGAATTTTATGAAACTAATTTTGAGATTTTACAGCAAAGAGAAACAGGTGATTCTACACGGGAAACGTGGGGGCGACGTAATGATGATTTGCACACAACAAATGGAGAAGGTTTTGCATAAAGTATGCAGCGGCTTTTTGGTACAACTTGAGCAGCAAACTAAGGGAGAGCCAATAGAATTTGAAGATCCAAACCTACTTCCTTTGCTTGCTGAATTTTCAGATATATTTGACGAACCGCGCAACCTACCTCTTGCCCATCGACATGATCATTGTATACCGATTCTTCTAGGCAAATCTCCTGCAAATATTTGGCTATATCAACATTCATATCTGCAGAAGGATGAAATAGAAAGGATTATAAAAGAGATGCTCAAAACAGGAGTTATTCGACCATGTTGCAGCCCCTACTCTTCATCAATGCTCTTCGTACGAAAGAAGGACGAAACATGGCGAATGTGCGTTGATTACCGAACCCTCAACGGAATAACCATCAAGGATAAATATCCTATTCCAATAGCATATGAATTGCTAAATGAAAGGGAGCACAAATCTTCACAAAGCTGGACCTTCGATCCGAGTATCATTAAATATGAGGGTGCAAAGAAGATATACCGAAAACTACCTTTTGAACACACAACGACCACTACAAATTTTTGCTTTCTTCACTAGAAGGTGGAATATCTTGGGCATATCATATCAGAGGAATGTGTGATAGTGGACCCCTCTAAAATTGGAGCAATGCAAAACTGGCTGACCTCGAGGAACATAAAATCGCTACGTGGCTTTCTTAGTTTAATAGACTACAACCGCAAGTTCATGAAAAACTATGGAAAGATCAGTGCACCACTTATTCCCTTACTGAAAAAAGATATCTTCCAATGGATGGACAAAGCCTCCGCTGCCTTCGACAAACTTATGGCAGCCATGACGACGACGTCGGTGCTAGCACTACCAAATTTCAACCGACCCTTCATTATTGAGGTCGATGCATCTGGAATCGGAATTGGAGCCATTCTCATGCAAGATTTTCGACTACTCACTAGCAAGGCATTATCTTCCTTCCATCAAAATATATCAACATATGACAAGGAGATGCTTGCCATTGTGCGCGCAGCAACGAGGTGGAGACCCTACTTGATCAGTCAACGATTTCAAATTAAAACTGACCATAAAAGCCTCAAGTACTTTTTGGAGCAAAAGATATCATCCCCTGAGCAGCAAAAATGAGTAAGAAAACTTCTTGGATTTGATTATGAAATAACTTACAAAAAGGGGAAAGAGAATGTTGTTGTAGATGCGCTTTCACAACTACCTGAGCAAGCTAAATTTTCGATCGTTTCACTTTCGACTAGCAACTTCCTTGAGGATATTAAGATGGAATGGCAAGAAGATCCAGAGACTAGTAAGATTATAAAAAAATTGGAGGAAGCACTAAACTCCGTGGCTCATTACAATTGCGACTCAAAAGAATTACGCTATAAGGGATGCATTGTGCTTGTGCCAAATTCTACTTGCATCTTCACAAGCAGATTTTGGATAGAGTTATTCCATATGCAGGGCGCTAAATTGAAAACGAGTACGACGTATCACCCACAAACCGATGGCCAGACGGAAGTGATAAACAGGTGCTTGGAGACAGCCCAAAGCCACCCACCGAATATGACTACCCAAAGAGAACTCCAGACCCAGTTGAGTGTCATTATTAATCGACGGATTGTGACTCGACGACGACGATCCATTACTGAAGTGCTAATACAATGGGTGAACTTACTAGTAGAAGGTGTCACTTGGGAGAACTATGACGACTTGAAGATCAAATTCACAGAAATCATGGATTGTTAGCCTTGAGGACAAGGCTGATTTGAAGAGGGCGGGTCTGTTAGGACTCTAGCTAGGAGAGTCCTAATTGATTGGGGCATTCATGTAAAACCTACCTAAGCTGACCCTTATTAAAGAGGTGAAGAGGCCGGCTAGGGTTTGGAGGTTATTTCTTAAAGAAGAATTAGGAGTTGTAAAGGAATAGGAGTCTTGAGTAGGAGTCCTATTAGGAGTCTTGAGTAGAAGTCTTAATTGAGTAGGAGTCTTGAGTAAGAGTCCTATTAGGAGTTAGGGTTTAGAAACCCTATAAATAGTCATGTATTCCTACTCTTTTGATAGGCAATAGATGAATCTTTTCCGCAGCCTTTAAGCAGTAACTTGGAGGAAGGAACCCCTATAGAGTTCCTGGAGGTCGATCCCCTAAAGAGATCAACCCCAAGCTTAGAATCTGCAAGGGTTCTAACACCATGTTAATCCACTATTGTAGTTAATGATAACTCTAGCAAAGCAAAACTTCATCCTTGCAAGCAATCCCTGAAGATTTAATCACAAAGTTATCAAACCTCAACTTAGGTCCTGCAGAAAGGCCTAAGGAAGCCAAAGGAAAGATACTTGTCTTTAGAGACCCTATCAAAATCTTACAAGAAGTTAAGAAATGACTACCAGAGCGTAGGAACAAAGAACATCCACGTCACAAACCCTAGTCGAAGATCAGATCCGAGGCTATAGAAGAAACCAACGAAGGATGTTTAACGCTCAATAGGCAACAAGGCGAATCAGACAAAGAATCTTTAGCGATGCAAACACTAATCTGCAAGTACTTGAACAACAGATTGACCCCCAAGTACAATTAAGGCTATCCATGAGGGAAAGAGTAGCCATAGCACCAGCTGAGGTGCTTTATCATTCAAGAAGGGACGATGCCCACCATCGAGTATATGTGCATAGGTAAAAAAAACCTATGTTGGTCACACAAAACCAAGAAGACAGGCAATTTATTCAGGAAGAAAGTTTTGACCAACTACAAAGGAGTCATATGAGATACATACACTTGGGAATCCTCCAAGTATGAGTGCAAATTCTCCCTAGGCAAGAAGAAGGGACACTAGCCTTACTGGTGTTCCGAGACAATAGGTGGACCGATGACAGATCCATCATCGCAACTATGGAGGTAGACCTAACTAGAGGAAGCCAGTTAGTCTATGTAATTCCCGATACCATGATGACCATCGGTGACTTCTACCGAAATATACAACTATCGATCCTCACCAGAGGATATGATACATGGCAAAATGGTGAAGCAAACCTGCTAATCACCAGAGGGATGGTAGGGCGACTTTCAAATACCCCGAATGTCGCCTTCGCTTATGAAATTTCAGGGGTGGTGGAGTACCTCACTAGCCACGGCGTCCAAGCACTACCGGGACGAAGGTATTCTACAGCAGAACTGCAAGGAAGGGATTGGATCATCTGGCCGGCACAGGCCACAATCCCTATGCAACCATCGGAGGTTAGGAGCAGGAACTTCATAGATGGAAGAGTATCCATAAGCTTTTCGGATTACAAGGCAGTATCAACATCAAGTCGCCTGAGCTACAACGGCAATGATAATGAAGCCTTCAACGACGAAGAAGAAATCTGAAACCACACATTAGCAGTATTAATCTCAGATGATGAGGAAGACAATGCAGAACAATTATGCAATAACCTGAACTGCTATTTTCAGGATGATTGCGATTTGAACGGGGAGAGGGAAATGCCATACCCCCAACAATACAAAAACGAGATTATAGCGACAGGAACGGAGGAAGAGTGGGAAGCCGAATACCCACAACTTGCAAAACTTAACCAACAGGTATACTCCTCCTCAACTGTATCCAACTACAGACCACCCACAGATTCCACCATGGGACCAGTAAACTATCCCCCAGCAGTAAATGTGGAGTCAATGAGTTAAAGGCTAGCCTTTGAGGGATACACTAGGCAACCCAGGTTTAAGGCAAAGGACTTCTCAGAAGCCTGGAATTTGCCATCAGCATTCCAACAGCAAGGAGCCATGTTTATAATACCAACGTAGCTCGGAATGTTTGACGAAGTATTTATGAGATGGGAATCAATCACAAAAAACCTGGTTTCTCTTCACGGATTCACAGATCCTCAAGCAAAGATGAAATTTATCGAAAATTTATTAGGGGAATCAGAGAAGCTAGACTGGATACAATGGAGAATGGCGTACCCAGAAGAATATTAATGTTAGAACCCTAGCAGATTCTAAGATTCAAATCAAAAGACTTCTTGGAAGCCTGGAACCTTCCATCAGCCCTCCAGCAACAAGGAGCTATGTTTATAATCCCTACACAATTAGGGATGTTTGATGAAGTCTTTATGAGATGGGAATCCATTACCAAAAACCTGGTCTCACTTCAAGGATTTACGGACCCCCTAGCAAAAATGGAGTTTATTGAAAATCTACTTGGAGAATCTGAAAATTGGGCATGGATACAATGGCGCATGGCATATCCAGAAGAATACTAACTACTACTTGCCAACGCAGATGGAGCAGGAGGTACCCAGAATATCCTCTCTCCATTACGAACCATTTTTATCCTAGAAGATCCATTCTAGGGTTCAACCGGAGCCTAGGAAGAAGCTTACAGAGATCTTGAGAGACTTTCCTGCAACAACCTGAAGAATATCATTCAATTCTTGAATGATTACATGAGGCTGGCATCCAAGACGAGAAGACTATTCACCAGCCCGGAGCTATCAGAAAAGTTATGGTCAAAGATGCCCGGAGAATTGGGCAAAAGAATAAAGGAAGCCTTTGAAGCCAAATACAGAGGCAACACTATAGGCGTCATTCCAATGATACTATTTTCATACAAATACTTAGAAGCAGAATGCAAGGATGCGGCATTCAAAAGGGTACTCAAAGACCTATCCTTCTGCAGCGAAATACCCATCCCGGGGTATTATAATAAACCTGAGAGGAAATACGGGATACGAAGATCTACTACCTACAAAGGAAAGCCCCATTCCTCGCATGCAAGGATAGAAAAGAAAAAACACCTGATCAGGAACAAAAGGTGCAAGTGCTACCTGTGTGGAGAAGAAGGCCACTTCGCCTAAGAATGCCCAAACGACAGGCAAAACACAAAAAGAGTAGCCATGTTCGAACAATTGGACCTCCCAGAAGATTATGAAATTATTTCGGTCCAGGAAGGCGAAGATCAGAGCGACGCAATTTACTCAATCTCAGAAGGAGAAGATGTGGAGGATCTTCACCATGATATATAGTCCTTCACTCATAGAATATTCGCCTTAGTAGAAGACAGCAGGACATGGTGGATTGGACCTGAATCAGGCTACAGAGTAAGGGTCCAAGTTTCACAAAGACAGGCGGAATGCAGTCACATCTGGCAGATAAATGAAGAATTACCAGCTAACCTAGAGAAATGCATCTGCTGTAAAAGAACCTCACAAAGACGACACAGGAGGCATTGCCCACTATGCCAGCTCACATCCTGTGGAATGTGCAGCATCGACTACTTCAACAAACGGACCCTAGTGGCGATAGAAGAACCCGTGAGGTATGAACCCAAACCAATGCTTCAACAACAGCATGACTACATCAACCACTGTGAAACATAAATAAGAAAATTGAAGGAAGCACTAGAAATGGAAAATGAAAAGGCTAAGGAACTTGAAGAGGCCCAAAAACTATTAATCCAAACAGCCTAAGAAAATGTTAAGCTCAAAGAAGAAGTTGAAAAATGGAAGGGAAAGTACTATGAGCTCGAACAGGAAGGCATGGATATGGATAGGCTCAGGATGGAAAGAGCTAATATTCAAAAGGAAATACAATTCCTAAAACTGAAGAAAAAGGAAGAAGAAGAGGAAGCATATGTACTATTAGCAGACGAAGCACAGACAATCCTCTCCACAGAAGCCAGTGAACCTCGGAGGACAAAGAATATACTCTTCAATCTGAAGGTACAACTCGAGATACCTAGTGCCCCCTTACTAAAGGTAAACGCTATTCTGGACACAGGAGCTACAACATGCTACATAGATGACAAGGCAGTACCAGAAGAGGCCCTAGAAAAGAATCCATTCCTGGTACACTTCAGTGGCATAACCTCCAAGACCACTACCAACAAGAAATTAAAAGGATGAAAAATGATAATTGGGGACAACACTTTCAGAATCCCTTACACGTACTCATTCTTTATGAAGCTCGGGGATGACATTCATATGATAATAGGCTGAAATTTCATACGAGCCATGCAAGGAGGAGTAAGGATCGAAGGTAACATTGTTACTTTTTATAAAAATCTGACAACAATAGATACCCTCCCATATACCCCAACTGTAGCAGCAATTGAAGAACTGGACCTAGAGGAGGACGACTATATTCAGATCCAAGAGGCCGTATACTACTCGGCCCAACCACAGAAAAGTGAGGAAAAATTCAAAGCCCAATTTGGAGGCCTACTGAACAAATTAAAGGCTCAAGGGTATATTGGAGAAAACCCGCTCCAGCATTGGGAAAAGAACAAGGTCATGTGCAAACTAGAGATAAAGAATCCCAACCTCACCACTGAAGACAAGCCCATCAAGCACCTGACGCCACAAGCAAAGGAATCATTTTCAAAACACATAAGGGCACTGCTTGATCTTGGAATAATAAGGCCGAGCTAGAGCAGACACCGGACCACTGTCATCATAGTAAATTCGGGAACCACTATGGATCCGGTCACTGGCCTTGAAAAAAGGGGCAAGGAAAGAATGGTATTTAACTACAGAAGGCTAAATGACATCACAGAAAAGGACCAATACAGCCTTCCCAGAATTAACACCATCTTAAAAAAGGTCAGTAATAGCAAGATCTATTCCAAATTTGACCTTAAATCTGGTTTTCATCAGGTCGCAATGCACCCGGACTCAGTCGAATGGACGGCATTTTGGGTCCTTGACGGCTTGTACGAATGGCTTGCTATGCCATTTGGATTAAAAAATGCTCCAGCTATTTTTCAAAGAAAAATGGACGAATGCTTCAAAGGTACGGAGCAGTTTATAGCAGTATATATAGATGACATCCTAGTATTCTCAGAGAATGAAGAAGACCACGCCAGGCATCTAACTACAATGCTGGATATATGCTAGAAGAACGGGCTGGTACTAAGCCCAACGAAGATGAAGATCGCAGTATGCGAAATTGATTTCCTTGGGGCAGTCTTGGGAAAATAAAAAATCAAGCTACAACCCCACATCATCAAGAAAATCATGGAATTAAAAAATGAAGACCTAACTACAAAGAGAGGCCTTAGGTCATGGTTGGGAATTCTCAATTATGCAAGAAACTACATACCCAATCTTGGAAAGTTACTAGGACCATTATATGCAAAGACAAGCCCTACAGGCGAGAAAAGGATGAATGAGCAAGATTGGAAGCTTATAAGGGAAATAAAAGGAAAGGTCCAAGACCTCCCAGACTTAGAAGTTCCCCCCGAAGACTACTTCATCATACTAGAAGCAGACGGATGCATGGAAGGATGGAGAAGGGTCTGCAAGTGGAAGAAACAAAAACATGACCCCAAAAACACTGAAAGAGTCTACGCCTACGCTAGTGGCAAATTTAGCCCAATAAAGTCCACTATAGATGCAGAAATCCATGTGGTAATGAAGACACTTGAGGCCCTAAAGATATACTTCATGGACAAAAAGGAAATCCTGATTCGAACGGACTACCAGGCCATTATAAGTTTCTTCAACAAATCGACCCAAAATAAGCCTTCAAGGGTTAGATGGATGGCGTTCGTAGATTATATCACTGGAAGCGGCCCAGAGATCAAGTTCAAGCACATCGAGGGAGCAAGTAATATCCTCGTTGACTCATTATCCAGACTAATAAATGTTTTGCTCCATACAGAATGGCCGGACGAACAGTTGCTCACATTGATAGGGGCTGCCCAAGAAGTCCAGGCAAAGCCCAACCCAAAGGCAGCAGCCCACCTGAATCAGATAATCCAGAAGGTGACCTGCTTACCCAATATCACGTGGGACTCACCAGTCTCCGAAGAGAGGGAATCCTACTCAATGAGCTGGACAGCTGTAATATCCCTCACTTTTGAAATGTATTGATTTATTGTAAATCGGAGGACATATAGGTAAATATAAAAATTTCAAGGACTAAATTGTTAAGTTGCAAAAAAGAAAAGAAAAAAAACTGAAAAGCTCGGTCTTATTCCACCGCCTCCCATGCTCTCTATTTCCTATGGGAAACAGAGAGAGGAGCTGGGGCATTGGGGAAGAAGAAGAGAAGAAGTAGAGAAGGAGGGAAGAAGAGGAGAAAAGGAGGAGAAGAAGAAGAGGAAGAGAAGGGAAGAAGGAGAAAAGGAGAAGAAGAGAAGAAGAAGAGGAGGGAGGAGGTGGCTGCAGCACCTCTGTTTCCCGCAGGGGGAAACAGAGGAGAGGAGGCGCTGTTCGTTGGGGAGGAGAAGGGAAGAAGAGAAGAGGGAGATGAGAGAGAGGCAGCTGCAGCAAGTAGGGCTGCAGCACGTCTGTTTCCCGCAGGTGGAAATAGAGGAGAGGAAGTGTGGGGCATCGGGGAGGAGAAGGGAAGAAGAAGAAGAAAAGAAGAAGAAAAGAAAAAGAAGAGGAGAGGAGGGTGGCTGCGGGAAGGCTGCAGCGAGGAGGTGTGGGGCGTCTGGGAGGAGAAGGGAAGAAGAGGAGAAGAAGAGAAGGAGTAGACGAGGGAAAAGAAAGGAAGAAGGAGAGGTAGAGGAGCAGGGGAGGAAGAAGAGGCTGCCGCTGCGGTGGTGGCAGCTGCAGCTGGAAGAGAAGGAGGGGAAGAAGTGCAGGGGAGGAAGAAGAGGCTGCGGCAGCGGCAGTGGCAGCTACAGCTGGAAGAAAAGAAGGTGTGGAAGAAGAGAGGAAGGAGAGCTGTGGCTGCGGCTGTAGTAGCCATGGCTGGGAAAGAAGAAGAGGAAGGAAGAAGGGAAGAGGGAGAGGAGAGAGAGGTAGCTGCAGCAGAGAGAGCTGCAGCACCTCTGTTTCCTGCAGGAGGAAACAGAGGAATAGAGACGGAGGAAGAGAGAGGAGAAAAGGAGGAGAAGAAGAAGAGGAAGAGAAGGGAAGAAGGAGAAAAGGAGAAGAAGAGAAGAAGAAGAGGAGGGAGGAGGTGGCTGCAGCACCTCTGTTTCCGCAGGGGGAAACAGAGGAGAGGAGGCGCTGTCGTTGGGGAGGAGAAGGGAAGAAGAGAAGAGGGAGATGAGAGAGAGGCAGCTGCAGCAAGTAGGGTGCAGCACGTCTGTTTCCCGCAGGTGGAAATAGAGGAGAGGAAGTGTGGGGCATCGGGGAGGAGAAGGGAAGAAGAAGAAAAAGAAGAAGAAAAGAAAAGAAGAGGAGAGGAGGGTGGCTGCGGGAAGGCTGCAGCGAGGAGGTGTGGGGCGTCTGGGAGGAGAAGGGAAGAAGAGGAGAAGAAGAGAAGGAGTAGACGAGGGAAAAGAAAGGAAGAAGGAGAGGTAGAGGAGCAGGGGAGGAAGAAGAGGCTGCCGCTGCGGTGGTGGCAGCTGCAGCTGGAAGAGAAGGAGGGGAAGAAGTGCAGGGGAGGAAGAAGAGGCTGCGGCAGCGGCAGTGGCAGCTACAGCTGGAAGAAAAGAAGGTGTGGAAGAAGAGAGGAAGGAGAGCTGTGGCTGCGGCTGTAGTAGCCATGGCTGGGAAAGAAGAAGAGGAAGGAAGAAGGGAAGAGGGAGAGGAGAGAGAGGTAGCTGCAGCAGAGAGAGCTGCAGCACCTCTGTTTCCTGCAGGAGGAAACAGAGGAAAGGAGGCACTGTGCGTCGGGGAGGAGAAGAGAAGAAGGGGAGGAGAGGAAGAAGAGAAGGGGGCTGCAGCTGTGGCGATGGCAGCTACAGCTAGAAGAGAAGAATGAGAGGAAGAAGAGGCTGCGGCTGTGGTGGCTACGGCCGTGGCTGCGGTTGTGACTGCAGCGATTGCAGTTGGGAAAGAAGACAAGGAAAAGAAGAAGAAGAGGGAGAAAAGAGGGAAGAAGAGGAAGAGGGGAAGGTGGCTACGGCTGCGATTGCGACTGTGGCAATGGCAGCGGCAGCAGCTGCAGCTATGATTGTGGCTGCGGTAGCGTTAATGGTACGGTTGCGGCAGCAGCGTGGCTGTAGCAACTGTGGCAGCGGTGTGGCTGCGGCAACTGCAGCAGCGGTGTGGCTACGGCAGCAACAGAGATAGTGGTTGCAGCAGTGGTGGTGGCTGCGGCAGTTGTGTTTGGGGAAGAAAAAAAAAATGAGAGAAGGGAGATAGGAAGTAGCGCAGTGAAATGGGCTGCGGCTGCGGCTGCGACTGCGACTGTGGCTGTAGCTGTAGTTGTGACTATGGCATGGCAACTGTGATTGGGAAAAAGAAGATAGTTGATTAAAACAAAACAAGGAGAGGACACGAAGGAAAAGTAGAAGAAGGATTCGGGCGTACACCTTCGGATCATTGGATCAAAATCTGCGAAAGGCAAGTGTTTCGATCCTTTTTATTGCAAGTGTTCCGATTATTCCTATTGCAAGTGTCATGATTTTTCATTATTGTAATTTTATTTCCGCATTTGCCTTGAATATGAAAACTTTGAATTGTTCTAGCCTTGCATTTGATATGTCTCCTGTTTAGACGTAATGATTTGAATCTGTGAAACTTCCGAGATTCTAACCTTTCTACCTTGTTATGGTTATGACATTATGCACTGACCTCTGATTTAGACAAAACTTGTTTGATCTGAATAAAGACTCATAAAGCTTTCTTTTGATAGCTTATTTTAAGAATTCAGAGTAAGTTTGTTTGCCCAAACTTCTATTTCAATTGAGCCTACAGATTCTGATAAGCAGGGATCATAATTTCTGACCTTTTGATACTAAACTACCTATAAGTCCCTGTTGGAAATTCTGATTTATTCAAAACTTATTTTATTGGAAACTAGACTCATAGATCTTTCTTTTGATACCTGGATTGAAAGATTTAGAGTCCAAATGCCTACCCAGTTATTTATTGAAACCGACCCTATGAATTCTGCAAAACAATGATTTTGCTTTCTAACCTTTGATTACTAAATCAATTGTAACTCTTTGTTGCAAACTTTGATTCATACGAAACTTATTTTATCTGAAAATAGATTAAAATATCTTTTCACAGTAGCTTTCTTGAGTATGTTGGAGCACAATTGATAGTTTGAATCATTTGTTTAATGTGCCTCTCGAATTCTATCAGAAATTGAGCTTTGGTCAATTTCGCATATCTGGTTTCATTCCTTTGGAAATTAATTTCATTTAGCTTTCCTTGTTCAATTGAGCTTTATATTACTGCTTTGAATTCTTATATTCTCTTGTCCTTAAATTATTGCATTCTTGAAACCTATTGTGTAAAGTTTATGTTGTATTGTATTGACTAGTATAGGCACATATATATCTCATCGTTCCGCATTTGCTTTTGATATGTGCCTATCTCAGTTTCATTCCTTTGGATATTGAATTCGTCTAACCTTCTTATTTGAATTGAGCTAAATATGATTGCTTGGGATCCGTGTGTACTCTTCCTTTCATTTCCTTTCAAATCTAAATACATTTGTGAAAGATTATGCTTACATCGTATTGACTCATAAAGGCACATGTACATTTTGTTGTTCCACGTGTGCTTCCGATGTGTTATTTATTGTTCATACTGTCCTTTTGTACTCTGGTGTTTATGGGATATTGTGAACCTTTGCCTGAAATGGTAAAGGGAGTTATGCATAGAGCTTGTGATGCTTTGCCGGCCCCTATGACTTCACTTAGACATGGGTGGATGGAGCTCCCAGACGTGGGAGAGCTCTCAAATGTGGGAGACTTATGTTTGGTGGTCATTCAGAAATGGATGTATCATATTATGTTATGGTCCCACTTCACCTTCTATGTGTTTGATATGACATTCAGAGTTTTGGTTATGTGTTTCTATATGTGCTCTGGATAAGAATTATATGAATGCAACGTCAAATTCGACGTTTGAGCTTCTGTTTCGTATTTGTTCTTTGATACGTTCCGAAATGGTTCATATGTTATTGTTATGCTTTGAAATACTTCAGGTACCATGGACATGTTCCAAAATGTTTCCTTTGTTATTGATATGCTCCGAAACATTTCATACGCCATTGATATACTTCGAAATGTTTCATCTGCTATTGTTATGCTCCGAAATGTTCCATATGCCATTGATATACTCCGGAATATTTCATACGCTATTGATATGCTCCAATTACTCTGTACTCCATTTGTTATGAACTAAATGAGTTTTGAATGACATGATATTTGTGATTCTGTATCTAATAATATGTTTCCTTGAGAGTTCTTGTATTATGCCTTGTATTGTGATACCTTATTTGTTTGAAACTGTCTATTTTCACTCTAGATATATTTTGTTACTTGCTGAGCTGTTTTTAGCTCACTCCGTTGTTATATAAATCTTTTAGGTCAGCTTGTCACTCTCTAAGATGTTTGAATTGGGCTGAGGTAGTGGAGAGTTATTCAGAATTGTGGGCAAATTATATTGGTGGATATATTGTGGTTATTATTGTATAAGTGCATTTTGTATGTAATGAAATGTTATTGATGAATCTAAATTGATACGTTGTGTAAAAGTGTTAAAAGATCTCTTATTTGGAATTTGAGAATGTTGAGTTTAGTTTACAATGATATGAATTGGTGGTAAATGGTTGGAACTTTGATTGTATAAATTACTTAGCTTATTGATTTATAAGTGTTGTTAATGTTTTTCTAAGTTGGTTTAGGTTTCATAAATGTGAATTATCGAGTGATGTAATATATGATTATAAACTGCACAGGTTTTATATATGTGAATTTGATTGAATGTTTTTCAATGTCCTCAAATGTTAGTTTGGATCCTAGATTATTTTGTGACGGAAAATCTTAATTATTACGGGATATTTTTGAGGGGCGTGACAACACCACCAAAAGGAGACTCCACCAAATACACAAGGAAGCCTCCCGACAAGCTTGCAAGGCACTACAAATGTACAGGGACATCCACGCACTCAAAGTGGAAGAGTACCGACGGCGAAGCACAGGAAAAGACAACTGGTACAAGGAATGGCTACCAGTTGTCATGCAACAACAGGAGCAATTGGAAAGTGCCTTAGCACTTATGCAAAATACCGCTCAGAGGACACAAAGCTTTAGCATCTAAAGGACAAGGTGGGGCCTTATGAGCTGGAGCGCATCAATAAAGTCTTAACTTGGCAGGCAAGTAAGAATCTTTTGGATTGAGCCTCAGGGAGCCATCCAAAAGTTAGTGGTTTTGTGAATAACAAGGGGCGCACCTGGTTTTACGCCCTTGGTTTTAGAAAGAAGGTACATAGCCGACTCAGAAAAGGATGACGATGGGGGCCAATGACCACCCGATCCTCTTCTCAAGTCTCTATAAATACCTTAGTGGAACTCTTGCAGAGCAGTCAGTCGACCACTGAAGTTCTACTTGAGTTTAGAAGTTCTCGAGTCCATTTGTAAGCATTTTACACTTTCTCTAGTTCTTTGTGTGTATCATTTCTTGCATATGCACTCTTGTTTTCTATTGCACTTTCTCTAATGAGTTACAATCCCCTACCATGTGTATCATTTCTTGCATATGCACTCTTGTTTTCTATTGCACTTTCTCTAACGAGTTACAATCCCCTACCTTGCAAATACAGCCGATGGATAACAGCTTGCGTAAACTTGTACACACAAAGTTATTTGTATACTTGTACACACAAAGTCCTTTCTAGTTCTTGTTCCATAGTGGTTTCATTCGCATTTTTGCATATTTGTGATTTTCTTGTTTTAGTGATTTGATTCCTTTTATGAAACTACCCTAGCCTACCCTAAAAGATGGCACTCTCGAGAACCAGCCTACCCCTAAAGTAGACACATGGCAAAACAGGACCCGGCACCCACATCTATGACATTAGTGACACCCCTGCCCTACCATAACAAGTAAGTCAACCTATTCCTAGTTGTTAGTTCAATTCAGTAATTCCTACTTATGGACTACTTAGTTCAATTCAGTAATTCCTACTTATGGGCAACTTAGTTCAATTCAGTAATTCTACCTTCTGAGTTTGTCTTTGACTTTCCGACTTTCTTGTTTCATTCTGACTATGGGGCACCCGGCTTCTCCTGTTGTTCCTACTCCGGATATAGCTTCTATTTCAACTACTGATTCTCTTGTGACCTACTTGTTCTATATGCATTCTTTATTTGAGAGTGGATAGCACTGATAGGGGGTTTTATTCTGAGTTGTTTGATTGGCGAGAAAGAGAACGAAGTGTTACTTATTTGATTCTATTACATCCCCTCAGCTGCTTTGGAGTTGTCATAAGCCTCTAAGCAAAGTGATAGCCCCTCGCCCAGTTTGATAGGCAAAAAGGAATTCTAAGTTGGATTCGGGGAATTAAATGTAGGAAAAGCTATCCAGCCCCATAAGTGATGTTCTAGTGCATTTTCCAGTCATATCTTCTAATTTCATTAAACAAGTTTGTTGACAGAGGTAGTAAAGATTCACTGGGGCAGCGGACTGAACTCCTTCTTACTTTGCTCTACATTGTAACCTTGACCCCCGGACTTCCATTGCGTGTCTCTTACTCTCGAATCCCATTCTTACTTGACAACTTTCAAAACTAGGCGAAGTGTTACTGAGAAGTTGGGTAAGTAAACAACCAGCTGACATCTTACTCTCCGTTTTAGAAGTGACAACTCTCGAACTCCTCCGACTCTACTCTACGCCAACAACTCTCAATCCGGGCCAAGGCGACTACTAGACAATTGAACTACTAAGCTAAAAAACCACTTTGAAATGCATTCTTTCTAATCACAAAGACACTATAGTACCGACACAGTATAGGAAATCATACTAAATGATATTTATATTCTCTTTATATAGGAAACCTGATTCCAATCGGCAGTTGATCTTTAGTAGTTATCAGAGAAAAACGATCTGAAGCCGAAGTGAAGTCATAGTGCAGCTCAATTCCACTCTTTTCTTAAAGCGCTAAGGCCCGAGTAGGCAAGCTATGGTAAGCAAGCTATGCTCTTTGGTTACTGGATTCTATTTGTGGTGGAGTTTTTCAATTCCACTCTTCAAGCTTTTTCCGTGTTTTTCGCTTAAAGCTCTCTTTCTTCCTTTTGCCCTTAGTTAACTGGATTTCCCGCTCCTCCTTTCTACTGTTCCGACGCTTCCATCTTGACTTATACACTGGCCCAACTCTCTTTCTAGTTCGGTTCATGCTTTTTCTCTCTATCTATGAAAGTCTAAAGTATGGTTTTTAAACCCCGCACAAGGGCTTACGTGAGTTGTTGAAATTCATAACTTAGATACGATGTAAGAGAGTCGACTCAAGAAGATCTGGATCATACTAAGTGGAAAGAGCTGGATCCTGATTTGAATAAGGATATTAAGAATAGAATCCGAATAGCAAGTGTCTCTTTACTCGCTTCCATGTGAGAGTGTTTGCGATAAGATCTGTTCTTATACTCGGGGAGTAGTTACTTGTTGGGCCCTGTACCTGTACCTAGATCTGGCATGACTGAATGCTGAAGTCAAGTAATAAAATAAAGCATTTCCATCTTTCGAACAAGCATCACCTTGTCAAACAGTCATTGAATCTCCTCGCTGAAGCATAACATCGGATTGTAGTTGACGACTTCACGGCAGATTCAAACTCATCGACAACACTATCCCCACTAACAGGAGCTTAAGAAAGACTACTTTTAGTACTTAGCACTGAAGAATCATAAGGACATTCTATTCTCCACGCCACAAACTTCCGTAATAGAAGTCAGCAACCGGAACTGGCCGAGAAGGAGCTCCTGCAGGACAAGATGTTTTCCAATCCAAGTAGATTCCGCTACTGCCGTTGGGGCGGGATTCGATCGATCCAGCTTTCCTTAGGACTGCTAATAAGATTCGCTACCTGAGAACGATTATGTTGTTTCCATGTACAATTGATATGGCAGTTGCATAAGAAGACATTACGACACGACATTACTGTTATTAAATGAGAGATAGATCCACTATATCTTGTTGGTTACACCAATGTTTCAGGTATCAGATTTTGACTCCTATCTGGAAAGTGAGCGATGGGGATTGCTGACCCACCCTATGGGCTCTTTTAGGCCACAGCTCCACACCCTGCCTTGCCAAACCACTTGTTGATGTCACAACTGGAACGTGAGTCCAAACGCCAAGCTTAGAAGAGCGGGAACCACTATCGAACCGCAGCTAACTACTCCAAATCCCAGCTTTCCGCTTAGAAGAGCGGGAACCACTATCGAACAGAGCTACTACTCCAAATCCCAGCTTTCCTATGAATCGAATCTCTTTCCACTTTCATTAACTCGGGCAATCGAATTCATTACTTCTGACTTATGGCTCAACCCAAACAAGAGATAGAGATAGAAGTTGATCCTTCAGTTGCCTGAAGCTGCTAACTATCTATCTATCTATCTACTAAGACGCTCTTGGAGCTTCACCTTATCACTACTATCTATCTATCGTACTTGACTTTCTTCTCACTACTTCTATTATCACTTTCTCGGTAAGGAACCGGAACCAGCTTCTTAAAATAAAGGAAAGAGAAAGCTAGAGGAAATCCTATAGAAGAGTGAACCCTTGCAGATTCTAAGCTTGAAGTTGATCACTTTAGGGGATCGGCCTCCTAGAACTCTATAGGGTTTCCTTCCTCCAAGTTGCTGCTCAAAGGCTGCAGAAAATATTCATCTATTGCTTGTGAAAAGAGGAGGAATACATAGCTATTTATAGGGTTTCTAAACCCTAACTCCTAATAGGACTCCTACTCAAGACTCCTACTTCTAACTAACTCCTAATAGGACTCCTACTTCTAACCAACTCCTATTTCTTCTCTAAGAATTAACCACCATACCTTAGCTAGCCTATTTACCTCTTTATTAGGGGTCGGCTTAGGTAGGTTTTACATGAAAGTCCCTCTCAATTAGGACTCTCCTAGCTAGAGTCCTAACAGACCCGCCCGCCCTCTTCAAATCAGTCTTGCCCTCAAGGTTGAGATTCCATGAACTCAGGAAACCGGGTCTTCAGCTCATCATATGGTTCCCATGTGGCATCATCAAGCGGTAAATTATTCCAATGCACTAGTACTTCAATAGAGGGACGTCGGCGATGCATCACGATCTTGCGATTGAGGATGACTTGTGGTTGGGCTTGAATAACTCCATCCTCAGTGGTGTTGGACAATTGGATTTGGGGTGACTCGTGTTCTCCCAACTTGGGCTTCAGGCATGACATGTGGAAGACATGGCTCCAATACGATCTGTGATCTGATAGGGCCCATAAAAACGTGGGGATAGCTTCATGGAGGCTCGAGTTTTGATGGAGAGTTGCTTGTATGGTTGTAGGCGAAGATAAACTAAATCTCCTACTAAAAATTCTCTTTCGCTTCATCGTGTGTCGGCTTGTTGCTTCAATCTGGCTTGAGCGGTAGAGAGATTATCCTTTAATAACTGTAGGAGTTTGTCTCTATCAATCAATTCTTGGTCAACCTGATCTACCTTGGCTGAGCCAATTATAATTTGGAATCACAGGGGCTGGCCGACCATACAATGCTTCATAAGGGGTACATTTTGTAGATGAATGATATGTAGTATTATACCATCATTCGGCCCAGGGAAGTCATTTCGTCCACTCTTTTGGTCGATCACTAGTGTAACACCGAAGGTACGTCTCTAAACACTTGTTTACCACCTCTGTTTGGCCGTTAGTTTGTGGATGATATGTTGTGCTCATCTTGAGTTTGGTGCCTTGTAACTGAAATAACTTGGTCCAAAATTTACTAGTGAAGATCTTGTCATGATTACTTATAATGGACCTTGGCATCCCATGCAGTTTAACAATATTTTCTATGAAAATTTGGGCAATACTAGCAACAGTGTAGGGATTTTTCACAGCACAAAAATGAGCATATTTCGTAAGTCGATCAACCACCACGAGAATTGTGCTTTTACCTTTGGAAGGTGGCAGCCCTTCGATGAAGTCCATGGATAAGTCAGTCCACACTAAGTCCGGTATGGGTAGTGGTTGTAGCTTCCCTGGATTTGCCACTGTTTCACCCTTGTGCTGTTGACATACATCACATTGTGTCACATATTCAACAATAATGTTTTTCATCCCTCTCCAATAAAAATTTTGCTTCACTCTTTTGTAGGTTCTCAGAAATGCGGAGTGCCCTGCTAAAGGTGTGGAGTGCATTTCATGTAGGATAATTGTGATGCAAGGAGAGTCAGGTATAAGCACAATGTGACCTTTGTAGCACAATGTGACCTTTGTAGCGTAGATCCCTTGAATCCCAAGTGTAGTGGGCTATTGCATTTGGATCCTCCTCCAATTTTTTTATGGTGTTGCTAATCTCTGGATCCTTCTTCCATTTTTCCCTAATGTCTTCAAGGAGGCTGGTGGTAGGAAGGGAGATGGCTGAAACCTTAGCTTGCTCAGGTAGTCGTGAGAGTGCATCTGCAACAACGTTTTCTTTCCCCTTTTTATAAATAATTTCATAATCGAATCCAAGAAGTTTGGTTACCCATTTTTGCTGCTCAGGGGATGATATCTTTTGTTCCAAAAAGTATTTGAGACTTCTATGGTCGATTTTAATTTGAAATCGCCGGCCAATCAGGTAGGGTCTCCACCTTGTTACTGCGTGCACAATGGCTAGCATCTCCTTATCATATACTAACATATTTTGATGGGAGGGAGACAATGTCTTGCTAGTGTATGCGAGTGGTTGACCATCTTGCATGAGAACGGCTCCAATTCTGACTCTAGATGCGTCAGCCTCAATGATGAAGGGTCGATTGAAATCTGGTAGTGCTAGCACCGGCGTCATTGTCATGGCTACCTTAAGTTTGTCGAAGGCAGTGGAGGCTTTGTTCGACCATTGAAAGGTATCGTTTTTTAGTAGAGATGTGAGGGGTGCGCTGATCTTCCCATAGTCCTTAACAAATTTTCGGTAGTATCCCGTTAGTCCAAGGAACCCACGCAGTAATTTCACGTTTATAGTTTTCGGCCAGCCTTGCATTGCCTCAATTTTTGTTGGGTCTACTTCCACCCCTTCTTCTGATATTATGTGCCCAAGGTACTCTACTTTTTGCTGGAGAAAGCTACACTTTGGTTGCTTAACAAAAAGAGTATTCTCCCGAAGGATCATCAAAACAATCCGTAAATGCTGAAAGTGACTCTCAAGAGAAGGGCTATAAATGAGAATATCATCGAAAAATACCAACACAAATTTGCGAAGAAAGCTCCGAAAAATATCGTTCATGAGACTTTGAAAGGTTGAAGGAGCATTAGTGAGTCCAAAAGGCATTACCAATAATTCATAATGGCCATCATGTGTGCGGAATGCAGTTTTTGGAATGTCGTCTTCACATACTCGAATTTGGTGGTAACCGGATCGGAGATCTAACTTCGTGAATACTTGAGCTCCTTTTAATTCATTAAGAAGTTCATCCACCACTGGTATTGGGTACTTGTCCTTGACAGTGATGCCATTTAAAGCTTGGTAGTCGATGCACATCCATCAAGTTCCGTCCTTCTTGCGTACAAGTAGCACCGGTGAGGAATAGGGGCTACAACTTGGCCGAATAACTTCTATTTCAAGCATCTCCTTTACGATCTTTTCAATTTCATCCTTCTGAAGGTGAGGATATCGGTATGGTCGAGTGTTCGCTGGTGGCTTGCCCGGAAGGATTGGAATCCAATGGTCATGTTGCCGAGAAGGAGGAAGACCGCGTGATTCAGCAAAAATGTCAGCAAATTTAGCAAGCAATTGGGCAAGATTTTGATCTTCAATCTCTATTTTCTTCCCCTCTGGTTGCTGCTGGAGATGCATCAAAAAGCCACCATTTACCTTGTGCAAAACTTTCTCCATTCGTTGGGTTGAAATGGTGGTTACGTTGCTTCCGCACTTCCCGTGTAGGATGATCTGTTTGCCTTTGCAGTAGAATCTCATAATTAATTTGGAAAAGTTCCAAGAGACATCACCTAGTGTAGTCAGCCATTCTATGCCAAGCACGGCCTCATAGTCATCAATTGGTAGGAGGAAGAAGTCGGTCATAATTTCTTGGTCTTGCAGCAATAGTTTCACCTGCGGGCATCTTTGGTCGCACTTTAGGATTCTGCCGTCAACAACCTTTACATCGAACTTGCTGCAACCTTCTATATGTAGTGCCATCCGAGCAGCAACCTTACTGTTTAGGAAGTTATTAGTGCTGCCCGTGTCGATGAGAATAGTGATCGGTTGTTGTTAGAGAAGGCCTCCAACTTTCATCGTTTGCGGATTGGAGTCGCCAGCTAATGCATGTACCGTAACGTTGGTTGGTTGTGGCTCTTCTTCCACATCTTCTTCATTATGTTCAACGCTCTCTTCTAGATGTTCATGTTGAATCTCGGATTTTGATGATGAAGTCAATTGTCATTTGTTATCTAATCCATATGTTGAGATAAGTGTGCAGGATTAACTACGATGAAAGTAAGACATGCAGCAGGAGTTGCGCCGAAGTCAAGACTATGATCACGTTGGGGGTTCGAGAGTTCGACAGAAGTCCGGACGGTCATCGGAGGTTCATTGGAACTCGCCAAGTGGATCGTCGCAAGTCCAGGAGTTTGCCGGAAGTCCACCGGAGCATCGCCGAGGGTTCGTCGGATGATCGCCGGAAGTTCGCCGGAAGCTCGATAGAAGAAGCGATTGACGCACTAGAGCAAGTTGCAGTAAATGTCTTGAAAAATATCGTAGTTAGCATGATGATTAAGTTAGAAATGGGAGGTGATCCCACTAACTTAATCTTGGGGCAATTGGGCCCGTGACAGACCCAAATTGGGCCGAATGGATCAGCCCATTCGGACCCAAATTTCCTGGCCGGCGGTGGCACCGCCCAGCTGCCGAGCCTCGGAGTGGGGCTGGGCGGTGGCACCGCCTAGGCTCAGTCTCGGAGTGAGACTGGGCGGTAGCACCACCCCTGTCAGGCGGTGGCACCGCCTGGGCTCAATCTCCGAGTGAGACTGGGTGGGCGGTAGCACCGCCCTGCAGTGGTCGGTGCGGTAGCACCGCCCCTGTCAGGTGGTGGTACCGCCCGAGCTCGATCTCCGAGTGAGACTGGGCGGTAGCACCGCCCCTGACAGGCGGTGGTACCGCCCAAGCTCGGTCTCCGAGCTCTGTCAGGCGGTAGTACCGCCAGGACACCGAAAACATGGGATATGACATTTTTGAGCTCCAAATTCAAATCAGTTTGGGGCCTATATAAACCCCACCCTTTCATGCATGAAAGGGCACCGAAACTTAGCATTTATTCTGAGATTTTGAGAGCTTAAAAGTGTTGTAAAAGGCTAGAAGTTCTTCTCCCTCTTTTCTTCAAAGTTTTGATCATTCAAGAGAGGAGTGAAAAATCTGTAAGGGTTGTCTCCTAAGCCCATCAAAAGGAGTGAAACTGTAAAAGGGTGGTTAGCCTTCGCCTATTGAAGGAAGGCCTCTAGTGGACGTCGGTGACCTCATCGGAGGAGGAAGCCAAAAGTGGATGTAGGTCAAGATTGACCGAACCACTCTAAATCTCGGTTTGCATTTACATTTTGTTCTCTATCTTAACTGCAACTACTTCCATAGCTTTGCTTTAACTACACTTTACTTGATCTTAAGTTAAAGCAATTTCCGAATCGACTTTCATATCGAAATCGTTCTTATTATTATACGAACGTCGTTTTTAAATCGTCGAAAGTTTTCCACTGCACTAATTCACCCCCTCTCTTAGTGCTCTTGATCCTAACAATTGGTATCAGAGCGGGGTTAACTCTCAATCGGATTAAAACCCAAGAGAGATGGCTTACGTCGGAAATCAAGAGGGCCACTCTGTTACACGTCCACCCATGTTCAATGTGACGGACTACACGTATTGGAAGACCCGAATGAGGATCTTCCTTATTTCAATGGATTTTGAACTTTGGAATCTGGTCGAAAATGGATTTTCGAAGTCTTCTATTCCAATGATCGATTGGAATGAATTGGAGAAGAAGACTTTCGCTCTTAATGCAAAGGCTATGAATGCCTTATTTTGTGCGCTTGATAAAATTGAGTTCAATCGTGTTTCGGTTTGTGAAACCGCATTTGATATTTGGCATACACTCGAAGTGACTCACGAAGGCACAAGTAGAGTGAAAGAGTTAAAAATTAATCTTTTGATACATTCTTTTGAACTTTTCTGAATGAAACCGAGCGAGACTATTGGCGATATGTACACCCGTTTCACGGATGTCGTCAATGGTCTAAAAGGACTCAGCAAAAGTTTTATGGATTTTGAGCTCGTAAATAAGATTCTAAGATCCCTTCCTAAGAGTTGGGACCCTAAAGTCACTGCTATTCAAGAGGCTAAAGATCTAAACAATTTCCCTCTTGAAGAATTAATCGGGTTATTAATGACCTATGAAATGACTTACAAAGCTCATGAAGAGCAAGAAGACATCCTTCCAAAGAACAGGAAGGATATGGCATTTAGAACTCAAGAAGACCACTTGAGAGAGAACTCAAGTGATGAGGACTTTGACGATGACTTGGTACTTCTAACAAGAAGATTTAAAAAATTTATTAAAAGAAACAAGTTTAAAAATGACACAAAAAATAAATTTGAACCCAAGAAGGACCAAGTTATTTGCTACGAATGCAAGAAACCGGGACACTACAAAAGTGAATGTCCCCAAGTCAAGAAAAGAACACCAAAGAAGAAGGCGCTCAAAGTAACATGGGATGACTCAAGCGCGTCCGAAGAAGAGGAATCCAACACCGAGCAAGTTGCTCACTATGCCCTAATGGCCATCGGAGAGGAGTTAACCAATTTAATTGATGCAGATTTATCATTTGATGAATTATTAAATGCCTTCCATGACTTATTTGATGAATGCAAAACTATTAGTAGAAAATACAAATTGCTAAAAAAGGAGCATAATAGTCTTACTTGTAATTTTGATAAATTAAAATCTGAATATCATGATAGTTTAGCTCCATGTATAAAATGCCATGATCTAGAAACTCTCCAAAAGGAGAACTTGCTACTTAAGGACACCTTGAAGAAATTCGAGGTTGGTAGCAAGTCTTTGAACATGATCCTTACAAATAAGGGTCACGTTCCTAAAAGAAGTGGAATCGGATTTGTGAGAAGTCCTCACCAAAATCCAACCACCTTCATAAAAGGCCCTATCTTACATGTTCGGCACCAAAGAAAATGCAACTTTTGTTGCAAATATGGACATAAAACTTATCAATGTCCATTCAAGAAAACTAGTCCGAACAAACTGATTTGGGTTCCAAAAGGAACCATAATCAATTCTATGCAACATGATAAACAAGTTAGATCAGTTTTTGAGGCACCCAAAAGTAAATGGGTTCCTAAAAATAATCCTTTCTTGTAGAAACATACACCATCACAAGCTAGGAGCAAGAGATGGTACCTTGATAGTGGATGCTCAAGGCATATGACCGGAGATCCATCTCAATTCTCTAAGCTCACTAGCATAGACGAAGGCTATGTCACCTTCGGAGACAACAAGGGTAAAATCATTGGCAAAGGAACCATAGGTAACAAATTCAACTTCTTTATTGAAGATATTTTGTTAGTTGATGGTTTAAAACATAACCTCTTGAGCATTAGTCAATTGTGTGATAAAGGATATGTTGTCAAATTCGAATCTAATGCTTGCATCATTGAAAAACCACACAAAAACACATATATGATTGCATTAAAACAAAATAACGTATACACTATTGACATCAATGATCTTTGTAATGAAATGTGTTTCTCGATTTTGAATGAGGATACTTGGCTTTGGCATAGGAGATTAGGTCATGCTAGCATGAAACTAATCACTCAAATATCATCCAAAGAACTTGTAAGAGGAATTCCTCATATCAAGTTCATCAAAGATAATGTGTGTGATGCTTGTCAATTAGGAAAACAAATTAAGAGTAGTTTCAAATCTAAGAATCAAATAAGTACCTCTAGGCCCTTACAATTGATCCATTTGGACTTGTTTGGACCTATCTCTACATCAAGTCTAGGTGGTAGCAAATACGATTTCGTCATTGTAGATGACTATAGTAGATACACATGGACTTATTTCTTAAAACATAAAAATGAATGCTTTAGATATTTTACCAAGTTTTGCAAACTTGTCCAAAATGAAAAGGGTTTTATGATTTCGTCAATTAGAAGTGATCATGGTGGTGAATTTCAAAACCATGATTTTCAAGAATTTTGTGAATTTAATGTATACAATCATAACTTCTCTACTCCAAGAAATCCTCAACAAAATGGAGTAGTAGAAAGAAAAAATAGAAATTTACAAGAAATGGCAAGAACCATGTTGAATGAACATAGCCTACCCAAATATTTTTGGGCCGAAGCCGTAAACACTGCATGCTATATTTTGAATAGAGTTCTAGTAAGACCCTTACTCACCAAAACTCCCTATGAGTTGTGGAACAACAAAAAACCCAATGTTTCATATTTTAAAGTTTTTGGGTGTAAGTGTTTTATCTTAAATGAAAAAGATGCCTTAAGAAAATTTGATGCTAAATCCGATGAAGGAATTTTCCTTGGTTATTCTTCGGTTTCTAAAGCTTTTCGTATCTTCAATAAAAGAACTTTAATTATAGAGGAATCCATTCATGTTGTTTTCAATGAGATTTCTGAAATCAAGAAAAATGATTTTGATGATGATGTTAATTTTGATTCTTTGAATTTAAATGAAACCCCTTCTCCAAATAGCAACTTGGATGCATCCACTTCCGAAACATCCTTACTCAAGGATTGGAAATATGTAGATGCTCATCCTAAGGAGCTAATTCTAGGAGACACATCTAAGGGGGTTCAAACACGTTCTTCTCTTAAAGAATTTTGTGCCAACGCCGTTTTTCTCTCCCAAATTGAACCTAAATGTATTGACGAAGCCATGAAAGATGATTCATGGATTATCGCAATGCAAGATGAGTTAAATCAATTTGAGAGAAATGAGGTGTAGAAGCTTGTTCCTAGGCCAAATGACCATTTAGTTATTGGTATTAAATGGGTCTTTAGAAACAAGCAAGATGAAAATGGTATCGTGGTTAGAAACAAGGCTAGATTAGTAGCCAAAGGTTTCAACCAAGAAGAAGGTATCGATTACGAAAAAACCTTCGCTCCTTTGGCTAGATTAGAAGCCATAAGGATGCTCCTTGCCTATGCTAGTAATAATAATTTTAAGTTATTTCAAATGAATGTTAAAAGTGCTTTTCTTAATGGCTTTATTTCCGAAGAAGTTTATGTTGAACAACCTCCCGGATTTGAAAATAATAGCCTCACTAATCATGTGTTTAAATTAACTAAAGCTCTCTATGGTTTAAAACAAGCCCCAAGGGCTTGGTATGAGAGACTTAGTTCTTTTCTTATTAAAAATAATTTTACAAAAGGCAAGGTTGATACTACATTGTTTATCAAGAATTTTGAAAATAATTTTCTCATTGTTCAGATTTATGTTGATGATATTATCTTTGGTTCTACAAACGAATCTCTTTGTGAATCCTTTGCTAAAACCATGAGTCTAGAATTTGAAATGAGTTTGATGGGAGAATTAACCTTTTTCTTAGGCTTACAAATTAAGCAACTAAGAAATGGCATCTTTATTAGTCAAACTAAATATGCTTTAGATTTGCTAAAGAGATTTAATATGGAAAGCTCAAAAGCTATTAACACTCCTATGAGCACATCCACTAAGTTAGAAGTTGATGAAAGTGGAGAAAGCTTCGATCAAAAAACTTATAGGGGTATGATAGGAAGTTTACTTTACCTCACTGCAACTAGACCAGATATCATGTTCAGTGTAGGACTTTGTGCTAGGTTTCAATCAAACCCTAAGATATCTCATCTCAAAGTGGTTAAAAGAATACTTAGATATCTTAAAGGTACCACAAATCTAGGATTATGGTATCCGAAAACCGAGAAGTTTGAGTTAATTGCTTATGCTGATGCAGATTTTGCTGGATATAGATTAGATAGAAAAAGCACATCAGGAACATGTCAATTTTTGGGACATGCTCTTGTTTCCTGGTCATCTAAGAAACAAAACTCGGTTGCACTATCAACAACCAAAGCCGAGTATATTGCAGCTAGTGCATGCTTTGCATAAGTTGTGTGGATGAAAAACACCTTAGAAGATTATAAAGTTTATCTTAAAAATATTTCCATTAAATGTGATAACACAAGTGCTATATGTTTAACAAAGAATCCCATTCAACACTCAAGAACAAAACATATTGATATTAGACATCACTTTATACGAGATCATGTCACTAATCATGATATAGTTATAGAGTTCATTGATACTAAACATCAACTAGCAGATATTTTTACAAAGCCTTTGAGTGAAGAACAATTTAATTTCATTAGAAGAGAATTAGGAATGTTGATGTGTCCGAATGCTTGAACTCATTAAATATATTTTTCGGACTTTCTTGATTCAATAATCAAATCACTTAATTGCTATGATGATTTTACATGATTACATGCCTTAATAATATGTTGGAAATTATGTGTTTTGGATATAAAAATTTTCATGATAATGAGCATGATTTATCTTCATGATTATATTGGAAAATCTATAGCAAAACATTGTCCGAATGCATGAAAGTGTTAAATTTTACTTTCAGATTTTCTTGATA
Source organism: Musa balbisiana (assembly GCA_004837865.1). NCBI lineage: Eukaryota > Viridiplantae > Streptophyta > Magnoliopsida > Zingiberales > Musaceae > Musa > Musa balbisiana. The sequence continues at coordinate 20,696,042 of CM017190.1, read as the reverse complement.
CCTTATTCTCTTCCGAACTTAATGTAGCTCTCATAAGCATATGTCATATCGAGTTTGATTCATATCATTGATTTTTGACATATGGAATCAATTAGCAAATACATCTTTCATAGGCTTATAATGTGAAAAATATTTTCGAGAAATGGATTTGATAAAATGATTCCTTCTTATAATTTCCTTCTTGAAAAAGGAAGATTTTTTACTTGCAAGGATATTGATTCACATACATATCTTGATCCTTGTAAAAATGAAGCGTGATTTAATCTTTCCTTGAGATGTTTGTATAATTGGTATCCTATCACTCATTGTTGAAAAATTACCTATCACTCACTTGTGTTTAAAATTTGCTTATATCGTTCTCCTTTTTGTTGATGACAAAGGGAGAGAAATATATGAATTGATGCTATGAGTGCCATATTTAAATTTGAATTATGTTAAAAAAAGCTTGCATTGAAATATATGGTAAATTGATAATAGAAATGCTATGATTGCTAAACACTTTGAAATATTTGCATTATGTTAAGATATCAAGAACTTGCATCGTAATTTTACATGTTGATATCTTACCATATGATGAATTGCTACCATTACTATCATTCACATTTGAAATGTAAAACTTGAAAATGGATGTCAAGCCTTAACATCATTTTCAGAGAGATACATCATGATAGGAATCATGATGGAAGTATTGATAAGGTTAAACAATCTTAACTTATCAATATGTCTCTTGAATTCAAAGGCTTTGAATTCAAGAATGACTTATCTTGAGTATGGCATATAGATAGGGGGAGTTAAAGTTAACTCCGTTATCAATTGATTATCATCATCAAAAAGGGGGAGATTGTTGAATCTCGGATTTTGATGATGAAGTCAATTGTCATTTGTTTTCTAATCCATATGTTGAGATAAGTGTACTGGATTAACTACGATGAAAGTAAGACATGCAGCAGGAGTTGCGCCGAAGTCAAGACTACGATCACGTTGGGGGTTCGAGAGTTCAACGGAAGTCCGGACGGTCATCGGAGGTTCTGCAGGAACAAATCCGAGAAGTCCAAGAGCTTGCCAAAGAAGCTCATCGGAACTCGCCAAGTGGATAGTCGCAAGTCCAGGAGTTTGCCGGAAGTCCGCCGGAGCATCGCCGAGGGTTCGTCGGATGATCGCCGGAAGTTCGCCGGAAGCTCGACGGAAGACGCGATTGACGCACCGGAGCAAGTTGCAGTAAATGTCTTAAAAAATATCGTAGTTAGCATGATGATTAAGTTAGAAATGGGAGGTGATCCCATTAACTTAATCTTGGGGCAATTGGGCCCTTGACAGACCCAAATTGGGCCGAATGGATCTGCCCATTCGGACCCAAATTCCCTGGCCGGCGGTGGCACCGCTTGGGTCGGCGGTGGCACCACCTGGGTCGACGGTGGCACCGCCCAGCTGCCGAGCCTCAGAGTGAGGCTGGGCGGTGGCACTGCCCCTGTCAAGCGATGGCACCGCCTAGGCTCAGTCTCGGAGTGAGATTGGGCGGTAGCACCACCCCTGTCAGGCGGTGGCACCGCCTAGGCTCAGTCTCCGAGTGAGACTGGGTGGGCGGTAGCACCGCCCATGTCATGCGGTGGCACCGCCTGGGCTCAGTCTTGAGGCTTTGAGTGAGACTGGGCGGTAGCACCGCCCCTGACAGGCGGTCGTACTGCCCGAGCTTGGTCTCCGAGCTCTATCAGGCGGTAGTACCGTCAGGACCCCGAAAACATGGGATATGATATTTTTGAGCTCCAAATTCAAATCAGTTTGGGGCCTATATAAACCCCACCCTTTCATGCATGAAAGGGCACCGAAACTTAGCATTTATTCCGAGATTTTGAGAGCTTAAAAGTGTTGTAAAAGGCTAGAAGTTCTTCTCCCTCTTTTCTTCAATGTTTTGATCATTCAAGAGAGGAGTGAAAAATCTGTAAGGGTTGTCTCCTAAGCCCGTCAAAAGGAGTGAAACTGTAAAAGGGTGGTTGGCCTTCGCCTATTGAAGGAAGGCCTCTAGTGGACGTCGGTGACCTCATCGGAGGAGGAAGCCAAAAGTGGTTGTAGGTCAAGATTGACCGAACCACTCTAAATCTCGGTTTGCATTTACATTTTGTTCTCTATCTTAACTGCAACTACTTCCATAGCTTTGCTTTAACTGCACTTTACTTGATCTTAAGTTAAAGCAATTTCCGAATCGACTTTCATACCGAAATTGTTCTTATTATTATACGAACGTCGTTTTTAAATCGTCGAAAGTTTTCCACTGCACTAATTCACCCCCCCTCTTAGTGCTCTTGATCCTAACAGTTCAATGACCTCTTCTTCTACTAGTTCAATCATAAGAAGCCTCCCTTTTCTACAGCGATGCTCGCGGCTCCACGGCTCGTCGCAATGCCAATATAACCCCTTCGCAGATCGCTCCCGAAGCTCTTCTCTTGTCAACCTTTTTGGTGCAGGTGCTCGGTTAATAGTAGGGGGGGCTGAGGGATTTAGTATTGCAGGTCGAGGAGCGATCCTAGTCCTCCGGGCTTCATGGTTCAATCACTCCTCTTGAAGTCGTGTGAAAGAGATGGCTTCCATAAGCGTGTATGGTTGTCGCGCTTTAACTTCTCCTCGGATCTCCGACTTCAAGCCCTCAATGAAGGTCCCCAATAGCCATTTTTCGGACCAATCACGAGTTTGATTAGATAATCTTTCAAACCTGGTTTGGTATTCCTGAATGGTGGAGGTTTGTCGGATCTTTGCTAGTTGTCCGTCAATGTTCTCATAATCGGTTGGTCTGAAGCGGGTTAGCAGTCCTTCTTTGAATTGTCGCCATGAGAGTACTCCATGAGTGTGTTCAAACTAGTCAAACCACTGTATAGCATCTCCTTCAAGATGTATAGCTGCAATTTCCACCATAGATGCGTCCACGGTTTTGTGGTACCAAAAATATCGCTCCGCACGCGAGATCCAACCAATCGGATCTCCTTCTTCCCATCTAGGGAAGTCCACCCTCATGCGTGGATAGTTGAGGTCAGTCATAGAACCTCCCCTCTCTTGGAAGTCATCTCTTTGGGCTTGGTGCGATTGGTTAGAGCTCTCTCCTTGATGTGATTTCTTCGGGCTTAGTGGTCGGCCTAAACTGAGTTCGGTAAAGAGAGTCTGAATCTTATCCTCTATTCATGCCTCGAAGGCTTCAAATTTAGCATTGATTGCCTCTTCAGATGCCATACTATATGCCTCTAAACTTGTGATATTAAGATCTCTCTTTTGTTGTCGGGTTAAAGGCAATGTATAGGTTGAGAGAAGTGATTGTCGTAAGGGTTGGTGGATTGGTGGATGTAGGCTACGATTTAGGCTTATTTTGTGGCTATTTTGGGTGCAATTTGAGGGTGTGGTTTGGTGGAGTTTTAGGGCTGTGGATGAAAGTTTGCTGTAGAATTGTGTTGTCTTGTAAGAGCAGAATTGTCGTCGAAGAAATAGCGGTTTCTCGACAAAATTTTCACCAAAAACTTGAGAGATTTGAGGAGGGAATTGACAGCAAAGATGTCCAATTTAATCAAGAAAATTTCGACAGTATAATAGCAGGGAAATTGGTGCAAGTTGTGATAGCAGAATTCTCGTAGAAAAATTTCAGCGGTTTGCGATGAAAATTTGCAACAACACAAAATCATTTTTAGAGATGAATTCCTCAATCGATCAATCTTAGATGAAAGCCAAGATGATTTATGAAGTGTATAGGAAATTTTGTTCAAAAAATATTGCAAATAGATCGGTTAAGGCAACAATATGCGGCTGAAATTTTCTACAACATAGATTTTCAATTATAGCAGATTGGATGTAAAAGATTAGCAGTTTATATTGAGAATTTTTCGATGAAACAAAAGGAAAATCTACTGTTAGGAAGTGTCAAAACTATCATAAAAGTTTCATAGAAATTTGGACAAAAAAAATATAGTAGGAAGATCAAACAAACTGTGCTATGTGGTTGGAATTCTGCAATGTATCTTTCGTCGTAGAGATGAAAACTTTGTGACGAAAGGTTTATGCAGCAATATAGGAACATTTTTTTTTTAATTTTTGAATAAGGATAACTAAATTGCAGCAGCCGTAAGGTATGAAACTAGAACCTGTTGTAATTCGTGGGGAGATCAAAGAATGATCTGCAATGGTGGAGATGACGGTGGAATTTGGCAACGATCTTTTAAGCAATTGTGGGAATTGCTTTGGGCGGCTGTGGAGAGATGATGGATGGTTGTGGAAGGGTAGCGAGATGCCAAGAATGCTACTCTGATACCAAGTATTAGAACCCTTACAGATTCTAAGCTTGGAGTTGATCTCTTTAGGGGATCGACCTCCTAGAACTCTATAGGGGTTGCTTCCTCCAAGTTGCTGCTCAAAGGCTGCAGAAAATATTCATCTATTTCTTGTGAAAAGAGGAGGAATACATGGCTATTTATAGGGTTTCTAAACCCTAACTCCTAATAGGACTCCTACTCAAGACTCCTACTTCTAACTAACTCCTAATAGGACTCCTAATCAAGATTCCATTCCTACTTCTAACCAACTCCTAGTTCTTCTCTAAGAATTAACCACCATACCTTAGCTGGCCTATTTACCCCTTTATTAGGGGTCGGCTTAGGTAGGTTTTACATGAAAGTCCCTCTCAATTAGGACTCTCCTAGCTAGAGTCCTAACATGCTGCTATGAGGGTGGGACTCTCCCACCAGTGGTTTGTTTTTGGAGAGCCTATTGCGATTCTCCGACAGATTTGGACAATTCCAGTGAGTCTGAGGATAATGCCTGACCCTATGGAATTTGCTAGTTTGTAGTCGCCCTGGGCTGCCGCACTACTATAGTAGTTGCTTTGCCTCAGATACAGGACTTGTACCTATCCTCAGGCTACCAATACGGATTCAACTAGACCACTACTTGAAGGGTTTGTAGTATATGCTTGCCTACTTGCTATGTGTTTGTGGGAAGAAAGATCATCTGCTATTTCAAGAGAAGTAAAGCAGAAGAAAAGGAAGAGAAAGAGAAACTGAAGAAATGGAATCATTAGCTATGTATGATGGAAGGGGGTAACCAACCGGCGTGCCCTTTCTCAAAAGGCAGTTCGACACTTGACCATTACTCTATCCTATGGTACACATATACTAATTGCATAATAGGGTACGCGTCATGAGATAACTAAAAACACAATGGAAATTCGAGAAACTAATGTAATATAATAAGAGTCAGAGAAGTGTTGCCTTTAAGTCGTCAGCAGAAGAAGCTAAGGTAGAAAGTCTTGTTCCAAGTCCTGCTTTCGACTAAAGGGCCGCTAGTGTTGTTCTCATTTTGAAACCCGTCTACCAACTCAGTACAGACACAATAGGGGAAAATCACTATCACTTTCTATAGGATGACATTTAGGATGAAACAAGGGATATGCAACTGGGGATTCAATCAAAGCTAACAGGAAATCGACTACCACCAGAAAGAGTCAACCAAAAAGAAATAGGACTTTCACTCCCCGGGGGCCAAGTAATCACTAGACAAGTAGGCAAGTCCACAATACACTACCCTGAGCATATGATAGAAATATGGGTAAAGAACCAGCTGACTCCTGGCTCTAAGGAGGAGAGGTATTCTAGTAGCCAGCAGCAATCGGGTATGTTCTTGTTTATGTTGATTTCTTTGTCAAGAGTGAAGAGTCTTGGCTTCTGACTTCCTATGTGCTTGGGAGTTCAATGAAATACCTTATTCGGCGGAATTCTTAAGTGTGGGGAACCAGTTGCATCAAACCCAGTGTTGGAATTAAACTTGTTCAAGTGTCATAAAGATGTTCATTTCATCAAAAGAGAGATTCATTACATCAAGAAGAAAAATTGGATTAAAAGTCTATGAAAAGATAAGTCAAATTGGTTATTAGTTCTTGAAAGGGTTTCTTGAAAGAGAATGATTCATTATGAATATAATTAATGTAATGTATCTTTGGGGACTATATAAACCCCATATGTTGGGTCATGAAAGATAGAGTTTTTCTGAAATTGTAAAGTGTTTTTCTTGAGAGAAATATAGAAGTGTTAGGACTCTAGCTAGGAGGGTTCTAATTGATAGAGGCATTCATGTAAAACCTACCTAAGCCGACCCTTATTAAAGAGGTGAAGAGGCCGGCTAGGGTTTGAAGGTTATTTCTTAGAGAATAATTATGAGTTGTAAAGGAATAAGAGTCTTGAGTATGAGTCCTATTAGGAGTTAGGGTTTAGAAGCCCTATAAATAGTCATGTATTCCTCCTCTTTTCATAAGCAATAGATGAATCTTTTCTGCAGCCTTTGAGCAGCAACTTGGAGGAAGGAAACCCTATAGAGTTCCAGCAGCCGATCCCCTAAAAAGATAAACCCCAAGCTTAGAATCTACAAGGGTTCTAACACTTGGTATCAAAGCAGCGTTCTTGGCATCTCGCTGCCCTTCCACAGCCATCAATCATCTCTCTGCAGCCGTCCAAAGCAATTCCCACAATTGCTTAAAAGATCGTCGCCAAATTCCATCGTCATCTCCACCACCATAGATCATTCTTTGATCTCCTCGTGAATTGCAACAGGTTCTGGTTTCGTAGCTTACTACTGCTGCAATTTAGTTATCCTTATTTAAAAATCCAAAAAAAAAAATTGTTCCTATATTGCTGCATAAACTTTTCGTCGCAAAGTTTTCATCCCTATGACGAAAGATACATTGCAGAATTCCAACCGCATAGCACAGTCTGTTTGATCTTGCTACTATATTTTTTCTATCCAAATCTCTACAAAATTTTTATAACAACTTTGAAACTTCCTAACAGCAGATTTCGCTTTGGATTTGTAAAAAAATTCTCAATATAAATGATTGATCTTTTACGTCTAATCTGCTATACTTGAAAATCTGCATTGTAAAATTCTAACCGCATAGCACAGCTTGTTTGATCTTGCTACTATGTTTTTTCTATCCAAATCTCAATGAAATTTTTATGATAGCTTTGACACTTTAATAGTAGAGTTTCCTTTTGTTTCATCGAAAAATTCTCAATATAAACCACTGATCTTTTACTTCCAATCTGCTACAATTGAAAATCTGTATTGCAGAAAATTTCAACTGCATATTATTGCCTTAATTGATCTATTTGCAATCTTTTTTGAACAAAATTTCTTATACACTTCATAAATCATCTTGGATTCCATCTAAGATTGATCGATTGAGGAATTCATCTCTAAAAACGATTTTGTGTTGCGGCAAATTTTCGTCGCAAACCGCTGAAATTTTTCGACGAGAATTCTGCTATCGCAATTTGTACCAATTTCCTTGCTATTATACTGCCAAAATTTTCTTGATTAAGTTGGACATCTTTGCTATGATATAAACTGAGATTTTGCTATCAATTCTCTCCTCAAATCTCTCAAGTTTTTGGTGAAAATTTCGTTGAGAAACCGCTATTTCTTCGACGACAATTCTGCTCTTACAAGACAACACAATTCTGCAGCAAACTTCCACTGATTTCTATCAAACCTTTGCTACCATCTATCACAGATCTAAAACTTTCATCCACAGCTCTAAAACTCCACCAAACCACACCCTCAAACTGCACCCAAATCAGCCTCAAAACAAGCTTTTGACCATCACTTCTCTCAACCTATACTTGCCATTAACCCGACAACAAAAGAGAGATCTTAACATCACAGATTTAGAGGCATATAATATGGCATCTAAGGAGGTAATCAATGCTAAATTTGAAGCCTTGGAGGTGTGAATGGAGGATAAGATTCGACTTCTCTTTACCGAACTCAGTTTGGGCCGACCACCAAACATGAAGAAATCACATCAAGGAGAGAGCTCTAACCAATCGCACCAAGCCCGAAGAGATGACTTCTAAGAGAGGGGAGGCTTTATGACTAACCCCAAATATCCACGCATGAGGGTGGACTTCCCTAGATGGGAAGAAGGAGACCCGATTGGTTGGATCTCGCATGCGGAGTGATATTTTTGGTATCATAAAACTGCGGATGCATCTGTGGTGGAAATTACAGCTATACATCTTGAAGGGGATGTCATACAGTGGTTTAACTGGGTTAAATATACTCATGGAGTCCTCTCATGGTGACAATTCAAGGAAGGACTATTGATCCGCTTCGGACCAACCAATTACGAGAACATTGACGAATAACTAGCAAAGATCCGACAAACCTTTACCGTTCAGGAGTACCAAACTAGGTTTGAAAGGTTATATAACCAAACTTATGATTGGTCTAAAAAATAGCTATTAGGGACCTTCATTAAGGGCTTGAAGCCAGAGATCCGGGGAGAAGTTAAAGCACGACAACCGTATACACTTATGGCAGCCATCTCTTTCGCACGACATCAAGAGGAGCGATTGAACCAGAAAGCCCGGAGGACAAGGATTGCTTCTCGACCTGCAATGCAGAAGCTTTCAACCCCCCCTACTATCAATGGTGTCCCTGCACCAAAAATGATGACAAGAGAAGAGCTTCAGGAGCGATCTATGGAGGAGTTATGTTGGCACCACGATGAGCCGTGGAGCCGCGAGCATCACCGTAGAAAAGGGAGACTTTTTATGATTAAACCAGTAGAAGAAGAGGTCATTGAACATCAAGAAGAGAGCCTTGATAATAAAGAAGAAGATGTAGAAGAAGAGTCACAACTGACCGAAGTTATAGCGCATGCACTAGTTGGCTACTCAAACTCGCAAACGATGAAAGTTGAAGGCCTTCTCAAACAACAATCGATCACTGTTCTCATCGACACGGGTATCACTAACAACTTCTTAGATAGTAAAGTTACTATCTGGATGGCCTTACCTATCGAGTATTATGGCAGGTTTGACGTCAAGTTCACCGACGGACGGATTTTGAAGTGTGATTGTAGGCGCCCGCGGGAGAAACTATTACCGCAGGAACAAGAGATAATTGCATATTTCTTTCTCCTTCCTCTTGATGATCATGAGGCTACGCTCAAAATTGAATGGTTGACAACATTAGATAATGTTTCCTGAAATTTTATGAAACTAATTTTGAGATTTTACAGTAAAGGGAAACAGGTGATTCTACACGGGAAACGTGGGGGCGACGTAATGACGATTTGCACACAACAAATGGAGAAGGTTTTACATAAAGCATGCATGGCTTTTTGGTACAACTTGAGCTGCAAACTAAGGGAGAGCCAATAGAATTTGAAGATCTAAACCTACTTCCTTTGCTTGCTGAATTTTCAGATATATTTGACGAACCACGCAACCTACCTCTTGCCCATCGGCATGATCATTGTATACCGATTCTTCTAGGCAAACCTTCTACAAATACTTGGCTATATCAACATTCATATCTGCAGAAGGATGAAATAGAAAGGATTGTAAAAGATATGCCCGAAATAGGAGTTATTCGGCTAAGTTGCAGCCCCTACTTTTCACCGGTGCTTTTTGTACGAAAGAAGGATGAAACATGGCGAATGTGCATTGATTACCGAACCCTCAATGACATAACCGTCAAGGATAAATACCCTATTCCAATAGCAGATGAATTGCTAGATGAAAGGGAGCATAAATCTTCAGAAAGCTGGACCTTCGATCCAGGTATCATCAAATATGAGTGTGCAAAGAAGACTTACCGAAAACTGCCTTTCGAACACACAACGACCACTATGAATTTTTGCTAAAAGGTAGAATATCTTGGGCATATCATATCAGAGGAAGATGTGGTAGTGGACCCCTCCAAAATAAAAGCAATGCAGAACCGGCCGACCTCGAGGAACATAAAATTACTATATGGCTTTCTGGGTTTAACAGGCTACTACTGCAAGTTCATGAAAAACTATGGAAAGATTAGTGCACCACTTACTTCCTTACTAAAAAAAGATGTCTTCCAATGGTCGGACAAAGCCTCCGCTGCCTTTGACAAACTTAAGGCAGCCATGACGACGACGCCAGTGCTAGCACTACCAGATTTCAGCTGACCCTTCATTATTGAGGTCGACGCCTCTGGAGTCGGAATCAGAGCCATTCTCATGCAAGATGGTCGATCACTCACATACACTAGCAAGACATTGTCTCTCTCCCATCAAAACATGTCAACATATGATAAAGAGATGCTCGCCATTGTGCACGCAGCAACGAGGTGGAGACCCTACTTGATCGGTCGATGATTTCAAATTAAAACTGACTATAAAAGCCTCAATTACTTTTTGGAGCAAAAGATATCATCCCCCAAGCAGCAAAAATAGGTGACAAAACTTCTTAGATTTGATTATGAAATAATTTACAAAAAGGGGAAAGAGAATGTTGTTGCAAATGCACTTTCGTAGCTAGCCGAGCAAGCTGAAATTTTGGCCAACCAGTGACTTCCTTGAGGATATTAAGATGGAATGGCAGGATGATCAAGAGGCCAGTAAGATCATAAAAAAATTGGAAGAAGTATCAAGCTCCGTGGCTCATTACAATTGGGACTCAAAAGAATTACACATAAAGGACGCACTGTGCTTATGACAAATTCTACTTGTATCTTCACGAGCAGATTTTGGACAAAGTTATTCCATATGCAGGGTACTAAATTGAAAAGGAGTATGCAATATCACCCACAAACCGACAGCCAAACTAAAGTTGTAAATAGGTGCTTGGAGATAGCCCAAAGCCACCCATCAAATATGACTACTCAAGGATAACTCCAGACCCAGCCAAGTGTCATTATTGATCAACGGATCGTGACTCGACGACGACGACCCACTACTGAAGTGCTAATACAGTGGGTGAACCTACCAATAGAAGATGCCACTTGGGAGAACTATGATGACTTGAAGATCAAATTCCCAAAATTCATGAATCGTCAGCCTCGAGGACAAGGCTGATTTGAAGAGGGCGGGTCTGTTAGGACTTTAGCTAGGAGAGTCCTAATTGATAGAGGCATTCATGTAAAACCTACCTAAGTCGACCCTTGTTAAAGAGGTGAAGAGGCCGGCTAGGGTTTGGAGGTTATTTCTTAGAGAAGAATTAGGAGTTGTAAAGGAATAAGAGTCTTGAGTATGAGTCCTATTAGGAGTCTTGAGTAGGAGTCCTATTAGGAGTTGCTTAGAAGTATGAGTCTTTAGTAGGAGTCCTATTAGGAGTTAGGGTTTTGAAGCCCTATAAATAGTCATGTATTCCTCCTCTTTTCATAAGCAATAGATGAATCTTTTCTGCAGCCTTTGAGCAGCAACTTGGAGGAAGGAACCCCTATAGAGTTCCAAGAGGCCGATCCCCTAAAGAGATCAACCCCAAGCTTAGAATCTACAAGTGTTCTAACAAGAAGATTGAAGCTTGTCCTACTCTTCCTCTGTTTGATAGATCTATCCCCTCTTCCTATCAAGTTCAACATTTGGTATCAGAGCATAGGTTAAGCCATGACCACTTCCTTAAGTACCATCAAACTCCAGATCCCTAGATTGAGAAAAGAAAATTATGACATATGGTGCATCCAAATGAAGGTTCTTCTAGGCTCCCAAGATATATGGGAGTTTGTAGAAGATGGATTTGCTGAACCAAGTCAAGCAGAAGGAGCAATGAATGCAGAAGGAAGAAAACAACTCAAAAAAAGAAGGAAGGAGCAATGTTCGAAATCATCGCTCCAGCAAATACTTCAAAGGAGGCTTGGGAAATTCTTCAAAAAGCATTCGGTGGTGTTGATAAGGTAAAGAAACTTCATACACAAGTTTTACGAGCCGACTTTGAAAAATTACAACAAGGTACTTCTGAAACTATTTCTGATTACTTCTCAAAAATCATTTCTATTGTTCATCAAATGAGACGAAATGGTGAACAAGTAAATGATCAAAGAGTAATAGAAAAAATATTGAGATCTCTAGATCTCTAGACAAAACAATGGAGCAAGCACTACAAATTAAGCTTACTCTTGAAAATAAAGATGAATCAAATTTTCAAAGAGGATGAGGACGAGGACAAAGATGAAGAGGAGGCATAAATCATACCAATCAAAAATCTCCAAACAATGAAGATGCTGGAGAAAATTCTAGCCAAAGAGGTCGACGTTATGGTCGAGGACGTGGCCGAGGCCGTGGACGTGGTAGAAACTCTAAAAGGTTTGAAATACAATGCTATATTTACAAAAGGTATGGACATTACTCTTATGAATGTTATTATAATCCTAACAATCAAGGTGATAAGGCAAATTTTGTTGAGGAAGAAAAGAACGAAAATCAAGTTTTGTTAATGAGTTATGATAATTTGAAAGAGGATCAGTCTATGACATGGTATCTAGATACAGGAGCCTCAAATCACATGTGTGGGATCAAAGACCTATTTTCAGAAATGGATACAAGTTATTATGGGAACATTACATTTGGTGATTTGTCTCAAAGACCAGTAAGAGGCAAAGCTAAAATTCTCCTTGAACTTAATAATGGCAAAGAATTATGCATTTCAGATGCTTATTATGTTCCTGATATGAAAAATAATATTCTAAGCTTGGGACAATTACTTGAAAAAGGTTATGATATTGAGATGAAAGATATGGCTCTCTCAATTCGTGACAAGAATAAAACATTGATATCATATGTGAAAATGGCAAGGAATAGAATGTTTCCTCTGCATTTAAGTATTTTTGATCAATCAAATTGTTTTAAAGCTGATATTGAGGATATTTCTACACTTTGGCATCTTAGATATGCTCACTTAAATTTTGAGGCTTTGAAACTTCTAGAGAAGTATAATATGGTGACAGGAATGCCAAAAATTGATCGCCCATCGAAATTATGTGAAGTATGTGTCATGGGTAAGCAAGAAAGAAAGCCTTTCAAAGTCAGAAGGACAAAAAGAGCATGGCATCGACTTGATCTGGTGCACCCAGACGTTTGTGGCCCTATCAATTCAGTATCACTTGGACTGCGTATTTTCTTACCTTCACTGATGATCATAGTGGCAAAACTTGGGTTTATATGTTAAAAGAAAAGAAAGAAGTTTTAAGTAAATTCAAAGAATTTAAGGATTTGGTTGAAAGACAAAGTTGTTGTAAGATTAAATGTTTAAGAACAGATAGGGGTGGTGAATATACATCAAATGAATTTGAAAGTTTTTGTAGAAATAATGGAATTCTACATCAATTCACCATGCTATACACACTTCAACAAAATGGTGTCTCAGAAAGAAAAAATAGGACTATCCTTAATATGGTCGATACATGTTAAAGGAAAGAAAAATTCCTAAAGAATTTTGGGGAGATGCTATTGCTTGTGCAGTTTATTTGCTTAACAGGTTTCCTACAAAGCGAATTGGTAATGTTACACCAGAAGAAGCATGGAGCTTACAGAAACCAAGAGTTGATCATTTGAGGATTTTTGGAAGTGTTGCATTTGCCAAGATACCAGAAGAAAAGAGAACAAAATTGGAGGATAAAAGTCAGAAATGTATTTTGCTAGGTTATCCAGAGAATTCCAGTGGTTACAAACTCTACAATCATATCACAAATAAAGTTGTGATGTCAAGAAATGTTGAGTTTGATGAACAAGAGATTTGGAACTAGAAAAGTGATGAGCAGAATAAGAAGGCTATTGATTCAAAAGAAGATATAATACTAGCAAGCACTGAAGTGGCTTTGCCGGAATCATCACCTAGATCAGCTAGGTCACATGATTCAAGAAGTCCAATTATAAGAAGGACAAGATCGATTCAGGACCTATATGATGTGACTCAAAGGATTGATACTAACAATGATGAACTTTCCTTATTTTGTCTTTTTGCAAGATATGATCCATTAACCTTCGAAGAAGTTTATAGAGATGAAAAATGGCGACAAGCCATGAATGAAGAGATTCATGCCATTAACAAAAATAATACATGGGAGTTTACTACACTTCTAGAAGACCACCAAGCTATCGGTGTTAAGTGGATCTTCAAAACAAAAAGAAATGCATAAGGAGAGGTGGAGAAATACAAGGCCCGTTTGGTTGCAAAGGGATACAAACAACAATATGGGATTGACTATGAAGAAGTATTTGCACTAGTTGCTCGACTAGAGACAGTAAGATTACTTATCTCTCTAGCAGCTAAAATAAAATGGAAAATTTTACAAATAGATGTCAAATCAGCATTTCTTAATGGAGTTCTTGAAGAAGAGGTATATATTCACAACCCCTGGTTTTATTATTCATGAACAAGAAAACAAAGTATACAAGTTAAAGAGAGCTCCTTATGGACTTAAACAAGCCCCACGAGCATGGAATTCTCGAATATATACTTATTTAATTCAAAATAGTTTTTCTAAATGTCCACATGAACTTGCTCTCTATTTGAAATCTAACTCTATTGAAGAGATTCTGTTTGTATGCCTATACGTAGATGATTTAATATTTACAAGCACTAGTAGCTCCATGATTAAAGATTTAAGTACTTCATCTATGAAAAAGGAGTTTGAGATGACTGACTTGGGCTTAATGACTTATTTCCTCGGTATCGAAGTTATACAAGATAATGGAGGAATTTTTATCTCACAAGAAAATTATGCAAAGGAGGTTTCAAAGAAGTTTTCTATGGAAGATTGTCATCCTACAGATACACCTGTTGAACATGGCACCAAGTTGACCAAGGAAGGTGAAGGTAAATACATTAATCCAACATATTATAAAAGTCTAGTTGGATGTTTAAGGTATTTGACATGCACTCTGTTAGGACTCTAGCTAGGAGAGTCCTAATTGAGAAGGACATTCATGTAAAACCTACCTAAGCCGACCCCTATTAAAAAGGTGAAGAGGCCGGCTAGGGTTAGGAGGTTGTTTCTTAGAGAAGAATTAGGAGTTGAAAAGGAATAGGAGTTAATTAGAAGTAGGAGACTTGAGTAGGAGTCCTATTATGAGTTAATTAGAAGTAGGAGACTTGAGTAGGAGTCCTATTATGAGTTAATTAGAAGTAGGAGACTTGAGTAGGAGTCCTATTATGAGTTAATTAGAAGTAGGAGACTTGAGTAGGAGTCCTATTATGAGTTAATTAGAAGTAGGAGACTTGAGTAGGAGTCCTATTATGAGTTAATTAGAAGTAGGAGACTTGAGTAGGAGTCCTATTATGAGTTAATTAGAAGTAGGAGACTTGAGTAGGAGTCCTATTATGAGTTAATTAGAAGTAGGAGACTTGAGTAGGAGTCCTATTATGAGTTAATTAGAAGTAGGAGACTTGAGTAGGAGTCCTATTATGAGTTAATTAGAAGTAGGAGACTTGAGTAGGAGTCCTATTATGAGTTAATTAGAAGTAGGAGACTTGAGTAGGAGTCCTATTATGAGTTAATTAGAAGTAGGAGACTTGAGTAGGAGTCCTATTATGAGTTAATTAGAAGTAGGAGACTTGAGTAGGAGTCCTATTATGAGTTAATTAGAAGTAGGAGACTTGAGTAGGAGTCCTATTATGAGTTAATTAGAAGTAGGAGACTTGAGTAGGAGTCCTATTATGAGTTAATTAGAAGTAGGAGACTTGAGTAGGAGTCCTATTATGAGTTAATTAGAAGTAGGAGACTTGAGTAGGAGTCCTATTATGAGTTAATTAGAAGTAGGAGACTTGAGTAGGAGTCCTATTATGAGTTAATTAGAAGTAGGAGACTTGAGTAGGAGTCCTATTATGAGTTAATTAGAAGTAGGAGACTTGAGTAGGAGTCCTATTATGAGTTAATTAGAAGTAGGAGACTTGAGTAGGAGTCCTATTATGAGTTAATTAGAAGTAGGAGACTTGAGTAGGAGTCCTATTATGAGTTAATTAGAAGTAGGAGACTTGAGTAGGAGTCCTATTATGAGTTAATTAGAAGTAGGAGACTTGAGTAGGAGTCCTAGGGAGTCCTATTATGAGTTAATTAGAAGTAGGAGACTTGAGTAGGAGTCCTATTAGGAGTTAAGGTTTAGAAGCCCTATAAATAGCCATGTATTCCTCCTCTTTTCATAAGCAATAGATGAATCTTTTCTGCAGCCTTTGAGCAGCAACTTGGAGGAAGGAACCCCTATAGAGTTCCAGGAGGTCAATCCCCTAAAGAGATCAACCCCAAGCTTAGAATCTGCAAGGGTTATAACACTTGGTATTAGAACAGCGTTATTGGCATCTCGCTGCCCTTCCACAGCCATCCATCATCTCTCCACAGCCGCCCAAAGCAATTCCCACAATTGCTTAAAAGATCGTCGCTAAATTCCGCCATCATCTCCACCACCGTAGATCATCCTTTGATCTCCCTGTGAATTGCACCAGGTTCTGGTTTCCTACCTTACTGCTGCTGCAATTTATCCTTATTCAAAAATCTAAAAAAAATTTTGTTCCTATATTGCTGCATAAACTTTTCGCTGCAAAGTTTTCATCTCTACGATGAAAGATACATTGCAGAATTCTAACCGCATAACACAGTCTGTTTGATCTTGCTACTGCATTTTTTCTATCCAAATCTCTACAAAATTTTTATGATAAATTTGACACTTCCTAACAGCATATTTCTCTTTGGTTTTATCAAAAAATTCTCAATATAAACCATTGATCTTTAACATCTAATCTGCTGTACTTGAAAATCTGCACTGTAAAATTTCAACCGCACAACACAGTTTGTTTGATCTTGCTACTACATTTTTTCTATCCAAATCTCTATGAAATTTTTATGAAAGATTTGACACATCCTAATAGCAGATTTTCCTTTGGTTTTGTTAAAAAATTCTTACTATAAACCATTAATCTTTTACATCTAAACTGCTATACTTGAAAATCTGCAGTGTGAAATTCCAACCGCATAGTACAAATTGGTTAATTATGCTACTATATTTTTCTATCCAAATCACTATGAAATTTTTATGATAGCTTTGACACTTCCTAACAGTAGATTTTCCTTTAGTTTCATCGAAAAATTCTTAATATAAACTACTGATATTTTACGTCCAATATGTGACACTTGAAAATCTGTGCTGCAAAAAATTTCAGCAGCATATTGTTGCCTTAACTGATCTATTTGCAATCTTTTTGAACAAAATTTCTTATATATTTCATAGATCATCTTGTCTTCTATCTAAGATTTATCTATTAAGGAATTCACCTCTAAAAACGATTTTGTGTTGCTGTAAATTTTCGTCGCAAACCGCTGAAATTTTTCGACGAGAATTCTGCTATCGCAACTTGCACCAATTTCTTTGCTGTTATACTGCCAAAATTTTCTTGATTAAATTGGACATACTTACTGTCATATATACTGAGATTTTGCTATCAATTCCCTCCTTAAATCTCTCAAGTTTTTTATGGAAATTTTGTTGAGAAACCGCTGATTCTTCGACGACAATTCTGCTCTTAGAAGACAACACAATTCTGTAGCAAACTTCCACTGATTTCTATCAAACCTGTGCTGCCATCTATCACAGATCTAAAACTTCCACTAGTAGACCAATCAGTCAATAGTCTCACTGTCCATAAAATTGTTAGTGCTACCAGTATCAATCAAAACTATAATAGGCTGATGCTCTAGAGTTCCGTCAACTTCCATAGTTTGCAGGTTAGAGTAGTCGGCTAATGTATGCATTATATGTATGGTAGGTTCAACATATTCATTAGAATTTATACCTTCATGATCGGAGTCCACATTCTTAGCTTTCGGCTCCTCTCTAATTTGTTCAATCATTAGAAGTTGCCCTTGTTTACATCGGAGCTCTATACTCCACTTTTCATCATAGCACAAACCCCTTGCTGATATTTCCTTGCT
Organism: Musa balbisiana; assembly: GCA_004837865.1. Taxonomy (NCBI): domain Eukaryota; kingdom Viridiplantae; phylum Streptophyta; class Magnoliopsida; order Zingiberales; family Musaceae; genus Musa; species Musa balbisiana. The sequence goes on along the minus strand of CM017190.1, from coordinate 20,678,339 downwards.
AATTTTTTTCTCATGTAGATATGCGAATGAGATCGCAGCTATCATAGTGCGGGGTTGACGAGCCTTAACTTCACACCGGATCTCTAGAATAAGCCCTTCAATAAATGTACCCAGAAGTTATCGTTCCGACCAATCTCTAGCTTGATTTGATAATCTTTCAAACCTACTTTGATTTTCTGACACTGTAGAAGTTTGACAAATTTTGGCAAGCTGGTCATTACCATTCTCATAATCGAATGGACTAAAGCGAACAAGAAGCCTTCTTTTGAACTACTCCCACGAAGGAACTCCATAGCAAGTTTCATACCAATTGTACCACTGGATTGCATCTTCATCGAGCTGGATTGAGGCTACTTCTACCTTCAATTCTTCTAGGGTTCTGTGAAAATGAAAGAAATTTTCCGCCTTAGAGATCCAACTAGTCGGATCTCCATCTTTCCATCTCGGAAATTCCACCTTCATGTGTAAGTAGTTTGTGTCACAATCTTGCGGCCATTTTCTTGTATTTTCAGATCTATGTAATGTAGAACTTGAGCTCCTATCTTGTTGAAATTTGCTGAGACTCTCCAATAGGCTCTTTTTGAAATCATTAAGTGTTTCTTGCAACCGGTTCTCAATTTTGATTTCCCATGCTTCCATTTGTGCTTTCACTACGTTATCGGTGGCCATTGCGCAAGACTACAAATCTGGGTTCTCAACTCTTGTTTTTGATGTCGGTCAAGGGCATCAGCATTGTCAATGCGAAGTTGCCGAGGAGGTGGACGCCGAGGGTAGTGCTTGTTAGGATCAAGAGCACTAAGAGGGGGGGGGGTGAATTAGTGCAGCGGATTAAAACGTCGGTTTTGAAAACTTTTCGTACGGTAAAAATTGAACTTGAAAGCGTATTCGTATAGTAGAGCAACTAAGGTAATGAGTAAATAAAGCAAGTAAGAAAGTTTACAGTAATGTGAATAGCAACAATGAAATGCAAACCAGAGATTACGCCATTTTTAAAGTGGTTCGGTCAAATGACCTACATCCACTTGCGAGGCCCCTCTTCGACGAGGCTCCCACCTTCCACTAGCAAATCTCTTGAAATGGAAGGGTAAATACCCCTCTTACAACTCTTTACAAGCAGTTCACACTCTTACAGATTTTCAAGAAAGAAGGAGGTGAACACTAGCAAATTGAAAACCAAGGATTGCTAAGACTTTTCTAAGACCTTTCTCTCAATCACTTGCTGCTTAAAAAGTTATGTTCTCTGCTGAGAATTGAGGGGTATTTATAGGCCTCAAGAGGATTCAAATTTGGGCTCCAAAAATTTGAATTCTCTTATATTCCCGAAGCTAGCGGTGCCACCGCCTGTCAGTTTTGACACTGACAGTGTACTGGGCGGTGCCACCGCTTGGCTCTCGGGTGCTGGGCGGTGCCACCGCCCAGACCGGCGGTTCCACTGCCTAGCTCTCGGCCTCTGGGCGGTGCCACCGCCTACACTATTTCAGCTCACTGGTTGGGCTCCAAAAAATTGGCCCAAACCAGTCCGAACTTGGGCCGAATTGGCCCCTACTTGGGTCATAGGATTAACACCTAATCCTAGCCCTAATTAACGTACTAACTACAAATTTAAAGACATTTTCTAAGCTATTACAAAGTCCATAAGTCAAGACTTCTTCCGGCGAGCTTTCGGCGAACTTCCAGCGGTCTTCCGATAAACTCTCGGAAACCATTCTGTGGACTCCCAGCAAGCTCCTAGACTTCATGATTTGATCTTGGCGAGTTCCGACGAGCTTCTTCGGCAAGCTTCGATCTTTCTCGGTGAGCTCCGTGAACTTCCGACGAACCTTTTGGCGAGCTTCCGAAAAACCCTTCAGCAAGCTCCCTACTCATTCTCGGCTAGTTCCGGCAGCATTCCTGACGAACCTTCGGACTTCCGTCGAACTCTCGAACTCCCAATAAATCCTTCGCGCTTGACTCCGGCACTTTATTTCGCTTTATGTCTTCATCGTTATCGTAGTTAATCCTGCACACACACAAGCCAAAACTCTACTCCGATCTAGACAATTATTACAACGCGAATTGACATTCTGTTGCCCGGCACGTCATTGGTTGGCGCTTCGTCCGATTCTTCAGTGCATCGTCCACTCTTGCGGGTTGTTGCCCAATCGGCGGTTGACCTCCGCAACCCCGATATCCTTGGTGCAATTCCGCTCTCCTTGGCCCGATGCCCGACGTCCGAAGCGTTCTACCGTCCAATATCCTAACGTGATCTCCTCCGGCGCAACGTCAATTCCTCCTGCGTCAACTGTCTAATCCTAATTGAGTAGACCTACATCACTCAAAATGCAGTTAAACATCTAAATACAATCAATTAGTTTCATCATCAAAATCCGAGATTCAACAATCTCCCCCTTTTTGATGATGACAACTAATTGATGACTAACGGAGTTAACCTTAACTCCCCGGAGTTTAACCAAACTCCCCCTATCAATATGCCATTGATAGAACACTTGGATTATCCCAATTCCAAGCAACATTCATCACATGTTATGAAAAACATTTAAACCATCATGCAAATATATAAAATATTCAATTCAATGCATGAAGTCATCAATATACTTCTCCCCCTATGTCATCAACAAAAAGGAGAAGTAGCTCTGGCTATTTTAAAAGATATTCAAGTTTTTGTAACATAAAGCTAGATTTTCATCACAACATATAAGCACAAAAGCATAGTAAGATTCTTAAGTTTAATCATAGCAATTCAACACTTGCTTCTTGTGCAAGATTGCACTTTGCTTTTCTTTGCATGTTCTAACTAGCAAAAGCTTTCTCTCCTTTGTTTCTGTCGAAAAGTAGGGAAGAGTACAAGCTAGCCAGCATTTGCCTTGAGCTAGTAATCTTTCTCCCCCTATGTCATTGCCGAAAAGAAGGAGAGGAACCAATGATAAATTATGAATTTGCATCAATCAATATTTCAATCATCACATGATACATACAAGGCAAAAATGCAAAGAAATCATGTCATGAAAGACATCAATTGTTAAACATGATATGATAATAGTCTTATAAATTTCAATTTGCAATACATGTGATACATTGCGATACTAAAAAATTTAATGCGATGCTTTTAAGGATATCAACCTATTTTTGATACAAAGCATGACAAGAGCAATTATATTGTAAGTTTTCTAAGTTTTACAATTTTTGCTTCTTTTGAGAAAGCAATTCTTTGCTTCTCTACAAGCTTTTACGATATGCAAGTTTTACTACATACAAGCTAGCAAATTTAAAGGTGTGCAAGTTTGTATATTTGCTTTTCTTTGCGATGTGCATGATAGCAATTCTTTGTAATGTTCAAGATAGCAAATTGTACATCATTCTAGCTAGCAAATTAAAGATGTTCAAGAAAGCAAGCTCTTTCTTCTCTTTCGAGAAGTATCATTTTTGCTTCCTTCGCAAAATGCCAAACTAGCAAGGGACCATGTTTGACATGAGGCAAGCAAACAATTTGGCAAGAGCTACATTTGCATCTTCTCTTTAGATGTGTAAGAAAGTAAGCAAGTTTTTACATTTTCTTGTCTTGTGCAAGTTAGCTAATTTCTCTTTGAGATGACCCTTTACATTAATTCAAGATAGCACATTAGCAACCCTTTCTCCCCCTTTGTCATTGGCAAAAGGAAAGGAAGATTCAAGTCATGAATATCAAAATAATAATTTTATCAAGAATATTTCATCATTGCATGCATCATTATCATACGTTAAAGTATTGCATGCATAATACCAAATCATCAAATTCATCAAAATCTCAACATTACTTTCAAGATATTCAAAATGGTATACAAAGATTTATCATAAAGCAAATTAATTTTCAATAATGACATAAGGCATTTAAAGAATTTTTGAAACATAGGAGAATGTTTAATTTGAGCATGCAATGTTTCAATCAAATTCAAGTCATGAATACCAATACTTTCATATTGTGAGTATCAATTCATGAATACCAAAAGATATTATTTGTAATTCTAATTTTGCAAGATCAAGATGATGATTTAGATAAAACTTATTCAAATCAAATCGTTAACTTGAAACTCATAATTAAGTCATCAAAATCAATTTCGAGATTCACAAAATATCATAAAATCATTAATCTCGATCAGATGGGAAAAGTATTTTTTAAGTGATTCCTTTTCATCTAAGCATGCCTTAGTCTTTATATGCCAAATCAAGATAAGCATGAAAGTTCAAGACATAAAGGCAAAATCTTATAAAACAACTCATCAAGCATCTATTCTCAAGCCATATAAAGAGTAAGTCAAGGATTCAATTATCTCATGTCATGAATTCCAACAGGCATCCCAAATTATCAATATCACATTAAAAAGATATTTCAAAAAGATATATCGATAAGTGATTCATTTGTATTATTTCATTCATTCGGAATAAATCGAGGAGAACAACATGAATTAAGGGAGATATAACATGATTGAAGCATTGAACATGATTCATATTTAAAATGTGTCTCATGTCATAAGTATGAATCAAGCATTTGTGAAATCCGAAATCATCCTCAAAGTCACATTCAATAAATTCATACATAACAAGCATAGATTTATTGAAAAGCTAATAAGATAGAGGATCACATTTCATTTTTATAAATTTCTATTCATGTGATTTGCTTCTTATAAACATGCATTTACCTTTAATAAAACAAGTGTCAACATTTAAGACGGAAAGGTAAATTTTGTAAAACAAATCATCAAGCATGATTCCTTGATAACATCCTTTTAATATCTTGATATTCATCATCAAGTATGATTTCAAAAAGTATATTCAAGAGAAATCATTAAGACCAAATGCATGATACACTCATTTATTTTCAAAATATTCATCATGTTTATTTTCATGAGATTCACAAGATTGGTAAAATAAATTTATTAATCTCAATAGGATAGAAAATTTATTTCCATTTCATACAATTGATTTCATGTGAGGGTATTCAAGTCTTTTGTGAAAACATGTATCATCATTTAAAATCAAAACATAAGTTTCATCATGAAGCCGTCAAGACCAAACACATCACGATATCACATCTATCATCAAAAGACTATCAAAAAATTCATACATAGATGTACATGCACTATGTCATCTTAATATGTCATAAGAATTTCATCTTAATTCGTCATAAAAATGATTAGACCAAAAACAAGTTAATCTAAAATGAGAGTTTCAAATCAACATTTACTTCAAAATCTCATGCATGACATAAAATCATCAAGATACACATGCATGGATTAATCCTAAGCATTATCACATATCATATAATTATCATTCCTAATGTTGCATACATCATTCAACATTTCAGAACATAACATGCATGAAACCTTAGCAATATACTTTTCATGATCAAAATTTTTAATTTTTCAAAAATGCTAAAAAGAAAAACATGATATAATTTTTTTAAAAAAAAAACAATTTTTTATTTCCTATTCCTACTCTCTAAATTAGGCACTCATGAAAAACTTCAAGTAATTTCAAAATAATTCAAGAGAGTTGAGTTACTTACCTTGTAGTCGAAGCCCATCAAAGCCCAATTCGTCATTTCACCTTTGAAAGTTCTTGATTCATCTTTGGTTGCCTTCCTCTTCTTTGGCCTCTTCCTCCGTTCAAGTTCATTATTTATTTTAGATTTTTGTTTAATGAACTTATTAAGATTTAGTGTTCGAAGTTCAAGTTCATCATTGTCCTCATCACTTGAGTCATCGCTCAAGTGGTATTCATTTGTCCGGAGTTCCAAATCCTTCCTATTCTTTGGAAGGTGGTTCAAGTGCTCATCGGGTTCAAAATGTTCCAAGAGTATCATTTCATAGGTCATTAATGACCCGATTAATTCTTCTAATGGAAAATCATTTAAATTTTTTGTCTCTTGTATTGCGGTTATTTTAGGATCCCACCTTTTTGGAAGGGATCTTAAGATCTTACTTACGAGATCAAAATTCAAAAAAGATTTACCAAGAACTCTTAGATTATTTACGACATCCGTGAAACGGGTGTACATGTCGCCTATAGTCTCGCTTGGTTGCATTTGAAAAAGCTCAAAATCATACAATAAAATGTTAACTTTCGAGTCTTTGACTCTACTAGTTCCCTCGTGTGTGATTTCAAGTGTTCGCCAAATATCAAAAGCCGTTTCGCACATAGAAATCCGATTGAACTCATTTTTGTCCAAAGCGCAAAATAAGGCATTCATAGCCTTTGCGTTTAAAGAAAAATGCTTCTTCTCCAAATCCGACCATTCGTTCATCGGCTTAGAGGGATGTTGAAAACCGTTTTCAACAATATTCCATAAATCCAAGTTCATAGAAATCAAGAAAACTCTCATTCGAGTTTTCCAATAAGTGTAGTCCAATCCGTTAAACAACGGTGGACGAAAAACCGAAAAGCCCTCTTGAAAGCCATGAAGAGCCATTTCTCTCGGGTGTAAATCCGAAATGAGAAATACCGGGCTCTGATACCAATTGTTAGGATCAAGAGCACTAAGAGGGGGGGGGGGTGAATTAGTGCAGCGGATTAAAACGTCGGTTTTGAAAACTTTTTCGTACGGTAAAAATTGAACTTGAAAGCGTATTCGTATAGTAGAGCAACTAAGGTAATGAGTAAATAAAGCAAGTAAGAAAGTTTGCAGTAATGTGAATAGCAACAATGAAATGCAAACCAGAGATTACGCCATTTTTAAAGTGGTTCGGTCAAATGACCTACATCCACTTGCGAGGCCCCTCTTCGACGAGGCTCCCACCTTTCACTAGCAAATCAATTGAAATGGAAGGGTAAATACCCCTCTTACAACTCTTTACAAGCAGTTCACACTCTTACAGATTTTCAAGAAAGAAGGAGGTGAACACTAGCAAATTGAAAACCAAGGATTGCTAAGACTTTTCTAAGACCTTTCTCTCAATCACTTGCTGCTCAAAAAGTTGTGTTCTCTGCTGAGAATTGAGGGGTATTTATAGGCCTCAAGAGGATTCAAATTTGGGCTCCAAAAATTCGAATTCTCTTATGTTCCCGAAGCTAGCGGTGCCACCGCTTGGCTCTCGGGTGCTGGGCGGTGCCACCGCCCAGACCGGCGGTTCCACCGCCTAGCTCTTGGCCTCTGGGCGGTGCCACCGCCTACACTATTTCAGCTCACTGGTTGGGCTCCAAAATTGGCCCAAACCAGTCCGAACTTGGGCCGAATTGGCCCCTACTTGGGTCATAGGATTAACACCTAATCCTAGCCCTAATTAACGTACTAACTACAAATTTAAAGATATTTTCTAAGCTATTACAAAGTCCATAAGTCAAGACTTCTTCCGGCGAGCTTTCGGCGAACTTCTGGCGGTCTTTCGATAAACTCTCGGAAACCATTCTGTGGACTCCCGGCAAGCTCCTAGACTTCACGATTTGATCTTGGCGAGTTCCGACGAGCTTCTTCGGCAAGCTTCGATCTTTCTCGGTGAGCTCCGTGAACTTCCGACGAACCTTTTGGCGAGCTTCCGAAAAACCCTTCAGCAAGCTCCCTACTCATTCTCGGCTAGTTCCGGCAGCATTCCCGACGAACCTTCGGACTTCCGTCGAACTCTCGAACTCCCAATGAATCCTTCGCGCTTGACTCTGGCACTTTGTTTCGCTTTATGTCTTCATCGTTATCGTAGTTAATCCTGCACACACACAAGCCAAAACTCTACTCCGATCTAGACAATTATTACAACGCGAATTGACATTCTATTGCCCGGCACGTCATTGGTTGGCGCTTCGTCCGATTCTTCAGTGCATCGTCCACTCTTGCGGGTTGTTGCCCAATCGACGGTTGACCTCCGTAACCCCGATATCCTTGGTGCAATTCTGCTCTCCTTGGCCCGATGCCCGACGTCCAAAGCAGTTCTACCGTCCAATATCCTAACGTGATCTCCTCCGGTGCAATGTCAATTCCTCCTGCGTCAACTGTCTAATCCTGATCGAGTAGACCTGCATCACTCAAAATGCAGTTAAACATCTAAATACAATCAATTAGTTTCATCATCAAAATCTGAGATTCAACAGTGTTGTGGTCGCTGCGTTGGAGGAAGAGTTGTTGCCCTATCTCTGTCCTGGGGGGGGTGAGGCGCCGGGGCTGAAAGGCGACTACGTCGAGTGGTTGTAGCTGCTGGACCCAAGGGGCGAACGCCGGGTAGCGGGGTTGAGGCACGATGGTGAGGCAACCTGCGGTTATGGGTAGAAGATGCGTAAAGCAGGGGGAGGCAGGCGTTGAAGCGGTCCGGGGTTGAGAAGAGGAAGCGATGGTGCGTGCGCTGCTAGGGTGTGAGGTAGGGCAGCGTACTTGCTGTGGGTTGCTACGTGCGCTGCTAGAGGGCAGCTGCTGGCAGAATGAGGATTGGTCGTTGGCTGGAAGTGATCACGAGTGGTGAGAAGGGATCGACGTTCGTGGCTGCCGGCTTCACCCTTCCTCACAAATTTTTTTTTTTTCCGAAGACGAAGATAACTGCAGCAAGGGGGCAGCGACAGTGGTGGCGGCTACTGGCTGAGCAATAGCGACGACGGTAGAGAGGGGCAACAGTGGTCGCTGACCAAGATGCAGAGGTTCCTTCTCGGTTGAGAAGGGATCGACGTTCGTGGCTGCGGCTTCTTCTTCTTTTTTTTTTTTTCCGAAGACGAAGATAACTGCAGCAAGGGGGCAGCGACAGTGGTGGCGGCTACTGGCTGAGCAATAGCGACGACGGTAGAGAGGGGCAACAGTGGTCGCTGACCAAGATGCAGAGGTTCCTTCTCGGTTGAGAAGGGATCGACGTTCGTGGCTGCGGCTTCTTCTTCTTCTTTTTTTTTTTTTCCGAAGACGAAGATAACTGCAGCAAGGGGGCAGCGACAGTGGTGGCGGCTACTGGCTGAGCAATAGCGACGACGGTAGATTTTTTTTTCCGAAGACGAAGATAACTGCAGCAAGGGGGCAGCGACAGTGGTGGCGGCTACTGGCTGAGCAATAGCGACGACGGTAGAGAGGGGCAACAGTGGTCGCTGACCAAGATGCAGAGGTTCCTTCTCGGTTGAGAAGGGATCGACGTTCGTGGCTGCCGGCTTCACCCTTCCTCACAAATTTTTTTTTTTGTTTTAATAACTACGGCAACACTGCAGCGAGAACACCGAGGATCACCGCTCTGATACCAATTGATAAGACCCTAAAGTCCTATCGTGGAAGAAAGGAAAGAAAAGGGAATGATAATGATCGCTTCGAGGGGATCGACCCTCCTTGATCACTTCGAGGGGATCTGCCTCCTAGGGTTTGTCCACAGAGTGGAATAATATTTCATTCATTGATTTCCCAAAAAGAAGCAGTTACAACACTACTTATAGAGTTCCACCTAGAGTCCACCAAGACTTGGACTCTTAATAATAAATAAATATTAAATAAACCTCTACCTGACTCTAACTGAACTAAATAGACTCAATAAACAACTGGACTAAACAGACTCAATAAACATTATTCAAAAGCTTAGAAAAAGGGTCCTAACACATGCCTCTTATTTAGTTTGTGTTGATGATTAATGAACTTTAATGCCTCATGATCAGAATATAGAACAAATGGTTTGGCAATAAGATATTGACTCCAATGAGACAAAGCTCGATAAATCGCATAAAACTCCTTATCATAAGTAGAGTATTTCTTTCTTGTATCATTCAAGTTTTCACTAAAAAATGCAATGGGCTTTCCGTCTTGACTCAAAATAGCACCAATTCCCATATTAGATGCATCACATTCAACTTCAAACACATTGTCAAAATTTGGTAGAACTAAGATAGGAACTTCGGTCACCTTTCTTTTTAAAAGCTCAAAAGCATCATTAGCTTCACTAGTCCATTTGAATTTATCACATTTCAGACATTCGGTGATTGGAGCGACAATAGAGCTGAAACCCTTGATAAATCTTCTATAAAACGAAGTTAAGCCATGGAAACGCCTCACATCATGCAATGAAGCAAGTGTCGGCCAATTGAGAATAGCCTCTACCTTACTTTGATCCATCATGATTCCATCTCTTGAAACAACACACCCCAAAAACACCACACTAGAAGTAAAGAAATCACACTTCTTTAGATTAGCATAAAGCTTTTGCTGCCTCAAAATAAGAAAGATCTCTTTTAGATGATTCATATGCTCCTCTTTGCTCTTGTTGTACACCAATATATCATCAAAATAAACTACAACAAATATTTCAATGCATGGCTTAAGTATGTGATTCATAAATCTCATGAAGGTGCTCGGAGCATTAGATAGCCCAAATGGCATAACCAACCATTCATATAAGCCTTCTCTAGTTTTAAATGCTGTTTTTCACTCATCTCCGGGCCTCATTCTTATTTGGTGATAGCCACTCCTCAAATCAATTTTAGAGAAAATATAAGCACCACACAATTTGATCAAGCAAATCATCTAACCTTGGAATAGGAAAGCGATAGTCCACTGTGATTTTGTTGATGGTGCGACTGTCCACGCACATTCTCCAAGAACCATCCTTCTTAGGCACCAACAAGGCTGGAACCGCACAAGGACTCATGCTCTCCCGAATTAACCCTTTTTTCACCAATTCATCAACTTGCCTTTGAAGTTCTTCATGCTCCTTGGGACTCATTCTATATGCTGCCTTATTAGGTAGAATAGCCCCTGGAATGAGATCAATGTGATGTTGGATGTCTCTCAAGGGTGGAAGGCCATGTGGAATCTCTTCTGGTATAACATCTTCAAATTCTTCCAGGATTTGTTTCATGATTGCTGGTGTCTCCTTGTGTTGTTCATTTTCCTCTACTACTACTAGAGCCATAATTTGACCACCCTTGTCTAATTCACCTTTGCATTCACCATAGGACATAAAAGCACTAACTTTCTTCTTTGGTGCACTGATTTCGGATGGTTGTAATGGGAGCTAAGATAATCTTCTTTTCATTCACCTTAAAAGAATAAGTATGTTTGTAGTCGTCATACAACACCCTTCTATCATAATGCCAAGGTCTTTCCAACAACAAATGACAAGCATCCATAGGAGCAATATCACACCATACTTCATCTTTATAATACTTGCCAATAGAAAATGAAACTAAACATCTTTTAGTTACATTGATGTCATTTCCTTTCTGTAGCCAACATAACTGGTATGGATGTGGATGAGGGATGGTGTCCAACTTTAGCTTCTGCACCATCTCCAAAGATACTACATTCTCAAAGCTGCCACTATTGATGATCACCAAGCACATCTTGCCAAGAGAAGTGCATTTAGTGTGAAACACATTTTTTCTCACCCAACTTTCATCGTCGGCCACATAGGACACTTGTAAACTAAGTTTCAATACAATAGACAAACCATGATCAGCATAAGTAATCTCTTCCTCATCATCATCGTATTTTGGTTCGTCCTCAGCTTCATCCTCTCCTCCATCACTATGATCTTCAACCAAAGTTACAATCCTCCTATTTGGACAACCAAAACCATGACATTTGAAGCATTTTCGGCCACTTGGGGTAGAAGAATTAGGTGTTTTTTTATTGCTTACATATTCTTCACCCTTTTCTTGTACCTTCATTATCACCTTGCTTTGGACAATAGGCTTGGAACTTCCTGCTCTTGTATAGCCTTCTTTTGAGTCGTATCGAACACTCTTTTCAAACTTCTGTTGCTTTTCAACTTTTAATGCCAGCTTGCTCACATCATTTAAAGACCAATATGGTTGTAGTTGAACAACTTTAGCAATCTCATAGTTCATACCTCCTAGGTATCTTGCGATTGTTTGCTCTTCCGGTTCCACAAGCACTCCTTTCAACATCAAATTATCGAATTCTGCAGTGTACTCCTCCACACTAAGATCTTTTTGCTTGAAATCATATATTTTGAGAAAGATCTCTTGCCTATAATTATGAGGTAAATATTTTCTCTTCAGCTCCCTTTTCATTTTCTCCCATGTAACGATCTTACTCTTCCCCTCACGTTCTCTTTGTTTCTTCAGATTTTCCCACCAAAAAGATGCATTCCGTCTAAGTTTGAGTGCCACAAGTTTGACCTTCTTTTGTTCTGGTGGTTCATGAAAATCAAAAATTCTTTCTACTGTATTAAGCCAATCGATAAAATTATTAACATTTATTTTACCTTCAAATTCTGGAATATCTAATCTGGGGTTATATTTATTCTGCCACTCGTCTTGGACTTCATTTCTTCTCTGACATCTTCTCGACTCCCTTGGAAGACGAGGTATATCATCATCAGAAGTTAACTCTCGAACGTCATTTTCATGCTGGTTGTGTCTACTTTGAAGTTCGTCGATTATTTCATTTTTTTCTTGTAGACTACGCAACAATTTTCGTAGCTGCAGTCTCAACGACTCAGCGTCATCTTCATGGTCACTACCTTCACCAACTACATCTTTTCCATTCCGCCTTGCCATGATCTCTAGCCTTTAGCTCTGATACCAAACTGATACCGGGGAGGGTAAAAATGCAGAATGGATTTCGAAAGAAAACCGATAGAACAGTTGTTCAGATAGAAAATGTCACAGGAGACAAGGAATGAATTCTTGATAAAACTTTGATAAAATGAAAAATAGCTCACCAACTAGTTTAAAATCAAAAGGGATACAGAAAGATCACCACCCTAATGACAATAAACAAGGATACAGAACTGAAAGCAAAAGACTCACCACTCAAGGATACATCCAAGAGATACAGAGTTCAAAAGAGCACTTCAAGAGAGCTTCTCCAAGATTCTCAGTTTTCTAAAGACCCTTTCAAAGCCCTAAACATGAAAATAAATACTAGTGCATGAAACAACCCTTCATGCATAGGGAATTTCGAAATTAAGTCCTTTATATAGCTGCCAACCACCTCTTTTAATCGAAATTAAGTTCTTCACCACAACCGATAGAACAGTTGTTCAGATAGAAAATGTCACAGGAGACAAGGAATGAATTCTTGATAAAACTTTGATAAAATGAAAAATAGCTCACCAACTAGTTTAAAATCAAAAGGGATACAGAAAGATCACCACCCTAATGACAATAAACAAGGATACAGAACTGAAAGCAAAAGACTCACCACTCAAGGATACATCCAAGAGATACAGAGTTCAAAAGAGCACTTCAAGAGAGCTTCTCCAAGATTCTCAGTTTTCTAAAGACCCTTTCAAAGCCCTAAACATGAAAATAAATACTAGTGTAGTGCATGAAACAACCCTTCATGCATAGGGAATTTCGAAATTAAGTCCTTTATAGCTGCCAACCACCTCTTTTAATCGAAATTAAGTTCTTCACAACTGCCAACCACCTCCTTTAATGTATTCCTTAGCCATGAAGAAAAGTACTATGAGACAGCTTTACTTTTGTGCAGGGATATGCTGATGAGCTGTCTTATCTGAGTTGACTGAGTTGAAGATTATGGGGCAATATTGTTGGCTAAAAAAAAATTCATATTATTAGCATCGTTCATATGAACAGATTATAGCAAATTAGACACTCCCGTGTCATCCAAGAACTTCATATGCCACAGGAGAAGTCAACTAAGATTTATGTTGATAACAAATCAGCTATTGCCTTAGCCAAGAATCCAGTCTATCATGAAAGATCGAAGCATATCGATACAAGATTTCATTTCATAAGAGATCATATCAAAAATAAAAAAGTGGAGCTACATCATGTCAAGACTAGTGAACAAGTGGCTGATATACTTATAAAACCTCTCAAATTTGAAATATTTCAACAACTTCGAAAGAAACTTGGCATACTAGATGGAACAAGTTTAAGGGGGGAGAATGTTGGAATTAAACTTGTTCAAGTGTAATAAAGATGTTCATTTCATGAAAAGAGAGATTCATTACATCAAGAAGAAAAATTGGATTAAAAGTCTATGAAAAGATAAGTCAAATTGGTTATTAATTCTTGAAAGGGTTTCTTGAAAGAGAATGATTCATTATGAATATAATTAATGTAATGTATCTTTGGGGACTATATAAACCCCATATGTTGGGTCATGAAAGATAGAGTTTTTCTGAAATTGTAAAGTATTTTTCTTGAGAGAAATATAGAAGATTGAAGCTTGTCCTACTCTTCCTCTGTTTGATAGATCTATCCCCTCTTCCTATCAAGTTCAACACCTAGGAGTCGGAGATAGAGAAGCTGCTTTGCCCGGAAAGGAGGGATAGTAAGGCTGGCTGTTGCAAGACTAGAGAGAGGTGAGACAAATAATATAGTAATCAAAAAGAGAAACATGCAAGTAAGGAGTAAGGATCCGGTGAGGAAGCTGCAGATGTATCTTCATAAGAAAAAGAAAGAGTCAGGTTATGGTAAAGAAGAAAGCCTAAAACTCAGAATTTGTCGTATAACCTCCAACTCATCTTATAAGTTAATGGACAACGCGCTCTGTTCTTGGTGTATGAGAAATAATCGATTTTTCCACACACATTAGCTGCTCTAGCATCGCAAGCTTGATCTGGCTTATGAATCAATTCCTTCTGATGCTTTGGATCCTGATCCAGCTTTTTCTGTTAGGCTTGGACAGTATTACTATCAAATTGAATCCTTGACTTGCGCATTAGGAGTGAACCCCTGAGAGCGTAAATGGCATAATGACTTTTTGACTATGGTGGCAAGCTGGGCGGGTATCTCGGGCTAAAGTCAGCAATAATCTGGTCTTCAAGCTAAGGCACAAATAGCATTTTGTAATCAACTGGGCCTGGTCTCCATCTTTTTGCTTTGGGAGCTAGTTTAGTCTAGGCTAGGCTAGGTTCCTTGCGAGCGAGTGAGTGTTCTCCGTCCCGTGTACGGGCTCTTTCTTGAAAGTAGTAATTGTAGAATGGAGAGGTTATTCTATCATACCCAATATCCATCATGCCAAGGAACAGTTGCACCCCCGGCTTGGCTTCCTCACCAGCTCAGCTCCATCAGATTCTCAGGACTTGTAATAGTAAGATAGAATAGATAATTCATAGGGATACTGAAGCCTAATAGTAAGCTCGTATTTAGTCACCCTGATAGGACTCTAGCTAGGAGAGTCCTAATTGAGAGGGATATTCATGTAAATCATACTTAAGCCAACCTTTATTAAAGAGGTGAAGAGGCCGGCTAGGGTTTGGAGGTTATTTCTTAGAGAAGAATTAGGAGTTGTAAAGGAATAAGAGTCTTGAGTAGGAGTCCTATTAGGAGTTGGTTAGAAGTATGAGTCTTGAGTATGAGTCCTATTAGGAGTTAGGGTTTAGAAGTCCTATAAATAGCTATGTATTCCTCCTCTTTTCATAAGCAATAGATGAATATTTTCTGCAGCCTTTGTGCAGCAACTTGGAGGAAGGAACCACTATAGAGTTCCAAGGAGGCCGATCCCCTAAAGAGATCAACCCCAAGCTTAGAAACTGCAAGGGTTCTATCACTTGTTATCAAAGCCGCATTCTTGGCGTCTCGATACCCTTCCACAACCATCCATCATCTCTCCACAGCCACTCAAAGCAATTCCCACAATTGCTTAAAAGATCGTCACTAAATTCCGCCATCATCTCCACCACCGCAGATCATCCTTTGATCTCCTCGTAAATTGCAATAGGTTTTGGTTTCCTACCTTACTGCTACTGCAATTTAGTTACCCTTATTCAAAAATCCAAAAAAAAAAAAATTTGTTCCTATATTGCTGCATAAACTTTTCGTCGTAAAGTTTTCATCTCTACGACGAAAGATACATTGCAGAATTCTAACCGTATAACACAGTCTATTTGATCATGCTACTGCGTTTTTTCTATCCAAATCTCTACGAAATTTTTATGACAGATTTGACACTTCCTAAAAGCAGATTTCCCTTTAGTTTTATCAAAAAATTCTCAATATAAACTGTTGATCTTTTACGTCTAAACTACTATACTTAAAAATCTGCACTGTGAAATTCCAGCCGCATAGTACAAATTGTTTGATCTTACTACTATATTTGTTCTGTCCAAATCTCTATAAAATTTTTATGATAGCTTTGACAAATTCTAGCCAAATCTCTATGATAGCTTTGATATATTTTTTCTGTCCAAATCTCTACTATATTCCAGCTACATAGTGGATTTCCCTTTGGTTTCGTTGAAAAATTCTCAATATAAACTACTGATATTTTACGTCCAATCTGTGACACTTGAAAATCTGTGCTGCAGAAAATTTCAGCAGCATATTGTTGCCTTAACTGATCTATTTGCAATCTTTTTAAACAAAATTTCTTATATATTTCATAGATCATCTTGGCTTCCATCTAAGATTGATCTATTAAGGAATTCACCTCTAAAAACAATTTTGTGTTGCTGCAAATTTTCGTTGCAAACCGCTGAAATTTTTCGACGAGAATTCTACTATCGCAACTTGCACCAATTTCCTTGCTATTATACTGCCAAAATTTTCTTGATTAAGTTGGACATTTTTGCTGTCATAAAAACTAAGATTTTGCTGTCAATTCCCTCCTCAAGTCTCTCAAGTTTTTGGTGAAAATTTCATCGAGAAACCGCTGTTTCTTCGACGACAATTCTGCTCTTACAAGACAACACAATTCTACAGCAAACTTCTACTGATTTCTATAAAACCTTTGCTGCCATGTACCATAGATCTAAAACTTTCATCCACAGCCCTAAAACTCCACCAAACCACACCCTCAAATTGCACCCAAAACAGTCTCAAAACAAGCCTAAACCGCAGCCTACATCCACCAATCCACCAACCCTTTCGACCATCACTTCTCTCAACCTATACTTGCCTTTAACCCGACAACAAAAGAGAGATCTTAACATCACAGATTTAGAGGCATATACTATGGCATCTAAGGAGGTAATCAATGCTAAATTTGAAGCCTTAGAGGCACGAATGGAGGATAAGATTCGAATTCTCTTTACCGAACCCAGTTTGGACCGACCACCAAGCATAAAGAAATCACATTAAGGAGAGAGCTCTAACCAATCGCACCAAGCCCAAAGAGATGACTTCCAAGAGAGGAGAGGCTTTATGTCCGACCCCAACTATCCACGTATGAGGGTGGACTTCCCTAGATGGGACGAAGGAGACCCGATTGGTTGGATCTCGCACGCGGAGCGATATTTTTGGTATCATAAAACTGCGGATGCATCTATGGTGGAAATTGCAGCTATATATCTTGAAGGGAATGCCATATAGTGGTTTGACTAGTTTAAATATACTCATGGAGTCCTCGCATGGCAACAATTCAAAGAAGGACTATTGATCCGCTTCAGACCAACCGATTACGAGAACATTGACGAACAACTAGCAAAGATCCGACAAACCTCTACCGTTCAGGAGTACCAAACCAGGTTTGAATTGTTATCTAATCAAACTTATGATTAGTCTCAAAAACAGCTATTGGGGACCTTAATTGAGGGCATGAAGCCGGAGGTACGGGGAGATGTTAAAGCACGATAACCGTACACGCTTATGGCAGCCAGCTCTTTTGCACGACATCAAGAGGAGCGATTGAACCATGAAGCTTAGAGGACTAGGATCGCTTCTCAACCTACAATGCAAAAGCCCTTAGCCACCCCTACCATCAATCAAGTCCCTGCACCAAAAATGATGACAAGAGAAGAGCTTCAGGAGTGATCTACGGAGGAGTTATGTTGGCACCACGACGAGCCGTGGAGCCGCGAGCATCACTATAGAAAAGGGAGACTTCTTATGATTAAACCAGTAGAAGAAGAGGTTATTGAACATCAAGAAGAGAGCCTTGATAATAAAGAAGAAGATGCAAAAGAAGAGCCACAACCGACCGAAGTTATGGTGCATGCACTAGCTGGCTACTCAAACCCGCAAACGATGAAAGTTGAAGGCCTTCTCAAACAACAATCGATCACTGTTCTCATCGACACGAGCATCACTAATAACTTCCTAGATAGTAAAGTTGCTATCCGGATGGCCTTACCTATCGAGTATTACAGCAGGTTTGACGTCAAGTTCACCGACGAACGGATTTTGAAGTGTGATCGTAGGCGGCCGCGGGAGAAACTATTACCGCAGGAACAAGAGATAATTGTAGATTTCTTCCTCCTTCCTCTTGATGATCATGAGGCTACGCTCAAAATTGAATGGTTGACAACATTAGATAATGTTTCTTGGAATTTTATGAAACTAATTTTGAGATTTTACAGTAAAGGGAAACAGGTGATTCTATACGGGAAACGTGGGGGCGACGTAATGACGATTTGCACAAAACAAATGGAGAAGATTTTGCATAAAACATGCAGCGACTTTTTGGTACAACTTGAGCAATAAACTAAGGGAGAGCCAATAGAATTTGAAGATCCAAACCTACTTCCTTTGCTTGCTGAATTTTCAAATATATTTGACGAACCACGCAACCCACCTCTTGCCCATCGACATGATCATTGTATATCGATTTTTCTGGGCAAACCTCCTGCAAATACTTGGTTATATCAACATTCATATCTGCAGAAGGATGAAATAGAAAGGATTGTAAAAGAGATGCCTGAAACAGGAGTTATTCAGCCAAGTTGCAACCCCTACTCTTCACCGGTGCTCTTTGTACGAAAGAAGGATGAAACATGGCAAATGTGCATTGATTACTGAGCCCTCAATGGCATAAACATCAAAGACAAATACCCTATTCCAATAGTAGATGAATTGCTAGATGAAAGGGAGCACAAATCTTCACAAAGCTGGACCTTCGATCCGGGTATTATCAAATACGAGTGTGCAAAAAAGACATACCGAAAACTGTCTTTCGAACACACAATGGCTACTACGAATTTTTGCTTTCTTCAACAAAAGGTGAAATATTTTGGGCATATCATGCTAGAGGAAGATGTGGCAGTGGACCCCTCTAAAATAAAAGTAATGCAGAACTGGCCGACCCCGAGAAACATAAAATTGCTACATGGCTTTTTGGGTTTAACAGGCTACTACTGCAAGTTCGTGAAAAACTATTGAAAGATTAGTGCACTACTTACTTCCTTATTGAAAAAAGATGTCTTCCAATGGTTGGACAAAGCCTCCGCTGCCTTCGACAAACTTAAGGTAGCCATGACAACGACGCCGGTGCTAGCATTACCAGATTTTAATCGGCCCTTCATTATTGAGGCTGACGTATCTGGAGTTAGAATTGAAGCCATTCTTATGCAAGATGGTCGACCACTCGCATATACTAGCAAGGCATTATCTCCCTCCTATCAAAATATATCAACATATGATAAGGAGATGCTTGCCATTATGCACGCAGCAACGAGGTTGAGACCCTACTAGATCGGTCGACGATTTCAAATTAAAACCGACCATAAAAGCCTCAAGTACTTTTTGGAGCAAAAGATATCTTCCCCTAAGTAGCAAAAATGGGTAACAAAACTTCTTTGATTTGATTATGAAATAACTTACAAAAAGGGGAAAGAGAATGTTATTGCAGATACACTTTCGGAGCTACCCGAGCAAGTTGAATTTATGATCGTTTCACGTTCGACCAGTGACTTCCTTGAGGATATTAAGATAGAATGGCAGGAAGATCTGGAGACTAGTAAGATCATAAAAAAATTGGAGGAAGCATCAAGCTCCATGGCTCATTACAATTGGGACTCAAAATAATTACACTATAAATGATGCATTGTGCTTATGACAAATTCTACTTGCATCTTCACGAGCAGATTTTTAACAAAGTTATTCCATATGCAGGGTACTGAATTGAAAAGGATTATGGCATATCACCCACAAACCGACAGCCAGACGGAAGTTGTAAATAGGTACTTGGAGATAGCCCAAAGCCACCCACCAAATATGACTACTCAAGGAGAACTCCAAATCCAGCCAAGTGCCATTATTGATCGATGGATCATGACTCGAGGACGACGACCCACTACTAAAGTGCTAATACAGTGGGCGAACCTACCAACAGAAGATGCCACTTGGGAGAACTATGACGACTTGAAGATCAAATTCCCAGAATTCATGAATCGTCAGCCTCGAGGACAAGGCTGATTTGAAGAGGGCGGGTCTGTTAGGACTCTAGCTAGGAGAGTCCTAATTGAGAGGGACATTCATGTAAATCCTACCTAAGCTGACCCTTATTAAAGAGGTGAAGAGGTCGGCTAGGGTTTGGAGGTTATTTCTTAGAGAAGAATTAGGAGTTGTAAAGGAATAAGTCTTGAGTTGGAGTCCTATTAGGAGTTGGTTAGAAGTAGGAGTCTTGAGTAGGAGTCCTATTAGGAGTTAGGGTTTAGAAGCCCTATAAATAGCTATGTATTCCTCCTCTTTTCATAAGCAATAGATGAATATTTTCTGCAGCCTTTGTGCAGCAACCTAGAGGAAGGAACCCCTATAGAGTTCCAAGGAGGCCGATCCCCTAAAGAGATCAACCCCAAGCTTAGAATATGCAAGGGTTCTATCACTCCCCTACCCTGAACTAAAATGCAAAGTAGTAGTAGTGACTTGTCTAGTGGTAGCCTGTTCCCTGCTCTTTATTCCACTCCAGCTTCGTAAGCTTATTCTAATTCCGTTTGTCTCAAGGAAGACATTGACTCCTAGACTCCACTCGAACTCTTTGGCATCTATCTTCTCCTTTCAACTAAGTCAAATCTTGAAACCGCAACAATTCCATTCCATTCTTTAAGTACTTGCTTGCCTGGCAGCCTATGTAGCTTGGCCTCACGACTCTACCTTTCCCTTATTCTTATTAGTAATACAAGGAATGCGGGGGCAAGTTCTGTATTTGGCCCTATTCCTCTCTGGCTACTATACCGATTTCATCTTTGATACCTATTATTCCCGAGCACATAGCAAGTAGTTGCTTGGCAGTCTGGCTTTCTCCTTGCGTGGAATAGAGTTGATAGTTCTTTCTCCGTTGCTTGTCTCTTTGCTTTGAGTTCACCCCGACCCAAACTCGACTCTAATCCCATAGCTCCTTCAATGGTAAGGAAACCTTATTCTTTTCATTAGTAATAGGAGTCATTTTCAGTCTGGATTTCCTCTCCAAAATTGGGTGCCTCTCTCACAGACTTAGAGCTAGAGCTATTGAGTGTGAAAGACGTAGTTACTGAAGGTCGAAAGGTCAGATTACTCCTTTATATACCAGCTAGGGCTCGAAAGAAGAATTCCTGTCCTGTTGACTCGGCCCGGCCTCTATGCTCACTCAAGTGCAATTCCAAGTTTTCCTTGGCGAAAGAAAGTAGCAGAATGAAGTTCCTGCCTAAAGTTGTTAAGGAGCGGTTGAGTCTGCCTATCCTGTCTTAAAGCCTATCGTTCCTGTCTCAAAGCCTATTGTTCTTGTCTCTCGTTCTGCTACCACGTCTATTCCGCCTATCTATACTAGCTATGAAACGAAAACTCTAGTTTCTCACTCCTTAGCTACAGCTTTGGATCCACCAAACAACTACTATGAAAATCAATTCAAAGAAAAGGGAATTCACTAACCAATAAGGGGAATGGAGTTACTGACTATAAGAGTCAAACAAAGAAATAGGACTCATCCTACCAAGCTGACTATCCATACTTTGATTATGGAATTATCAATCCGGGTCCTCGCTCTACTGCCTAATAACCTTGCTCTACTAGCTTTGATTCTTCCTACTAATACAAATGTCTATGAGCCTTGTGTTAGGACTCTAGCTAGGAGAGTCCTAATTGATAGGGGCATTCATGTAAAACCTATCTAAGCCGACCCTTATTAAAGAGGTGAAGAGGCCGGCTAGGGTTTGGAGGTTATTTCTTAGAGAAGAATTAGGAGTTGTAAAGGAATAAGAGTCTTGAGTAGGAGTCTTGAATAGGAGTCCTATTAGGAGTTGGTTAGAAGTAGGAGTCTTGAGTAGGAGTCCTATTAGGAGTTAGGGTTTAGAAACCCTATAAAATAACTATGTATTCGTCCTCTTTTCATAAGCAATAGATGAATCTTTTCTGCAGCCTTTGAGTAGCAACTTGGAGGAAGGAACCCCTATAGAGTTCCAAGAGGTCGATCCCCTAAAGAGATCAACCCCAAGCTTAGAATCTGTAAGGGTTCTATCACTTGGTATCAGAGTAGTGTTCTTGGCATCTCGCTGCCCTTCCACAGCCATCCATCTGTAACATCACTCATTTAAAAAAAAAAAAAGCTTATATAGTACTTTAATAGTTTAGTTTATTATATCAATATTAAATTATATGGAGGACTTGTGGCATTAGCAAGGATGAGCCACTTGCACTTATTCTAAAGTTGACACCTAAACCTCCATGCATGCTTGCCACCTCATTATTTTAGCATGAGCCAAACCTAAGTAATTTAAGGCACAACTAAGGGAAACTTTGCAGCCAATGTAACTTGAGAAGAGGAGAAGGAATTGAAGGAGAAGAGGAGAAAGAATTGAAGAAGAAGAAGTTTTATCTTAGCTTAAGGCTTTGCATCAATTCCCCCACATTTGGAAATCAAAACTTTTTAAGGCAAGTGTTCTAACCCAATCCAATAGAATCCTAATCTCTGTTTTCTTTTCAATTCTACAAAATTTTGAAAGATTTCAGCTGAGAACCAAACATTTCTTTCATTTTGATACAAAGCCATGAATCTGTAATTTTTCGGTAATCTGACCTCCATGCATTGTTTTGGTCCTAAATTTTTGTACTAAACTCTGATTTAGGTAAAACCTATTACGTTTGAAAGTACACTCGAAGACCTTTATTTTGATACCTAGATTGAATGATTTGGAGTCGAAATGCCTAATATGACTTCTATTGCAATTAACCCTATAGATTCTACAAAATAGGGACTATAATTTCTGACCTTCTGTTACTAAATTGCTAATAACTCTCTAGAGATAATTCTGAATTATGTAACACTTAATTCTTTGCGAACTAGATTCGTATATCTTTCTTTTGACACCTAGTTTGGAAATTTTGAAGTACATTTGCCTTCTGAAACATCTGTCTAAATTGATGCTATCTATTCTGCAAAACAGAGATGATCAATTCTGACCTTCTGTTACTAAATTGTTCATAACTCTCTAGTGAAAATTCTGAATTATGCAAAACTTAATTCTTTGTGAACTAGATTCGCATATCTTTCTTTTGACACCTATTTTTAGTGAATTGGAGCATGCTTGGTCACTCAAACAAATCAGGAAATGTATCATTCGAATTCTGCCAGAATTGAAAACTTTGTTGAATTTTGCCTATTCGAGTCTCATTCTGTTGGAAGTTTGATTTCTATTAAATTCTTTTGCAGTCCTTTGAAAATTCTTGTATTATTCATCCTGAAATTATTGTATGTCTGAAATTTATTATGTAATGTTTTGTTGGCATTTCCTTGTTTGATAAAGGCACACGCATATTTTCGTTGTTTCCGCATGTGCTTCCGATATATGCTAATGTCATTATTCATGCTACCTTTTTGTACTCTGGTGTCTTGTGGGATATTGTGAACCTTTGCCAGAAATGGTAAATGGAGTTATGCATAGAGCCCGCGATGCTCTGCCGGCCCCATTGACTTCACTCAGACGTGGGTGGATGGAGCTCCCAGACGTGGGAGAATTTTGCTTGGTGGTCATCCTAAAATGGATGAATCACATTATGTATGTAGTCCCACAGCGCCCTCTATGTTTTTGATATAATATCCAAAGCTTTTCTAATGAGTTTGTATTTATGCTTTGGATAAAAATAGAATGCATGCTACCTCAAAAATGACATACAAGCTTGTATTTACTATTCGGTTCACTTGTTATACTTTGGAGTGTTTCGTATGTTATTATTATGCTCTCAAACACTATTACGCCTTTGATATACACTGAAATGCTTCAGGTGCCATTTGATACATGCCTAAATGCTTATTTTGCTAATGAAATGCTCCAATTTCCTTCTCGTATTGTTATGTCTAACGCTTGTTTTCAAATGACGAAACCCTTTGTGATTTTTATACCAAATAAGATGATTTCAAACGAACACTTAT
The DNA here is from genome assembly GCA_004837865.1 of Musa balbisiana. Classification (NCBI taxonomy): domain Eukaryota; kingdom Viridiplantae; phylum Streptophyta; class Magnoliopsida; order Zingiberales; family Musaceae; genus Musa; species Musa balbisiana. Next base: position 20,654,425 of record CM017190.1, on the reverse strand, counting down.
ATTTCTGCTTTTGTTATCTTGATACTAAGCCTGCTTGAACTTCTCCTATCGCCATGGATATGTTAGTCGCTTGCTGAGCTCTTCATGCTCACCCCGTTGCTATATAAATTTTTCAGGGTAGCTTGTCACGCACTGAAAAGCTAGAATTGGGTTGAAGCACTGAAAGGCTAGAAGATTTTGGACTAATCTTTATTGGTTGATAGGTTTTTGTTGTATAGTATACTTTACTTCTGATGTAATGTTAAGGATATATTAATACTTATGTGTTGTAAAAGTTTAAAGGACTACTCATGTATATGGAATGATAAGCTTATGTTGTATAAGTATATGAACTCATGGTGAATAATATTTTTGTGATGGTATATATTTCTACGAATATGGATTTGTGTTGTGGTTGATGTTTAGTTGAGTTGCCTTTGGATTTTATGAATCTCTAAGTGAAGTGGAGTATGATTTATGAAACGTACAGGTTTATGAATTGTGAATATTGATTTGAATGGTTCTTAGTATCCTTAAATGTTAAATTGGATCCTGGATTGATTTGTGATGATGAATTATAATATTATTGATTTTTAGATAGGGTCACACCTCCTGAATGGATAAAATTCGGGGGGGCGTGACAGTGTTGGTATCAGAGCATTGTTTGAGGATTTCTAATACATAATATTATTGCATCCTTTGTTTCACAATATTTTGCTTATCACTTGGGCATTCAACCTAAACCACTGGATTATTTGCTACACGTAACTACTGCTGTTGGGGATTCTTTGACTACAAATCTGGTTTATCCATCTTGTTTGATTTCTATCGGAGAACATGAACTCCTTGCCGATTTGATACTCCTAGAAATCCAAGGTTTTGATATTATACTGGGTATAGATTGGTTATCTTCCTATCATGCTAGTATTGATTGCTATACAAAAATAATTACTTTCTGCATACCAAATCAGCCTATCTTCTACTTTGAGGGTATTAGGCATGATTTGCCTCCTTGCTTAATATCGGCACTTCAAACTCAACGCCTTATGCAGAAGGGATGTTCTTGTTATGTTATATGTGTAAAGGAACATTCAGAACAAGAAACTCACCTAAATGAAATTTCTGTGGCTAAAGAGTTCCCTGATATATTCCCAGAGGATTTGCTTGGTCTACCTCCAGACAGAGAAGGTGAATTTGTTATTGATTTAGTCCTTGGGACAGCCCCAATATCTAAGCCTCCCTACAGAATGGCACCACTTGAGCTCGAGGAATTGAAGAAGCAAATACAAGAGTTGTTAGATAAGGGTTTTATTCGACCCAGCGTCTCACCATGGGGTGCTCCAGTGCTATTAGTTAAGAAGAAGGATGGGACATTGAGACTTTGTATTGATTATAGACAATTGAATCAGGTGACCATCAAAAACAAGTATCCCCTACCCAGGATTGATGACTTGTTTCATCAATTGCCAAGTATTCTCCAAGATTTATCTAAGATCAGGCTACTATCAGTTGAAGGTCAAGAAGGAGGATATTTCAAAAACAGCCTTTAGAACTCGATATGGTCACTACGAATTTTTAGTAATGCCTTTTGGCTTGACTAATGCTCCTGCAGCTTTTATGGAACTAATGAATAGAATATTTCAGCCACTCTTAGATAATTGTGTAATTGTATTCATTGATGACATATTAGTATATTCAAGGAGTAATCAAGAGCATGATAAACACTTGAGAGATGTATTATCTATACTAAGAGAAAAGAAGCTGTATGCAAAGTTCAGCAAATGTGAATTTTGGTTGAAAGAAATTACTTTCTTAGGCCATGTGATTTCAGGAAAGGGCATATCTGTTGATCCAAAGAAGGTGGAAGCAGTAGTTAATTGGGAAGTGCCAACAAATGTAATAGAAATTAGAAGTTTCTTGGGCATGGCAGGTTATTACAGGAGATTTGTGGAGGGATTTTCTCAAATTGCTCATCCCCTCACCAAACTGACTCAAAAGAATGTGAAATTTGAATGGAGTAGTGATTGTGAGCAAAGTTTCCAAGAATTAAAAAGAAGATTGACTAGTGCCCCTATTCTCACTATTCCGAGTGGTACTGAAGGATTTATAGTTTATACTAATGCTTCAAGAAAGGGTCTTGGATGTGTTTTGATGCAAGAAGGGAAAGTAATTGCTTATGCTTTAAGACAGCTAAAGAATTATGAATTGAATTATCCGACTCATGATTTGGAATTGGCAGCAATCATCTTTGCTCTAAAGATTTGGAGACATTACTTGTATGGGCAGACATTTGATATCTTTACTGATCACAAGAGTTTAAAATACATTTTTACGTGGAAGGAGTTAAATATGAGGCAGCGAAGATGGATAGAACTTCTAAAGAATTATGATTGTACCATCCGTTATCACTCAGGTAAAGCCAATGTTGTAGCTGATGCACTTAGTAGAAAATCTACAAGTTTTATGGCTAGTCTGGTTGTGAAATAATGGAAGCTATTAGAAAGAAATTATGATTCAAATGTAATGAGAAAAGGCCAAGACTCAATAATGTTGATGGCCTCTATCCAGGTGCAAACTGATCTCATTCAACAAATTAAAGAAGGACAACTACGAGATCCACATTTAATATATTTGAGGAATGAAGTTGATAAGGGACCGAAGTTGAATTTTCAAATTTCAGATGATGGCCTATTGAGATTTGTGGATAGAATATGTGTTCCAAATAACCCAGATATCAAGAACCAAATTTTAAATGGTCACAATTCAAAGTACACCATGCATCCTGGTAGCACGAAAATGTATAGAGATCTCCAAAGTTATTATTGGTGGAAAGGCAGGAAGAAGGAGATTGCAATATATGTTTCAAGGTGTTTGACATGTCAGCAAATCAAAGCAGAACACCAGAGACCTGAAGGTTTGTTATAGCTCTTAGATATTCTTGAATGGAAATGGGAATGCATTACTATGTACTTTGTTTCAGGACTACCCAGAACCTCTAGAAAGCATGATGCTATTTGCGTCATTGTTGATAGGTTAACCAAATCTGCACATTTCTTACCAATCAATATGACTTATTCTCCTGATAGGCTTGCAGATTTGTATGTTGATGAAATAGTAAGACTTCATGGTGTCACGAAGGAGATCATCTCGGACAGAGACTCCAAATTTCTTTCTAGATTGTGGAGGAGATTACAAGATTCTATGGGCACCAAAGTAAAGTTTAGCACTGCCTATCACCCTCAGACTGATGGTCAATCTGAAAGAACAATTCAAGTACTTGAGGATTTGCTTAGAGCCTATGTTATGGATTGGAGAGGTGAATGAGATAAAAATATTTCTCTTATTGAGTTCACTTACAATAATAGTTACCATTCGAGCATTCAGATGGCTCCTTATGAAGCATTGTATGGGTGAAAGTACAAAACGCCTATATGTTGCAAGGAAGTTGGTGATAGAAAGTTGTTAGCACCAGATAAAGTACAAGAGACTACTAAAAAGATTCAGGTTATCATAAAAGGGCTAAAGGTTACTCAAAGTCGGCAAAAAAGCTACGCTGACAACAGAAGATGAGATATCGAGTTCCAAGTAGGAGATTTTGTATTCCTAAAGGTCTCCCCTTCCAAAGGCGTTATAAGATTTGGAAAGAAAGGAAAGTTAAACCCAAGGTTCATTGGACCTTTTGAGATCCTCGAAAGAATTGGCTCTGTCGCTTACAAGATTGCCTTGCCACCATCGATGTGTCATATCCATAATATATTTCATGTGTCAATGCTCCGAAAGTATATACCTGATCCCTCTCATGTCATTGAGTATAAGCCGATTGCGATTGAGAAAGACTTGTTTCACAAGGAAGAGCCCATTCAGATTATTGATAAAAAGGAGAAGTTCTTAAGAAATAGAATCATCACTCTGGCTAAAGTAATTTGGAAGCATCATCCTGCAAATGAAGCGACTTGGGAGCTAGAGGAAGAAATGAAGAAAGCTTATCCTCATCTTTTTCCAGAAAAAGGTATGACAAATTTAGAGGACTAAATTTTCTTTTAAGGAGGGGAGAGTGTAACATCCATCAGTTAAAAAAAAAAAAAACTTATATAGTACTTTAATAGTTTAGTTTATTATATCAATATTAAATTATATGGAGGACTTGTGGCATTAGCAAGGATGAGCCACTTGCACTTATTCTAAAGTTGACACCTAAACCTCCATGCATGCTTGCCACCTCATTATTTTAGCATGAGCCAAACCTAAGTAATTTAAGGCACAACTAAGGGAAACTTTGCAGCCAATGTAACTTGAGAAGAGGAGAAGGAATTGAAGGAGAAGAGAAGGAGAAAGAATTGAAGAAGAAGAAGTTTTATCTTAGCTTAAGGCTTTGCATCAATTCCCCCACATTTGGAAATCAAAACTTTGTAAGGCAAGTGTTCAAACCCAATCCAATAGAATCATAATCTCTGTTTTCTTTTCAATTCTACAAAATTTTGAAAGATTTCAGCTGAGAACCAAACATTTCTTTCGTTTTGATACAAAGCCATGAATCTGTAATTTTTCGGTAATCTGACCTCCATGCATTGTTTTAGTCCTAACTTTTTGTACTAAACTCTGATTTAGGTAAAACCTGTTCCGTTTGAAAGTAGACTCGAAGACCTTTATTTTGATACCTAGATTGAATGATTTGGAGTCAAAATGCCTAATATGACTTCTATTGCAATTAACCCTACAGATTCTACAAAATAGGGACTGTAATTTCTGACCTTCTGTTACTAAATTGCTCATAACTCTCTAGTGAAAATTCTGAATTATGCAAAGCTTAATTCTTTGTGAACTGGATTCGCATATCTTTCTTTTGACACCTATTTTTAGTCAATTGGAGCATGCTTGGTCACTCAAACAAATCAGGAAATGTATCATTTGAATTCTGCCAGAATTAAAGGACTACTCATGTTTATGGAATGATAAGCTTACGTTGTATAAGTATATGAACTCATGGTGAATAATATTTTTGTGATAGTATATATTTCTACGAATATGGATTTGTGTTGTGGTTGATGTTTAGTTGAGTTGCCTTTGGAGTTTATGAATCTCTAAGTGAAGTGGAGTATGATTTATGAAATGTACAGGTTTATGAATTGTGAATATTGATTTGAATGGTTCTTAGTATCCTTAAATGTTAGATTGGATCCTGGATTGATTTGTGATGATGAATTATAATATTATTAATTTTCAGACAGGGTCACACCTCCTGAATGGATAAAATTTGGGGGGGCGTGACACCATCATCTCTCCACTGCCGCCCAAAGCAATTCCCACAATTGCTTAAAAGATCGTCGCTAAATTCCGCCATCATCTCTACCACCGTAGATTATCCTTTGATCTCCCCGTGAATTGCAACAGGTTCTGGTTTCGTACCTTACTACTACAATAATTTAGTTATCCGTATTCAAAAATCCAAAAAAAAATTTGTTCCTATATTGCTGCATAAACTTTTGGTCGTAAAGTTTTCATCTCTACGACGAAAGATACATTGCAGAATTCTAACCGCATAACACAGTCTGTTTGATCTTGCTACTGCATTTTTTCTATCCAAATCTCTATGAAATTTTTATGACAGATTTGACACTTCCTAATAGCAGATTTTCCATTAGTTTTATCAAAAAATTCTTAATATAAACTATTGATCTTTTACATCTAATCTGCCGTATTTGAAAATCTGCATTGTAAAATTTCAGCCGCACAACAAAGTTTGTTTGATCTTGCTACTGCATTTTTTCTATCCAAATCTCTACGAAATTTTTTAATAGCTTTAACACTTTCTAACAGTGGATTTCCCTTTGGATTCGTTGAAAAATTCTCAATATAAACTACTGATATTTTATGTCCAATCTGTGACACTTGAAAATCTGTGCTGCAGAAAATTTCAGCAGCATATTGTTGCCTTAACCGATCTATTTGCAATCTTTTTGAACAAAATTTCTTATATGTTTCATAGATCATCTTGGCTTCCATCTAAGATTGATCTATTAAGGAATTCACCTCTAAAAATGATTTTGTGTTGCTGCAAATTTTCGTTGCAAATCGCTGAAATTTTTCGACGTGAAAACTGCTATCGCAACTTGCACCAATTTCCTTGCTATTATACTGCCAAAATTTTCTTGATTAAGTTGGACATCTTTGCTGTCATAAAAACTAAGATTTTGCTATCAATTCCCTCCTCAAATCTCTCAAGATTTTGGTGAAAATTTCGTTGAGAAACCGCTGTTTCTTCGACGATAATTCTGCTCTTACAAGACAACACAATTCTGCAGCAAACTTCTACTGATTTCTATCAAACCTTTGCTGCCATCTACCACAGATCTAAAACTTTCATCCATAGCCCTAAAATTTCACTAAACCACACCCTCAAACTACACCCAAAACAGCCACAAAACAAGCCTAAACTGTAGCCTACATCCACCAATCCACCAACCCTTTCGACCACCACTTCTCTCAACCTATACATGCCTTTAACCCGATAACAAAAGAGAGATCTTAACATCACAGATTTAGAGGCATGTACTATGGCATCTGAGGTGGCAATCAATGCTAAATTCGAAGCCTTCGAGGCACAAATGGAGGATAAGATTCAGACGCTCTTTACCGAACTCAGATTGGGCCGACCACCAAGCCCGAAGAAATCACATCAAGGAGAGAGCTCTGCCCAATCGTACCAAGCCTGAAGAGATGACTTCCATGGGAGGGGAGGCTCTATGATTGATTCGAACTATCCACGCATGAGGGTGGACTTCCCTAGATGGGAAGAAGGAGACCTGATTGGTTGGATCTCGCGCGCGGAGCAATATTTTCGGTACCACAAAACTGCGGATGCATCTATGGTGGAAATTGCAGCTATACATCTTGAAGGGGATGCCATACAGTGGTTTGACTGGTTTAAATATACTCATGGAATCCTCTCATGGCGACAATTCAAAGAAGGACTATTGATCCACTTCGGACCAATCGATTATGAGAACATTGATGAACAACTAGCAAAGATCCGATAAACCTCTACCGTTTAGGAGTACCAAACCAGGTTTGAAAGGTTATCTAATCAAACTTGTGATTGGTCTCAAAAACAACTATTGGGGACCTTCATTGAGGGCTTGAAGTCGGAGATCCAGGGAGAAGTTAAAGCACGACAACCGTACACGCTTATGACAGCCATCTCTTTCGCACGACATCAAGAGGAGCGATTGAACCATGAAGCTTGGAGGACTAGGATCGCTTTTCGACCTGTACTGCAGAAGCCCTCAGCCCCCTCTACTATCAACCGAGTCCCGACACAAAAAATGATGACAAGAGAAGAGCTTTGGGAGCGATCTACGAAGGAGTTATGTTTGCACCGCGACGAACTGTGGAGCCACGAGCATCACTGTAGAAAAGGGAGACTTCTTATGATTAAACCAGTAGAAGAAGAGGTCGTTGAACATCTAGAAGAGAGCCTTGATAATGAAGAAGAAGATGTAGAAGAAAAGCCACAACCGACCGAAGTTATGGTACATGTACTAACCGGCTACTCAAACCCGCAAACGATGAAAGTTGAAGGCCTTCTCAAACAACAATCGACCACTGTTCTCATTGACACGGGCAGCACTAATAACTTTCTAGACAGTAAAGTTGCTGTTCGGATGGCCATACCTATCGAGTATTATAGTAGGTATAACATCAACTTCACCGACGAATGGATTTTGAAGTGTGATCATAAGCACCCGG
>CM017190.1:20557661-20630331 GCA_004837865.1 Musa balbisiana | reverse complement strand
TAACCAAATTTTTGATGCAGATTTATCATTTCATGAATTACTAAATACCTTTAATGAATTATTTGATGAATGCAAAACTATTATAGAAAATATAAATTGCTAAAAAGGAGCATGATAGTCTACTTGTAATTTCGACAAATTAGAAATTGAATATCATGATAGTTTAGCTCCATGTAAAAATTGTCATGATCTAGAAACTCTCCAAAAGGAGAACTTGCTACTTAAGGACACCTTGAAGAAATTCGAGTTGTAGCAAGTCTTGAATATGATCCTTACAAATAAGGGTCATGTTCCTAAAAGAAGTGGAATCGGATTTGTGAGAAGGCCTCACCAAAATCCAACCACCTTCATTAAAGGCCCTATCTTATATGTTCGGCACCAAAGCAAATGCAACTTTTGTTGCAAACATGGATATAGAACTTATCATTGTCCATTCAAGAAAGTTAGTCCAAACAAATTGATTTGGGTTCCTAAAGGAACCACGATAAACTCTATGCAACATGGTAAACAATTTAGATCAGTGTTGAGGCACCCAAAAGTAAATGAGTACCTAAAATCATCCTTTCTTGTAGAAACATACATCATCACAAGCTAGGAGCAAGCGATGGTACCTTGATAGTGGATGCTCAAGGCATATGACCGGAGATCCATCTCAATTCTCTAAACTCACTAGCATAGACGAGGCTATGTCACCTTCAGAGACAACAACAAGGTAAAATCATTGGCAAAGGAACCATAGGTAACAAATCCAACTTCTTTATTGAAGATGTTTTGTTAGTTGATGGTTTAAAACATAACCTCTTGAGCATTAGTCAATTGTGTGATAAAGGATATATTGTCAAATTCGAATTTAATGCTTGCATCGTTGAAAAACCATACAAAAACACATCTATGATTGCATTAAAACAAAATAACGTATACACCATTGACATCAATGATCTTTGCAATGAAAAGTGTTTCTCGGTTTTGAATGAGGATGCTTGGCTTTGGCATAAGAGATTAGGTCATGCTAGCATGAAACTAATCACTCAAATATCATCCAAAGAACTTGTAAGAGGAATTCCTCATATCAAGTTAATCAAAGATAATGGTGTGATGCTTGTCAATTAGGAAAACAAATTAAGGGTAGTTTCAAATCTAAGAATCAAATAAGCACCTCTAGGCCCTTACAATTGATTCCATATGGACTTGTTTGGACCTATCTCTACATCAAGTTTAGGAGGTAGCAAATACGCCTTCGTCATTATAGATGACTATAGTAGATACACATGGACTTTTTTCTTAAAACACAAAAATGAATGCTTTAGATATTTTACCAAGTTTTGCAAACTTGTCCAAAATGAAAAGGGTTCTATGATTGCGTCAATTAGAAAGTGATCATGGTGGTGAATTTCAAAATCGTGATTTTTCAAGAATTTTGTGGATTTAATGGATACAATCATAACTTCTCTACTCTAAGAAATCCTCAACAAAATGGAGTAGTAGAAAGAAAAATAGAAATTTACAAGAAATTGCAAGAACCATGTTGAATGAACATAGCCTACCCAAATATTTTGGGCCGAAGCCGTAAACACTACATGCTATATTTTGAATAGAGTTCTAGTAAGACCTTACTCACCAAAACTCCCTATGAGTTGTGGAACAACAAAAAACCCAATGTTTCATATTTTAAAGTTTTGGGTGTAAGTGTTTTATCTTGAATGAAAAAGATGCCTTAGGAAAATTTGATGCTAAATCCGATGAAGGAATTTTCCTTGGTTATTCTTCGGGTTTCTAAAGCTTTTCGTATATTCAATAAAAGAACTTTAATTATAGAAGAATCCATTCATGTTGTTTTCAATGAGATTTCCAAATCAAGAAAATGATTTTGATGATGATGTTAATTTTGATTCTTTGAATTTAAATGAAACCCCTTCTCCAACTAGCAACTTGGATTCATCTACTTCCAAAACATCCTTACCCAAGGATTGGAAATATGTAGATGCTCATCCTAAGGAGCTAATTCTAGGAGACACATCTAAGGGGGTTCAAATACGTTCTTCTCTTAAAGAATTTTGTGCCAACGCCGCTTTTCTCTCCCAAATTGAACCTAAATGTATTGATGAAGCCATGAAAGATGATTCATGGATTATCGCAATGCAAGATGAGTTAAATCAATTTGAGAGAAATGAGGTGTGGAAGCTTGTTCCTAGGCCAAATGACCATTTAGTTATTGGTATTAAATGAGTCTTTAGAAACAAGCAAGATGAATATGGTATCGTGGTTAGAAACAAGGCTAGATTAGTAGCCAAAGGTTCAACCAAAAAGAAGGTATCGATTACGAAGAAACCTTCGCTCCTGTGGCTAGATTAGAAGCCATAAGGATGCTCCTTGCCTATGCTAGTAATAATAATTTTATGTTATTTCAAATGGATGTTAAAAGCGCTTTTCTTAATGGCTTTATTTCCGAAGAAGTTTATGTTGAACAACCTCCCGGATTTGAAAATAATAGCCTCACTAATCATGTGTTTAAATTAACTAAAGCTCTCTATGGTTTAAAACAAGCCCCAAGGGCTTGGTGTGAGAGACTTAGTTCTTTTCTTATTAAAAATAATTTTACAAAAGGCAAGGTTGATACTACATTGTTTATCAAGAATTTGAAAATAATTTTCTCATTGTTCAGATTTATGTTAATGATATTATCTTTGGCTCTACAAATGAATCTCTTTGTGAATCATTTGCTAAAACTATGAGTCTAGAATTTGAAATGAGTTTGATGGGAGAATTAACCTTTTTCTTAGGTTTACAAATTAAGCAACTAAGAAATGGCATCTTTATTAGTCAAACTAAATATACTTTAGACTTGCTAAAGAGATTTAATATGGAAAGCTCAAAAGCTATTAACACTCCTATGAGCACATCCACTAAGTTAGAAGTTGATGAAAGTGGAGAAAGCTTCGATCAAAAAACTTATAGGGGTATGATAGGAAGTTTATTTACCTCACTACAACTAGACCAGATATCATGTTCAGTGTAGGACTTTGTGCTAGGTTTCAATCGAACCCTAAGATATCTCACCTCAAAGCGGTTAAAAGAATATTTAGATATCTTAAAGGTACCACAAATCTAGGATTATGGTATCCGAAAACCGAGAAGTTTGAGTTAATTGCTTATGCTGATGCAGATTTTGCTGGATGTAGATTAGATAGAAAAAGCACATCAGGAACATGTCAATTTTTGGGACATGCTCTTGTTTCCTGGTCATTTAAGAAACAAAACTCGGTTGCACTATCAACAACCGAAGCTGAGTATATAGCAGCTAGTGCATGCTGTGCACAAGTTGTGTGGATGAAAACACCTTAGAAGATTATAAAGTTCATCTTTAAAATATTCCTATTAAATGTGATAACACAAGTGCTATATGTTTAACAAAGAATCCCATTCAACACTCAAGAACAAAACATATTGATATTAGACATCACTTTATATGAGATCATGTCACTAATCATGATATAGTTATAGAGTTCATTGGTACTAAACATCAACTAGCTGATATTTTTACAAAGCATTTAAGTGAAGAACAATTTAATTTCATTAGAAGAGAATTAGGAATGTTAATGTGTCCGAATGCTTGAACTCATTAAATCTATTTTTCGAACTTTCTTGATTCAATAATCAAATCACTCAATTGCTATGATGATTTTACATGATTACATGCCTTAGTAATATGTTGGAAATTATGTATTTGGATATAAAAATTTTCATGATAATGAGCATGTTTTATCTTCATGATTGTATTGGAAAATCTATAGCAAAACCTTGTCCGAATGCATGAAAGTGTTAAATTTTATTTTCGGATTTTCTTGATACCTTATTCTCTTTCGAACTTAATGTAGCTCTCATAAGCATATGTTATATCGAGTTTGATTCATTGATTTTTGACATGTGGAATCAATTAGCAAATGCATCTTTCATAGGCTTATAATGTGAAAAGATATTTTCACATACATATCTTAAAAAAAAAAAAAAAAGGGAAGATTTTTTACTTGCAAGGATATTGATTCACATACATATCTTGATCCTTGTAAAAATGAAGCGTGATTTAATCTTTCCTTGAGATGTTTGTATAATTGGTATCCTATCACTCATTGTCGAAAAATTACCTATCACTCACTTGTGTTTAAAATTTGCTTATATCGTTCTCCTTTTTGTTGATGACAAAGGGGGAGAAATATATGAATTGATGCTATGAGTGCCATATTTGAATTTGAATTATGTTAAAAAGCTTACATCGAAATATATGGTAAATTGATGATAGAAATGCTATGATTGCTAAACACTTGAAATATTTGCATTATGTTAAGATATCAAGAACTTGCATCGTAATTTCACATGTTGATATCTTACCATATGATGAATGCTACCATTACTATCATTCACATTTGAAATGTAAAACTTGAAAAAGGATGTCAAGCCTTGACATCATTTTCAAAGAGATACATCATGATAGGAATCATGATGAAAGTATTGATAAGGTTAAACAATCTTAACTTATCAATATGTCTCTTGAATTCAAAGGCTTTGAATTCAAGAATGACTTATCTTGAGTATGGTATATAGATAGGGGGAGTTAAAGTTAACTCCGTTATCAATTTTGATTGTCATCATCAAAAAGGGGGAGATTGTTGAATCTCGGATTTTGATGATGAAGTCAATTGTCAATTGTTATCTAATCCATATGTTAACATAAGTGTGCAGGATTAACTACGATGAAAGTAAGACATGTAGCAGGAGTTGCGCTGAAGTCAAGACTATGATCACGTTGGGGGTTCGAGAGTTCGACGGAAGTCCGGACAGTCATCGGAGGTTCTGCGGGAACAAATCCGAGAAGTCCAGGAGCTTGCCAAAGAAGCTCATCGGAACTCACCAAGTGGATCATCGCAAGTCCAGGAGTCTGCCGGAAGTCCACCGGAGCATCGCCAAGGGTTCGTCGGATGATCGCCGGAAGTTTGCCGGAAGCTCGACGGAAGAAGCGATTGACGTACCGGAGCAAGTTGCAGTAAATGTCTTGAAAAATATTGTAGTTAGCATGATGATTAAGTTAGAAATGGGAGGTGATCCCATTAACTTAATCTTGGGGCAATTGGGCCCTTAACAAACCCAAATTGGGCCGAATGGATCAGCCCATTCGGACCCAAATTCCCTGGCCGGCGATGGGACCGCCTGGGTCGGCGGTGGCACCGCCCAGCAGCCGAGTCTCGGAGTGAGGTTGGGCGGTGGCACCGCCCCTGTCAAGCGGTGGCACTACTTGGGCTCAGTCTCCAAGTGAGACTGGGCGGTAGCACCGCCCCTGTCAGGCGGTGGTACCACTCGAGCTCGGTCTCCGAGCTCTGTCAGGCGGTAGTACTGCCAAGACCCCGAAAACATGGGAATTGACATTTTTGAGCTCCAAATTTAAATTAGTTTGGGGCCTATATAAACCCCACCCTTTCATGCATGAAAGTGCACCGAAACTTAGCATTTATTCTGAGATTTTGAGAGCTTAAAAGTATTGTAAAAGGCTAGAAGTTCTTCTCCCTCTTTTCTTTGAAGTTTTGATCATTCAAGAGACGAGTGAAAATTTGTAAGGGTTGTCTCCTAAGCCCGTCAAAAGGAGTGAAACTGTAAAAGGGTGGTTGGCCTTCGCCTATTAAAGGAAGGCCTCTAGTGGACGTCGGTGACCTCATCGGGCGAGGAAGCCAAAAGTGGATGTAGGTCAAGATTGATCGAACCACTCTAAATCTCGGTTTGCATTTACATTCTGTTCTCTATCTTAACTACTTCCATAGCTTTACTTTAACTGCACTTTACTTGATCTTAAGTTAAAGCAATTTCTGATTCGACTTTCATACTGAAATCGTTCTTATCATACGAACGTCGTTTTAAATCGTCGAAAGTTTTCCGCTGCACTAATTCACCCCCCCCCCCTCTTAGTGCTCTTGATCCTAACATTTTCTACTGTGATGCTCTCGGCTCTAGGGCTCGTCGCGGTGCCAACATAACTCCTTCGTAGATTGCTCCTGAAGCTCTTCTCTTATCATCATTTTTGGTGCAGGGACTCGGTTGATAGTAACGGGGGCTAAGGGCTTCTGCATTGCAGGTTGAGAAGAAATCCTAGTCCTCTGAGCTTCATGGTTCAATTGCTCCTCTTGATGTCGTGCAAAAGAGATGGCTGCCATAAGCGTGTACGGTTGTCGTGCTTTAACTTATCCCCGGATCTCCGACTTTAAGCCCTCAATGAAGGTCCCCAATAGTTATTTTTGAGACCAATCACAAGTTTGATTATATAACCTTTCAAACCTAGTTTGGTACTCCTGAATGGTAGAGGTTTGTCGGATCTTTGCTAGTTGTTCGTCAATGTTCTCGTAATCGGTTGGTCCGAAGCGGATTAATAGTCCTTCTTTGAATTGTCGCCATGAGAGGACTCCATGAATATATTTAAACGAGTCAAACCACCATATGGCATCCCCTTCAAGATATATAGCTGTAATTTCCACCATAGATGCATCCGCAGTTTTGTGGTACTGAAAATATCGCTCTGCGCGTGAGATCCAACCAATCGGGTCTCCTTCTTCCCATCTAGGGAAGTCCACCCTCATGCATGGATAGTTGAGATCAATCATAGAGCCTCCCCTCCCTTGGAAGTCATCTCTTTGGGCTTGGTACAAATGGGTAGAGCTCTCTCCTTGATGTGATTTCTTCGGGCTTGGTGGTCGGCCCAATCTGAGTTCGGTAAAGAGCGTCCGAATCTTATCCTCCATTTGTGCCTCGAAGGCTTCAAATTTAGCATTGATTGCTACCTCAGATGCCATAGTACATGCCTCCAAATCTATGATGTTAAGATCTCTCTTTTGTTATCGGGTTAAAGGCATGTATAGGTTGAGAGAAGTGGTGGTCAAAAGGGTTGGTGGATTGGTGGATGTAGGCTACAGTTTAGGCTTGTTTTGTGGCCGTTTTGGGTGTAGTTTGAGGGTGTGGTTTGGTGGAGTTTTAGAGCTGTGGATGGAAGTTTTAGATCTGTGGTAGATGGCAGCAAAGGTTTGATAGAAATTAGTGGAAGTTTGCTACAGAATTGTGTTATCTTGTAAGAGCAGAATTGTCGTTAAATAAACAATGGTTTCTCAACGAAATTTCCACAAAAAACTTGGAGATTTGAGGAGGGAATTGATAACAAAATCTCAGTGTATATGACAGTAAGTATGTCCAATTTAATCAAGAAAATTTTGGCAGTATAACAGCAAAGAAATTGGTGCAAGTTGCGATAGTAGAATTCTCATCGAAAAATTTCAGCGGTTTGCGATGAAAATTTACAGCAACACAAAATAGTTTTTAGATATGAATTCCTTAATAGATCAATCTTAGATGGAAGCTAAGATGATCTATGAAATATATAAGAAATTTTGTTTAAAAAGATTGCAAATAGATCGGTTAAGGCAACAATATGCTGCTGAAATTTTCTACAGCACAGATTTTCAAGTGTCACAGATTGGACGTAAAATATCAGTAGTTTATATTGAGAATTTTTCGACGAAACCAAAGGTAAATCTACTGTTATGAAGTGTTAAAGCTATTATAAAAATTTTATAGAGATTTGGACAGAAAAATATAGTAGCAAGATTAAACAATTTGTACTATGCGGTTGGAATTTCATAGTGCAGATTTTCAAGTATAGCAGTTTAGACGTAAAAGATTAATGATTTATATTAAGAATTTTTTGACAAATCTAAAGGGAAATCTGCTATTAGGATGTGTCAAAGCTATCGTAAAAATTTCGTAGAGATTTGGATAGAAAAAATGCAGTAGCAAGATCAAACAAACTGTGTTGTGCGGTTGAAATTTTACAGTGCAGATTTTCAAGTATAGCAGATTAGATGTAAAAGATCAATGGTTTATATTGAGAATTTTTTGATAAAACCAAAGAAAAATCTACTATTAGGAAGTGTCAAATCTGTCATAAAAATTTCATAGAGATTTGGATAGAAAAAACACAATAGCAAGATCAAACAGACTGTGTTATGCGATTAGAATTCTGCAATGTATCTTTCGTCATAGAGATGAAAACTTTGCTATGAAAAGTTTATGCAGCAATATAGGAACAAATTTTTTTTTTGGATTTTTGAATAAGGATAACTAAATTGCAGCAGCAGTAAGGTAGGAAACCAGAACCTATTGCAATTCACAAGGAGATCAAAGGATGATCTACGGTGGTGGAGATGATGGCGGAATTTAGCGACGATCTTTCAAGCAATTGTGGGAATTGCTTTGGGCGGATGTGGAGAGATGATGGATGGCTATGGAAGGGCAGCAAGATGCCAAGAACGCTGCTCTGATACCAAGTGTTAGAACCCTTGCAGATTCTAAGCTTGGGGTTGATCTCTTTAGGGGATCGGCCTCCTTGGAACTCTATAGGGGTTCCTTTCTTCAAGTTGCTGCACAAAGGCTGCAGAAAATATTCATCTATTGCTTATGAAAAGATGAGGAATACATAGATATTTATAGGGCTTCTAAACCCTAACTCCTAATATGACTCCTACTCAAGACTCCTACTTCTAACCAACTCCTAATAGGACTCCTATTCAAGACTCCTACTCAAGACTCTTATTCCTTTACAACTCCTAATTCTTCTCGAAGAAATAAACTCCAAACCCTACCCGGCCTCTTCACCTCTTTAATAAGGGTCAGCTTAAGTAGGTTTTACATGAATGCCTCTATCAGTTAGGACTCTCCTAACTAGAGTCCTAACAGAAACCCTTTGTGATTTTTATACCAAATGAGATGATTTCAAATAAACACTTGTATTTCTGCTTTTGTTGTCTTAAAACTAAGCCTGCTTGAATTTCTCCTGCCGCCATGGATATGTTAGTCGCTTGCTGAGCTCTTTATGCTCATCCTGTTGTTATATAAATTTTTCAGGGTAGCTTGTCACGCACTGAAAGCTAGAATTGGGTTGAAGCACTGAAAGGCTAGAAGATTTTGGACTAATCTTTGTTGGTTGATAGGTTTTGTTGTATATTATACTTTACTTCTGATGTAATGTTAAGGATATATTGATACTTATGTGTTGTAAAAGTTTAAAGGACTGCTCATGTTTATGGAATGATAAACTTATGTTGTATAAGTATATGAACTCATGGTGAATAATATTTTTGTGATGGTATATATTTCTATGAATATGGATTTGTGTTGTGGTTGATGTTTAGTTGAGTTGCCTTTGGATTTTATGAACCTCTAAGTGAAGTGGAGTATGATTTTTGAAATGTACAGGTTTATGAATTATGAATATTGATTTGAATGGTTCTTAGTATCCTTAAATGTTAGATTGGATCCTGGATTGATTTGTGATGATGAATTATAATATTATTGATTTTAGATAGGGTCACACCTCCAGAATGGATTAAATTTGGGGGGCATGACAAAGTTGGTATCGGAGCATTGTTTGAGGATTTCTAAGAATTTTGATATGCTAGATGTATAATAAATTTTGAGGTTTAGTGATTTCTATTTAGAGACTGATCAAAAGTTATCTTTTGCTATTTTTAGGAAGCAAGGATGATGAGGTCATCTGGTACTCCTGTTACATCTACATCTGATCAATTGAGTGGAATTATGAAAACTCTAGAGGCTATGACACAAGTAATGCAACAACAAGTTCGACAAGGAAGAAATGATGAAACGGGGAATTCAAACCAGACTGGGTTGGGAATTGAACAGTTTAAGAAGCTTAGTCCTCTCAGTTTTAGTGGTGAGCCTGATCCAATGGTAGCAGAACAATGGATGATGCGGATAGAGAAAATATTTGATGTTTTAAATTGCCCAGATGATAAGAAGGTTTCTCTTGCTACCTTCATGCTAGAAGGAGAGGCTGTGTACTGGTAGCAAACCATGAAGAGGATTTCTGAAGCTCGACAGGAGCCAATCACTTGGAAGGTATTTACAGAAAAGTTCAATGATAAATACTTTCCAAATTGTATCAGAGAGCAAAAAGAATTGGAGTTCTTGAATCTCATCCAGGGAAATTTGACAGTAGCCAAATATGAGTCTAAATTCACTGAGCTCTCTAGATTTGCCACGCATATGATCGATGATGAATATAGGAAAGTAAGAAGATTTGAAAGAGGACTAAGGCCGGCAATAAGAAGTCGGATATCAGCTTTAAAACTCCAGGTATACATTGATGTAGTAGAAAGAGCTTTCATACTTGAAAAAGACTTGGAGGAGATCCAAGAAATCAGGGACAAGAACAATAAGGATAAGTTTGTTAGTAAAAGTAAGAGAGGAAATGAAGCAGAAAGAAGTAATAAGAGGGTAAAGGTACCTAGATTTGAGAAAGGAACTCTATCATAAAGAACTCTATCGTGTACAAAATGTGGACATAATCATGAAACAAGTGAGTGTTTTCGGGTGAATGGAGCCTGTTTTGCCTGTGGAAAGTTAGATCATAAAGTCAGGGACTACCCACTAAACAAGAAGAAAGAGCCACTAATCCCTAAGCCAACGACCCATGCTAGAGTATATGCTATCACAGAACAAGATTCCAGAGCCTCTAAATTAGTGGTTGAAGGTATTCTACATGTTTCTAATAGAAATGCAAAAGTTTTGTTTGATCCTGGTTCTAACTTATCCTTTGTTTCACAATATTTTGCTTATCACTTGGGCATTCAACCTAAACCACTAGATTATTTGCTACACGTAACTATTGCTATTGGGGATTCTTTGACTACAAATCTGGTTTATCCATCTTGTTTGATTTCTACCGGAGAACATGAACTCCTTGCCGATTTGATACTCCTAGAAATCCAAGGTTTTGATATTATACTTGGTATGGATTGGTTATCTTCCTATCATGCTAGTATTGATTGCTATACAAAAATAATTACTTTCTACATACCAAATCAGCCTATCTTCTACTTTGAGGGTATTAGGCATGATTTGCCTCTTTGCTTAATATCGGCACTTCAAACTCAACGCCTTATGCAGAAGGGATGTTCTTGTTATGTTATATGTGTAAAGGAACATTTAGAACAAGAAACTCACCTAAATGAAATTTCCGTGGCTAAAGAGTTCCCTGATGTATTCCCAGAGGATTTGCTTGGACTACCTCCAGACAGAGAAGGTAAATTTATTATTGATTTAGTCCCTGGGATAGCCCCAATATCTAAGCCTCCCTACAGAATGGCACCACTTGAACTCGAGGAATTGAAGAAGCAAATACAAGAGTTGTTAGATAAGGGTTTTATTCGACCCAGTGTCTCACCATGGGGTGCTCTAGTGCTATTAGTTAAGAAGAAGGATGGGACATGGAGACTTTGTATTGATTATAGACAATTGAATCAGGTGACCATCAAAAACAAGTATCCCCTACCCAGGATTGATGACTTGTTTGATCAATTGCAGGGTGCACAAGTATTCTGCAAGATTGATCTAAGATCAGGCTACTATCAATTGAAGGTCAAGAAGGAGGATATTCCAAAAACAGCCTTTAGAACTCGATATGGTCACTACGAATTTTTAGTAAAGCCTTTTGGCTTGACTAATGCTCCTGCAGCTTTTATGGAACTAATGAATAGAATATTTCAGCCACTCTTAGATAATTATGTAATTGTATTCATTGATGACATATTAGTATATTCAAGGAGTAATCAAGAGCATGATAAACACTTGAGAGATGTATTATCTATACTAAGAGAAAAGAAGCTGTATGCAAAGTTCAGCAAATGTGAATTTTGGTTGAAAGAAATTACTTTCTTAGGCCATGTGATTTCAGGAAAGGGCATATCTGTTGATCCAAAGAAGGTGGAAGCAGTAGTTAATTAGGAAGTGCCAACAAATGTAACAGAAATTAGAAGTTTCTTGGGCATGGCAGGTTATTACAGGAGATTTGTGGAGGGATTTTCTCAAATTGCTCATCCCCTCACCAAACTGACTCAAAAGAATGTGAAATTTGAATGGAGTAGTGATTGTGAGCAAAGTTTCCAAGAATTAAAAAGAAGATTGACTAGTGCCCCTATTCTCACTATTCCGAGTGGTACTGAAGGATTTATAGTTTATACTAATGCTTCAAGAAAGGGTCTTGGATGTGTTTTGATGCAAGAAGGGAAAGTTATTGCTTATGCTTTAAGACAGCTAAAGAATTATGAATTGAATTATCCGACTCATGATTTGGAATTGGCAGCAATCATCTTTGCTCTAAAGATTTGGAGACATTACTTGTATGGGCAGACATTTGATATCTTTACTGATCACAAGAGTTATTACCGGAAGTATGAGGCAGCGAATTATGATTGTACCATCCGTTATCACCCAGGTAAAGCCAATGTTGTAGCTGATGCACTTAGTAGAAAATCTACAAGTTTTATGGCTAGTCTGGTTGTGAAATAATGGAAGCTATTAGAAAGAAATTATGATTCAAATGTAATGAGAAAAGGCCAAGACTCAATAATGTTGATGGCCTCTATCCAGGTGCAAACTGATCTCATTCAACAAATTAAAGAAGGACAACTACGAGATCCACATTTAATATATTTGAGGAATGAAGTTGATAAGGAACCGAAGTTGAATTTTCAAATTTCAGATGATGGCCTATTGAGATTTGTGGATAGAATATGTGTTCCAAATAACCCAGATATCAAGAACCAAATTTTAAATGGTCACAATTCAAAGTACACCATGCATCCTGGTAGCACGAAAATGTATAGAGATCTCCAAAGTTATTATTGGTGGAAAGGCAGGAAGAAGGAGATTGCAATATATGTTTCAAGGTGTTTGACATGTCAGCAAATCAAAGCAGAACACCAAAGACCTGAAGGTTTGTTATAGCTCTTAGATATTCTTGAATGGAAATGGGAATGCATTACTATGGACTTTGTTTCAGGACTACCCAGAACCTCTAGAAAGCATGATGCTATTTGCGTCATTGTTGATAGGTTAACCAAATCTGCACATTTCTTACCAATCAATATGACTTATTCTCCTGATAGGCTTGCAGATTTGTATGTTGATGAAATAGTAAGACTTCATGGTGTCACGAAGGAGATCATCTCGGACAGAGACTCCAAATTTCTTTCTAGATTGTGGAGGAGATTACAAGATTCTATGGGCACCAAAGTAAAGTTTAGCACTGCCTATCACCCTCAGACTGATGGTCAATCTGAAAGAACAATTCAAGTACTTGAGGATTTGCTTAGAGCCTATGTTATGGATTGGAGAGGTGAATGAGATAAAAATATTTCTCTTATTGAGTTCACTTACAATAATAGTTACCATTCGAGCATTCAGATGGCTCCTTATGAAGCATTGTATGGGTGAAAGTACAAAACGCCTATATGTTGCGAGGAAGTTGGTGATAGAAAGTTGTTAGCACCAGATAAAGTACAAGAGACTACTAAAAGGATTCAGGTTATCATAAAAGGGCTAAAGGTTACTCAAAGTCGGCAAAAAAGCTACGCTGACAACAGAAGACGAGATATCGAGTTCCAAGTAGGAGATTTTGTATTCCTAAAGGTCTTCCCTTCTAAAGGCGTTGTAAGATTTGAAAAGAAAGGAAAGTTAAACCCAAGATTCATTGGACCTTTTGAGATCCTTGAAAAGAATTGGCTCTATCGCTTACAAGATTGCCTTGCCACCATCGATGTGTCATATCCATAATATATTTCATGTGTCAATGCTCCGAAAGTATATACCTGATCCCTCTCATGTCATTAAGTATGAGCCGATTGCGATTGAGAAAGACTTGTTTTACAAGGAAGAGCCCATTCAGATTATTGATAAAAAGGAGAAGATCTTAAAATAGAGATGATCAATTCTGACCTTCTATTACTAAATTGCTCATAACTCTTTAGTGAAAATTCTGAATTATGAAAAAACTTGATTCTTTGGGAACTAGATTCGCATATCACACCTAGTTTAGAAATTTTGAAGTACGTTTGCCTTCTGAAACATCTGTTTAAATTGATGCTATCTATTCTGCAAAATAGAGATGATCAATTCTGACCTTCTATTACTAAATTGCTCATAACTCTTTAGTGAAAATTCTGAATTATGAAAAAACTTGATTCTTTGGGAACTAGATTCGCATATCACACCTAGTTTAGAAATTTTGAAGTACGTTTGCCTTCTGAAACATCTGTTTAAATTGATGCTATCTATTCTGCAAAATAGAGATGATCAATTCTGACCTTCTATTACTAAATTGCTCATAACTCTTTAGTGAAAATTCTGAATTATGAAAAAACTTGATTCTTTGGGAACTAGATTCGCATATCACACCTAGTTTAGAAATTTTGAAGTACGTTTGCCTTCTGAAACATCTGTTTAAATTGATGCTATCTATTCTGCAAAATAGAGATGATCAATTCTGACCTTCTATTACTAAATTGCTCATAACTCTTTAGTGAAAATTCTGAATTATGAAAAAACTTGATTCTTTGGGAACTAGATTCGCATATCACACCTAGTTTAGAAATTTTGAAGTACGTTTGCCTTCTGAAACATCTGTTTAAATTGATGCTATCTATTCTGCAAAATAGAGATGATCAATTCTGACCTTCTATTACTAAATTGCTCATAACTCTTTAGTGAAAATTCTGAATTATGAAAAAACTTGATTCTTTGGGAACTAGATTCGCATATCACACCTAGTTTAGAAATTTTGAAGTACGTTTGCCTTCTGAAACATCTGTTTAAATTGATGCTATCTATTCTGCAAAATAGAGATGATCAATTCTGACCTTCTATTACTAAATTGCTCATAACTCTTTAGTGAAAATTCTGAATTATGAAAAAACAAAACTTAATTCTTTGCGAACTAGATTCGCATATCACCACCTAGTTTAGAAATTTTGAAGTACGTTTGCCTTCTGAAACATCTGTTTAAATTGATGCTATCTATTCTGCAAAATAGAGATGATCAATTCTGACCTTCTATTACTAAATTGCTCATAACTCTTTAGTGAAAATTCTGAATTATGAAAAAACTTGATTCTTTGGGAACTAGATTCGCATATCTTTCTTTTGACACCTATTTTTAGTGAATTGGAGCATGCTTGGTCACTCAAACAAATAAGGAAATGTACCATTCGAATTCTGCCAGAATTTGAAAACTTTGTTGAATTTTGCCTATTCGAGTCTCATTCTGTTGGAAGTTTGATTTCTATTAAATTCTTTTGTAGTCCTTTGAAAATTCTTGTATTATTCATCCTGAAATTGTTGTATGTCTGAAATTTATTATGTAATATTTTGTTGGTATTTCCTTGTTTGATAAAGGCACACGCATATTTCTGTTGTTTCCGCATGTGCTTCCGATATATGCCACTGTCATTGTTCATGCTACCCTTTTGTACTCTGGT
The DNA here is from genome assembly GCA_004837865.1 of Musa balbisiana. Lineage (NCBI taxonomy): Eukaryota > Viridiplantae > Streptophyta > Magnoliopsida > Zingiberales > Musaceae > Musa > Musa balbisiana. The sequence continues at coordinate 20,614,969 of CM017190.1, read as the reverse complement.
GTCTTGTGGGATATTGTGAACCTTTGCCAGAAATGGTAAAGGGAGTTATGCATAGAGCCCGCGATGCTCTGTCGGCCCCATTGACTTCACTCAGACATGGGTGGATGGAGCTCCCAGACGTGGGAGACTTATGCTTGGTGGTTATCCTGAAATGGATGAATCACATTATGTATGTGGTCCCACAGCACCCTCTATGTTTTTGATATAATATCCAAAGCTTTGCTAATGAGTTTATATTTATGCTTTGGATAAAAATGGAATGCATGCTACCTCAAAAATGACATACAAGCTTGTATTTACTATTCGGTTCACTTGTTATACTTTGGAGTGTTTCGTATGTCATTGTTATGCTCTCAAACACTCTTACGCCTTTGATATACACTGAAATGCTTTAGGTGCCATTTGATACATGCCTAAATGCTTATTTTGCCAATGAAATGCTCCAATTTCCTTTCTCGTATTGTTATGTCTAACGCTTGTTTTCGAATGAGGAAACCCTTTGTGATTTTTATACCAAATGAGATGATTTCAAATGAACACTTGTATTTCTGCTTTTGTTATCTTGATACTAAGCCTGCTTGAATTTCTCCTACTGCCATGGATATGTTAGTCGCTTGCTGAGCTCTTTATGCTCACCCCGTTGTTATATAAATTTTTCAGGGTAGCTTGTCACGCACTAAAAAGCTAGAATTGGGTTGAAGCACTGAAAGGCAAGAAGATTTTGGACTAATCTTTGTTGGTTGATAGGTTTTTGTTATATAGTATACTTTACTTCTGATGTAATGTTAGGGATATATTGATACTTATGTGTTGTAAAAGTTTAAAGGACTGCTCATGTTTATGGAATGATAAGCTTATGTTGTATAAGTATATGAACTCATGGTGAATAATATTTTTATGATGGTATATATTTCTACGAATATGGATTTGTGTTGTGATTGATGTTTCGTTGAGTTGCCTTTGGATTTTATGAACCTCTAAGTGAAGTGGAGTATGATTTATGAAATGTACAGGTTTATGAATTGTGAATATTGATTTGAATGGTTCTTAGTATCCTTAAATATTAGATTGGATCCTGGATTGATTTGTGATGATGAATTATAATATTATTGATTTTAGACAGGGTCACACCTCCTAAATGGATTAAATTCGGGGGGCGTGATAGAAGGCCAACCACCCTTTTATAGCTTTTCTCCTTTTGACGGGCTTAGGAGACAATCCTTATAGATTTTCACACCTCTCATGAATGATCAACACTTAGAAAGAAAGAGAGAGAAGAACTTCTAGCCCTTTAAAAAACTTTGAAGCTCTCAAATACACAGAATAAAAGCAAGCTTTCGGTTACTCTTTTATACAGAAAGGGTTGGGTTTATATAGGCCTCAATTAATTTGATTTTGGAGCTCAAAAGTGTCCATTCCCTGAGTTCCGGGGTTCTGGCGGTACCACTGCCATAACTGGGCGGTACTACCACCTATCATCTGTCACTAAGCAGTGCTACCCTTAGTCTGGGTAGTACTACCACCTGACATCGCTCGGAGATTGAGCTCAGGCAGTACCATTACTTGATAGGGGCGATACTACTGTCCAAAACTCCTGGGAGACCAAGTCTCCTGGGCGGTGCTACCGTCGGCTAGGAATTCTGGGTCCGAATGGGCTGATCCATTCAGCCCAATTTGGGTCTGTCAAGGACCCAATTGACCCTAGATTAAGTTAATGAGATCATCTCCCAATCCTAACTTAATCTACATGCTAACTATGATAATTAAGACATCAATACTGCAGATCGTGTTCTAGTGTGTCAATTGCATCTTCCAACGAGCTTCCGACAAACTTCCGACGAATATCCGACGAACCCTCGGTGTTGCTCCGACGGACTCCCGGCAAACTCCTGTGCTTGCGATGATCCTCTTGGCAAGTTCCGATGAGCTTCTTTGGCAAGCTCTTGGACTTCTCAGATTGTTCCCGTAGAACCTCCGATGACCATCCGGACTTTCGACGAACTCTCAAACCCCCAAGGTGATCTTAGTCTTGACTCCGACTTAACAATTGCTATATGTCTTACTGCCATTGTAGTTAATCCTACACACTTATCTCAGCATATGGATTAGATATTCAAATGACAATTGACTTCATCATCAAAATCTGAGATTCAACAATTGTTGCCCTTTCTCACTTTTTTTTCAATGATTTTAACACTAAATTCTTCTCCAAAACATAACACACATAGTTAAAAACTAATCTTACTCATGAACAATCTGGCTCTGATACCATTGTTGGGAAATCTTGGGGGCAACACCATGTGCAGTGGAAGAATCATAAAACAAAATCCCCAATTCCCAAAGATATGTTCGTCATCATGCGAAGATTGGTGGGCAAAAATCCATGAAACAGAAAACCACGTGTGAGATAGATTATGTTACCTAGGGAGATCATATATTCCTGAATCCCTGCAGATCTCAAAGAGAGGGTAAAGGAGGTCAAGTGCCCTCCTCTCTATTGGTGATCCGCACAACAGGGCTGCAATGATTCTCCTCAAAACCCCAGACTTGTTTTGAGGTGGAGAAGGGGAGGAGAATAGGAGAGGCAAGCAAAAGGCTCTAGCTTATAAACTATTGATTCCCTCCTATTTATAGAGGTCCCTTATCAACTTAACCCTAATGGATGCTCCCCTATTGGGTATTTGATCTCCATCCAACTACCCAAGCCTATTAGATTAGTTGATCTCTATCCAATAATCTCTCATGGGCTCTTATTAGATCTTATCCATGGGATCAAATAATTCAAGGGCTTATTAGATATCCAATAAGATAGGAGATCCGGTAGATATCTCATATCCGAACCTCTACTTATTGCAATGCCTACCATATGTGTATGACCCTCTAGGCCTAATATCGAGTTGTCCATGAGTCATATCTGTCAAAACTCCTTCTAGCTCAATGAATTATTAGGAAAGGGTTTGAAACTAAGAGGGGGGTGAATTAGTGCAGTGGTAAAAGTTACATCAGTTCAAAAAACCTTCGTACGATAAAAATCATTTCCAATGAAAAATTGATTTTGAAAACTTAACTTGAAGGCGTACATAATGAATTGAAGGCAGTAAGCACTTAAGGAGGTTTGCAGTAAGGTAATAGCAAGAATAAAATGCAAACTAGAGAACACGGTAGTTTATAGTGGTTCGGTCGTCGTGACCTACATCCAGTCCTCCGATTCCTCTTTCGTCGAGGCCACCGACATCCGCTAACGATCTTCCTTTACTAGGTGAAGATCAACCTCCTTCTTACACCACTCTTCTCCATTTCACAGGTTTAGGAGTCAACCTTTACAAGCACTCACTCCTCTCTTATATAATTCTAACACTTGGACTAGAGGAGGGTTCTCACAATAGATTTTTACAACTTTTTTCTACTTTTAAACTCTCTATGCTTGTGTATTTTAACCTGGGATGAGAGGGTTATTTATAAGCTTTAAGTTGATACAAACTTGGAGCCTAAAACTTTCCCATCTCGGGTTCCCCGGGCACGGGCAATACTACCGCCTACGTTGGGCAGTACCACCGCCCAATGCCAATCTGACATTGACACTGCCCTAGGCGGTACTACCCCCCAGTCTGGTGGTACCACCACTTGGGGGGGCAGTGCTGGGTGGTACCACTGCCTAGACTGGTGGTTCCACAGCCTGACATAGTCTCGAAGATTATGCCATGATGATGAAACTTCTTTGGGCACTATTTGGGACCCTTATTGGGCCCAACATAGTTCTTAGATGGGCCTAACTGTCCCCTAATTGGGTTGGCCTAAATCCAAGCCTAATTGTATGTTAATTACAAAATCCTAAGACATTTGCTAAGCTAAACAAGTCCCTATGTCTATTCTTCCGGCGAGCTTCCGGCAAACTTTCGGCAAACTTTCGATGATCTCTCAACAATGTTCCGGCGGACTCTCGGCAAGCTCTTGGACTTCACGAGAATCTTCTGGGTGAGTTCCGATGAGCTTCTCTAGCAAGTTCCGAGACTTCTCGACTAGTTCCTCCAGAACTTCCGACAATGGACTTCCAACGAACTCTCGAACTCCCAACGTGATCTCGATCTTGACTTTGGGACTTCATTTTGCTTTATGTCATACTATCGTAGTTAAACCTATACATGTAAAACATACTTCGATCTAGACAATTAATACTAAGCATTAATCATGTTGTCTGGCATGTCATTAGTCCCACGATGCTTCGTCCGATTCTTCGGTGGATCGTCCTCTATTGCGGCCTATTGCCCAATCGGCCAGTTGACTCCATAACTCTAATATCCTTAGCACAATATCCACTCTTCTTGGCCCGATGCCCAAATCAACGGCCCGAAGCCTTCTGTAGATACGTCGACCATTCCTCTGGTCCGATGTCCAATCATCTGACATGTTTTCCTCCGGCACAACATGATTTTTCCTGTTTTAATTATCTCATCCTAATCGAAGCATCCTATGTCACTCAAAACGTAGATTAAAACATAAACACATATCGATTGGTTTCATCATCAAAATACGAGATTTAACAATCTCCACCTTTTTGATGATAACAACTAATCGACGACAGAGTTAACCTTAACTTCCGGAGTTTAAACAAACTCTCCCTATCAATATACCATATTGATAGAAACTCTTGGATTCAAAAATCCAAGCAAACATGTCACGATCAAATCATGCATGACATCAACATACTTCTCCTCCTTTGTCATCAACAAAAGGAGAAGTTCCAACTATCATATGTTTGGAATACAAGTTCAATTCATTGCATGAAAAACATAATATCAAGTTTTATCATTATGCAATTTGAAAACTAGCAAATTTAAGGATGTGCAAGTTGGCATATTTGCTGTTCTTTGCGATATGCAAGATAGCATATTTTTGCATCTTCTTAAGATTTCAAGCTAGTAATTCTTGGTGATGTTCCAAGATAGCAATCTCTCCTCTTGTGAGAAGTATGATTATTTTTGCTTCCTTTGCAATGTTTGAGCTTAGCAATTTTGCTTTCGTTGCAAAGGGCAAGTTAGCATGTTTTATCTCCCCCTTGTCATTGTCAAAAAGAGGGGAAGAATACAATTTTGTATATCTTTTTCCCTTTACAATAATTTTTAAATCATGACAAAAGAAAATATCATAGATGAAAATTCAAGTCATGAATGTTAAAACAATTATTTTATTATGAATATTTCATCATTGCATGCATCATTATCATAAGTTAAAGTATTGCATGCATAATACCATATCATCATGTATATAAAATATAAAATCATCATGACATGCATGGTTCAAAATCATCATTCTAGAGTATATTTAGAAAATGATAATTATTGATTTTCATATATTTCAAAAATTATAGTGTGCATGCATTTTTATCTAAGGGAAAAATAATAGTATGCATGCATTCATATTATCATATGAAGAATATCAAAAAGAACTGGTGATGAGATATACATTTCATGAATACAAGGATCTTGTACATAAAAATCATATCTTGAGAGATAAATATCAAAGATCATGTAAATACCAAAAGACATGATTCATTTGATAAATAATTTCTTTAATAAAATGTAAGAAGTCATGGGAACAATCTTGATTTACATAAAGTTTCAAAACATAATTCTTGGTGATGTTCCAAGATAGCAATCTCTCCTCTTGTGAGAAGTATGATTATTTTTGCTTCCTTTGCAATGTTTGAGCTTAGCAATTTTGCTTTCGTTGCAAAGGGCAAGTTAGCATGTTTTATCTCCCCCTTGTCATTGTCAAAAAGAGGGGAAGAATACAATTTTGTATATCTTTTTCCCTTTACAATAATTTTTAAATCATGACAAAAGAAAATATCATAGATGAAAATTCAAGTCATGAATGTTAAAACAATTATTTTATTATGAATATTTCATCATTGCATGCATCATTATCATAAGTTAAAGTATTGCATGCATAATACCATATCATCATGTATATAAAATATAAAATCATCATGACATGCATGGTTCCAAATCATCATTCTAGAGTATTATTTCAGAAAATGATAATTATTGATTTTCATATTATTTCAAAAATTATAGTGTTGCATGCATTTTTATCTAAGGGAAAAATAATAGTATTGCATGCATTCATATTATCATATGAAGAATATCAAAAAGAACTTGGTGATGAGATATACATTTCATGAATACAAGGATCTGTACATAAAAATCATATCTTGAGAGATAAAATATCAAAGATCATGTAAATACCAAAAGACATGATTCATTTTGATAAATAATTTCTTTAATAAAATGTAAGAAGTCATGGTGAACAATCTTGATTTACATAAAGTTTCAAAACATAATGATCAAGATCATGATTAGTTTTATAGATCTCCTCTTTAGTAAATGGTCAAAGGAAGCGTAGAAGATATAAGATTTTGATTCATAAAGAAGATCTCAAGTAATTCCAATAAACCAAGATCATGATTTTGATAAAACTCATTCATTAAGATTAATAAGATAGAGAAAATAATTTTCAAGAAAAATATTTTCTTCTTTTTAGTTGTTTCAATTCATATGATTTTATTTCATTTATGCCGAATAAAAATATATATCATATTTTAAAACCGAAAGTGCAAGATTTATTACAAGATCAATAAGGCACTTTCATTATGGTAAAAATCGATAATCCATAAATCGCAAGATTCATCATACATAATTTCGAATTATGAAACCATTAAACATGATTTCAAATCAATGTGCTAAAGTTTTTGTATGAAAACATACATCATAGTTTAAAATTGAAAAGGCCACATTCATTAACATAAAAATCGATAATCCATAAATCTCAAAAATCATCATGCATCATTATGAAAGATAAACTCATTAAGCATGATTTCATAATTTCAATCAAAATCATTTTGTTTGTTTATCTTAAAATATGCAATTTTCATGATTATTTTCAGAAATTACTAGAAGGATAAGTATGATTCCTAATTTTTTGCATTTTCATTACATTATGCAATTTTAAAAAAATAATTTTTCTAAATAAAAAAGAAAATGCATCATGGAAAGCATTATGTAATTTCAAAATAAATTAAGAGGGTTTCGATTATCTCATCATTGAATGCCATTAAGGCGTAGTTTGCCACCTCACCTTTCTTGATTTTCTCCTCGTCTTAAGAGAAGCTCGATTCATCCCAATTTTTATTCTTTTTTTTACATTAAAAGCAAGTAGTTGCATTCTTTTTGTTCTTAAATTTTTGTTTCATTAAATTTTTAAATTTCTTAGTGAGTTCAAGTTCACCATCACTTGAGCTTATGCTCGAGTGATCTTCGATTGTTCTAAGTTTCAAATCCTTCCTGTTCTTTGAAAGATGGTCTTATTCATCATGTTCATCATGTGCATTGTGCACTATTTCATATGTCATCAATGTACCAATAACTTGTAACATCCCATTAGTCCCACATCGGAAGTGGGCAATGTGTATGATTAGCTTATATGGGCTTGATTAGTGCACAATGATAACTCCCGCTTAAGCATTTTGGTCCGTGGTTGAAGGACCAAAATGGAGTTATTGGCCAGTTGACTCATCAGACTCGGGTCGTGACATTTGGTATCAGAGTCGACCTAGCATTTGGGCAGGCTGAGAGGGCTCGAGTAGGAAAGGGCTACCCGTGGATAGAGTCGAGAACTCATCACGGCGTGGAGCCACCACTGAGTTAAACCTCACATGCACTATGCTAGGGTTCGATCTGGGTTATGTTGGGCCTTGACGAGGATGTCAAGCTAATTGAGTTAGGGATATTGTAACATCCCATTAGTCACACATCGGAAGTGGGCAATGTGTATGATTAGCTTATATGGGCCTGATTAGTGTACTACAATAACTCTCGCTTAAGCATTTTGGTCTGTGGTTGAAGGATCAAAATGGAGTTATTGGCCAGTTGACTCGACTCGGGTCGTGACATAACTTCTTCAATTGGAAAAATATTTAAATCTCTTGTTTCTTGTAAAGCCGTTACTTTTGAATCTCAAGTTTTAGAAAGTGAGCGTAAAACTTTGTTGACAAGTTCAAAATTCGAAAAATATTTGCTAAGAGCTTTTAAACCATTGACGACATCCACAAAATGGGTGTACATGTCTACAATGGTTTCGCTTAGTTTCATATGAAATAGTTCAAACTCATGCATTGAAAGATTGATTAGAGAATCTTTAACTCTATTCGTGCCTTCGTGTGTGATTTTGGAAATATGCCAAATATCGAAGGCCGTTTCATACAAAGAAACCCAATTAAACTCATTTCTATCTAAGGTGCAAAACAAGGCATTCATAGCCTTTGCATTTAGACAAAAAGCCTTCTTCTCCAAATCATTCCAATGGTTCATTGGAAGAGAAGACCTTTGAAAACCAAATTTGACTATGTGCCATAAATCGAGATTCAATGAAAGCAAGAAAACTCTAATTTGAGTTTTCCAATAAGTGTAGTCCGTCCCATTGAAAAAGGGAGGATGAATGAGAGAGAGATCCTCTTGAAAGCTGAAAAGAGCCATTTTTATTTGGGTGTTAAACCAAATTAGAAAACCATGGCTCAGATACTAATTGTTAGGAAAGGGTTTGGCACTAAGAAGGGGGGTGAATTAGTGTAGCGGTAAAAGTTACGTCGGTTCAAAAAACCTTCATACAATAAAAATTGTTTTCGATAAAAAATTGATTTCGGAAACATAAATTGAAGGCATACATAATGAATTGAAGGCAGCAAGCACTTAAGGAGGTTTGTAGTAAGGTAATAGCAAGAATAAAATATAAACCAGAGAACACGACAGTTTATAGTGGTTCGGTTATCATGACCTACATCCACTCCTTCGATTCCTCTTCCGTCGAGGCCACCGGCATCCACTAATGATCTTTCTTTACTAGGCGAAGATCAACCTCCTTCTTACACCCCTCTTCTCCTTTTCATAGGTTTAGGAGTCAACCTTTACAAGCACTCACTCCTCTCTTATAGAATTCTAACACTTAGACTAGAGGAGGATTCTCACAAGAGATTTTTACAGCGTTTTTCTACTTTTAAATTCTCTATGCTTATGTATTTTAACCAGGGATGAGAGGGGTATTTATAGGCTTCAAGTTAATTCAAACTTGGAGCCTAAAACTTTCCCATCCCGTGTTCCCCGGGCATGGGTGGTACTACCGCCTACATTGGGTGGTACCACTACCCAATACCAGTCTGACATGGACACTGCCCTAGGTGGTACTACCACCCAGTCTGGTGGTACCACCACTTGGGGGGGCAGTGCTGGGTGGTACCACTACCTAGACTGGCGGTACCACCACCTGGCATAGTCTCGAAGATTATGTCACAACGGTGAGACTTCTTTGGGTATTGTTTAGGACTCTTTTTGGGCCTAACATAGTTCTTACATGGGCCTAACTGGCCCCTAATTGGGTTGGCCTAAATCCAAGCCCAATCACATGTTAACTACGAAATCCTAAGACATTTGCTCTAAACAAGTCCCTATGTCTATTCTTCCGGCGAGCTTCCGACAAACTTCCGGCGAACTTTCGACAATCTCTCGATAATGTTCCGGCGAACTCCCGGCAAGCTCTTGAACTTCACGATAATCTTCTTGGTGAGTTCCGATGAGCTTCTCTAGCAAGCTCCAAGACTTCTCGGCTGGTTCCTTCAGAACTTCCGACAAACGTTCGAACTTCCGACGAACTCTCGAACTCCCAATGTGATCTCGATCTTGACTTTGGGACTTCATTTTACTTTATGCCTTGCTGTCATAGTTAAACTTGCACATGCAAAACATACTTCGATCTAGACAATTAATACTAAGCATTAATCATGTTGTGTGGCATGTCATTGGTCCCTCGATGCTTCGTCTGATTCTTCGGTGGATCGTCCTCTATAGTGGCCTATTGCCCAATTAGCCAGTTGACTCCATAACTCCAATATCCTTAGCACAATATCCACTCTTCTTGGCCTGATGCCCAAATCAACGGCCCGAAGCCTTCTATCGATACGTCGACCGTTCCTCTGGTCCGATGTCCAATCATTTGACATGTTTTCCTCCGGCACAACATGATTTTTCCTGCTTTAATTGTCTCATCCTGATTGAAACATCCTGCGTCACTCAAAACGTAGATTAAAACATAAACACATATCGATTGGTTTCATCACCAAAATACGAGATTCAACAATCTCTCCCTTTTTGATGATAACAACCAATCGACGACGGAGTTAACCTTAACACCTAGAGTTTAAACAAACTCCCCCTATCAATATACCATATTGATAGAAACTCTTGGATTCAAAAATCAAAGCAAACATGTCATGATCAAATCATTCATGACATCAACATACTTCTCCCCTTTTGTCATCAACAAAAAGGAGAAGTTCCAATTATCATATGTTTGGAATACAAGTTCAATTCATTGCATGAAAAACATAATATCAAGTTTTATCATTATGCAATTTGAAAACTAGCAAATTTAAGGATGTGCAAGTTGGCATATTTGCTGTTCTTTGCGATATGCAAGATAGCATATTTTTGCATCTTCTTAAGATTTCAAGCTAGTAATTCTTGGTGATGTTCCAAGATAGCAATCTCTCCTCTTGTGAGAAGTACGATTATTTTTGCTTCCTTTGCAATGTTTGAGCTTAGCAATTTTGCTTTCGTTGCAAAGGGCAAGTTAGCATGTTTTATCTCCCCCTTGTCATTGTCAAAAAGAGGGGAAGAATACAATTTTGTATATCTTTTTCCCTTTACAACAATTTTCAAATCATGACAAAGAAACTATCATAGATGAAAATTCAAGTTATGAATGTTAAAACAATTATTTTATTATGAATATTTCATCATTGCATGCATCATTATCATAAGTAAAAGTATTGCATGCATAATACCAAATCATCATGTATATAAAATATAAAATCATCATTACATGCATGATTCCAAATCATCATTCTTGAGTATTATTTCAGAAAATGATAATTATTGATTTTCATATTATTTCAAAAAATCATAGTGTTGCATGTATTTTTATCTAAGGGAAAAATCATAGTATTGCATGCATTCATATTATCACATGAAGAATATCAAAATGAACTTGGTGATGAGATACACATTTCATGAATACAAGGATTTACACATAAAAATCATATCTTGAGAGATAAAATATCAAAGATCGTGTAAATACTAAAAGACATGATTCATTTTGATAAATAATTTCTTTAATAAAATGCAAGAAGTCATGGTGAACGATCTTGATTTACATAAAGTTTCAAAACATAATTATCAAGATCATGATTAGTTTTATAGATCTCCTCTTTAGTAAATGGTAAAAGGAAGCATAGGAGATATAAGATTTTGATTCATAAAGAAGATCTCAAGTAATTCCAATAAACAAAAATCATGCTTTTGATACAACTCATTCAAATTCAAATTGTCAAAATCATCAAAATCTCAACATTACATTCAAGAGATTCAAAATGGCATACATAGATTTATCATAATAATCATCAAGATCAATAAGATAAAGAAAAATAATTTTCAAGAAAAATGTTTTCCACTTTTTAGTTGTTTTAATTCATATGATTTTATTTCATTTATGCCAAATAAAAATATATATCATGTTTTAAAACCGAAAGTGCAAGATTTATTACGACAAAGATCAATAAGGCACTTTCATTATGATAAAAATCAATAATCTCTAAATCGCAAGATTCATCATGCATAATTTCGAATTATGAAACCATTAAACATGATTTCAAATCAATGTGCTAAAGTTTTTATATGAAAGCATACATCATAGTTTAAAACTGAAAAGGTCACATTCATTAATATAAAAATCGATAATCCAGAAATCTCAAAAATCATCATGCATCATTATGAAAGATAAACTCATTAAGCATGATTATAAATTATCAAGCATGATTTCATAATTTCAATCAAAATCATTTTGTTTGTTTATCATAAAACATGCAATTTTCATGATTATTTTCAGAAATTACTAGAAGGATAAGCATGATTCCTAATTTTTTGCATTTTCATTACATTATGCAATTTTAAAAAAATATTTTTTTTAAATAAAAAAGAAAATGCATCATGGAAAGTAATATGTATTTTGAAAATAAATTAAGGGGGTTTTGATTACCTCATCATCGAATGCCGTTAAGGCGTAGTTTGCCATCTCGCCTTTCTTGATTTTCTCCTCGTCTTCGGAGGAGCTCGATTCATCCCAATTTTTGTTCTTCTTCTTATGTTAAAAGCAAGTAGTTGCGTTCATTTTGTTCTTAAATTTTTATTTCATTAACTTTTTAAATTTCTTAGTGAGTTTAAGTTCACAATCACTTGAGCTTATTCTCTAGTGGTCTTCGATTGTTCTAAATTCCAAATCCTTCCTATTCTTTGAAAGATGGTCTTGTTCATCATGTTCATCATGTGCATTATGCACTATTTCATATGTCAACAATGTACCAATAAGTTCTTCAAGGGGATAAATATTTAAATCTTTTCTTTCTTGTAAAGCCATTACTTTTGAATCCCAAGTTTTAAAAAGTGAGCATAAAACTTTGTTGATAAGTTCATAATTCAAAATACATTTGCTAAGAGTTTTTAAACCATTGACGACATCCGTAAAATGGGTATACATGTCTCTAATGGTTTCACTTAGTTTCATATTTAATAGTTCAAAATCATACATTAAAAGATTGAATTTAGAATCTTTAACTCTATTCGTGCCTTTCTATGTGATTTCAAGAATATACCAAATATCAAAGGCTATTTCGTACAAAGAAACCCGATTAAACTTATTTCTATCTAAGGTGTAAAACAAGGCATTCATAGCCTTTGCATTTAGAGAAAAAGCCTTCTTCTCTAAATCATTCTAATAGTTCATTGGAAGAGAAGAGCCATTTCTATTTGGGTGTTAAACCAAATTAGAAAACTATGGTTCTAATACTAATTGTTAGGAAAGGGTTCGACACTAAGAGGGGGCGTGAATTAATGCAGCGGTAAAAGTTAAATCGGTTCAAAAAACCTTCGTACGATAAAAACCAATTCCGATGAAAATCCGATTTCAGAAACTTAACTTGAAGGTATACGTAATGAATTGAAGGCAGTAAGCACTTAAGGAGGTTTGCAATAAGGTAATTGCAAGAATAAAATGCAAACCAGAAAACACGACAGTTTATAGTGGTTCGGTTGTCGTGACCAACATCCACTCCTTCGATTCCTCTTCCGTCGAGGCCACCGGCATCCACTAACGATCTTCCTTTACTAGGCAAAGATCAACCTCCTTCTTACACCTCTCTTCTCCTTTTCATAGGTTTAAGTGTCAACCTTTACAAGCACTCACTCCTCTCTTACAGAATTCTAACACTTATACTAGAGGAGGATTCTCACAAGAGATTTCTACAGCGTTTTTCTACTTTTAAACTCTTTGTGTTTGTGTGTTTTAACCACGGATGAGAAGGGTATTTATAGGCTTCAAGTTGATTCAAACTTGGAGCCTAAAACTTTTCCATCCCAAGTTCCCCGGGCCCAGGTGGTACTACCGCCTGCGTTGGGCGGTACCATCGCCTAGTGCTAGTCTGACACTGACACTGCCCTGGGCGGTACTACCACCCAGACTGGTAGTACCACCGCTTGGCACCCTACTAGGGGCGGCACAATCGCCCAGACTAGCGGTACCACCACCTGACATAGTCTCGAAGATTGTACCACGATGGTGAGACTTCTTTAGACACTGTTTGGGCCTCTTATTGGGCCCAACACAGTTCTTACATGGGCCCAGTTGGCCCCTAATTGGGTTGGCCCAAATCCAAGCCCAATTACGTGCTAATTATGAAATCCTAAGACATTTGCTAAGCTAAACAAGTCCCTATGTCTATTCTTCCGGTGAACTTCCGATGATCTCTCAACAATGTTTTGGCGGACTCCCGGCAAGCTCCTAGACTTCACAATGATCTTCCTAGTGAGTTCCGATGAGCTTCTCTAGCAAGCTCCAAGACTTCTCGGTTGGTACCTCCAGAACTTCCGACGTACGTCTAGACTTCCGACGAACTCTTGAACTCCCAATGTGATCTCAATCTTAACACCAGGGCTTCATTTTGCTTCATGCCTTACTATCATTGTTAATCTTGCACATGTAAAACATACTTCGATCTAGATAATTAATACGAAGCATTAATCATATTGTCCAGCATGTCATTGGTCCCTCGACACTTTGTCCGATTCTTCGGTGGATGGTCCTCTCTTGCGGCCTATTGCCCAATCGGCCAGTTGACTTCGCAACTCCGATATCCTTGGCGCAATATCTACTCTTCTTGGCCTAATGCCTAAATCAATGGCCCGAAGCCTTTTGTCGATACGTCGACCGTTCCTCCGGCTCGACGTCCAAACTTCTAACATATTTTCCTCCGACACAATATGATTTTTCCTGCTTTAATTGTCTCATCTTGATCGAAGTATTCTATGTCACTCAAAATGTAAATTAAAACATAAACACATATCAATTAGTTTCATCATCAAAATACGAGATTCAACATAATTCACTAGACTCATCGACTACAGATATACTAGGCCATTACATTGTAGTCCTCAAACGATATAGGGGAATCCAATCCATTGGACATGTCTATCCTCAGTTATCATGGACCTATAGTCTCTCATCTATCTAATATCCCAAAGACCGTATACTGGGTATGATGTTGTCAAACCTATATGGTTTTTACTCGAGTCTAGCTCTAATCAGATTCTTTTGGAGAACTCTTTCTCTCTCAATCCGAATGACCCTAGCTAGGGATTTGTTTGAGCAAGAACACATGGGATATTCCTCTTATGACACTGAGAGTGGATGATCTTCTATTAACACTCAATAGCCCTCATAAGGTTGACTATTACTCCCGATGGCCGACTATGCTAGATTTGGGACATCCAAACCTATAAGTTCGGTATCAAAGAGTGGAGCACTCATACAAGACATTGTTGGTGTCTCAAGTCTAAGGACCAGATACACCAGTAGGACTATAAAATCATTGTTTGACAATAAATCATCATCAACCATCTAGCATTTCGTAAGCGGATCAATCAGTGAACTCATTCTTCAATGAGCTCCTATATTGTATCCCTAGTGTCCTCACACGAGTAATTATGAGACCAGCTGCATCTATCATATGGATAGATATATAACATACCAATCTATCCAGTTATCTCGATGTTCCTCTCGAGTAATCTATGACTTGGATTATTTAGGATTTGTGTCTAAAGGCGAATCAATCTCATTATCATGATCTTATCATGATCCGATTCCTATTGCACAAATCCAAGGACATCACTATATATTTATATATATATATATATATTATTAAGGCTTTGTGTTGATTATAGACAGTTGAATCAGTTGACCATCAAAAACAAGTATCCCCTACCCAGAATTGATGATTTGTTTAATCAATTGTAGGTTGCACAAGTATTCTCAAATATTGATCTGAGGTCAGGTTACTGTCAATTGAAGATCAAGAAGGAGGATATTCCAAAAATAGCTTTTATAACTCGATATGGTCATTATGAATTCTTGTAATGCTTTTGGTTTGACTAATGCCCCTGCAGCTTTTATAAAATTGATGAATAGGACATTTCAGCCACTCTTATATGACTATATAATTATATTCATTGATGACATATTCTATATATGTAATAAGTAATATAAAGTGATAAATACCAAAATATAATAAGCAAAAAGACTACATGTTAAGTCACACGTGAATGGCTTGTACGGCACATATGACTAGCATCACCATGGGGTTCTCTGATGCTATTAGTTAAGAAGAAGGATAGAACATTAAGGCTTTGTGTTGATTATAGACAGTTGAATCAGTTGACCATCAAAAACAAGTATCCCCTACCCAGAATTGATGATTTGTTTAATCAATTGTAGGTTGCACAAGTATTCTCAATCAATATTGATCTGAGGTCAGGTTACTGTCAATTGAAGATCAAGAAGGAGGATATTCCAAAAATAGCTTTTATAACTCGATATGGTCATTATGAATTCTTGTAATGCTTTTTGGTTTGACTAATGCCCCTGCAGCTTTTATAAAATTGATGAATAGGACATTTCAGCCACTCTTATATGACTATATAATTATATTCATTGATGACATATTAGTATATTCAAGAAATAATCAAGAGCTTGAGGAACACTAGAGAAATGTATTATCCATATTAAGAGAAAAGAAGTTGTATGTAAAGTTTAACAAATGTAAATTTTGGTTGAATGAAATTGCCTTCTTAGGCCATATGATGTTAGGGAAGAAAATATCAGTTGATCTAAAGAAAGTGGAAGCTATGTTAAGTGGGAAGTACCAACAAATATGACAAAAGTTAGAAGCTTCTTGGGCATGGTGAAATTGCTCATGAATTTCTCAACCTCTCATTAAACTCACTCAAAAGAATGTGAAATTTGTATGGGGTGATGATTGTGAGCGAAGTTTTTAAGAGTTAAAAAGAAGATTGACTAGTACCCCAATTCTCACTATTCCAAGTGATAACGAGGGATTTGTAGTTTATCCCGATGCTTCAAGAAAGAGCCCTGGATGTGTTTTGATGCAAGAAGTGAAAGTGATTGCATATGCTTCTAGACAACTAAAGAGTTATGAACTGAATTATCCAACTCATGATTTGGAATTGACAGCAATTGTTTTTGCTCTAAAGATTTGGAGACATTGCTTGTATGGGCAAACATATGAAATCTTTACTAATCATAAGAGTTTAAAGTATATTTTTACTCAAAAAGAGTTAAACATGAGGCAGCGAAGATGGATAGAACTTTTAAAGGATTATGATTGTACCATTCATTATCACTCGGGTAAAGCTGATGTTGTCGTTGATGCACTTAGTAGAAAATCTATAAGTTTTATGGCGACTTTTGTTATGAAGCAATGAAAGTTATTAAAAGAAAATTATGATTTGAATATTATGAGAAAAGGGCAAAACTCAATGATATTGATGGCCTCCATCCAAGTACAATCTGATCTCATTCAACAAATTAAAGAATGATAACTACGAGATCGACACTTAATCTACTTAAGGAAAGAAGTAGAAATGGGATTGAAGTTGAATTTTTAAGTTTCAGATAGTAGCCTATTAAGATTTGGGGATAGAATATGTGTTCCAAATGACCCAAATATCCAGAACCAAATCCTGAGGGAAGGTCATAATTCAAAGTACACCATGCATCCTAATGGCACCAAAGTGTTTGACTAATCAGCAAATTAAAACAGAACACTAGAGATCTGGAGGTTTGTTGCAACCTTTAGATATTCCTGAATGGAAATGGGAATGTGTTACCATGGACTTTTATTTCAGGACTACCCAGAACTTCTAAAATGCATGATGCTATTTGGGTTATCATTGATAGGTTAACGAAATCTGCACATTTCCTACCGATCAATATAACTTATTCTCTTGATAGGCTTGTAGATTTATATATCAATGAAATAGTAAAACTTTATGGTGTTCCAAAGGAGATCATCTCTAACAAAGAATCTAGATTTCTATCTAGATTACGGAGAAGGTTATAGGAATCTATGGGCACTAAAGTCCAGTTTAGCACTGCTTATTACCCTCAAACCTATGGTTAATCATAAAGAACCATTCAAACACTTGAGGATTTGCTCAGAGCCTATGTTATGGATTGGAAAGATGAATGGGATAAAGATATATCTCTTATTGAGTTCACTTATAATAATAGTTATTATTCAAGTATTCAGATGGCTCCTTATGGAGTTTTATATGAGCGAAAGTGACGAGATATTGAGTTTCAAGTCAAGGATTTTGTGTTCCTAAAGGTTTCCCCTTCTAAAGGCGTTGTAAGATTTGGGAAGAAAAGAAAGTTAAGCTTAAGATTTATTGGACCTTTCGAGGTTCTTGAGAGGGTTGGTTCAGTCACTTACAGGATTGTCTTGCCACCATTGTTGTCATATCCATGATATATTTCATGTTTCCATGATCATAAAGTATATACCTGATCCCTCTCGTTTCATTAAGTATGAGCCGATGGTGATCGATAAAGACTTATTTTATATAGAAGACCCACTTAGATTGTTGATAAGAAGGAAATGATCCTAAGAAATCGAGTCATCCCTCTAGCTAAAGTGATATGGAGATAACATTCTAAGGAAGAAACAACCCGGGAGCTTAAGGAAGAAATGAAGAAAGCTTATTCTCATCTTTTTATCGAAGGAGATATGATAAATTTAGAGGACTAAAATTTTCTTTTAAGGAGGGGAGAGTGTAACATCCCCCATTTTAAAAATTTTTTAGATGCTTGTTTGTAAATATAAGTATCATTTAATAATTCTTTTATAGTAAATAATTTTATATTAAAAGTTTATGGCTTGGGACCTAAATGTGAATCTTAAAAAAATGGAGGACATGTGTCACTAGCTAACCTAAGGATGGTGCTACCTATGTTTATTCTATGGATAACATATAAGCCTCCTTCATGCATGCTTGCCACCTTTCAATCCTTATGTTAGCTAAACTTAAGTAATTAGATGAGAGATTAAAAGAAAACTTAACAAAATAGGGATACTTGTTGCATCCAACGTGGGTTTAAGAAGAGAAGGGAAGAGGAATTGAAATAGAATAAGAAGAAGTTTTGCTTTGCTTGAGGTTTTGTATCAATTCCCCATATCTGGGAATTAAATTTTTCTAAAGCAAGTATTTTAACCCCATCCCATTGTAATCCTAATATCTATTTTTATTTTAATTCTACATAATTTGAAAGATTTCAGCTTAGAACCATACATTTCTCTCGTTTTGATACAAAACCATGAATATAATTTTTTTTAATAATTTGACCTCTATACATTGTTTCAGATTTTAAAAAATTTTTTAGATGCTTGTTTGTAAATATAAGTATCATTTAATAATTCTTTATAGTAAATAATTTTATATTAAAAGTTTATGGCTTGGGACCTAAATGTGAATCTTAAAAAATTGATATAATTTGTCAACAATTCATATTAAGTTAAAAAAATGGAGGACATGTGTCACTAGCTAACCTAAGGATGGTGCTACCTATGTTTATTCTATGGATAACATATAAGCCTCCTTCATGCATGCTTGCCACCTTTCAATCCTTATGTTAGCTAAACTTAAGTAATTAGATGAGAGATTAAAAGAAAACTTAACAAAATAGGGATACTTGTTGCATCCAACGTGGGTTTAAGAAGAGAAGGGAAGAGGAATTGAAATAGAATAAGAAGAAGTTTTGCTTTGCTTGAGGTTTTGTATCAATTCCCCATATCTGGGAATTAAATTTTTCTAAAGCAAGTATTTTAACCCCATCCCATTGTAATCCTAATATCTATTTTTATTTTAATTCTACATAATTTGAAAGATTTCAGCTTAGAACCATACATTTCTCTCGTTTTGATACAAAACCATGAATATAATTTTTTTTAATAATTTGACCTCTATACATTGTTTCAGATCTAACTTTTAGCATTGAACTCTAATTTAGGCAAACCCTAATCCATTTGAAAGTAGACTCAACATTCTTTCTTTTGATACTAGATTGAATGATTTGGAGTTTAAATACCTACTTAAACTTCTATTTCAATTAACACTATAGATTCTGCAAAACAGGGATCGTAATTTCTGACATTTAGTTACTAAATTGCTTATAACTTTATGTTGGGAACTTGGATTCATACAAAGAATGATTAGACTCATAAATCTTTTGGTGCTTACTTGATTCAAAAGATTTTGAATAAAAATGCAAAATGAAACATTTGTTTTCATCGACTTTATGGATTTAGTAAAACAGAGCTGATATTTTTAGACCTTTCGCTACCAAATTATTTGTATTTCCCTACTGTAAACCAAAATTCATGGAAAACTTATTTACCTAAAACTAGATTGACACATCTTTCGAATGACCGCTATTTTGTACAAATTGGAGCATAATTGATTATCTAAATAATTCATGAAATGTGCCTCTCAAATTCTGCCAGAATCTAGCTTTGGTCGATTTCGCCTATTTTTGTTTCTTCTCTTTGAAAATTGATTTTAGTAAAAATCCTTACTTTAGTTGAGCTTTATATTATTGCTTTAAATTTTTGTATACTATTGTCCTTCAATTGTTTGTATACCTAATTTTATTATGTAAAGTTTATGTTTGTATCGCAATTTTTCGTATAGGCATATGCATTCCGTTATTCCGCATGTGCTTCCGATATGTGTCAACATTATTATTCACACTATCATTTTGTACTTTGGTGTTTATAGGATAATATGAACCTTTACCAAAAATGGTAAAGGGAATTATGCTTAGAGCTCGGGATGCTCTGTCGACCCCCTATGACTTCACTCAAACGTGAGTGGATGGAGCTCCTGGATGTGGGAGACTTATGTTTGGTGGTCATCTAGAAATGGATGAATCATATTATGTTATGATCCCATTTCACCTTTATGTGTTTGATATAATATCTAAAGCTTTGGTTATATGTTTCTATGTGCGCTTTGGATAAGAATAAAATGAATGCGACATCATATGTGTCATTTGAGCTTCTATTTCATATTTATTATTTGATATACTTTGAAATGTTTATACATCTTTGATATGCTTTGAAATATTTCATATGCCATGGATATGCTCCTTATGCCAATGATATGTTCAAATTTTCCTCAATTGTTATGAACAAAACATGCTTCAAACTAAACGATATTGAAATTCTACATTCGACGAGTAGCCATCTATGAACTCTTATATCTTTACCATGTATTTTGATACCTTATTTGTTTGAAACTATGCTCTTTGCTATGGATATGTTAGTCACTTGCTGAGCTTTATATGCTTACTCCATTGCAATATAAATTTTTTAGGATAGCTTATTGCTCACTAAAATATTTAAATTGGGCTGAGGCAATAAAGAGCTAAAAGATTTTCAAGGCAAATCTTTCGTAGTTGAAAGGTGGTTGATCTATCAGTATATTTTGTATGTAATGAAATATTAACGACAAATCTAGATTGATGTATCTTGTAAACATTTGAAAAGTACCTCTCATGTCGAAATTTTGGGAATGTTAAGCTTAAATTGTATAATGATATTAAACATGTGGTATATGTTGGTTTTGTGATTGTGTAGATTTCCATACTTATAGATTTATGATATGGTTATGGTTTAGTTAAGTTGGTTTTGGATTTTATGAATCATTAAGTGATATGATATATGATTATAAACTCCGTAGGTTTTATGAATTGTGGATTATAGAGGTGAATTTTGACTTGAATGTTTTCTTAGTGGCCTCAAATATGTATTTGGATCCTAGATTGTTATTGAATTATAATATTATCAATTTTGAATTAGGTTCACATCTCCTAAATAAGAATTAAATTCAGGGGGCATGACAAATATTGAGTTAGCCGTGAGTGTTGAATCTTGTATTTTAATGATGAAACAAATCGATATGTGTTTATGTTTTAATCTGCATTTTGAGTGACGCAGGAAGCTTCGATCAAGATGAGACAATTAAAGCAGGAAAAATTATGTTGGGCCAAAGGAAAACATGTTAGAAGATTGGACGTCGAGTCGAAAGAATAGTCGACGTATCGACAGAAGGCTTCAGGCCATGGATTCGACCATCGGTCTAAGAAGAGTGGATATTGCGCTAAGGATATTAGAGTTGCGGAGTCAACTAGCCGATTGGGCAATAGCTCATAAGAGAGGACGATGCGTCGAAGAATCGGACGAAGCGTCAAGCGACCAATGACATGCCGAACAACATTATTAATGCTTAGTATTAATTGTCGAGATCGAAGTGTGTTTTACATATGTAGGATTAACTACGATAGCAAGGCATGAAGCGAAATGAAGTCTCGGTGTCAAGATTGAGATCACGTAGGGAGTTCGAGAGTTCGTCGAAAGTCCGGACGTTCGTCAGAAGTTTTGGAGGAATAAGTCGAGAAGTATTGGAGGTTGCCAGAGAAGCTCATTGGAACTCGCCAAGAAGATCATCGTGAAGTCCAGGAGCTTGCCAGGAGTCTGCCAAAACATAGCCAAGAGATCATCGGAAGTTTGTCGGAAGTTCGTCAAAAGCTCGCCAGAAGAATAGACATAGGGACTTGTTTAGCTTAGCAAATGTCTTAGGATTTCGTTGTTAGCACATAATTGGGCTTGGATTTGGGCCAACCCAATTAGGGGCTAGCTAGGCCCATATAAGAACTATGTTGGGCCCAATAAGAGGACCAAACAGTGACTCAAGAGGTAGCACCATCATGGCACAATAGTCGAGACTGTGTTAAGTGGTAGTACTGCCCAAGCACAACCTCCGAGAGGCTACAAGCGATGGTACCACCCAGTGCTAGAATTGTTGGGCGGTGGTATCGCTTGCACCCGGGAAACCCGGGATGAGATGCTTTTAGGCTCCAAGTTTGAATCCACTTGAAGCCTAAAAATACCTCTCTCATCCTTGGGTAACCACAGAGAGTTTAAAAGAGAAGAACGCTATAGAAATCAATTAAGAAATCCCTCCTCTAGCTTAAACTTAGATTTCTGTTTAGAGAAAAGTGTGTGTGCTTGTAAGGGTTGTCTCCTAAACCCAGTAAAAGGAGAAGAGGGGTGTAAAAGGTGGTTGGTCTTCACCTAATAAAGAAAAACCGAATGTGGATGCCGGTGACCTCGACGGAAGAGGAATCGGAGAGTGGATGTAGGTCGACAATGACCGAACCACTATAAATCTGGTTTGCTTTTCAATTGTGCAATTTACTTTAACTATAAACTACCATACTTCATTACTCTACTTGCTTACTACCTTCAACACTCTTCCATATGCTTTCTAAGCATATTTTCGAGATCGATTTTTAACGAACGAGAAAATTTCAGAATCGATGTTGTTTTTACCACTGCACTAATTCAAATCCTCCTCTTAGTGCCCTCTTGATCCTAACAATTGGTATCAGAGCCTTGTTTTCTCATTTGGTTTAACACCTAAATAGAAATGGCTCTTTTCTTGCTTTCGTTGAATCTCAATTTATGGCACATAGTCGAATTTGGTTTTTAAATGTCTTCTCTTCCAATGAACCATTGGAATGATTTGGAGAAGAAGACATTTTTTTTAAATGCAAAGGCTATGAATGCCTTGTTTTGCGCCTTAGACAAAACTGAGTTTAATCAAGTTTCTACTTGCGAAACGACTTTCGATATTTGGCGCATTCTTGAAATCACACATGAAGGGACTAGCAAAGTTAAAGATTTAAAAATTAATTTTTTAATGCATGATTTTAAACTTTTTCAAATAAAGCCAAGCGAAACCATTGTTGATATGTACACCCATTTTACGGATGTCGTCAATGGTTTAAAAGCTCTTGGTAAAACTTTTTCAAATTTTGAAGTTATTAGTAAAGTTTTATGTTCACTTTCAAAAAATTGGGATTCTAAAGTAATGGTAATCGAAGAATCAAAGAACTTAAACCACTTTCCCATTGAAGAACTAATTGGGTCTTTAATGACTTATGAAACTAGGCCCATGTAAGAGAACTATGTTGGACCCAATAAGAGGCCCAAATAGTGACTCAAGAGATAGCACCATCATGACACAATCTTCGAGACTGTGTTAGGTGGTAGTACCGCCCAAGCACAGCCTCCGAGAGGTTGCAGGTGGTGGTACCACCCAGTGCTAGAACTGTTGGGCGGTGGTACCGCTTGCACTTGGGAAACCCGGGATGAGATGCTTTTAGGCTCTAAGTTTGAATCCACTTGAAGCCTATAAATACCTCTCTTATACTTGGGTAACATACACAAGCACAGAGAGTTTAAAAGAGAAGAACGCTGCGGAAATCAATTGAGAAATCCCTCCTCTAGCTTAAACTTAGATTTCTGTTTAGAGAAAAGTGTGTGTGCTTGTAAGGGTTGTCTCCTAAACCCGATAAAAGGAGAAGAGGGGTGTAAAAGGTGGTTGGTCTTTGCCTAATGAAGAAAGACCGATCGTGGATGCTGGTGACGTCGACAAAAGAGGAATCGGAGAGTGGATGTAGGTCGACGATGACCGAACCAGTATAAATTTGGTTTGCTTTTGAATTGTGCAATTTACTTTAACTATAAACTACCATACTTCATTACTCTACTTACTTACTACCTTCAACACTCTTCCATATGCTTTCTAAGCATATTTTCGAGATCGGTTTTTAACGAACGAGAAAATTTTAGAACCGACGTTGTTTTTACCACTGCACTAATTCACCCCCTTCTCTTAGTGCGCTCTTGATCCTAACAATTGGTATCAGAGCCTCGTTTTCTCATTTGGTTTAACACCTAAATAGAAATGACTCTTTTCTTGCATTTGTTGAATCTCAATTTATGGCACATAGTCGAATTTGGTTTTCAAATGTCTTCTCTTCCAATGAACCATTGGAATGATTTGGAGAAGAAGACATTTTCTTTAAATGCAAAGGCTATAAATGTCTTGTTTTGCGCTTTAGACAAAACTGAGTTTAATCGGGTTTCTACTTGCAAAATGACTTTCGATATTTGGCGCATTTTTGAAATCATACATGAAGGGACTAGCAAAGTTAAAGATTTAAAAATTAATTTTTTGATGCATGATTTTGAACTTTTTCGAATGAAGCCAAGCGAAACAGTTGTTGATATGTACACCAATTTTACGGATGTTGTCAATGGTTTAAAAGCTCTTGGTAAAATTTTTTCAAATTTTGAACTTATTAGTAAAGTTTTATATTCACTTTCAAACAATTGGGATTCTAAAGTAATGGTAATCCAAGAATCAAAGAACTTAAACCACTTTCCCATTGAAGAACTAATTGGGTCTTTAATGGGCCCAATAAGAGGCTCAAACAGTGACTTAAGAGGTAAGAACTATGAAACTAGGCCCATGTAAGAACTATGTTGGGCCCAATAAGAGGCTCAAACAGTGACTCAAGATGTAGCACCATCATGGCATAGTTTCGAGACTGTGTTTGAAACATCCCTCATTTAAAAAAAAAAAAATGCTTATATAGTACTTTAATAGTTTAGTTTATTATATCAATATTAAATTATATGGAGGACTTGTGGCATTAGCAAGGATGACCCACTTGCACTTATTCTAAAGTTGACACCTAAACCTCCATGCATGCTTGCCACCTCATTATTTTAGCATGAGCCAAACCTAAGTAATTTAAGGTACAACTAAGGGAAACTTTGCAGCCAATGTAACTTGAGAAGAGGAGAAGAAATTGAAGGAGAAGAGAAGGAGAAAGAATTGAAGAAGAAGAAGTTTTATCTTAGCTTAAGGCTTTGCATCAATTCCCCCACATTTGGAAATCAAAACTTTTTAAGGCAAGTGTTCTAACCCAATCCAATAGAATCCTAATCTCTGTTTTCTTTTTAATTCTACAAAATTTTGAAAGATTTCAGCTGAGAACCAAACATTTCTATCGTTTTGATACAAAGCCATGAATCTATAATTTTTTGGTAATCTGACCTCCATGGATTGTTTTGGTCCTAACTTTTTGTACTAAACTCTGATTTAGGTAAAACCTGTTCCGTTTGAAAGTAGACTCGAAGACCTTTATTTTGATACGTAAATTTAATGATTTGGAGTCGAAATGCCTAATATGACTTCTATTGCAATTAACCCTACAGATTCTACAAAATAGGGACTATAATTTCGGACCTTCTGTTACTAAATTGCTCATAACTCTCTAGTGAAAATTCTGAATTATGCAAAACTTAATTCTTTGCGAACTAGATTCGCATATCTTTCTTTTGATACATAGTTTGGAAATTTTGAAGTACATTTGCCTTCTGAAACATTTGTTTAAATTGTTGCTATCTATTCTGCAAAACAGAGATGATCAATTCTGACCTTCTATTACTAAATTGCTCAAAACTCTTTAGTGAAAATTCTGAATTATGAAAAAACTTGATTCTTTGGGAACTAGATTCGCATATCTTTCTTTTGACACCTATTTTTAGTGAATTGGAGCACGCTTGGTCACTCAAACAAATCAGGAAATGTACCATTCGAATTCTGCCAGAATTTGAAAACTTTGTTGAATTTTGCCTATTCGAGTCTCATTCTGTTGGAAGTTTGATTTCTATTAAATTCTTTTGCAATCCTTTGAAAATTCTTGTAGTATTCATCATAAAATTGTTGTATGTCTGAAATTTATTATGTAATATTTTGTTGGCATTTCCTTGTTTGATAAAGGCACATGCATATTTCCGTTGTTTCCACATGTGCTTCCGATATATGCCAATGTCATTGTTCATACTACCCTTTTGTACTCTGGTGTCTTGTGAGATATTATGAACCTTTGCCAGAAATGGTATAGGGAGTTGTGCATAGAGCCCGCGATGCTCTAGACTTTTGCTTGGTGGTCATCCTAAAATGGATGAATCACATTATGTATGTGGTCCCACAGCGCCCTCTATGTTTTTGATATGATATCTAAAGCTTTGCTAATGAGTTTATATTTATGCTTTGGATAAAAATGGAATGCATGCTACCTCAAAAATGACATACAAGCTTGTATTTACTATTCAGTTCACTTGTTATACTTTGGAGTGTTTCGTATGTCATTGTTATGCTCTCAAACACTCTTACGCCTTTGATATACACTGAAATGCTTCAGGTGCCATTTGATACATGCCTAAATGCTTATTTTGCCAATGAAATGCTCCAATTTCCTTTCTCGTATTGTTATGTCTAACGCTTGTTTTCAAATGAGGAAACCCTTTGTGATTTTTATACCAAATAAGATGATTTCAAATGAACACTTGTATTTCTGCTTTTGTTATCTTGATACTAAGCCTGCTTGAACTTCTCCTATCGCCATGGATATGTTAGTCGCTTGCTGAGCTCTTCATGCTCACCCCGTTGCTATATAAATTTTTCAGGGTAGCTTGTCACATACTGAAAAGCTAGAATTGGGTTGAAGCACTGAAAGGCTAGAAGATTTTGGACTAATCTTTATTTGTTGATAGGTTTTTGTTGTATAGTATACTTTATTTCTGCTGTAATGTTAAGGATATATTAATACTTATGAGTTGTAAAAGTTTAAAGGACTACTCATGTTTATGGAATGATAAGCTTACGTTGTATAAGTATATGAACTCATGGTGAATAATATTTTTGTGATGTTATATATTTCTACGAATATGGATTTGTGTTGTGGTTAATGTTTAGTTGAGTTGCCTTTGGATTTTATGAATCTCTAAGTGAAGTGGAGTATGATTTATGAAACGTACAGGTTTATGAATTGTGAATATTGATTTAAATGGTTCTTAGTATCCTTAAATGTTAGATTGGATCCTAGATTGATTTGTGATGATGAATTATAATATTATTGATTTTTAGACAGGGTCACACCTCCTGAATGGATTAAAATTCGGGGGGGCGTGACAAGAGTTGGTATCAGAGCATTGTTTGAGGATTTCTAAGAATTTTTATATGATAGATGTATAATAAATTTTGAAGTTTAGTGATTTCTATTTAGAGACGGATCAAAAGTTATCTTTTGCTATTTTTAGGAAGCAAGGATGACGAGGTCATCTGGGACTCCTATTACATCTACATCTGATCAATTGAGTGGAATTATGAAAACTCTGGAGGCTATGACACAAGTAATGCAACAACAAGTTCGACAAGGAAGAAATGATGAAACGGGGAATTCCAACCAGACTGATTTGGGAATTGAACAGTTTAAGAAGCTTAGTCCTCCCAGTTTTAGTGGTGAGCCTGATCCAATGGTAGCAGAACAATGGATGATGCGGATAGAGAAAATATTTGATGTTTTAAATTGCCCAGATAAAAAGAAGGTTTCTCTTGCTACCTTCATGCTGGAAGGAGAGGCTGAGCACTGGTGGCGAACCATGAAGAGGATTTCTGAAGCTCGACAGGAGCCAATCACTTGGAAGGTATTTATAGAAAAGTTCAATGATAAATACTTTCCAGATTGTATCAGAGAGCAGAAAGAATTAGAGTTCTTGAATCTCATCCAGGGAAATTTGACAGTAGCCAAATATGAGTCTAAATTCACTAAGCTCTCTAGATTTGCCACGCATATGATCGATGATGAATATAGTAAAGCAAGAAGATTTGAAAGAGGACTAAGGCCGGCAATAAGAAGTCGGATATCAGCTTTAAAACTCCAGGTATACACTGATGTAGTAGAAAGAGATTTCATACTTGAAAAAGACTTGGAGGAGATCCAAGAAATCAGGGACAAGAACAACAAGGATAAGTTTGTTGGTAAAAGTAAGAGAGGAAATGAAGCAGAAAGAAGTAATAAAAGGGTAAAGGTACCTAGATTTGAGAAAGGAACTCTATCACAAAGAACTCTATCGTGTACAAAATGTGGACGTAATCATGAAACAAGTGAGTGTTATCGGGTGACTGGAGCCTGTTTTGCCTATGGAAAGTTAGATCATAAAGTCAGGGACTGCCCACTAAACAAGAAGAAAGAGCCACTAACCACTAAGCCAACGACCCATGCTAGAGTATATGCTATCACGGAACAAGATTCCAGAGCCTCTAAATCAGTGGTTGAAGGTATTCTACATGTTTCTAATAGAAATGCAAAAGTTTTGTTTGATCCTGGTTCCAACTTATCCTTTGTTTCACAATATTTTGCTTATCACTTGGGCATTCAACCGAAACCACTGGATTATTTGCTACACGTAACTACTGCTGTTGGGGATTCTTTGACTACAAATCTGGTTTATCCATCTTGTTTGATTTCTATCGGAGAACATGAACTCCTTGCCGATTTGATACTCCTAGAAATCCAATGTTTTGATATTATACTGGGTTTGGATTGGTTATCTTCCTATCATGCTAGTATTGATTGCTATACAAAAATAATTACTTTCTGCACACCAAATCAGCCTATCTTCTACTTTGAGGGTATTAGGCATGATTTGCCTCCTTGCTTAATATCGGCACTTCAAACTCAACGCCTTATGCAGAAGGGATGTTCTTGTTATGTTATATGTGTAAAGGAACATTTAGAACAAGAAACTCACCTAAATGAAATTTCCGTGGCTAAAGAGTTCCCTGATGTATTCCCAGAGGATTTGCTTGGACTACCTCCAGACAGAGAAGGTGAATTTATTATTGATTTAGTCCCTGGGACAGCCCCAATATCTAAGCCTCCCTACAGAATGGCACCACTTGAGCTCGAGGAATTGAAGAAGCAAATATAAGAGTTGTTAGATAAGGGTTTTATTAGACCCAGTGTCTCACCATGGGGTGCTCTAGTGCTATTAGTTAAGAAGAAGGATGGGACATGGAGACTTTGTATTGATTATAGACAATTGAATCAGGTGACTATCAAAAACAAGTATCTATCAAAAACAAGTATCCCCTACCCAGGATTGATGACTTGTTTGATCAATTGCAGGGTGCACAAGTATTCTGCAAGATTGATCTAAGATCAGGCTACTATCAGTTGAAGGTCAAGAAGGAGGATATTCCAAAAATAGCCTTTAGAACTCGATATGGTCACTACGAATTTTTAGTAATGCCTTTTGGCTTGACTAATGCTCCTGCAGCTTTTATGGAACTAATGAATAGAATATTTCAGCCACTATTAGATAATTGTGTAATTGTATTCATTGATGACATATTAGTATATTCAAGGAGTAATCAAGAGCATGATAAACACTTGAGAGATGTATTATCTATACTAAGAGAAAAGAAGCTGTATGCAAAGTTCAGCAAATGTGAATTTTGGTTGAAGGAAATTGCTTTCTTAGGCCACGTGATTTCAGGAAAGGGCATATCTGTTGATCCAAAGAAGGTGGAAGCAGTAGTTAATTGGGAAGTGCCAACAAATGTAACAGAAATTAGAAGTTTCTTGGGCATGGCAGGTTATTACAGGAGATTTGTGGAGGGATTTTCTCAAATTGCTCATCCCCACACCAAACTGACTCAAAAGAATGTGAAATTTGAATGGAGTAGTGATTGTGAGCAAAGTTTCCAAGAATTAAAAAGAAGATTGACTAGTGCCCCTATTCTCACTATTCCGAGTGGTAATGAAGGATTTATAGTTTATACTGATGCTTCAAGAAAGGGTCTTGGATGTCTTTTGATGCAAGAAGGGAAAGTAATTGCTTATGCTTCAAGACAGCTAAAGAATTATGAATTGAATTATCCGACTCATGATTTGGAATTGGCAGCAATGATCTTTGCTCTAAAGATTTGGAGACATTACTTATATGGGCGGACATTTGATATCTTTACTGATCACAAGAGTTTAAAATATATTTTTACGCAGAAGGAGTTAAATATGAGGCAGCGAAGATGGATAGAACTTCTAAAGGATTATGATTGTACCATCCGTTATCACCCAGGTAAAGCCAATGTTGTAGCTGATGCACTTAGTAGAAAATCTACAAGTTTTATGGCTAGTCTGGTTGTGAAACAATGGAAGTTATTAGAAAGAAATTATGATTCAAATGTAATGAGAAAAGGGCAAGACTCAATAATGTTGATGGCCTCTATCCAGGTGCAAACTGATCTCATTGAACAAATTAAAGAAGGACAACTACGAGATCCACATTTAATATACTTGAGGAATGAAGTTGATAAGGGACCAAAGTTGAATTTTCAAATTTCAGATGATGGCCTATTGAGATTTGGGGATAGAATATGTGTTCCAAATAAACCAGATATCAAGAACCAAATTTTAAACGAAGGTCACAATTCAAAGTACACCATGCATCCTGGTAGCACGAAAATGTATAGAGACCTCCAAAGTCATTATTGGTGGAAAGGCATGAAGAAGGAGATTGCAATATATGTTTCAAGGTGTTTGACATTTCAACAAATCAAAGCAGAACACCAGAGACCTGGAGGTTTGTTATAGCCCTTAGATATTCCTGAATGAAAATGGGAATGCATTACTATGGACTTTGTTTCAGGGCTACCCAGAACCTCTAGAAAGCATGATGCTATTTGGGTCATTGTTGATAGGTTAACCAAATCTGCACATTTCTTACCAATCAATATGACTTATTCTCTTGATAGGCTTGCAGATTTGTATGTTGATGAAATAGTAAGACTTCATGGTGTCCCGAAGGAGATCATCTCGGACAGAGACTCCAGATTTCTTTCTAGATTGTGGAGGAGATTACAAGATTCTATGGGCACCAAAGTAAAGTTTAGCACTGCCTATCACCCTCAGACTGATGGTCAATCTGAAAGAACAATTCAAGTACTTGAGGATTTGCTTAGAGCCTATGTTATGGATTGGAGAGGTGAATGGGATAAGATATTTCTCTTATGAGTTTACTTATAATAAAAGTTACCATTCGAGCATCCAGATGGCTCCTTATGAAGCCTGTATGGGTGAAAGTGCAGAACGCCTATATGTTGGGAGGAAGTTGGTGATAGAAAATTGTTAGCACCAGATAAAGTACAAGAGACTACTAAAAGATTCAAGTTATCATAAAAAGGCTAAAGGCTGCTCAAAGTCGGCAACAAATTAAAGAAGGACAACTACGAGATCCACATTTAATATACTTGAGGAATGAAGTTGATAAGGGACCAAAGTTGAATTTTCAAATTTCAGATGATGGCCTATTGAGATTTGGGGATAGAATATGTGTCCACATAAACCAGATATCAAGAAACCAAATTTTAAACGAAGGTCACAATTCAAAGTACACCATGCATCCTGGTAGCACGAAAATGTATATAGACCTCCAAAGTCATTATTGGTGGAAAGGCATGAAGAAGGAGATTGCAATATATGTTTCAAGGTGTTTGACATTTCAACAAATCAAAGCAGAACACCAGAGACCTGGAGGTTTGTTATAGCCCTTAGATATTCCTGAATGAAAATGGGAATGCATTACTATGGACTTTGTTTCAGGGCTACCCAGAACCTCTAGAAGCATGATGCTATTTGGTCATTGTTGATAGGTTAACCAAATCTGCACATTTCTTACCAATCAATATGACTTATTCTCTTGATAGGCTTGCAGATTTGTATGTTGATGAAATAGTAAGACTTCATGGTGTCCCGAAGGAGATCATCTCGGACAGAGACTCCAGATTTCTTTCTAGATTGTGGAGGAGATTACAAGATTCTATGGGCACCAAAGTAAAGTTTAGCACTGCCTATCACCCTCAGACTGATGGTCAATCTGAAAGAACAATTCAAGTACTTGAGGATTTGCTTAGAGCCTATGTTATGGATTGGAGAGGTGAATGGGATAAAGATATTTCTCTTATTGAGTTTACTTATAATAAAAGTTACCATTCGAGCATCCAGATGGCTCCTTATGAAGCATTGTATGGGTGAAAGTGCAGAACGCCTATATGTTGGGAGGAAGTTGGTGATAGAAAATTGTTAGCACCAGATAAAGTACAAGAGACTACTAAAAAGATTCAAGTTATCATAAAAAGGCTAAAGGCTGCTCAAAGTCGGCAAAAGAGCTATGCAGACAACAAAAGACGAGATATCGAGTTCCAAGTAGGAGATTTTGTATACCTAAAGGTCTCCCCTTCCAAAGGCGTTATAAGATTTAGAAAGAAAGGAAAGTTAAACCCAAGGTTCATTGGACCTTTTGAGATCCTCGAAAGAATTGGCTCTATCACTTACAAGATTGCCTTGCCACCATCGATGTGTCATATCCATAATATATTTCATGTGTCAATGCTCCGAAAGTATATACCTAATCCCTCTCATGTCATTGAGTATGAGCCGATTGCGATTGAGAAAGACTTGTTTTACAAGGAAGAGTCCATTCAGATTATTGATAAAAAGGAGAAGATCTTAAGAAATAGAATCATCACTCTGGTTAAAGTAATTTGGAAGCATCATCCTGCAAATGAAGCGACTTGGGAGCTAGAGGAAGAAATGAAGAAAGCTTATCCTCATCTTTTTCCCGAAAGAGGTATGACAAATTTAGAGGACTAAATTTTCTTTTAAGGAAGGGAGAGTGTAACATCCCTCATTTAAAAAAAAAAATGCTTATATAGTACTTTAATAGTTTAGTTTATTATATCAATATTAAATTATATGGAGGACTTGTGGCATTAGCAAGGATGAGCCACTTGCACTTATTCTAAAGTTGACACCTAAACCTCCATGCATGCTTGCCACCTCATTATTTTAGCATAAGCTAAACCTAAGTAATTTAAGGCACAACTAAGGGAAACTTTGCAGCCAATGTACCTTGAGAAGAGGAGAAGGAATTGAAGGAGAAGAGAAGGAGAAAGAATTGAAGAAGAAGAAGTTTTATCTTAGCTTAAGGCTTTGCATCAATTCCCCCACAATTTGGAAATCAAAACTTTTTATTAACCCAATAGAATCCTAATCTCTGTTTTCTTTTCAATTCTACAAAATTTTGAAAGATTTCAGCTGAGAACCAAACATTCTTTCGTTTTGATACAAAGGCATGAATCTGTAATTTTTTGGTAATCTGACCTCCATGCATTGTTTTGGTCCTAACTTTTTGTACTAAACTCTGATTTAGGTAAAACCTATTCCGTTTGAAAGTAGACTCGAGGATATTTATTTTAATACCTAGATTGCATGATTTAGAGTCGAAATGCCTAATATGACTTCTATTGCAATTAACCCTACAGATTCTACAAAATAGGGACTGTAATTTCTGACCTTCTGTTACTAACTTGCTCATAACTCTCTAGCAAAATCTGAATTATGCAACACTTAATTCTTTGCGAACTAGATTCGTATATCTTTCTTTTGACATCTTGTTTGGAAATTTTGAGGTACGTTTGCTTTCTAAAACATCTGTTTAAATTGATGCTATCTATTCTGCAAAACAGAGATGATCAATTCTGACCTTCTGTTACTAAATTGCTCATAACTCTCTGACATCTTGTTTGGAAATTTTGAGGTACGTTTGCTTTCTAAAACATCTGTTTAAATTGATGCTATCTATTCTGCAAAACAGAGATGATCAATTCTGACCTTCTGTTACTAAATTGCTCATAACTCTCTAGTGAAAATTCTGAATTATGCAACACTTAATTCTTTGTGAACTAGATTCGCATATCTTTCTTTTGACATCTTGTTTGGAAATTTTGAGGTACGTTTGCTTTCTAAAACATCTGTTTAAATTGATGCTATCTATTCTGCAAAACAGAGATGATCAATTCTGACCTTCTGTTACTAAATTGCTCATAACTCTCTAGTGAAAATTCTGAATTATGCAACACTTAATTCTTTGTGAACTAGATTCGCATATCTTTCTTTTGACATCTTGTTTGGAAATTTTGAGGTACGTTTGCTTTCTAAAACATCTGTTTAAATTGATGCTATCTATTCTGCAAAACAGAGATGATCAATTCTGACCTTCTGTTACTAAATTGAGATTACTCTCTAGTGAAAATTCTGAATTATGTAAAACTTAATTCTTTGTGAACTAGATTCGCATATCTTTCTTTTGACACCTATTTTAGTGAATTGGAGCATGATTGGTCACTCAAACAAATCAGGAAATGTACCATTCGAATTCTGCCAGAATTTGAAAACTTTGTTGAATTTTGCCTATTCGAGTCTCATTCTGTTGGAAGTTTGATTTCTATTAAATTCTTTTGCAGTCCTTTGAAAATTCTTGTATTATTCATCCTGAAATTATTGTATGTCTGAAATTTATTATGTAATGTTTTGTTGGCATTTCCTTGTTTGATAAAGGCACACGCATATTTCCGTTGTTTCCGCATGTGCTTCCGATATATGCCAATGTCATTGTTCATACTACCCTTTTGTACTTTGGTGTCTTGTGGGATATTGTGAACCTTTGCTAGAAATGATAAAGGGAGTTATGCATAGAGCCCGCGATGCTCTAGACTTTTGCTTGGTGGTCATCCTAAAATGGATGAATCACATTATGTATGTGGTCCCATAGCGCCCTCTATGTTTTTGATATGATATCCAAAGCTTTGCTAATGAGTTTATATTTATGCTTTGGATAAAAATGGAATGCATGCTACCTCAAAAATGACATACAAGCTTGTATTTACTATTCGGTTCACTTGTTATACTTTGGAGTGTTTCGTATGTCATTGTTATGCTCTCAAACACTCTTACGCCTTTGATATACACTG
This sequence comes from Musa balbisiana, assembly GCA_004837865.1. Lineage (NCBI taxonomy): Eukaryota > Viridiplantae > Streptophyta > Magnoliopsida > Zingiberales > Musaceae > Musa > Musa balbisiana. The sequence continues at coordinate 20,579,882 of CM017190.1, read as the reverse complement.
AAATGCTTCAGGTGCCATTTGATACATGCCTAAATGCTTATTTTGCCAATGAAATGCTCCAATTTCCTTTCTTGTATTGTTATGTCTAACGCTTGTTTTCAAATGAGGAAACCCTTTGTGATTTTTATACCAAATAAGATGATTTCAAATGAACACTTGTATTTCTGCTTTTGTTATCTTGATACTAAGCCTGCTTGAACTTCTCCTATCGCCATGGATATGTTAGTCGCTTGCTGAGCTCTTCATGCTCACCCCGTTGCTATATAAATTTTTCAGGGTAGCTTGTCACGCACTAAAAAGCTATAATTGGGTTGAAGCACTGAAAGGCTAGAAGATTTTGGACTAATCTTTATTGGTTGATAGGTTTTTGTTGTATAGTATACTTTATTTCTGATGTAATGTTAAAGATATATTAATACTTATGAGTTGTAAAAGTTTAAAGGACTACTCATGTTTATGGAATGATAAGCTTACGTTGTATAAGTATATGAACTCATGGTGAATAATATTTTTGTGATGGTATATATTTCTACGAATATGGATTTGTGTTGTGGTTGATGTTTAGTTGAGTTGCCTTTGGATTTTATGAATCTCTAAGTGAAGTGGAGTATGATTTATGAAACGTACAGGTTTATGAATTGTGAATATTGATTTAAATGGTTCTTAGTATCCTTAAATGTTAGATAGGATCCTGGATTGATTTGTGATGTTGAATTATAATATTATTGATTTTTAGACAGGGTCACAGCTCCTGAATGGATTAAAATTTTGGGGGGCGTGACAGTGTTAGGTGGTAGTACTGCCCAAGCACAGCCTTCGAGAGGTTGTAGGTGGTGGTACCACCCAATGCTAGAACTGTTGGGTGGTGGTACCGCTTGCACTCGGGAAACCCGGGATGAGATGCTTTTAGGCTTCAAGTTTGAATCCACTTGAAGCCTATAAATACCTCTCTCGTCCCTAGGTAACATACACAAGCATAGAGAGTTTAAAAGAGAAGAACGCTATAGAAATCAATTGAGAAATCTCTCCTCTAGCTTAAACTTAGATTTCTATTTAGAGAAAAGTGTGTGTGCTTGTAAGGGTTGTCTCCTAAACCCGGTAAAAGGAGAAGAGGGGTGTAAAAGGTGGTTGGTCTTCGCCTAATGAAGAAAGACTGATCGTGGATGCCGGTGACCTCGACGGAAGAGGAATCGGAGAGTGGATGTAGGTCGATGATGACCGAACCACTATAAATCTGGTTTGCTTTTCAATTGTGTAATTTACTTTAACTGTAAACTACCATACTTCATTACTCTACTTGCTTACTACCTTCAAAACTCTTCCATATGCTTTCTAAGCGTATTTTCGAGATTGGATTTTAACGAACGAGAAAGTTTCAAAACCGACGTTATTTTTACTACTGCACTAATTCATCCCCTCCTCTTAGTGCGCTCTTGATCCTAACAATTGGTATCAGAGCCTCGTTTTCTCATTTGGTTTAACACCTAAATAGAAATGACTCTTTTCTTGCTTTCACTGAAACTCAATTTATGGCACATAGTCAAATTTGGTTTTCAAATGTCTTCTCTTCCAATGAACCATTGGAATGATTTGGAGAAGAAGACATTTTCTTTAAATGCAAAGGCTATGAATGCCTTGTTTTGTGCCTTAGACAAAACTGAGTTTAATCAGGTTTCTACTTGCGAAACGACTTTCGATATTTGGCGCATTCTTGAAATCACACATGAAGGGACTAGCAAAGTTAAAGATTTGAAAATTAATTTTTTGATGCATGATTTTGAACTTTTTCGAATGAAGCCAAGTGAAATCATTGTTGATATGTACACCCATTTTATGGATGTCATCAATGGTTTAAAAGCTCTTGGTAAAACTTTTTCAAATTTTGAACTTGTTAGTAATGTTTTACGTTCACTTTCAAAAAATTGGGATTTTAAAGTAACGGTAATCGAAAAATCAAAGAACTTAAACCACTTTCCCATTGAAGAACTGATTGGGTCTTTAATGACCTATAAAATGACATGCAATGTACGTGAAGAACTTGAGAACCACCTTCCAAAGAACAAGAAGGATTTGAGATATAGAAAAATTGAAGACCACTTGAGCATAAGCTCAAGTGATGGTGAACTTGAACTCACTATGAAATTTAAAAAGTTTATGAAACAAGAATTGAAGAACAAAAATAAACTTAACAGGAATGAACCTACTTGCTATGAATGCAAGAAGAAGGAAGAACTTTGGGACGAATCAAGCTCATCCGAAGACGAGGAGCAAACCAACAAAGGCGAGGTGGCAAACTACGCCTTGACGGCATTCGATAATGAGGCAATCAAAATGCCTTTAATTTATTTCAAAATTACATGATATTTTTTATAAGTTATTTTTAATTTAGTTTAGAATTAATTTTCTTGAAAATTGCATGTTTAAATAATATAATGAAAATGCTAACAAATTACGATCATGCTTATCATGCTAGTAATTTTGAAAATAATCATGAAAATTGCATGTTTTATGATAAATAAACAAAATGATTTTGATTGAAATTATAAATCATGCTTGTTAATTTAATGCATAATGATCATGCTTAATGAGTTTATCTTTCGAAACGATGCATGATGATTTTTGAGATTTATAGATTATAAATTTTTATGTTAATGAACATGTCCTTTTCAGTTTTAAACTATGATGTATGTTTTCATACAAAAACTTGAGCATATTGATTTGAAATCATGTTTAATTGTTTTATAATTCATGATGAATCTTGTGATTTACGGATTATCGATTTTTACCATAATGAAAATGCCTTCTTGATCTTTGTCATAATAAATCTTGCACTTTTGGTTTTAAAAATGATACATGTTTTTATTCGGCATAAATGAAATAAAATCATAATGAATTGAGAGATATTATACATAAATCGAGATCATTTACGTGTTCTCTCATGTCATCTATTTGCTATAGGAATATCTTCATCTATATCATGATCTTGAATTCTCAATATTGATACTTGAAATTTTTCTATGAATCAAGATCTTGTTTTTGAACTCCCATATTCCTTTTTTGTTATTTACTAAAAATGAGATTTGTCAAAGTGAATCATATCTATTGATATGCATGAATTGGTATCTATTTGCTATTCACTAAAAAGAAGACTTATTATAATAAATCATGATATGATTTTTATGTTGAATTCCTTGTATTCATGAAATATTTATCTCATCACCCAATTAACTCTTCTTGATATTCTTTATGTGATGATATGAATGCATGAAATACTCATGAATTTATTTTGATGTATGCAAATGAGAAGTTTTGATCATGTATGGTAGGATGTAATTTGACAAAATTTGCACTATCATGATATGAAATATTTATGATTTGAAATGATGTATGCAATACTCATGCTTCTTATTATGATGATGTATGTGATGTATTGCATATGATGTGAATCATGATTGCTTTGATTTGAATTTAAAGTTTATTTCAATTATGGCATTTTGAAATAAGAATGATTACTTACCTTTGTCATGGTTTAGAAATTGATGAAAAGGGATAAAGATATACAAAATTATATTCTTCCCTTCTTTTTGACAATGACAAAGGGGGAGCAAAACTTGCTAGAAAGCAAATTTACTAGCTTGCACAATTCAAGAAGAGTGCAAAAATATGCTAGCTTGCTCATCTCAAAAGAGAAGCAAAGAAGTGCTATCTTACCTATCTCAAGAAACAAAAATGTTAACTTGTACATCTAGCAAAATTTACAAACTTGTATATTTCAAGAAGCAAGAGTTGCTTTCTTGAACATCTCAAAATTGCTAGCTTGCATGTTGTAAAATTTTTGCTAACTTCCATAATGATAAAACTGGAAATTATATTTATTATGAAATGATTTGAACTTGTTTTTCTAAGCACATGAGAATTGAACTTCTCCTTTTCGTTGATGAGAAAAAGGGAGAAGTATGATCATGTTATGCATGATGATGTGTTGCAAATATTTATGATGACATTTGTAATGATTTGAATTCGGCTTGAATTCAAGGTTCTATAAATATGCCATATTGATATGGGGAGTTTGTTTAAACTCTGGGAGTTAAGGTAAACTCCGTCATTGATTGGTTGTCATCATCAAAAAGGGAGAGATTGTTGAATCTTGTATTTTGATGAAGAAACCAATCGATATGTGTTTATGTTTTAATCTGCATTTTGAGTGACGCAGGATGCTTCAATCAAGATGAGACAATTAAAGCAGGAAAAATCATGTTGGGCCGGAGGAAAACATGTTAGAAGATTGGACGTCAGGCCAAAGGAACGGTTGACGTATCGATAGAAGGCTTAGGGCCATGGATTCAGGCATCGGGCTAAGAAGAGTGGATATTATGCCAAGGATATCGGAGTTGCGGAGTCAACTGGCCGATTGAGCAATATGCCGTAAGAGAGGACGATGCACCGAAGAATCAGACGAAGCGTCAAGCGACTAATGACATGTCAGACAATATGATTAATGCTTAGTATTAATTATCTAGATCAAAGTATGTTTTACATGAGCAGGATTAACTACGATAGAAGGCATGAAGCAAAATGAAATCCCAGAGTTAAGATCGAGATCACGTTGAGAGTTCGAGAGTTCGTTGGAAGTCCGGACGTTCGTCGAAAGTTCTGGAGGAACCAACCGAGAAGTCTCAGAGCTTACCAGAGAAGCTTATTGGAACTTGCCAAGAAGATCGTCATGAAGTCTAGGAGCTTGCTAGGAGTCCGTAGGAATATTACCGAGAGATCGTCGGAAGTTCGTTGGAAGCTCACTAGAAGAATAGACATAGGGACTTGTTTAGCTTAGCAAATGTCTTAGGATTTTATAGTTAGCACGTAATTGGGCTTGGATTTGGGCCAACCTAATTGGAGGCCAGCTAGACCCAAGAACTATGTTGGGCCTAATAAGAGGCCTAAACAGTGACCCAAGAGGTAGCACCGTCGTGGCACAGTCTTCAAGACTGTGTTAGGCGGTGGTATTGCCGGTTTGGGTGGTGGTACCACCCAGACACAACCTCCGAGAGGCTGCAGTGGTGGTACCACCAACCTGGGCGGTGGTACCACCTAGTATCAGAACTGTTGGGTGGTGGTACTGCCCAACACAGGCGGTGGTACCGCCTGCACCCGTGAAACCCGGGATGAGATGCTTTTAGGCTCCAAGTTTGAATCCACTTGAAGCCTATAAATACCCCTCTCATCCCTAGGTAACATACACAAGCACAGAGAGTTTAAAAGAGAAGAAATGTTGTAGAAATCAATTGAGAAATCCTTCCTCTAGCTTAAACTTAGATTTCTGATTAGAGAGGAGTGTGTGTGCTTATAAGGGTTGTCTCCTAAACCCAATAAAAGGAGAAGATGGGTGTAAAAGGTGGTTGGTCTTCGCCTATTGAAGGAAGACTGATAGTGGATGCCGGTGACCTCGATGGAAGAGGAATCAGAGAGTGGATGTAGGTTGATGACGACCGAATCACTATAAATCTGGTTTGCTTTTCAATTGTGCAGTTTACTTTACCTACAAAATGCCATATTTCATTACTCTACTTGCTTACTGCCTTCAACACTCTTCCATACACTTTCTAAGCATATTTTCGAGATCGGTTTTTAACGAACGAGAAAATTTCAGAACCGACATTGTTTTTACCACTACACTAATTCAGCCCCCCTCTTAGTGCGCTCTTGATCCTAACAGTGAGCCATACCTATCAAAACTCCTTTTGTTTTAGTGAATTATTATCTCTATAATAATTCACTCGACTCATCGATTGTGAACATACTAGACCACTACGTCACAATACCCAAACAATATAGGGGAATCCAATCCAATAGACTTATTTGTCCTCAGTTACCATAAATCTATAGTCCCTCGTCTATCTAATATCCTAGAGATAGTATACCCGGCATAGTGCTATCAAGCCTATATAATTTCTACTCAAGTCTCGCTCTAATCGGATTCTCCCGGAGAACTTTTTCTCACTCAATCCGAATGACCCAGACTAGATATTTGTCTAAGCAAGAACATATGGGATATTCCTCTTATGACACCGATAGTGGATGATCCTCCATCGACACTCAATAGTCCTTGTAAGATTGGCTACCACTCCCGATGACTGATTATACTAGATCTGAAACTTCTAGGCCTATAAGTCCAGTATCACGGAGTGTAGTACACATAAAGGCAATCCTTGGTATCTTAAGTCTAAGGACCAGATACACCATTGGGATGATAGAATCATTGTCTGACAATAAGGCATCTTCAACCATCCAGCATTCCATGAGCGGATTAATCAGCAAACTTATTCTCCAATGAGCACCTGCACTGTATCCTAATGTCCCCACACATGAGCAGCTATGAGAATAGTTGCGTCCATCATATGGATAGATATATAGCACACAAGTCGGTCCGATTATCTCAATATCCCTCTCGAGTAACCTATGACCAAGGTTATTTAGTATCTGTGTTTAAAGGTGAATCAATCTTATTATCATGATCTCATTATAATCTGATTTCCATTGCATAGATTCATAGACATCACAATATATATACATATATATATATATATATATATATATATATATATATATATATATATATATATATATATATATATATATATATATATATATATATATATACATACATATATATATATAAGTAATATAAAGTTATAAAATATCAAATATTATAATAAGCAAAAAGAGTGCGCATCATATCACACGTGCCATCACTCACATGATTGGCTTGCAAGGCACCTATGACTAGTAGGGGCGTGTGGGCAGTAAGAAGGGTCGACCCTTTCTTGATTGTGTGGTGCACGTGAAAAAGAGCATTATGTAGCAATTTGAGGAGCGTCTTCGTAGCACCTGTCATATGGATCACTACTAGAGAGGAGGACAATTGACCTCTTTCATCCTATCTCATAGATCTACAAATAACATATCTTTCATATACGTTTAGTTTTTCGATTTTATATTTTTTTCGCACACCAATCTTCGCATGACGACGATAAACTATTTTCTGTGGAAAATTTGGGATTTTTATTTTCTATTCTTCCACTACACATATGATGTTGGGTGTGTGACATTAAGAGATTACAATTCCTCTCTCATTCTCCCCATCCCTAATCTATCAATCTAAGTGGTCCTGTGAAAAGATATGAAGTGTCACGCACTCCAAAAATATCGATAATATTTAAAATTTTTCATCACAAACCAGTCTAGGATCCAAATACACATTTAAGGACACTGAAAAATATTCAGTCAAATTCATATCCATAAATCCTATGCAGTTTATAATCATATATCATATCACTCGATAATTCACACTTATGAAAACCCAAACCAACTTAACAAAATATTAACAATACTTATAAATCCAAAAGCTATACTATTTATACAATCAGAACTCCAACCATTTATTACCAATTCATATCATTATAAACTAAACTTAACATTCCAAAATTCCAAATACAAGAAAATCTTTTAACACTTCTATACAACATATCCATTCAGGTTCATCATCAACATTTTATTATATACAAAATATGCTTATACAACAATGACCACAATATATCCACCAATAAGATTTACCCACAATTCTGAATAACTATCCACTACTTCAGCCCAATACAAACATCTCAAAAAGTGACAAGCTAACTTGAAAGATTAATATAACAATAGAGTGAGCTTAAAACATCTCAGCAAGTGATAAAGCATATCTAGAACGAAAAGGGACATTTTCAAACAAACTGTCACACCCCTCAAAATATCGATAATATTAAAATTTTTCATCACAAATCAATCCAGGATCTAATCTAACATTTGAGGACACTGAGAAACATTCGGCCAAATTCACATCTTTAAAACCTGTGCAGGTTATAATCATATATCGTATCACTCGAAAATTCATCATTATAGGAACCCAAGTCAACTTAACAAACATGAACAATAGTTATAAATCCACAAGCTAAATAGTTTATATAATCAGAACTCCAACCATTTCTTCCACAAATTTATATCATCATAAACTAAACTTAACATCCCAAAATTCAAAACGAGAGAGGTCTTTTAACACTTTTACACAATATAACAATCCAAATCTATCGACAACATTTCATTACATATAAAATGCACTTATACAATAATAACCTAACAACCAACAAGACTTGCCCATAATTCTGAATAGCTCTTCATTGCCTCAACCCAATACAAACATCTCAAAGAGTGACAAGCTGACCTGAAAGATTTATATGACAACAGAGTGAGCTAAAAACAGCTCAGCAAGTGACAAAATATATCCAGAATGAAAAGGGATAGTTTCAAACAAATAAGATATCACAATGCAAGACAGAATACAAGAACTCTTAGGGTACCATATTATTAGATACAGAATCGCAAATGTCATGTCATTCAAAACACATTTGGTTTATAACAAATGGAGCATAGAGTAATTGGAGCATATGAATAGCGTATGAAACGTTCCAGAGCATATCAATGACATATGGAACATTTCAGAGCATAACAATAGCAGACGTAACATTTTGGAGCATAGCAATAACAAATAAAATATTTCGAAATATTTCAATGGTATGTAAAATATTTCAAAGCAAATCAATGGCATATGAACCATTTCGGAGCATATAGAAGAACAAATATGAAACAAAGGCTTAAACATCGAATTTGACGTTGAATTCATATCATTCTTATCTAGAACACATATAGAAACACATAACCAAAGCTTTGGATATCATATCAAACACATAGAAGGTGAAATGGGATCATAACATAATATGGTACATCCATTTCAGAATGACCACCAAACATAAGTCTCCCACATCTGGGAGCTCCACCACCCACGTCTGAGTGAAGTCATATGGGGTCAACAAAGCATCATAAGCTCTATACATAACTCCCTTTATCATTTCTGGCAAAATTTCACAATATCTCACAAACACCAGAGTACAAAAGAATAGTATGAATAATAAATAGCACATATCGAAAGCACACGCGGAATAACAAAATGTACATGTGCTTGTACGAGTCAATACGATGCAAGCATAATCTTTCATAAATGTATTCAGATTTGAAAGGAAATGAAAGCAAGAGCATACAAGGATTCCAAGCAATCACATAGAGCTTAATTAAAATAAGAAGGTTAGATGAATTCAATGTCCAAAGAAATGAAATTAGAATAGGCACATAACGAAAGCAATTACGAAACAATGGGATATACATGTGCCTATACGAGTCAATATGATATAGCATAAACTTTACACAATAAGTTTCAAGAATACAAATAATTTAAGGACAAGATTATATAAGAATTCAAAACAGTAATATAAAGCTCAATTAAACAAAGAAAGCTAAATAAAATCAATTTCCAAAAGGAATGGAACATGATAAGGCGAAATCGACCAAAGCTCGATTTCTGACAAAATTTGAGGGACACATTAAATAAATTATTCAAATTATCAATCATACTCCAATTTATTTAAAATATATATCATTGGAAATTATTTCAATCTAGTTTCAGTGAAAATAAATTTTATATGAATCGAAGTTTCCAACAAAGAGTTATAATTGATTTATTAATCAAAGGTTAGAAAACAAAATCACTATTTTGCAGAATTCATAGGGTCGGCTTCAATAGATAATTGGGTAGGTATTTAAACTCTAAATATTTCAATCTAGGTATTAAAAGAAAGATCTATGAGTCTAATTTCTATTGAAATAAGTTTTGAATAAATCAGAGGTCAATGCATGAAGTTATAACCATACCAAGGTAGAAAGGACATATCTCGGAAGTTTCACATATTCAAATCATTATGTTTAAATAGGAGACATATCAAATGCAAGGCTAGAACATTTCAAAGTTTCCATATTTAAGGCAAATGCAACGATAAAATTGTAGTAAGGAAAGATCAGGACACTTACAATAGGAAAGATTAGAAAGCTTGCAATAGGAAGGATCGGAAACACTTGCCTTTCAAAGATTTTGATCCGAAGATTTGAAGGTGTACGCCCGAATCCATTTTCTACTTTCCCTCCATCTCCTCTCCCTATTTCATTTTCTATACCCATCTTCTTTCTTTCTCCGCAACTACAGCTCATGCCGAACATAGAGACATAGTCACCTGCTCTCTCTTACTCTCATTCCTTCTTTCTTTCACACACAGCTGTCGTAGCCACCGCCGTTGTCGCTGCCAAAGTCACAGCCCCTTCCACCATACTACCTTCTTCCTCCTCTTCTTTCACAGACACAACTACTGCATACACAGCCACCGCCGCCGTAGTTGTAATCACAGCCACAGCCCCTTTTTCCCCTTTCCTTTCTTTCTATTTTCCAAAAGCAGTTGCTGCTGCCACCACCCCTGCCGCAGCTACCATAGCCACTACCGTTGCCACAACCGTAGTCGTAACCATAGCCTAGCCCCTTCGTTCCCTTCCTTATCTTCTTTCCCAACTGCAACTGCCGTAGTCGCAGTCACAACCACGGCTACAGCCACCACAACCGCTCTTCTTCCTCCCATGCATTGTTTCCTCTCCTTCTTCTCTTCCAGCTGTAGCTGCCACTGCCATAGCTGCCATCCCTTCTCATCTTCCTCTCTTCTTCCCTTTTCCTCCCCGATGTATAGCACCTCCTCTCCTCTGTTTTCTCCTGCGGGAAACAGAGGTGTCGCAGCCTCTTCTCCCGCTTTTACTTCTTCTCTTCCTCTTTTACTTCTTCTCTTCCTCTTCTTCTTCTTCTTCTCCTTCTTCTTCTCCTTCTCTTCTTCTCCTCTTCTTCCCTTCTCCTACCTAACACCCCACACCTTCTCACTGCAGCCCATGCTGCAGCCATCCTTCTTTTTTCTTCTTCTCTTCTTCTTCTTCCTCTTCTTCTTCTTCTTCTCCCCAATGCCCTACAACTCCTCTCCTCTGTTTCCACCTGCAGGAAACAGAGGTGCTGCCACCCTAGCTATTGCCACCTCTCGCTCCTCTCCCTCTTCCCTCTCTTTTCCCTCTTCTTCTCCTTCTCTTCTTCTCCACTTCTTCCCTTCTCCTACCCGACGCCCCACACCTCCTCGCTGTAGCCACCCTCCACTTTTCTTCTTCTTCTCCTCTTCTTCCCTTCTCCTCCCCAATGCCACACACCTCCTCGTTGCAGCCTTGCCGCAGCCACTCTCCTCTCTTCTTCTTCTTCTTCTTCTTTTTCTTCTTCTTCCCTTTTCCTCTTTGACGCCCCACACATCCTCTCCTCTATTTCCACCTGCGGGAAATAGAGGTGCTGCAGCCCTAGCTGCTGTAGCTGCCTCTCTCTCCTCTCCCTCTTCCCTCTCTTCTTCTTCTTCTTCTTTTCTTCTCTTCTCCCTCTTCTTCCTCCTCTCTTCTTTTCCCTCTACTTCTCTTCTTCTTCTCCCCATGCCTCACAGCTCCTCTCTCTATTTCATGGGAAACAGAGAGTGTGGGAGGCGGTGGGATAAAACTGAAATTTTTTATTTTTTTTTTTTTCTGGCAATTTAATAGTTTAGTCCTTAAAATATCTATATTTACATCTAGGTCCTTCGATTTATAAATAAGTCCTTACATCAATTTCAGAAATGAAGGTTATTACATTCTCCCCCCCTTAAAAGAAAATTTAGTCCTCTAAATTTGTTATACCTCAATCGATGAAAATATGAGGATTACGTTTTCCTCAATTCCTCCTCCAGCTCCCAAATTGCTTTATCAATACAATAAAGTTACTCAATCAGCCAAGAGTGATTGAAATATCCTCCTCCTTGATCCTCAATAGATGGTAACCTGACCTTCGATCAATCTTGGAAAATACTTGTGCACCCTGTAGTTGATCAAACAAGTCGTCACTTTAGAGGATACTTGTTTTTTATGGTCACCTGATTCAATTGTCTAAAATTAATATAAAGTCTTAACATTCCATCCATCTTTTTAACTAACACCGGAGCACCTTATGATGAAATATTAGGCCAAATAAAATCCTTATTTAATAGTCCTTATAGTTGCTTTTTCAATTACACTTACTCAAATGATGTCTGTAGAGAGGCTTAGATATTGGGATTGTCCCAAAGACGAAATCAAAAGCAAAGTAATGTTTGAAGGTAATCTAGGCAAGTCATCTAGGGATATATCAATACTCTTAAAATAAAAGATGGGTTGATCTAATATGCAAAAAGTAATCATTTTGTATAACAATCTATATTGGTATGATAAAAAATAGCCTATCCATACCAAGTATAATATCAAAATTCTAAATCTCTAGGAGAACCAAATCAGTAAAAAGTTTAAGTTCTCTAATAAAAATCAGACAAGAGGACAAGATTCAAGTTTATTATCAAAGAATCTCCAATGATCATATTTATATATAGCACATAATACAATGGTCTAGGTTGAATACCCAAGTGATAAGCAAAGTATTATGAATCAAATCATAGATGGGACCCATGGTCAAACAAATATTTGCATTCTTTCAAAAATATGAATAATACCTTCGACCACTGATTTAGAAGCTTTAGAATTATATTCAGTGATACCATACACTTTGACATGAGCTGATGATTTAGGAGGCAGTGACTCTTTCTTCTTATTCAAAGGGTAGTATTTTATTTTATGTTCCAACTTTCCGCAAGCTAAATAGACTATAGTCACTCACAAACACAAACTTGTTTCATAATTTAACTTATATCTTACATAGGATTAAGTCTTTTGTGGTGACTTCCATTTTCAAATCCAAATGTCTTAACCCTTTTGTAATCACTTTCTGATTCATTTCCAATTAGATTTGTATTAGTAAACTTGTCCTTGTCATTCTTGCCATTGATCTCCAAATTTTTTTTTAATTATCAGAATAATTTTGTATATCAAATATCTTCTCCATTTGCATCATCCATTTTTCTGCTACCAATGGATTAGGTTCACTACACATTCGTTGCACCACTCTGATTTAATATCCTTGATCAACCCTTTCATCCCCCTTAATTAATCAGAAGAAAATGAAGTAGGAGTACCAAATATCCTCATCTTCCTAAATTTCTAAAATGCATCAAAGAAAATTTTCACCAATCACTATAGTTCATTAGACCTCAATATATTTTGCACGTCAACATATCAAATATTTCTGTGATCCTCAAACCAAGCTCTAATACCACCTCTGTCACGCCCCTCAAAATATTGATAATATTAAAATTTTTCATGACAAATCAACCCTAGATCTAGTCTAACATTTGAGGACACTAAGAAACATTCGGTAAAATTCACATCTTTAAACCCTGTGCAGGTTATAATCATATATCGCATCACTAAAAAATTCACTTTTATGGAAACCCAAGTCAACTTAACAAACATGAACAATAGTTATAAATCTACAAGCTAAATAGTTTATATAATCAGAACTCCAACCATTTCTTCCACAAATTTATATCATCATAAACTAAACTGAATATCCCAAAATTCAAAACGAGAGAGGACTTTTAACTCTTTTACACAACATAACAATTCAAACCTGTCGACAACATTTCATTACATATAAAATGCACTTATACAACAATAACCTAACAAACAACAAGACTTGCCCATGATTCTGAATTGCTCTCCACTGCCTCAGCTCAATACAAACATCTCAAAGAGTGACAAGCTGACCTGAAAGATTTATATAACAACAGAGTGAGCTAAAAATAGCTCAACAATTGATAAAATATATCCAGAATGAAAAGGGATAGTTTCAAACAAATAAGGTATCATAATGCAAGGTAGAATACAAGAACTCTCAGGGTACCATATTATTAGATACAAAATCCAAATGTCTTAACCCTTTTGTAATCACTTTCTGATTCATTTCCAATTAGATTTGTATTAGTAAACTTGTCCTTGTCATTCTTGCCATTGATCTCCAAATTTTTTTTTAATTATCAGAATAATTTTGTATATCAAATATTTCTGTGATCCTCAAACCAAGCTCTAATACCACCTCTGTCACGCCCCTCAAAATATTGATAATATTAAAATTTTTCATGACAAATCAACCCTAGATCTAGTCTAACATTTGAGGACACTAAGAAACATTCGGTAAAATTCACATCTTTAAACCCTGTGCAGGTTATAATCATATATCGCATCACTAAAAAATTCACTTTTATGGAAACCCAAGTCAACTTAACAAACATGAACAATAGTTATAAATCTACAAGCTAAATAGTTTATATAATCAGAACTCCAACCATTTCTTCCACAAATTTATATCATCATAAACTAAACTGAATATCCCAAAATTCAAAACGAGAGAGGACTTTTAACTCTTTTACACAACATAACAATTCAAACCTGTCGACAACATTTCATTACATATAAAATGCACTTATACAACAATAACCTAACAAACAACAAGACTTGCCCATGATTCTGAATTGCTCTCCACTGCCTCAGCTCAATACAAACATCTCAAAGAGTGACAAGCTGACCTGAAAGATTTATATAACAACAGAGTGAGCTAAAAATAGCTCAACAATTGATAAAATATATCCAGAATGAAAAGGGATAGTTTCAAACAAATAAGGTATCATAATGCAAGGTAGAATACAAGAACTCTCAGGGTACCATATTATTAGATACAAAATCACAAATGTCATGTTATTCAAAACACATTTGGTTCATAACAAATGGAGCACAGAGTAATAAGAGCATATCAATAGTGTATAAAATGTTCCGGAGCATATCAACGACATATGGAATATTTTAGAGCATAATAATAGCAGATGTAACATTTCGGAGCATAGCAATAACAAGTAAAACATTTCAAAATATACCAATGGTTTGTGAGATATTTCAAAGTAAATCAATGGTATATGAACCATTTCGGAGCATATAGAAGAACAAATATGAAACAAAGGCTCAAACATCGAATTTAACGCTGCATTCATTTCATTCTTATCTATAACACATATAGAAACACATAACCAAAGCTCTGGATATCATATCAAACAAATCGATGGTGAAGTGGGATCATAACATAATATGGTACATCCATTTCTAAATGACCACCAAACATAAGTCTCGTATGTTTAGGAGCTCCATCCACCCACATCTAAGTGAAGTCATAAGGGGCTGGCAGAGCATCACAAACTCTATGCATAACTCCCATTACCATTTCTAGCAAAGGTTCATAATATCCCACAAAGTACAAAAGGATAGTATAAACATAAATAGCATATATCGAAAGCATACGCAGAACAACAAAATGTACATGTGCTTTTACGAGTCAATACGATGCAAGCATAATCTTTCATAAATGTATTCAGATATGAAAGGAAATGAAAGCAAGAGCATAAAAGGATTCCAAGCAATCACATATAGTTCAATTAAAATAAGAAGGTTAGATAAATGCAATGTCTAAAGAAATGAAATTGGAATAGGCACATATCGAAAGCAATTGTGAAACAATGGGATATACATGTGCCTATACGAGTCAATATGATACAACATAAACTTTACACAATAAGTTTCAAGAATATAAATAATTTAAGGACAAGAGTATATAAGAATTCAAAATAGTAATATAAAACTTAATTGAACAAAGAAAGCTAAATGAAATCAATTTCCAAAAGGAATGGAACATGATAAGGCGAAATCGACTAAAGCTCGATTTCTAACAGAATTCAAGAGGCACATTGAACAAACAATTCAAACCATCAATTATGCTCCAATTTACTCAGGAAATATATTATTGGAAAGATATTTCAATCTAGTTTCAGATAAAATAAGTTTTGTGTGAATCGAAGTGTCCAACAAAGAGTTAAAATTGATTTAGTAATCAAAGGTCAGAAAATAAAATCACTATTTTGCAGAATTCATAGGGTCAGTTTCAATAGATAATTGGGTAGGCATTTAGACTCTAAATCTTTTAATCTAGGTGTTAAAAGAAAGACTAGTTTCCAATGAAATAAGTTTTGAATAAATTAGAGGTCAGTGCATGAAGTTATAACCATACCAAAGTAGAAAGGACATATCTTGAAAGTTTCACATATTCAAATCGTTACGTCTAAATAGGAGACATATCAAAGACATAGCTAGAACAATTCAAAGTTTTCATATTTAAGGCAAATGCATAGATAAAATTATAGTAAAGAAAGATCAAGACACTTGCAATAGGAAAGATTAGAAAGCTTGCAATAGGAAGGATCGGAAACACTTGTCTTTTGAAGATTTTGATCCGAAGATCCGAAGGTGTACGCCTGAATCTTTTTTCTACTTTTCCTCCGTCTCCTCTCCCTATTTTGTTTTTTGCAACCATCTTCTTTCTTTCTTCGCAACTACAGCTCATGCCGAACATAGAGGCATAGTCACTTGCTCACTCTTACTCTCATTCTGTTAGAACCCTTGCAGATTCTAAGCTTGGGGTTGATCTCTTTAGGGGATCGGCCTCCTGGAACTCTATAGGGGTTCCTTCCTCCAAGTTGCTGCTCAAAGGCTGCAGAAAAGATTCATCTATTGCTTATCAAAAGAGTAGGAATACGTGACTATTTATAGGGTTTCTAAACCCTAACTCCTAATAGGACTCTTACTCAAGACTCCTACTCAATTAAGACTTCTACTCAAGACTCCTAATAGGACTCCTACTCAAGACTCCTATTCCTTTACAACTCCTAATTCTTCTTTAAGAAATAACCTCCAAACCCTAGCCGGCCTCTTCACCTCTTTAATAAGGGTCGGCTTAAGTAGGTTTTACATGAATGCCCCAATCAATTAGGACTCTCCTAGCTAGAGTCCTAACAGACCCGCCCTCTTCAAATCAGCCTTGTCCTCAAAGCTAACAATCCATGAATTCTATGAATTTGATCTTCATGTCGTCATAGTTCTCCCAAGTGACACCTTCTACTAGTAAGTTCACCCATTGTATTAGCACTTCAGTAATGGGTCGTCGTCGTCGAGTCACGATCCGTCGATTAATAATGACACTCAATTGGGTTTGGAGTTCTCTTTGGGTAGTCATATTCGGTGGGTGGCTTTGGGCTGTCTCCAAGCACCTGTTTATCACTTCCGTCTGGCCATCGGTTTGTGGGTGATACGTCGTACTCCTTTTCAATTTAGCACCCTGCATATGGAATAACTCTATCCAAAATCTGCTTGTGAAGATGCAAGTAGAATTTGGCACAAGCACAATGCGTCCTTTATAGTGTAATTCTTTTGAGTCCCAATTGTAATGTGCCACGGAGCTTGATGCTTCTTCCAATTTTTTTATGATTTTACTGGTCTCTGGATCATCCTGCCATTCCATCTTAATATCCTTAAGGAAGTTACTGGTTGGAAGCGAAATGACCGAAAATTCAACTTGCTCGGGTAGCTGCGAAAGCGCATCTGCAACAACATTCTCTTTCCCCTTTTTGTAAGTTATTTCATAATCAAATCCAAGAAGTTTTGTTACCCATTTTTGCTGCTCAGGGGATGATATCTTTGGCTCTAAAAAGTACTTGAGGCTTTTATGGTCGGTTTTAATTTGAAATCGTCGACCGATCAAGTAGGGTCTCCACCTCGTTGCTGCGTGCACAATGGCGAGCATCTCCTTATCATATGTTGACATGTTTTGATGGGAGGGAGATAATGCCTTGCTAGTGTATGCGAGTGGTCGACCATCTTGCATGAGAATGGCTTCAATTCTAACTCCATATGCATTGGCCTCAATAATGAAGGGCCGGTTAAAATCTGGTAGTGCTAGCACCGACGTCGTCGTCATGGCTGCCTTAAGTTTGTCGAAGGCATCAGAGGCTTTGTCCGACCATTGGAAGATATCTTTTTTCAGTAAGGAAATAAGTGGTGCACTGATCTTTCCATAGTTTTTCATGAACTTGCGATTGTAGCCTATTAAACCGAGAAAGCCACGTAGCAATTTTATGTTCCACGAGGTCAGCCGATTCTGCATTGCTCCAATTTTGGAGGGGTCCACTGCCACACCTTCCTCTGATATGATATGTCCATGATATTCTACCTTCTGACAAAAATTCATAGTGGCCGTTGTGTGTACAAAAGGCGGTTTTCGGTATGTCTTCTTTGCACACTCATATTTGATGATACCCGGATCGAAGGTCCAGCTTTGTGAAGATTTGTGCTCCCTTTCATCTAGCAATTCATCTACTATTGGAATAGGGTATTTGTCCTTGATGGTTATGCCATTGAGGGTTTGGTAATCAATGCACATTCGCCATGTTTCGTCCTTCTTTCATACGAAGAGCATCAGTGAAAAGTAGGGGCTGCAACTTGGCCGAATAACTCCTATTTCGGGTATAACTTTTAGAATCCTTTCTATTTCATCCTTCTGCAGATATGAATGTTGATATAGCCAAGTATTTGCAGGAGGTTTGCCCAGAAGAATCAGTATACAATGATCATACCGATAGGCAAGAGGTAGGTTGCATGGTTCGTCAAATATATCTGAAAATTCAGGAAGCAAAGGAAGTAGGTTTGGATCTTCAAATTCTATTGGCTCTCCCTTAGTTTGCTGCTCAAGTTGTACCAAAAAGCCGCTGCATGCTTTATGCAAAACCTTCTCCATTTGTTGTGTGCAAATCGTCATTACGTCGCCCCCAAGTTTCCCGTGTAGAATCACCTGTTTCCCTTTACTATAAAATCTCAAAATTAGTTTCATAAAATTCCAGGAAACATTACCTAATGTTGTCAACCATTCAATTTTGAGCATAGCCTCATGATCATCAAGAGGAAGGAGGAAGAAATCTCCAATTATCTCTTGTTCCTGCAGTAATAGTTTCTCCCGCGGGCGCCTACGATCACACTTCAAAATCCGTCCGTCGGTGAACTTGACGTCAAACCTGCTGTAATACTCGATAGGTAAGGCCATCCGGAGAGCAACTTTACTATCTAGGAAGTTATTAGTGCTGCCCGTGTTGATGAGAATAGTGATCGATTGTTGTTTGAGAAGGCCTTCAACTTTTATCGTTTGCGGGTTTGAGTAGCCGGCTAGTGCATGTACCGTAACTTCGATCAGTTGTGGCTCTTCTTCTGCATCTTTCTTTTCATTATTAAGGCTCTCTTCTAGATGTTCAATGACCTCTTCTTCTACTAGTTCAATCATAAGAAGTCTCTCTTTTCTATAGTGATGCTCACGGCTCCACGGCTCGTTGCGGTGCCAACATAACTCCTTTGTAGATCGCTCCCGAAGCTCTTCTCTTGTCATCATTTTTGGTGCAAGAACTTGATTGATAGTATGGGGGGGTGAGGGCTTCTGCATTGTAGGTTGAGAAGCGATCCTAGTTCTTCGGGCTTCATGGTTCAATCGCTCCTCTTGATGTCGTGCGAAAGAGATGGCTACCATAAGCGTGTACGGTTGTCGTGCTTTAACTTCTCCCCGGATCTCCGGCTTCAAGCCCTCAATGAAGGTCCCCAATAGCTATTTTTGAGACCAATCATGAGTTTGATTAGATAACATTTCAAACCTGGTTTGGTACTCCCGAACGGTAGAGGTTTGTCGGATCTTTGCTAGAACGTCAATGTTCTCGTAATCGGTTGGTCCGAAGCGGATCAATAGTCCTTCTTTGAATTGTCGCCATGAGAGAACTCCATGAGCATATTTAAACCAGTGAAACCATTGTATGGCATCCCCTTCAAGATGTATAGCTGCAATTTCTACCATAGATGCATCCACGATTTTATGATACCGAAAATATCGCTCTGTGCGCGAGATCCAACCAATCGGGTCTCCTTCTTCCCATCTAGGGAAGTCCACCCTCATGCGTGGATAGTTGGGATCAATCATAGAACCTCTCCTCTCTTGGAAGTTATCTCTTCGGGCTTGGTGCGATTGGTTAGAGCTCTCTCTTTGATGTGATTTCTTCGAGCTTAGTGGTCGGCCCAAACTGAGTTCGGTAAAGAGAGTCCGAATCTTATCCTCCATTCGCGCCTCCAAGGCTTCGAATTTAGCATTGATTGCCTCCCTAGATGCCATAGAATATGCCTCCAAATCTGTGATATTTAGATCTCTCTTTTGTTGTCAGGTTAAAGGCAAGTATGGGTTGAGAGAAGTGATAGTCGAAAGGGTTGGTGGATTGGTGGATGTAGGCTGCGGTTTAGGCTTGTTTTGTGGCAGTTTTGGGTGCAGTTTGAGGGTGTGGTTTGGTGGAGTTTTAGGGCTACCGATGAAGGTTTTAGATCTGTGGTAGATGGCAGCAAAGGTTCGATAGAAATCGGTGGAAGTTTGCTGCAGAATTGTGTTATCTTGTAAGAGCAGAATTATCATCGAAGAAACAGTGGATTCTCGATGAAATTTCCATCAAAAACTTGAGAGATTTGAGGAGGGAATTGGCAGCAAAATCTCAGTTTATATGGCAGCAAGGATGTCCAATTTAATCAAGAAAATTTTGGCAGTATAATAGCAAGGAAATTGGTGTAAGTTGCGATAGCAGAATTCTCGTCGAAAAATTTCAACGGTTTGTGATGAAAATTTGCAGCAACACAAAATTGTTTTTAGAGATATATTCCTTAATAGATCAATCTTAGATGGAAGCCAAGATGATCTATAAAGTGTAGAGAAAATTTCGTTCAAAAAAGATTACAAATAGATCGGTTAAGGCAACAATATGCGGATGAAATTTTTCTGCAGCACAGATTTTGAAGTGTAGTGTAGCAGATTTGAAGTGTAGCAGATTGGACGTAAAAGACCAGTGGTTTGTATTGAGAATTTTTTGATAAAACCAAAAGGAAATCTACTGTTAGGAAGTATCAAATCTATCATAAAAATTTTGTAGAGATTTGGATAGAAAAAATGCAATAGCAAGATTAAACAAACTATGCTATGCGGCTGAAATTTTATAGTGCAGATTTTTAAGTATAGCAGATTAGACGTAAAAGATCAATGGTTTATATTAGGAATTTTTTGACAAAACCAAAGAGAAATCTGCTATTAGGAAGTGTCAAAGCTGTCATAAAAATTTCGTAGAGATTTGGATAGAGAAAACATAGTAGCAAGATCAAACAGACTGTGCTATGCGGCTGAAATTCTGCAATGTATCTTTCGTCGTAGAGATGAAAACTTTGCAACGAAAAGTTTATGCAGCAATATAGGAACAAATTTTTTTTTTTTTAGATTTTTGAATAAAGATAACTAAATTGCAGCAGCAGTAAGGTAGGAAACCAGAACCTGTTGCAATTCACGGGGAGATCAAAAGATGATCTGCGGTGGAGATGACGGCGGAATTTAGCGACGATCTTTTAAGCAATTGTGGGAATTGCTTTGGGCAGCTGTGGAGAGATAATGGATGGCTATGGAAGGGCAGCGAGACACCAAGAACGCTGCTCTGATACCAAGTGTTAGAACCCTTGCAGATTCTAAGCTTGGGGTTGATCTCTTTAGGGGATCAGCCTCCTGGAACTCTATAGGGGTTCCTTCCTCCAAGTTGCTGCTCAAAGGCTGCAGAAAAGATTTATCTATTGCTTATCAAAAGAGTAGGGTAGGAATACATGACTATTTATAGGGTTTCTAAACCCTAACTCCTAATAGGACTCTTACTCAAGACTCCTACTCAATTAAGACTTCTACTCAAGACTCCTAATAGGACTCCTACTCAAGACTCCTATTCCTTTACAACTCCTAATTCTTCTTTAAGAAATAACCTCCAAACCCTAGCCGGCCTCTTCACCTCTTTAATAAGGGTCGGCTTAGGTAGGTTTTACATGAATGCCCCAATCAATTAGGACTCTCCTAGCTAGAGTCCTAACACATTCCTTCTTTTTCTTTCCCAAACACAATTGCTGCAGCCATCGCCGTTGTTGCTGTCGCTGCCATAGTCACAGCCCCTTCCACCATATTACCTTCTTCCTCCTCTTCTTTCATAGACACAGCTACTGCATAAGCAGCTACCGTCGCCGCAGCCGCAATCATGACTACAGCCCCTTTTTTCCCTTTCCTTTCTTTCTATTTTCCAAAAGTAGTTGTTGTAGCCACCACCACTATCGTAGCTATCGCAGCCACTACTACTGCCACAACTGCAGCCACAACCACAACCCAGCCCCTTCTTTCCCTTCCTTCTCTTCTTTCCCAACTACAACAGCCGCAGTCATAGCCACGACTGAAGCCACCACAGCCGTAGCCTCTTCTTCCTCCGCTGCTCTATTTCCTCTCCTTCTTCTTTTCCAGCTGCAGCTGCCACTACCGCAACTGCCACCCCTTCTCCTCTTCCTCTCTTCTTCCCTTTTCCTCCCTGACGC
>CM017190.1:20142661-20555161 GCA_004837865.1 Musa balbisiana | reverse complement strand
AGCTTTAGAATCATATTTAGTAATAGCATATGCTTTAACATGAGCTGATGATTTAGGAGGTACTGACTCTTTCTTCTTATTCAAAGGGCAATCTTTTATTTTGTGTTCCAACTTTCCACAAGCAAAATAGACTATAGTCACCCACAAACATAAACTTGTTTCATAATTTAACTCGTATATCGTATCTTGTACAGGATTAAGTCTTTTGTGATGACTTCCATTTTCAAATCCCGATGTCTAAACCCTTTTGTTATCACTTTTTGATTCATTTCCAATTAGATTTGTATTGATAAACTTGTCCTTGTCATTCTTGCCATTGATCTCCAAAAATTCTTTTAATTATCAGAATAATTTCGTACATCAAATTTCTTCTTCATTTGCATCATCCATTTTTCTGCCACCAATGGATTAGGTTCACTATGCTTTCGTTGCGCCACTCTGATTTAATATCCTCGATCAACCCTTTCATCCCCCTTAATTAATTAGAAGAAAATGAAGTAGGAGGACTAACTGTTCTCCTCATCCTAAATTCCTAAAATGCATCAAAGAAAGTAGTATATTTTGCACGTCAACATATCAAATATTTCAGTGATCCTCAAACCACGCTCTAATACCACCTCTGTCACACCCCTCAAAATATCGATAATATTAAAATTTTTCATCACAAATTAATCCAGGATCTAATCTAACATTTGAGGACACTGAGAAACATTCAGTCAAATTCACATCTTTAAAACATATGCAGGTTATAATCATATATCATATCACTCGAAAATTCACCTTTATGGAAACTAAAGTCAACTTAACAAACATGAACAATAGTTATAAGTCCACAAGCTATACAGTTTATATAATCAGAACTCCAACCATTTGTTCCACAAATTTATATCATAATAAACTAAACTTAACATCCAAAATTCAAAACGAGAGAGGTCATTTAACACTTTTACATAATATAATAATTCAAATCTATCGACAATATTTCATTACATACAAATTGCACTTATACAATAATAACCTAACAACCAACAAGACTTGCCCATGATTTTGAATAGCTCTTGTCACCCCCCCCGAATTTAATCCATTCGAATGGTGTGACCTTGTCTAAAATCAATAATATTATAATTCATCATCACAAATCAATCTAGGATCTAATCTAACATTTGAGGATACTAAGAACCATTCAAATCAATATTCACAACTCATAAACCTGTATGTTTCATAAATCATACTCCACTTCACTTAGAGATTCATAAAATCCGCAGCTCAACTAAATATCAACCACAACACAAATCCATAATTGTAGAAATATATACAATCACAAAAAATACTTATTTACCATGAGTTCTTATCCTTATACAACTTAAACTTATCATTCCATAAACATGAGTAGTCCATTAAACTTTTACATCACATAAGTATCAATATATCCTTAACATTACATCAGAAGTAAAGTATACTATACAACAAAAACCTATCAACCAACAAAGATTTGCCCAAAAGTCCTCTAGCCTTTTACTGCTTCAACCCAATTCTAGCTTTTCAGTGCGTGACAAGCTACCTTAAAAAATTTATATAGCAATGAAGTGAGCATAAAGACCTCAGCAAGCGACTAAGATATCCATGGCGATAGGAGAAGTTCAAGCAGGCTTAGTATCAAGATAACAAAAGCAAAAATACTAGTGTTCATTTGAAATCTTCTCATTTGATATAAAAATCACAAAGGGTTATCTCATTCGAAAATAGGTGTTAGACATAACAATAGGAGAAAGGAAATTGGAGCATTTTATTGGCAAAAGAAGCATTTAGGCATGTATCAAATGGCACATGAAGCATTTAGGTGCATATCAAAGGCGTAAGAGTATTTGGGAGCATAACAATGCATACGAAATACTTCAAAGTATAACAAGTGAACCGAATAATAAACACAAGCTTGTATATCATTTTTGATGTAGCATGCATTCCATTTTTATCCAAAGCATAAATATAAACTCATAAGCAAAGCTTTGGATATCATATAAAAAACATAGAGGGCGCTGTGAGACCATATACATAATGTGATTCATCCATTTTAAGATGATCACCAAGCATAAGTCTCCCACATCTGGGAGCTCCCATCCACCCACGTCTAAGTGAAGTTAATGGGGCCAGTAGAGCATCACGGGCTCTATGCATAACTCCCTTTACCATTTTGGCAAAGGTCACAATATCTCACAGACACTGGGTACATAAAGGGTAGCATGAACCAATGACCATTGGCACATATCAGAAGCACATGCGGAAACAATGGAAATATGCATGTGCCTTTATCAAACAAGGAAATGCAAACAAAACATTATCTAATAATTCCAAAACATGAGTAGTCCATTAAACTTTTACATCACATAAGTATCAATATATCCTTAACATTACATCAGAAGTAAAGTATACTATACAACAAAACATATATAAAAAACATAGAGGGCGCTGTGAGACCATATACATAATGTGATTCATCCATTTTAAGATGATCACCAAGCATAAGTCTCCCACATCTGGGAGCTCCATCCACCCACGTCTAAGTGAAGTTAATGGGGCCAGTAGAGCATCACGGGCTCTATGCATAACTCCCTTTACCATTTCTGGCAAAGGTTCACAATATCTCACAAGACACTAGGGTACAAAAGGGTAGCATGAACAATGACATTGGCACATATCAGAAGCACATGCGGAAACAATGGAAATATGCATGTGCCTTTATCAAACAAGGAAATGCAAACAAAACATTATATAATAAATTTCAGTCATACAATAATTTTAGGATGAACAATACAAGAATTTTCAAAGGACTAATATAAAGCTCAATTGAAGAAGAATTTAGCGGAAATCAAATTTCCAATAGAATGAAACTTAAATAGGCAAAACTCAACAAAGTTTTCAATTCTTGCAGAATTCGAATGGTACATTTCTTGATTTGTTTGAGTGACCAAGCATGCTCCAATTCACTAAAAATCGGTGTCATGGGAAAGCTATATCAATCTATTTTCCAAAACATGAATTTACTGTAGAATCTCGGATTTTGATGATGAAGTCAATTGTCATTTGTTATCTAATCCATATGTTGAGATAAAGTGTGTAGGATTAATTACAATGAAAGTAAGGCATGCAGCAGGAGTTGCGCTAGAGTCAAGACTATGATCACGTTGGGGGTTCGAGAGTTTGACGGAAGTCCGGACGGTTGTCGGAGGTTCTGCGGGAACAAATCCGAGAAGTCTAGGAGCTTGCCAAAGAAGCTCGTCGGAACTTGCCAAGTGGATCATCGCAAGTCCAGGAGTTTATCGAAAGTCCGTCGGAGCATCGCTGAGAGTTCATCGGACATTCGTCGGAAGCTCGCTGGAAGGGAACTCATTGTTGTCGGTTAAAAGCCTACTTAGGACTATGTCTTAATTTCGTAGTTTGCATGTAATTAGAGTTAGGATTAAGGGTTAATCCTATAACCCGATTAGGGGCCAATTGGGCCTGAGTTGGGACTGGTTTGGGCCAAGTTTGGAGCCCAACCAGTAAGCTGAAATGGTCTAGGCGATGGCATCGCAAAACTAGGCGGTGGCACCACCAGTACACTGTCAGTATCTGACACTAACAGGCGGTGGCACCGCCAGAATTGGGAAACCTAAAAGAATTCAAATTTGGAGCCCAAATTTGAATTCTCTTGGGGCCTATATAAACCCCACCCTTTCATGCATGAAAGGGCACCGAAACGTAGCATTTATTCTGAGATTTTGAGAGCTTAAAAGTGTTGTAAAAGGTCAAAAGTTCTTCTCCCTCTTTTCTTCCAAGTTTTGATCATTCAAGAGAGGAGTGAAAAATCTGTAAGGGTTGTCTCCTTAGCCCGTTAAAAGGAGTGAAATTGTAAAAGGGTGGTTGGCCTTCGCCTATTGAAGGAAGGCCTCTAGTGGACGTCGGTGACCTTATCGGAGGAGGAAGCCAAAAGTGGATGTAGGTCAAGATTGACCGAACCACTCTAAATCTCGGTTTGCATTTATATTTTATTCTCTATCTTAACTGCAACTGCCTCCATAGCTTTACTTTAACTGTACTTTGCTTGATCTTAAGTTAAAGTAATTTCCGAATCGACTTTCATACCGAAATCATTTTTTATTGTACGAATGCAGTTTTAAATCGTTGAAAGTTTTCTACTGCACTAATTCACGCCCCCCCCCCCCCCCCCCTCTAAGTGCTCTTGATCCTAACAATTGGTATCAGAGCTGAGTTAACTCTCAATCGGATTAAAACCCAAGAGAGATAGCATACACCGGAATCCAAGAGGGCCACTCTATCACACGTCCACTCATGTTCAATGGGACGGACTACACCTATTGGAAGACTCGAATGAGAATCTTCCTTATTTTAATGGATTTTGAACTTTGAAATCTTGTCGAAAATGGATATTCGAAGTCTTCTCTTCCAATGATCGATTGGAATAAATTGGAGAAGAAGACTTTCGCTCTTAATGCAAAGGCTATGAATGCCTTATTTTGTGCCCTTGATAAAAACTAGTTCATTCGTGTTTCGATTTGTGAAACCGCATTTGATATTTGGCATACACTCGAAGTGACTCACAAAGGCACAAGTAGAGTGAAAGAGTCAAAAATCAATCTTTTGATACATTCTTTTGAACTTTTTTGAATGAAACTAAGCGAGACTGTTGGCGACATGTACACCCATTTCACGGATGTCGTCAATGATCTAAAAGGACTCGGCAAAAGTTTTTTGTATTTTGAGCTCAAAAATAAGATTCTAAGATCCCTTCCTAAGAGTTGGGACCCTAAAGTCACTGCTATTCAAGAGGCTAAAGATTTAAATAACTTTCCTCTTAAAGAATTAATCGGGTCATTAATGACCTACGAAATGACTTGCAAAGCTCATAAAGAGCAAGAAGACATCCTTCCAAAGAACAGGAAGGATATGGCACTCAGAACTTTCAAAGACCACTTGAGAGAAAACTCAAGTGATGAAGACTGTGACGATGACTTGGCACTTTGAACAAGGAAATTCAAAAAATTCATTAAAAGAAACAAGTTTAAAAATGACACAAAAAATAAATTTGAATCCAAAAAGGACCAAGTTATTTGCTACGAATGCAAGAAGCCGGGACACTATAGAAGTGATTGTCCCCAAGCCAAGAAGAGAACACCAAAGAAGAAGGCGCTCAATGCAATATGGAATGACTCAAGCATGTCCGAAGAAGAGGAGTCCAACACCGAGCAAGTTGCTTATTACGCCCTAATGGCCATTGGAGATGAGGTAACAAATTTAATTGATGCAGATTTATCATTTGATGAATTACTAAATGCCTTCCATGACTTATTTGATGAATGCAAAACTATTAGTAGAAAATACAAATTACTAAAAAAGGAGCATGATAGTCGTACTTGTAATTTTGATAAATTAAAAACTGAATATCATGATAGTTTTGCTCCATGTAAAAAATGTCATGATCTAGAAACTCTCCAAAAGGAGAACTTGCTACTTAAGGACACCTTGAAGAAATTCAAGGTTGGTAGCAAGTCTTTGAATATGATCCTTACAAATAAGGGTCATGTTCCTAAAAGAAGTGGAATAGGATTTGTGAGAAGTCCTCACCAAAATCCAACCACCTTCATTAAAGGCCCTATCTTATATGTTTGGCACCAAAGCAAATGCAACTTTTGTTGCAAACATGGACATAGAACTTATCATTGTCCATTCAAGAAAGTTAGTCCGAACAAACTGATTTGGGTTCCTAAAGGAACCACGATAAATTCTACGCAACATGATAAACAATTTAGATCAATGTTTGAGGCACCCAAAAGTAAATGGATACCTAAAAATCATCCTTTCTTGTAGAAACATATACCATCACAAGCTAGGAGCAAGAGATAGTACCTTGATAGTGGATACTCAAGGCATATGACCGGAGATCCATCTCAATTCTCTAAGCTCACTAGCATAGACGATGGTTGTGTCACATTCGGAGATAACAATAAGGGTAAAATCATTGGCAAAGAAACCATAGGTAATAAATCCAACTTCTTTATTGAAGATGTTTTGTTAGTTGATGGTTTAAAACATAACCTCTTGAGTATTAGTCAATTATGTGATAAAGGATATATTGTCAAATTCGAATCTAATGCTTGTATTATTGAAAAACCACACAAAAATATATCTATGATTGTATTAAAACAAAATAACGTATACACCATTGACATCAATGATCTTTGCAATGAAATGTGTTTCTCGGTTTTGAATGAGGATGCTTGGCTTTGGCATAGGAGATTAGGTCATGCTAGCATGAAACTAATCACTCAAATATCATCCAAAGAACTTGTAAGAGGAATTCCTCATATCAAGTTCATCAAAGATAATGTATGTGATGCTTGTCAATTAGGAAAACAAATTAAGGGTAGTTTCAAATCTAAGAATCAAATAAGCACCTCTAGACCCTTACAATTGATCCATATGGACTTGTTTGGACCTATCTCTATATGAAGCCTAGGAGGTAGCAAATACGCCTTCGTCATTGTAGATGACTATAGTAGATACACATGGACTTATTTCTTAAAACACAAAAATGAATGCTTTAGATATTTTACCAAGTTTTGCAAACTTGTCCAAAATGAAAAAGGTTCTATGATTTCGTCAATTAGAAGTGATCATGGTGGTGAATTTCAAAACCATGATTTCCATGAATTTTGTGAATTTAATGGATATAATCACAACTTCTCTACTCCAAGAAATCCTCAATAAAATGGAGTAGTAGAAAGAAAAAATAGAAATTTACAAGAAATGGCGAGAACCATGTTGAATGAACATGGCCTACCCAAATATTTTTGGGCCGAAGCCGTAATCATTGCATGCTATATTTTGAATAAAGTTCTAGTAAGACCCTTACTCACCAAAACTCCCTATGAGTTGTGGAACAACAAAAAACCAAATATTTCATATTTTAAAGTTTTTGGGTGTAAGTGTTGTATCTTGAATGAAAAAGATGCCTTAGGAAAATTTGATGCTAAATCTGATGAAGGAATTTTTCTTGGTTATTCTTTGGTTTCTAAAGTTTTTCGTATCTTCAATAAAAGAACTTTAATTATAGAAGAATCCATTCATGTTGTTTTGAGATTTCTAAAATCAAGAAAAATGATTTTGATGATGATATTAATTTCGATTCTTTGAATTTAAATGAAACCCCTTCTCCAACTAGCTACTTGGATGCATCCACTTTCGAAACATCCTTATCCAAGGATTGGAAGTATGTAGATGCTCATCCTAAGGAGCTAATCCTAGGAAACACATCTAAGGGGGTTCAAACACGTTCTTCTCTTAAAAATTTTTGTGCCAACGCTTCCTTTCTCTCCTAAATTGAACCTAAATGTATTGACGAAGACATAAAAGATGATTCATGGATTATCATAATGCAAGATGAGTTAAATTATTTTAAGAGAAATGAGGTATGGAAGCTTGTTCCTAGGCCGAATGACCATTTAGTTATTGGTACTAAATGGGTCTTTAGAAACAAGCAAGATGAATATGGTATCGTGGTTAGAAACAAGGCTAGATTAGTAGCCAAAGGTTTCAACCAAGAAGAAGGTATCGATTACAAAGAAACCCTCGCTCCTGTGGCTAGATTAGAAGCCATAAGGATGCTCCTTGCCTATGCTAGTAATAATAATTTTAAGTTATTTCAAATGGATGTTAAACGCATTTTTCTTAATGGCTTTATTTCCGAAGAAGTTTATGTTGAACAACCTCCCAGATTTGAAAATAATAGCCTCCCTAATCATGTGTTTAAATTAACTAAAGCTCTCTATGGTTTAAAACAAGCCCCAAGGGCTTGGTATGAGAGATTTAGTTCTTTTCTTATTGAAAATAATTTCACAAAAGGCAAAGTCGATACTACATTGTTTATCAAGAATTTTGATAACAATTTTCTCATTGTTCATATTTATGTTGATGATATTATCTTTGGTTCTACAAACGAATCTCTTTGTGAATCTTTTGCTAAAACCATGAGTCTCGAATTTGAAATGAGTTTGATGGGAGAATTAACCTTTTTCTTCGGCTTACAAATTAAGCAACTAAGAAATGACATCTTTATTAGTGAAACTAAATATGCTTTAGATTTGCTAAAAAGATTTAATATGTAAAGCTCAAAAGCTATTAACACTCCTATGAGCACCTCCACTAAGTTAGAAGTTGATGAAAGTAGAGAAAGCTTCGATCAAAAAACTTATAGGGGTATGATAGGAAGTTTACTTTATATCACTACAACTAGACTAGATATCATGTTCAGTGTAGGACTTTGTGCTAGGTTTCAATCAAACCCTAAGATATCTCATCTCAAAGCGGTTAAAAGAATACTTAGATATCTTAAAGGTACCACAAATCTAAGATTATGGTATCCAAAAACCGAGAAGTTTGAGTTAATTGCTTATGCTAATGCGGATTTTGCTGGGTGTAGACTAGATAGAAAAAGCATATCAGGAACATGCCAATTTTTGGGACATGCTCTTGTTTCCTGGTCATCTAAGAAACAAAACTCGGTTGCCCTATCAACAATCAAAGCTGAGTATATTGCAACTGTGTACAAGTTGTATGGATGAAAAACACCTTAGAAGATTATAAAGTTCATCTTAAAAATATTCCCATTAAATGTGATAACACAAGTGCTATATGTTTAACAAAGAATCCCATTCAACACTCAAGAACAAAACATATTCATATTAAACATCACTAATCATGATGTAGTAATAGAGTTCATTAATACTAAACATCAACTAGCTGATATTTTTACAAAGCCTTTAAGTGAAGAACAATTTGATTTCAATAGAAGAGAATTAGGTATGTTAATGTGTCCGAATGCATTAACTTATTAAAATTATTTTTCGGATGTTCTTGATTCAATGATCAAATCACTTAATTGTTATAATGATTTTACACGATACATGCCTTAATAACATGTTGGAATTATGTGTTTTGAATACAAAATTTCCATAATAATAAGCATGTTTTATCTTCATGATTATGTTTGAATATCTATATCAAAACCTTGTCCAAGTGCATGAAAGTGTTAAATTGCATTTTTGGATTTTCTTGATCCTAACGATACATTATTCTCTTCCGTAAGCATGTTTTATCTTCATGATTATGTTTGAATATCTATATCAAAACCTTGTCCAGTGCATGAAGTGTTAAATTGCATTTTGGATTTTCTTGATCCTAACGATACATTATTCTCTTCCGGACTTAATGCAGCTTTCATAAGCATGTCATATAAAATATAATTTTATCAATATCTATATCAAAACCTTGTCCAAGTGCATGAAAGTGTTAAATTGCATTTTTGGATTTTCTTGATCCTAACAGTTACAATAAATAGAGTAAAGGAAGGTCAGAATTGATCATCTCTGTTTTTGCAGAATTGATAGAATCAATTTAAATATATGTTTCAGAAGGCAAACGTACTTCAAAATTTCCAAATTAGGTGTCAAAAGAAAGATATGCGAATCTAGTTCCCAAACAATCAAGTTTTGCATAATTAAGAATTTTCACAAGAGAGTTATGAGCCATTTAGTAACAAAAGGTCAGAATTGATCATCTCTGTTTTTGCAGAATTGATAGAATCAATTTAAATATATGTTTCAGAAGGCAAACGTACTTCAAAATTTCCAAATTAGGTGTCAAAAGAAAGATATGCGAATCTAGTTCCCAAACAATCAAGTTTTGCATAATTAAGAATTTTCACAAGAGAGTTATGAGCCATTTAGTAACAAAAGGTCAGAATTGATCATCTCTGTTTTTGCAGAATTGATAGAATCAATTTAAATATATGTTTCAGAAGGCAAACGTACTTCAAAATTTCCAAATTAGGTGTCAAAAGAAAGATATGCGAATCTAGTTCCCAAACAATCAAGTTTTGCATAATTAAGAATTTTCACAAGAGAGTTATGAGCCATTTAGTAACAAAAGGTCAGAATTGATCATCTCTGTTTTTGCAGAATTGATAGAATCAATTTAAATATATGTTTCAGAAGGCAAACGTACTTCAAAATTTCCAAATTAGGTGTCAAAAGAAAGATATGCGAATCTAGTTCCCAAACAATCAAGTTTTGCATAATTAAGAATTTTCACAAGAGAGTTATGAGCCATTTAGTAACAAAAGGTCAGAATTGATCATCTCTGTTTTTGCAGAATTGATAGAATCAATTTAAATATATGTTTCAGAAGGCAAACGTACTTCAAAATTTCCAAATTAGGTGTCAAAAGAAAGATATGCGAATCTAGTTCCCAAACAATCAAGTTTTGCATAATTAAGAATTTTCACAAGAGAGTTATGAGCCATTTAGTAACAAAAGGTCAGAATTGATCATCTCTGTTTTTGCAGAATTGATAGAATCAATTTAAATATATGTTTCAGAAGGCAAACGTACTTCAAAATTTCCAAATTAGGTGTCAAAAGAAAGATATGCGAATCTAGTTCCCAAACAATCAAGTTTTGCATAATTAAGAATTTTCACAAGAGAGTTATGAGCCATTTAGTAACAAAAGGTCAGAATTGATCATCTCTGTTTTTGCAGAATTGATAGAATCAATTTAAATATATGTTTCAGAAGGCAAACGTACTTCAAAATTTCCAAATTAGGTGTCAAAAGAAAGATATGCGAATCTAGTTCCCAAACAATCAAGTTTTGCATAATTAAGAATTTTCACAAGAGAGTTATGAGCCATTTAGTAACAAAAGGTCAGAATTGATCATCTCTGTTTTTGCAGAATTGATAGAATCAATTTAAATGGAGGTTCTACGAGAACAAATCCGAGAAGTCTAGGAGCTTGCCAAAGAAGCTCGTTGGAACTCGCCAAGTGGATCGTCGCAAGTCCAGGAGTTTGCTGGAAGTTCGTCGGAGCATCGCCGAGAGTTCGTCGGATGTTCACCGGAAGCTCGCTGGAAGGGAACTCGACATTGCCGGTTAAAACCCTGCTTAGGACTATGTCTTAATTTCATAGTTTGCATGTAATTAGGGTTAGGATTAAGGGTTAACCCTATAACCCGATTAGGGTTCAATTGGGCCCGAGCTGGGACTGGTTTGGGCCAAGTTTGGAGCCCAACCAGTAAGTTGAAATGGTCTATGCAGTGCCACCACTAGACTAGGCGGTGGTACCGCCTAGAACCCGAGAGTTCTGGCGGTGGCACCGCTAGTACACTGTTAGTATCTGACACTGACAAGCGATGGCAAAATAATTCATCGAAAGTTTTTCGCTGTACTAATTCATCGAAAGTTTTCTGCTATACTAATTTACCCCCCCCCCCCCTCTTAGTGCTCTTGATCCTAACAGTTACAATAAATAGAGTAAAGGAAGGTCAGAATTGATCATCTCTGTTTTTGCAGAATTGATAGAATCAATTTAAATATATGTTTCAGAAGGCAAACGTACTTCAAAATTTCCAAATTAGGTGTCAAAAGAAAGATATGCGAATCTAGTTCCCAAACAATCAAGTTTTGCATAATTAAGAATTTTCACAAGAGAGTTATGAGCCATTTAGTAACAAAAGGTCAGAATTGATTATCTCTACTTTGCAGAATAGATAGAATCAATTTAAATAGATGTTTTAGAAGGCAAACATACTTGAAAATTTCCAAATTAGGTGTCAAAAGAAAGATATATGAATCTAGTTTCCAAAGAACTAAGTTTTACATAATTTAGAATTTTTACTAGAGAGTTATGAGCAATTTAGTAATAGAAGGTCTGAAATTATAGTCCCTATTTTGCAGAATTTATAGGGTTAATTGCAACATAAATCATATTAGGCATTTCGACTCCAAATCATTCAATCTAGGTATCAAAATAATTTTTCCTAATTCAGAGTTTAGTACAAAAAGTTAGGACTGAAACAATGCATAGAGGTCAGATTATCAAAAAATTACAGATTCATAGCTTTGTATCAAAACGAAAGAAATGTTTGGTTCTCAGTTGAAATCTTTCAAATTTTGTAGAATTGAAAAGAAAGCAAAGATTAGGATTTTGTTGGATGGGGTTAGAACACTTGCCTTAAAAAGTTTTGATTTCCAAATATGGGGGAATTGATGCAAAGCCTTAAGCCAAGATAAAACTTCTTCTTCTTCAATTCTTTCTCTTTCTCTTCTCCTTCAATTCCTTCTCCTCTTCTCAAGTTACGTTGGTTGCAAAGTTTCCCTCAATTGTGCCTTAAATTACTTAGGTTTGGTTCATGCTAAAGTAGTGAGGTGGTAAGCATGCATGGAGGTTTAGGTGTCATCTTTAGAATAAATGTAAGTGGCTCATCCTTGCTAATGCCACATGTCCTCCATTTTATTTATGATTATTTTTCTATCAATGTGAATATTTCACAAATCACCTCCAATTAATGAGATTCACATTTTGGTCTCTCACAATACTTTCAATATATATAAAAAAGTATTTAGTGCTAAAGAATTATTAAAAAAATCCTTATATTTACAAATAAGTTCTTATAAATTTTTAAAAATGAGGGATGTTACACTCTCCCCTCGTTAAAAGAAAATTTAGTCATCTAAATTTGTCATACCTCTTTCGGCAAAAAGATGAGGATAAGCTTTCTTCATTTCTTCCTCTAGCTCCCAAGTCACTTCATTTGTAGGATGATGCTTCCAAATTACTTTAACCAGAGTGGTGATTCTATTTCTTAAGATCTCCTTTTTATCAATAATCCGAATGGACTCATCCTTGTAAAACAAGTCTTTTTCAATCATAGTCGACTCATACTCAATGACATGAGAGAAATCAGGTATATACTTTCTGAGCATTAACACATGAAATATATCATGGATATGACACATCGATGGTGGTAAGGCAATCTTGTAAGCGACAGAGCCAATTCTTTCAAGGATCTCAAAAGGTCCAATGAATCTTGGGTTTAACTTTCCTTTCTTTTCAAATCTTACAACGCCTTTAGAAGGGAAGACCTTTAGGAATACAAAATCTCCTACTTGGAACTCGATATCTCGTCTTCTGTTGTCAGCGTAGCTTTTTTGCCGACTTTGAGCAACCTTTAGCCCTTTTATGATAACCTGAATCTTTTCAGTAGTCTCTTGTACTTTATCTGGTGCTAACAACTTTTTATCACCAACTTCCTCGCAACATATAGGCGTTTTGTACTTTCGCCCATACAATGCTTCATAAGGAGCCATCTGAATGCTCGAATGGTAACTATTATTGTAAGTGAACTCAATAAGAGAAATATCTTTATCCCATTCATTTCTCCAATACATAACATAGGCTCTAAGCAAATCCTCAAGTACTTGAATTGTTCTTTCAGATTGACCATCAGTCTGAGGATGATAGGCAGTGCTAAACTTTACTTTGGTGCCCATAGAATCTTATAATCTCCTCCACAATCTAGAAAGAAATCTAGAGTCTCTGTCTGAGATGATCTCCTTTGGGACACCATGAAGTCTTACTATTTCATCAACATACAAATTTGCAAGCCTATCAAGAGAATAAGTCATATTGATTGGTAAAAAATGTGCAGATTTGGTTAACCTATCAACAATGACCCAAATAGCATCATGCTTTCTAGAGGTTCTAGGTAGTCCTGAAACAAAGTCCATAGTAATGCATTTCCATTTCCATTCAGGAATATCTAAGGGCTGTAACAAATCTCTAGGTCTCTGGTGTTCTGCTTTGATTTGCTGACATGTCAAACACCATGAAACATTTATTACAATCTCCTTCTTCATGCCTTTCCACCAATAATGGCTTTGGATATCTCTATACATTTTCGTGCTACCAGGATGCATGGTGTACTTTGAATTATGACCTTCGTTCAAGATTTTGGTTCTTGATATCTGGGTCATTTGGAACACATATTCTATCCCCAAATCTCAATAGGTCATCCTCTGAAATTTGAAAATTCAACTTCAGTCCCTTTTCAACTTCATTCCTTAAGTATATTAAAAGTGGATCTCATAGTTGTCATTCTTTAATTTGTTGAATGAGATCAGTTTGCACCTGGATAGAGCCCATCAACATTATTGAGTCTTGCCCTTTCCTCATTACATTTAAATCATAATTTCTTTCTAATAACTTCCATTGTTTCACAACCAAACGAGCCATAAAACTTGTAAATTTTCTACTAAGTGCATCCATCAACTACAACATTTGCTTTACCTGGGTGACAACGGATGGTACAATCATAATCCTTTAGGAGTTCTATCTATATTCGCTGCCTCATATTTAACTCCTTTTGTGTAAAAATGTACTTTAAACTCTTGTGATTAGTAAAGATATCAAATGTCCGCCCATACAAGTAGTGTCTCCAAATCTTTATAGCAAAGTTGATTGCTACCAATTCCAAATCATAAGTTGGATAATTCAATTCATAATTCTTTAGCTGCCTTGAAGCATAAGCAATTACTTTCCCTTCTTGCATCAAAACACATCCAAGGCCCTTTCTTGAAACATCAGTATAAACTACAAATCCTTCATTACCGCTTGGAATAGTGAGAATAGGGGCACTAGTCAATCTTCTTTTTAATTCTTGGAAACATTGCTCACAATCACCAATCCATTCAAATTTCATAATCTTTTGAGTCAGTTTGGTGAGGGGATGAGCAATTTGAGAAAATCCCTCCATAAATCTCCTATAATAACCTGCCATGCCCAAGAAACTTCTAATTTCTATTACATTTGTTGGCACTTTCCAATTAACTACTGCGTCCACCTTCTTTGGATCAACAGATATGCCCTTTCCTGAAATCACGTGGCCTAAGAAAACAATTTCCTTCAACCAAAATTCACATTTGTTGAACTTTGCATACAGCTTCTTTTCTCTTAGTATAGATAATACATCTCTCAAGTGTTTATCATACTCTTGATTACTCCTTGAATATACTAATATGTCATCAATGAATACAATTACATAATCATCTAGGAGTGGCTGAAATATTCTATTCATCAGTTCCATAAAAGCTGCAGGAGCATTAGTCAAGCCAAAAGGCATTACTAAAAATTTGTAGTGACCATATCGAGTTCTAAAGGCTGTTTTTGGAATATCCTCCTTCATGACCTTCAACTGATAGTAACCTGATCTTAGATCAATCTTGGAGAATACTTGTGCTCCTTGCAATTGATCAAACAAGTCATCAATCCTAGGTATGGGATACTTGTTTTTGATGGTCACTTGATTCAATTGTCTATAATCAATACAAAGTCTCAATGTCCCATCCTTCTTCTTAACTAATAGCACTGGAGCACCCCACGGTGAGACGTTGGGTGGAATGAAACCCTTATCTAACAACTCTTGTATTTGTTTCTTCAATTCCTCGAGCTCGAGTGGTGCCATTCTATAGGGAGGCTTAGATATTAGGGCTGTCCCAAGGACTAAATCAATAACAAATTCACCTTCTCTGTTTGGAGGTAGTCCAAGCAAATCCTTTGGGAATACATTAGGGAACTCTTTAGCCATGGAAATTTCATTAGGTGAGTTTCTTGTTCTGAATGTTTCTTTACACATATAACATAACAACAACATCCCTTTTGCATAAGGCGTTGAGTTTAAAGTGCCGATATTAAGCAAAAAGGCAAATCATTCCTAGTACCCTCAAAGTAGAAGATAGGCTGATTTGGTATGCAAAAAGTAATTATTTGTGTATAACAATCAATACTAGCATGATAGGAAGATAACCAATCCATGCCCAGTATAATATCGAAACCTTGGATTTCTGGGAGTATCAAATGGGCAAGGAGTTCATGTTCTCCGATAGAAATCAAGCAAGATGGATAAACCAGATTTGTAGTCAAAGAATCCCCAACAGCAGTAGTTATGTGTAGTAAATAATCTAGTGGTTTAGGTTGAATGCCCAAGTGACAAGAAAAATATTGTGAAACAAAAGATAAGTTGGAACCAGGATTAAACAAAACTGTTGCATTTCTAGTAGAAATATGTAGAATACCTTCAACCACTGATTTAGAGGCTCTGAAATCTTGTTCTGTGATAGCATATACTCTAACATGGGCTATTGGCTTCGGAGGGAGTGGCTCTTTCTCCTTGTTTAGTGGGCAATCTCTAACTTCATGATCTAACTTTCCAAAAGCAAAACAGGCTCTAGTCATCCGAAAACACTCACTTGTTTCATGATTACATCCACATTTTGTACACGATAGTGTTCTTTACGATAGAGTTCCTTTCTCAAATCTAGGTACCTTTACCCTCTTGTTACTTCTTTCTGCTTCATTTCCTCTCTTACTTTTACCAACAAACTTATCATTGTTATTCTTGTCGTTGATTTCTTGGATCTCCTGCAAGTCATTTTCAAGTATGAAAGCTCTTTCAACTACATCAGTGTATACCTAGAGTTTTAAAGCTGATATCCAGCTTCTTATTGTCGGCCTTAGTCCTCTTTCAAATCTTCTTGCTTTCCTATATTCATCATCGATCATATGCGTGGCAAATCTAGAGAGCTCAGTGAATTTAGACTCATATTTGGCTACTGTCAAATTTCCCTGGATGAGATTCAAGAACTCCAATTCTTTCTACTCTCTGGTACAATCTGGAAAATATTTATTATTGAACTTTTCTATAAATACCTTCCAAGTGATTGGCTCCTGTCGAGCTATAGAAATCCTCTTCATGGTTCGCCACCAGTGCTCAGCCTCTCCTTCTAGCATGAAGGTAGTAAGAGAAACCTTCTTATCATTTGGGCAATTTAAAACATCAAATATTTCTCTATCCATATTATCCATTATTCTGCTACCATTAGATTAGGCTCACCACTAAAACTAGGAGGACTATGCTTCTTAAACTGTTTAATTCACAACCCAGTCTGGTTTGAATTCCCCGTTTCATCATTTCTTCCTTGTCGGACTTGTTGTTGCATTATTTGTGTCATAACCTCTAGAGTTTTCATAATTCCACTCAATTGATCAGAAGTAGATGCAATAGGAGTACTAGATGACCTCGTCATCCTTACTTCCTCAAAATAGCAAAAGAAAACTTTTGATTAG
Source organism: Musa balbisiana (assembly GCA_004837865.1). NCBI lineage: Eukaryota > Viridiplantae > Streptophyta > Magnoliopsida > Zingiberales > Musaceae > Musa > Musa balbisiana. The sequence continues at coordinate 20,538,148 of CM017190.1, read as the reverse complement.
TCACTAAATAGAAATCACTAAACCTCAAAATTTATTACACATCTAGCATATCAAAATTCTTAGAAATCCTAAAACCATGCTCTGATATCAACTTTATCACGCCCCCCCCCCAATTTAATCCATTTGGGAGGTGTAACCCTATCTAAAATCAATAATATTATAATTCATTATCATAAATCAATCCAAGATCCAATCTAACATTTGAGGATACTAAGAACCATTCAAATCAATATTCACAATTCATAACCTGTACGTTTTATAAATACTCATAAACCTCCACATCAACCACAACACAAATCCATAATCATAGAAATATATACAATCACAAAAAATACTTATTTACCATGAGTTCTTATCCCTATACAACTTAAACTTATCATTCCATAACATGAGCGGTCCATTAAACTTTTACAACACATAAGTATCAACATATCCTTAACATTACATCAGAAATAAAGTATACTATACAACAAAAACCTTCAACCAATAAAGATTAGCCCAAAAATCTTCTAGCCTTTCACTACTTCAACCCAATTCTAGCTTTTCAGTGTGTGACAAGCTACCCTAAAAAATTTATATAGCAACGGGGTGAGCATAAGAGCTCAGCAAGCAACTAACATATCCATGGCGATAGGAGAAGTTCAAGCAGGCTTAGTATCAAGATAACAAAAGCAAAAATACTAGTGTTCATTTGAAATCATCTCATTTGATATAAAAATCACAAAAGGTTACCTCATTCGAAAATAGTTGTTATACATAACAATAGGAGAAAGGAAATTAGAGCATTTCATTAGCAAAAGAAAACTTTTGATTAGTCACTAAATAGAAATCACTAAACCTCAAAATTTATTACACATCTAGCATATCAAAATTCTTAGAAATCCTAAAACCATGCTCTGATATCAACTTTATCACGCCCCCCCCCCAATTTAAAATCAAAAGGGATACAGAAAGATTACCACCCTAATGACAATAAACAAAGATACAGAACTGAAAGCAAAAGACTCACCACTCAAGGATGCATCCAAGAGATACAGAGTTCAAAAGAGCACTTCAAGAGAGCTTCTCCAATATTCTCAGTTTTCTAAAGACCCTTTCAAAGCCCTAAATATGAAAATAAATACTAGTGCATGAAACAACCCTTCATGCATAGGGAATTTCGAAATTAAGTCCTTTACAGCTGCCAACCACCTCCTTTAATGTATTCCTTAGCCATGAAAAAAAACACCATGAGACAGCTTTACTTTTGTGCAGGGAATATGCTGATGAGTTGTCTTATCTGAGTTGACTGAGTTGAAGATTATAGGGCAATATTGTTGGCTAAAAAAATATCATATTATCAGTATCGTCCATATGAACAGATTGTAGCAAATTAGACACTCCCGTGTTAATCTCCCCTGGTTGAAAAAGGACTTAAATCAGCTACATTAAATGTTGGGGATACTCCGTAATCTTTAGGTAGCTCAATCTCATAAGCATTTTTGCAATTCTCTTAAGTACCTTGAATGGACCATCAGCCTTTGGTTTCAGTTTTCCAAATTTGCCCGGTGGAAACCTTCCTTTCTTAGATGAATCCAGACCAAATCACCTACATTAAACTCCACATAACCACACACAAGAATAATCATAGAAATATATACAATCACAAAAAATACTTATTTACCATGAGTTCTTATCCCTATACAACTTAAACTTATCATTCCATAAACATGAGCGGTCCTAACTTATCAACATATCCTTAACATTACATCAGAAATAAAGTATACTATACAACAAAAACCTTCAACCAATAAAGATTAGCCCAAAAATCTTCTAGCCTTTCACTACTTCAACCCAATTCTAGCTTTTCAGTGTGTGACAAGCTACCCTAAACAATTTATATAGCAACGGGGTGAGCATAAAGAGCTCAGCAAGCAACTAACATATCCATGGCGATAGGAGAAGTTCAAGCAGGCTTAGTATCAAGATAACAAAAGCAAAAATACTAGTGTTCATTTGAAATCATCTCATTTGATATAAAAATCACAAAAGGTTACCTCATTCGAAAATAGTTGTTATACATAACATAGGAGAAGGAAATTAGAGCATTTCATTAGCAAAAAAAAAGCATTTAGGTATGTATCAAATGACACATGAAGCATTTAGGTGCATATCAAAGGCGTAAGAGTGTTTGGGAGCATAACAATGACATACAAAACACTTCAAAGTATAATAAGTGAACCGAATAATAAACACAAGCTTGTATATCATTTTTGATGTAGCATACATTCCATTTTTATCCAAAGCATAAATATAAACTCATAAGCAAAGCTTTGGATATCATATCAAAAACATAGAGGGCGCTGTGGGACCATATACATAATGTGATTCATCCATTTCAAGATGATCACCAAGCATAAGTCTCCCACGTCTGGGAGTTCCATTGATACCGAGGAGGATAAAAATACAGAATAGATTTTGAAAGAAAATCGATAGAACAGTTGTTTAGATAGAAAATGTCATAGGAGACAAGGAGCGAATTCTTGACAAAACTTTGATAAAATGAAAAATAGCTCACCACCCAATTTAAAATCAAAAGGGATACAGAAAGATTACCACCCTAATGACAATAAACAAAGATACAGAACTGAAAGCAAAAGACTCACCACTCAAGGATGCATCCAAGAGATACAGAGTTCAAAAGAGCACTTCAAGAGAGCTTCTCCAATATTCTCAGTTTTCTAAAGACCCTTTCAAAGCCCTAAATATGAAAATAAATACTAGTGCATGAAACAACCCTTCATGCATAGGGAATTTCGAAATTAAGTCCTTTACAGCTGCCAACCACCTCCTTTAATGTATTCCTTAGCCATGAAAAAAAACACCATGAGACAGCTTTACTTTTGTGCAGGGAATATGCTGATGAGTTGTCTTATCTGAGTTGACTGAGTTGAAGATTATAGGGCAATATTGTTGGCTAAAAAAATATCATATTATCAGTATCGTCCATATGAACAGATTGTAGCAAATTAGACACTCCCGTGTTAATCTCCCCTGGTTGAAAAAGACTTGTCCTCAAGTCCTTATTTGTTTCATCAATAAGATTATGAAAAGGACTTAAATCAGCTACATTAAATGTTGGGGATACTCCGTAATCTTTAGGTAGCTCAATCTCATAAGCATTTTTGCAATTCTCTTAAGTACCTTGAATGGACCATCAGCCTTTGGTTTCAGTTTTCCAAATTTGCCCGGTGGAAACCTCTCCTTTCTTAGATGAATCCAGACCAAATCACCTACATTAAACTCCACATGTTTTTTGTGTTTGTTGGCAGCTTGCATGTACCTCTCATTTTGCTTCTCAATGGTTGCTTTCACACCCTCATGCAGCTTCTTTATCTACTTAGCTCTTTCATTAGCATCTCTACTAAATTGTTTTGTTGTAGAATGAGGGATTAAGTCCAAAAGACCAACAAGATTAGCACCATAAACTACCTCAAAAGGACTCTTACCAATACTATGATGCATAGAACGATTATAGGCAAACTCAATTTGTGGAAGAATGACATCTTATTGCTTAATATTCTTGCCAACATAGCTTCTAAGCAAATTTCCCAGGCTTCTGTTTGTTACCTTAGTTTGCCAAATGACATATGGCACATCCTCCCATGGAGCATTTGGCACTGGCAATGGAGTGTACAAACTAGAATTTTGACTTCTTGCTTTTGCCAAATGACATAATCGGCATCGCTTCACATGTCTATCCACATCTCTGAACATTTTAGGCCAGTAGAAATTTGATTGAACAAGAGCTAGAGTCTTGTCCCTACCGAAATGTCCTCCCAAAACACCACCATGAGCTTCAGCTAGAATTACTTGTCTCAAAGAACAAGATGGAACACACAAAGCATTAGCTCGAAAAAGAAAACCATTAAAGATAAAAAATTATTGAAAGGAACCAGATTTACAATTCTACCATATTGAGTCGAAATCCACATCATTCTCATAGAGATCTTTGAATGTTTCAAATCCAACCACTTTGACTTCCATTGCTGATAATAAAGAATGTTTTCTGCTCAACGCGTCAGCAACTACATTTTCAACACCAGATTTGTGCTTGATTGTAAAGTTATAAGATTGTAAAAACTCCACCCAAGCTGCATACCTCTTGTTTAACTTGTGTTGGTGATTAATGAACTTTAGTGCCTCATGATCAGAATATAGAACAAATGGCTTGGCAAGAAGATATTGACTCCAATGAGATAAAGCTCGATAAATCGCATAAAACTCCTTATCATAAGTAGAGTATTTCTTTCTTGTATCATTCAGTTTTTCACTAAAAAATGCAATGGGCTTTCCGTCTTGACTCAAAACAGCACCAATTCCCATATTAGATGCATTACATTCAACTTCAAACATATTGTCAAAATTTGGTAGAACTAAGATAGGAGCTTCGGTCACTTTTCTTTTTAAAAGCTCAAAAGCATCATTAGCTTCACTCGTCCATTTGAATTTATCACATTTCAGACATTCGGTGATTGGAGAGACAATAGAGCTGAAACCCTTGATAAATCTTCTATAAAATGAAGTTAAGCCATGGAAACTCCTCACATCATGCAATGAACCAGGTGTCGGCCAATTGAGAATAGCCTCTACCTTACTTTGATCCATCATGATTTCATCTTTTGAAACAACATACCCCAAAAACACCACACTAGAAGTAAAGAAATCACACTTCTTTAGATTAGCATAAAGCTTTTGCTGCCTCAAAATAAGAAAGATCTCTTTCAGATGATTCATATGCTCCTCTTTGCTCTTACTATACACCAATATATCATCAAAATAAACTACAACAAATATTCCAATGCATGGCTTAAGTATGTGATTCATAAATCTCATGAAGGTGCTCGGAGCATTAGATAGCCCAAATGGCATAACCAACCATTCTTATTTGGTGATAGCCACTCCTCAAATCAATTTTAGAGAAAATATAAGCACCACACAATTGATCAAGTAAATCATCTAACCTTGGAATAGGAAAGCGATAGTCCACTGTGATTTTGTTGATGGTGCGACTGTCCACGCACATTCTCCAAGAACCATCCTTCTTAGGCACCAACAAGGTTGGAACCGCACAAGGACTCATGCTCTCCCGAATTAACCCTTTTTTCACCAATTCATCAACTTACCTTTGAAGTTCTTCATGCTCCTTGGGACTCATTCTATATGCTGCCTTGTTAGGTAGAATAGCCCCTGGAATGAGATCAATGTGATGTTGGATGTCTCTCAAGGGTGGAAGGCCATATGGAATCTCTTCTGGTATAACATCTTCAAATTCTTCTAGGATTTGTTTCATGATTGCTGGTGTCTCCTTGTGTTGTTCATCTACTACTACTAGAGCCATAATTTGACCACCCTTGTCTAATTCACCTTTGCATTCACCATAGGACATAAAAGCGCCAACTTTCTTCTTTGGTGCACTGATTTCGGATGGTTGTAATAGAGCTAAGATAATCTTCTTTTCATTCACCTTAAAAGAATAAGTATGTTTGTAGCCGTCATACAACACCCTTCTATCATAATGCCAAGGTCTTCCCAACAGCAAATGACAAGCATCTATAGGAGCAACATCACACCATACTTCATCTTTATAATACTTGCCAATAGAAAATGAAACTAAACATCTTTTAGTTACATTGATGTCATTTCCTTTCTGTAGCCAACATAACTGGTATGGATGTGGATGAGGGATGGTGTCCAACTTTAGCTTCTGCACCATCTTCAAAGATATCACATTCTCAAAGCTGCCGCTGTCGATGATCACCAAGCACACCTTGCCAAGAGAAGTGCATTTAGTGTGAAACACATTTTTTCTCACCCAACTTTCATCGTCGGCCACATAGGATACTTGTAAACTACTACAATAGGCAAACCATGATCAGCATAAGTAATCTCTTCCTCATCATCATTGTATTTTGGTTCGTCCTCAGCTTCATCGTCTCCTCCATCACTTTGATCTTCAACCAAAGTTACAATCCTCCTATTTGGACAATCTGAAGCAATATGCCCAAAACCATGACATTTGAAGCATTTTCGGCCACTTGGCGTAGAAGAATTAGGTGTATTTTTGTTGCTAATAGATTCTTCACCCTTTTCTTGTACCTTCGATATCACCTTGCTTTGGACAGTAGGCTTGGAACTTCCTCCTTTCGTATAGCCTTCTTTTGAGCCGTACCGAACACTCTTTTCAAACTTCTGTTGCTTTTCAACTTTTAATGCCAGCTTGCGCACATCATTTAAAGACCAATATGGCTCTCATACTTCAGACCTCCTAGGTATCTTGCGATTGTTTGCTCATCCGGTTCCACAAGCTCTCCTTTCAACATCAAATTATCGAATTCTGCAGTGTACTCCTCCACACTAAGATCTTTTTGCTTGAAATCATGTATTTTGAGAAAGATCTCTTGCCTATAATTATGAGGTAAATATTTTCTCTTCAGCTCCCTTTTCATTTTCTCCCATGTAATGATCTTACTCTTCCCCTCACATTCTCTTTGTTTCTTCAGATTTTCCCACCAAAAAGATGCATTCTGTCTGAGTTTGAGTGCCACAAGTTTGACCTTCTTTTGTTCTGGTGGTTCATGAAAATCAAAAATTCTTTCTACTGTATTAAGCCAATCGATAAAATCATCAACATTTATTTTACCTTCAAATTCTGGAATATCTAATCTGGGGTTATATTTACTCTGCCACTCGTCTTGGACTTCATTTCTTCTCCGACATCTTCTCGACTCCCTTGGAAGACGAGATATATCATCATTAGAAGTAAACTCTCGAATGTCATTTTCATGCTAGTTGTGTCTACTTTGAAGTTCGTCGATTATTTCATTTTTTTCTTGTAGACTACGCAGCAATTTTCGTAGCTGCAGCCTCAACGACTCAACGTCATCTTCATGGTCACTACCTTCACCAACTACATCTTTTCCATTCTGCCTTGCCATGATCTCTAGCCTTTAGCTTTGATACCAAACTGATACCGGGGAGGGTAAAAATGTAGAATGGATTTCGAAAGAAAACTAATAGAACAGTTGTTCGGATAAAAAATGTCATAGGAGAGGAGCAAATTCTTGACAAAACTTTGATAAAATGAAAAATAGCTCACCACCCAATTTAAAATCAAAAGGGATACAGAAAGATTACCACCCTAATGATAATAAACAAGGATACAGAACTGAAAGCAAAAGACTCACCACTCAAGGATGCATCCAAGAGATACAGAGTTCAAAAGAGCACTTCAAGAGAGCTTCTCCAATATTCTCAGTTTTCTAAAGACCCTTTTAAAGCCCTAAACATGAAAATAAATACTAGTGCATAAAATAACCCTTCAGAATTTCGAAATTAAGTCCTTCCTTAGCCATGAAGAAAAGCACCATGAGACAGCTTTACTTTTGTGCAGCGAATATGCTGATGAGTTGTCTTATCTGAGTTGACTGAGTTGAAGATTATGGGGCAATATTATTGGCTAAAAAAATCATATTATCAGCATCGTCCATATGAATAGATTGTAGCAAATTAAACACTCCCGTGTCATCTATCCACCCACGTCTGAGTGAAGTCAATGGGGCCGGCAGAGTATCGCGGGCTCTATGCATAACTCCCTTTACAATTTTTGGCAAAGGTTCACAATATCTCATAAGACACCAGAGTACAAAAGGGTAGCATGAACAATAACATTGGCACATATCGGAAGCACATGCGGAAACAACGGAAATATGCATGTGTCTTCATCAAACAAGGAAATGCAAACAAAACATTACATAATAAATTTCAGTCATACAACAATTTCAGGATGAACAATACAAGAATTTTTAAAGGACTAATATAAAGCTCAATTGAAGAAGAATTTGGCGGAAATCAAATTTCCAATAGAATGAAACTTGAATAGGCAAAACTCAACAAAGTTTTCAATTCTGGCAGAATTCGAATGGTACATTTCCTGATTTGTTTGAGTGACCAAGCATGCTCCAATTCACTAAAAATAGGTGTCATGGGAAAGCTGTATCAATCTATTTTCCAAAACATGATGTTACAATAAATAGAGTAAAGGAAGGTCAGAATTGATCATCTCTGTTTTTGCAGAATTGATAGAATCAATTTAAATAGATGTTTTAGAAGGCAAACGTACTTCAAAATTTCCAAATTAGGCGTCAAAAGAAAGATATTGAATCTAGTTCCTAGAGAATAAGTTTTGCATAATTCAGAATTTCCACTAATGGGTTATGAGTAATTTAGTAACAGAAGGTCAGAATTGATCATCTCTGTTTTGCAGAATAGATAGAATCAATTTAAACAGATGTTTCAGAAGGCAAACATACTTTAAAATTTCCAAATTAGGTGTCAAAAGAAAGATATGTGAATATAGTTTCCAAAGAACTAATTTTACATAATTTAGAATTTTTACTAGAGAGTTATGAGCAATTTAGTAATAGAAGGTCCGAAATTATAGTCCCTATTTTATAGAATCTGTAGGGTTAATTGCAACAGAAATCATATTAGGCATATCGACTCCAAATCTTTCAGTCCAGGTGTAAAAATAAAGATCTTCAAGTCTACTTTCAAATGGAATATGTTTTGCCTAAATCAGAGTTTAGTACAAAAAGTTATGACCAAAACAATTCATAGAGGTCAGATTACCGAAAAATTACAGATTCATGGCTTTGTATCAAAACGAAAGAAATGTTTGGTTCTCAGCTAAAATCTTTCAAATTTTGTAGAATTGAAAAGAAAATAGAGATTAGGATTCTGTTGTATGGGGTTAGAACACTTGCCTTAAAAAGTTTTGATTTCCAAATATGGGGGAATTGATGTAAACCTTTAAGCCAAGATAAAACTTCTTCTTCTTCAATTCTTTCTCTTTCTTTTCTCCTTCAAGTCCTTCTCCTCTTCTCTTACGTTGGTTGCAAAGTTTCCCTTAATTATGCCTTAGATTACTTAGGTTTGGTTCATGCTAAAGTAGTGAAGTGGCAAGCATGCATGGAGGTTTAGGTGTCATCTTTAGAATAAATGTAGGTGGCTCATCCTTGCTAATGCCACATGTCCTCCATTTTATTTATTTATTTTTTTCTTAATGTGAATATTTCACAAATCACCTCCAATTAATAAGATTCACATTTTGGTCCCTTACAATACTTTCAATATATATAAAAAAGTATTTAGTGCTAAAGAATTATTAAAAAAAATCCTCATATTTACAAATAAGTTCTTATAAATTTTCAAAAATGAGGGATGTTACAGCTCTCCACTACCTCAACCCAATACAAACTTCTCAAAGAGTGACAAGCTAACCTGAAAAATTTATATAACAATAGAGTGAGCTAAAAATAGCTCAGCAAATGACAAAATATATCCAAAATAAAAAGGGATAGTTTCAAACAAATAAGGTATCACAATGCACGGCAGAATACAAGAACTCTCAGGGTACCATATTATTGGATATAGAATCGCAAATGTCATGTTATTCAAAATATATTTGGTTCATAACAAATGGAGTACAGAGTAATTAGAGCATATCAATAGCATATGAAACGTTCCGGAGCATATCAATGACATATGGAATATTTCAGAGCATAACAATAGCAGATGTAACATTTTGGAGCACAGTAATAACAAATAAAACATTTCGGAATATATCAATGGTATGCAAGATATTTTAAAACAAATCAATGACATATGAACCATTTCGGAGCATATAGAAGAACAAATATGAAACAAAAGGCTCAAACGTCAAATTTCACGTTGCATTCATATCATTCTTATCTAGAACACATATTGAAACACATAACCAAAGCTTTGGATATCATATCAAATACATAGAAGGTAAAGTGGGACCATAATATAACTACATCCATTTTTGGATAACCACCAAACATAAGTCTCCCATGTCTAGGAGCTCCATCCACCCACGTTTGAGTGAAGCCATAGGGGGCTGGTAGAGCATCACAGGCTCTATGCATAATTCCCTTTACCATTTCTCACAAAGGATTATAATATCCCACAAACACTAGAGTACAAAAGGACAGTATGAACAATAAATAGCACATATTGGAAGCACACATGGAACAACAAAATGTACAGGTGCTTTTACGAGTCAGTATGATGTAAGCATAATCTTTCATAAATGTATTCAGATTTGAAAGGAAATGAAAGCAAGAGCATATAAGGATTCTAAGCAATCACATATAGCTCAATTAAAATAAGAAGGTTAGATGAATTCATTGTCTAAAGAAATAAAATTGGAATAGGCACATATCGAAAGCAATTGCGAAACAATGGGATATACATGTGCCTATACGAGTCAATATGATACAACATAAACTTTACACAATAAGTTTCAAGAATACAAATAATTTAAGGATAAGAGTATACAAGAATTCAAAATAGTAATATAAAGCTCAATTGAATAAATAAAGCTAATGAAATCAATTTCCAAAAGGAATGGAACATGATAAGGCGAAATCGACCAAAGCTCGATTTTTGACAGAATTCGAGAGGCATATTGAACAAATGATTCAAATTATCAATCGTTCTCCAATTTACACAGAAAATATATCATTGGAAAGATATTTCAATCTAATTTCAGATAAAATAAGTTTTGTATGAATCGAAGTTTCGAAAAAAGAGTTACAATTGATTTAGTAATCAAAGGTCAGAAAACAAAATCACTATTTTGCAGAATTCATAAGGTCAGATTCAATAGATAACTGGTCAGGTACTTTGACTCTAAATCTTTTAGTCTAGGTATCAAAAGAAAGATCTACGAGTCTAGTTATCAATAAAATAAGTTTTGAATAAATCAGAGGTTAGTGCATGATGTTATAACCATATCATGGTAGAAAGGACACATATGAGAAGTTTCACATATTCAAATCGTTACGTCTAAACAGAAGACATATCAAATCCAAGGCTAGAACAATTCAAAGTTTTCATATTCAAGGCAAATGTAGAGAGAAAATTACAGTAAGGAAAGATCAGGACACTTGCAATAGGAAAGATTAGAAAGCTTGCAATAAGAAGGATCGGAAACACTTGCCTTTCGAAGATTTTGATCCAAAGATTCGAAGGTGAACACCCGGATCCTTTTTCCACTTTTCCTTCATCTCCTCTCCCAATTTCATTTTCTACACCCGTCTTCTTTCTTTCTCCACAACTACAACTCGTGCCAAACATAGAGGCACAGTCACCTACTCTCTCTTACTCTCATTCCTTCTTTTTCGTTCCCAAACACAGCTGCCGCAACCACTGTCGCTGCTGCTCCCATAGTCATAGCCCCTTCCACCGTACTACCTTCTTCCTCCTCTTCTTTCGCAGACATAGTTACTGCATACGTAGTTGCCACTGCCATAGCCGCAATCATGGCTGCAACCCCTTTTTCCCCTTTCCTTTCTTTCTATTTTCCAAAAGCAATTACTGCAGCCACCACCACTGCCGCAGCTACTGCGGCCACTACCGCAGCCGCAACCAGCCCCTTCTTTCCCTTCCTTCTCTTCTTTCCCAACTGCAACTGTCGCAATCACAATCGCAGCCATGGCTGCAGCCACCACAGCCACAACCTCTTCTTCCTCCCCTGCTCTGTTTCCTCTCCTTCTTCTCTTCTAACTATAGCTGCCACTGCCACTGCCACTGCCACAGCTGTCATTGCCATAGCTACCACCCCTTCTCCTCTTCCTCTCATCTTCCCTTTTCCTCCACGATGCACGGCACCTCCTATCCTCTGTTTCCTCTTGCGGGAAACAGAGGTGTCGTAGCCTCTTCACCCGCTTCAACTTCTTCTCTTCCTCTTCTTCTTCTTCTCCTTCTTCTTCTTCTTCTCTTCATCTCCTTCTCTTCTTCTCCTCTTCTTCCCTTCTCCTACCCGACACCCCACACCTTCTCACTGCAGCCCATGCCGCAGCCATCCTTCTTTTTTCTTCTTCTCTTCTTCTTCTTCCTCTTCTTCTTCTTCTCCTCCCCGACGCCCCACACCTCCTCTCCTCTATTTCCACCTGTAGGAAACAGAGGTTCTATAGCCCTAGCTGCTGCCACCTCTCGCTCCTCTCCCTTGTTAGGATCAAGAGCACTAAGGGGGGGGGTAGGGTGAATTAGTATAGCAGAAAACTTTTCACAATTTAAAACTACGTTCATACGATAAAAAATGATTTCGATGCGAAAGCTAATTCGAAAAGTTCTTTAACTGAAGATCAAGCAAAGTGCAGTTAAAGTAAAGGTATGGAGGCAGTTTGCAATTAAGATAAATAATAGAATATAAATGCAAACTGAGATTTAGAGTGGTTCGATCAATCTTGACCTACATCCACTTTTGGCTTCCTCCTCTGCTGAGGTCACTAACGTCCACTAGAGGCCTTCCTTCAATAAGCGAAGGCCAACCACCCTTTTACAGTTTCACTCTTTTTGACGGGCTTAGGAGACAACCCACTTTTGCCCTTTACAACACTTTTGAGCTCTAAAAATCACAGAGTAAGATCAAGCTTTCGGTGCCCTTTCATGCAGGAAAGGGTGGGGTATATATAGGGCCCAAACTAGTTTGAATTTGGAGCTCAAAAATGTCATATCCTAGATTTCTGGGGTCCTGGCGATACTACCGCCATAACTGGGTGGTACTACCGCCATAATTGGGTGGTACTATCGCTTGACAGAGCTCGGAGATCGAGCTCAGGCGGTACCACCGCCTAGAAGGGCGGTACCACCGCCCAGCCTCACTCGAAGACCAAGCCCAAGCAGTGCCACCGCCTAACATAGGCGGTTCCACCACCCAGCTTTCCTAGGAGACTGAGCTCTTGGGCGGTGCCACTATCGACCCAAGCAATGCCACCACCAGCTAGGAAATCTGGGTTCGAATGGGCTAATCCATTTGGCACAATTTGGGTCTGTCAAGGGCCCAATTGCCCCAAGATTAAGTTAATGGGATCACCTCCCATTTCTAACTTAATCATCATGCTAACTATGATATTTTTAAGACATTTACTGCAACTGACTCTGGTGCGTTAATCGCTTCTTCCGGTGAGCTTTCGGCGAACTTCCGGCGAACATTCGATGAACCCTCGGCGATGCTCTGGCGGACTTTCGGCAAACTCCTGGACTTGTGACGATCCACTTGGTGAGTTTCAACGAGCTTCTTTGGCAAACTCTTGGACTTCTTGGATTTGTTCCCGCAGAACCTCTGACGACCGTCCGGACTTCCGTCGAACTCTCGAACCCCCAAGTGATCATAGTCTTAACTCCGACGCAACTCCTGCTGCATGTCTTACTTTCATCGTAGTTAATCCTACACACTTATCTCAACATATGGATTAGATAACAAATGACAATTGACTTCGTTATCAAAATCTGAGATTCAACAATCTCCTCCTTTTTGATAATGATAATCAATTGATAATAGAGTTAACCTTAACTCCCTCTATCTATATGCCATACTCGAGATAAGTCATTCTTGAATTCAAAGCCTTTGAATTCAAGAGACATATTGGTAAGTTAAAATCGTTTAACCTTATCAATACTCCCATCATGATTCCTATCATGATGTATCTCTTTGAAAATGATGTCAAGGCTTGACATCTATCTTCAAGTCTTACATTTCAAGTGTGAATGATAATAATGGTAGCAATTCATCATATGGTAAGATATCAACATGTAAAATTGCGATGTAAGCTTTTGATATCTTAACATAATGCAAGCATTTCAAGTGTTTAGCAATCATAGCATTTCATCACATGGCAAGATATCAACATGTAAAATTACGATGCAAGTTCTTGATATCTTAACACGATGCAAATATTTCAAATGTTTAGCAATTATAGCATTTCATCACATGGCAAGATATCAACATGTAAAATTGCAATGCAAGTTCTTGATATCTTAACATGATGCATATATGGCATAATGCAAATATGGCAATTATAGCATTTTTATCATCAATTTACCATATATTTCGATGCAAGCTTCTTTAGATATCTTAACATAATTCAAATTCAAATATGGCACTCATAACATCAATTCATATATTTCTCCCTCTTTGTCATCAACGAAAAGGAGAACGATATAAGCAAATTTTAAACATAAGTGCGGTAATTATTCAAATAAAAAATATCTTCCCTTTTTTAAGAAGGAGTTTATAAGAAGGAATCATCAAATCCATTTCTTGAAAAATATTTTTCACATGATAAGTCTATGATAGATATATTTGCTAGTTGATTTCATATGTCAAAAATCAATGATATGAATCAAACTCAATATGACATGCTTATTAAGTCCAGAAGATAATAATGTATCAAGAAAATCTGAAAATAAAATTTAACACTTTTATGCATTCGGATAAGGTTTTGCTATAGATTTTCAAATACAATCATGAAGATAAAACATGCTTATTATCATAGAAATTTTTGTATCCAAAACACATAATTTCCAATATGTTATTAAGGCATGTAATCGTGTAAAATCATCATAGCAATTAAGTGATTTGATCATTGAATCAAGAAAGTCCAAAAAATAAATTTAATGAGTTCAAGCATTCGGACACATTAACATACCTAATTCTCTTCTAATGAAATCAAATTGTTCTTCACTTAAAGGCTTTGTAAAAATATCAGCTAGTTGATGTTTAGTATCAATGAACTCTATAACTACATCATGATTAGTGACATGATCTCGTATAAAGTGATGTCTAATATCAATATGTTTTGTTCTTGAGTGTTGAATAGGATTCTTTGTTAAACATATAGCACTTGTGTTATCACATTTAATGAGAATATTTTTAAGATGAACTTTATAATCTTCTAAAGTATTTTTCATCCACACAACTTGTGCACAGCATACACTAGCTGCAATATACTCAGCTTCAATTGTTGATAGTGCAATCGAGTTTTGTTTTTTAGATGATCAGGAAACAAGGGCATGTTCCAAAAATTGACATGTTCCTGATGTGCTTTTTCTATCTAGTCTACACCCAGCAAAATCCGCATCAGTATAAACAATTAACTCAAAATTCTCTATTTTTAAATACCATAATCCTATATTTGTGGTACCTTTATGATAAATAATTATTCTTTTAACCACTTTAAGAGGAGATATCATAGGGTTCGATTGAAACCTAGCACAAAATCCTACACTAAACATGATATTTGGTCTAGTTGTAGTGAGGTAAAGTAAACTCCCTATCATACCCCTATAAGTTTTTTGATCGAAGCTTTCTCTACTTTTATCAACTTCTAACTTAGTGGAGGTGCTCATAGGAGTGTTAATAGCTTTTGAGCTTTCCATATTAAATCTTTTTAGCAAATCTAAAGTATATTTAGTTTGACTAATAAAGATGTCATTTCTTAGTTGCTTAATTTGTAAACCGAAGAAAAAGGTTAATTCTCCCATCAAACTCATTTCAAATTCGAGACTCATGGTTTTAGCAAAAGATTCACAAAGAGATTTGTTTGTAGAACCAAAGATAATATTATCAACATAAATCTGAACAATGAGAAAATTGTTATCAAAATTCTTGATAAACAATGTAGTATCGACTTTGCCTTTTGTGAAATTATTTTTAATAAAAAAAGAACTAAATCTCTCATACCAAGCCCTTGGGCCTTGTTTTAAACCATATAGAGATTTAGTTAATTTAAACACATGATTAGAGAGGCTATTATTTTCAAATCTGGTAGGTTGTTCAACATAAACTTCTTCGGAAATAAAGCCATTAAGAAAAGCGCTTTTAACATCCACTTGAAATAATATAAAACTATTATTACTAGCATAGGCAAGGAGCATCCTTATGGCTTCTAATCTAGCCATAGGAGCGAAAGTTTCTTCGTAATTGATACCTTCTTCTTGGTTGAAACATTTGGCTACTAATCTAGCATTGTTTCTAACCACGATACTATATTCATCTTGCTTGTTTCTAAAGACCCATTTAGTGCTAATAACTAAATGGTCATTTGGCCTAGGAATAAGCTTCCATACCTCATATCTCTCAAATTGATTTAACTCATCTTGTATTACAATAATCCATGAATCATCTTTCATGGCTTCGTCAATACATTTAGGTTCAATTTGGGAGAGAAAAGCGGCGTTGGCACAAAAATTTTTAAGAGAATAATGTGTTTAAACCCCCTTAGATGTGTCTTCTAGGATTAGCTCCTTAGGATGAACATCTACATACTTCCAATTCTTGGGTAAGAATGTTTCGAAAGTGGATGCATCCAAGTTACTAGTTGGAGAAGGGGTTTCATTTAAATTCAAAGAATCGAAATTAACATCATCATCAAAATCATTTTTCTTGATTTTGGAAATCTTATTGAAAACATCATGAATAGATTCTTCTATAATTAAAGTTTTTTTATTGAAGATACGAAAAGCTTTAGAAACCGAAGAATAACCAAGGAAAATTCCTTCATCCGATTTAGCATCAAATTTTCCTAAAGGCATCTTTTTCATTCAAGATAAAACACTTACACCCAAAAACTTTAAAATATGAAACATTGGGTTTTTTATTATTCCACAACTCATAGGGAGTTTTAGTGAGTAAGGGTCTTACTAAAACTCTATTCAAAATATAGCATGCAGTGTTTACAGCTTCGACCCAAAAATATTTGGGTAGGCTATGTTCATTCAACATGGTTCTCACCATTTCTTGTAAATTTTTATTTTTTCTTTCTACTACTCTATTTTGTTGAGGATTTCTTGGAGTAGAGAAGTTGTGATTGTATCCATTAAATTCATAAAATTCTTGGAAATCATAGTTTTGAAATTCACTACCATGATCACTTCTAATTGACGAAATCATAGAACCCTTTTCATTTTGGATAAGTTTGTAAAACTTGATAAAATATCTAAAGCATTCATTTTTATGTTGTAAGAAATAAGTCCACGTGTATCTACTATAGTCATCTACAATGACGAAGGCGTATTTGCTACCTCCTAGGCTTGATGTAGAGATAGGTCCAAACAATTTATATGGATCAATTGTAAGGGCCTAGAGGTGCTTATTTGATTCTTAGATTTGAAACTACCCTTAATTTGTTTTCCTAATTGACAAGCATCACACACATTATCTTTGATGAACTTGATACGAGGAATTTCTCTTACAAGTTCTTTGGATGATATTTGAGTGATTAGTTTCATGCTAGCATGACATAATATCCTATGCCAAAGCCAAGCATCTTCATTCAAAACCGAGAAACACATTTCATTGCAAAGATCATTGATGTCAATGGTGTATACGTTATTTTTAATGCAATCATAGATGTGTTTTTGTGTGGTTTTTCAATGATGCAAGCATTAGATTCGAATTTGACAATATATCCTTTATCACATAATTGACTAATGCTCAAGAGGTTATGTTTCAAACCATCAACTAACAAAACATCTGCAATAAAGAAGTTGGATTTGTTACCTATGGTTCCTTTGCCAATGATTTTACCCTTGTTGTCGTCTCCGAAGGTGACATAGCCTTCGTCTATGCTAGTGAGCTTAGAGAATTGAGATGGATCTCCGGTTATATGCCTTGAGCATCCACTATCAAGGTACCATTTCTTGCTTCTAGCTTGTGATGGTGTATGTTTCTATAGGAAAGGATGATTTTTAGGTACCCATATACTTTTGGGTGCCTCAAAACTGATATACATTGTTTATAATGTTGCACAGAATTTATCATGGTTCCTTTAGGAACCCAAATCAGTTTGGTCATACTAATTTTCTTGTATGGACAATGATAATTTTGTATCCATGTTTGCAACAAAAGTTACATTTGCTTTGGTGCCGAACATGTAAGATAGGGCCTTTTATGAAGGTGGTTGGATTTTGGTGAGGACTTCTCACAAATCAAATTCCACTTCTTTTAGTAACATGACTCTTATTTGTAAGGATCATATTCAAAGACTCGCTACCAACCTCGAATTTTTTCAAGGTGTCCTTAAGTAACAAGTTCTCCTTTTGGAGAGTTTCTAAATCATGACATTTTTTACATGGATCTAAACTATCATGATATTCAATTTTTAATTTATCAAAATTATAAGTAAGACTATCAAGCTCCTTTTTTAGCAATTTGTATTTTCTACTAATAGTTTTGCATTCATCAAATAAGTCATGGAAGGCATTTAGTAATTCGTCAAATGATAAATCTGCATCAATTAAATTCGTTATCTCATCTCCGATGGCTATTAGGGCATAATGAGCAACTTGCTCGATGTTGGACTCCTCTTCTTCGGATGCGCTTGAGTCATCCCACGTTGCTTTGAGCGCCTTCTTCTTTGGTGTTCTCTTCTTGGCTTAGGGACAATCACTTTTGTAGTGTCCCGGCTTCTTGCATTCGTAGCAAATAACTTGGTCCTTTTTGGGTTCAAATTTATTTTTTGTATCATTTTTAAACTTATTTCTTTTAATGAATTTTTTGAATTTCCTTGTTAGAAGTGCCAAGTTATTGTCACAGTCTTCATCACTTGAGTTTTCTCTCAAGTGGTCTTCGAAAGTTCTAAGTGTCATATCCTTCCTGTTCTTTGGAAGGATGTCTTCTTGCTCGTCATGAGCTTTGCAAGTCATTTTGTAGGTCATTAATGACCCGATTAATTCTTCAAGAGGAAGTTGTTTAAATCTTAACCTCTTGAATAGCAATGGCTTTAGGGTTCCAACTCTTAGGAAGAGATCTTAGAATCTTATTTACGAGCTCAAATCCGAAAAACTTTTGCCGATCTTAGAATCTTATTTACGAGCTCAAAATCCGAAAAACTTTTGCCGAGTCCTTTTAGACCATTGACGACATCCATGAAACGGGTGTACTATCGCCAATATTCTCGCTTGGTTTCATTCGGAAAAGTTTAAAAGAATGTATCAAAAGATTGATTTTTTGACTCTTTCACTCTACTTGTACTTTCATGAGTCACTTCGAGGTGTATGCCAAATATCAATGTGGTTTCACAAATCGAACACGATTGAACTCATTTTTATCAAGCATACAAAATAAGGCATTTATAGCCTTTGCATTAAGAGCGAAAGTCTTCTTCTCCAATTCATTCCAATTGATCATTGGAAGAGAAGACTTCGAAAATCCATTTTCGACAAGATTCCAAAGTTCAAAATCCATTGAAATAAGGAAAATCCTCATTTGGGTCTTCCAATATGTGTAGTCTATCCCATTGAACATGGGTGGACGTGTAATAAAGTAGCCCTCTTGATTTCCGACGTATGTCATCTCTCTTGGGTTTTAATCCGATTGAGAGTTAACCCCGCTCTGATACCAATTGCTAGGATCAAGAGTACTAAAAGGGGGGGGGGGTGGTGAATTAGTGCAGCGGAAAACTTTCGATGATTTAAAACTGCGTTCGTATGATAAAAAATATTTCAATGCAAAAGTCAATTCGAAAAGTTCTTTAACTTAAGATCAAGCGAAATGCAGTAAAAGTAAAGCTATGGAGGCAGTTCGTAGTTAAGATACAGAACAGAATATAAATGCAAACCGATATTTAGAGTGGTTTAGTCAATTTTGACATACATCCACTTTTGGCTTCCTCCTCCGATGAGGTCACCGACGTCCACTAGAGGCCTTCCTTTAATAGGCGAAGGTCAACCACCCTTTTACAGTTTCACTCCTTTTGACGGGCTTAGGAGACAAACCTTATAGATTTTTCACTCCTCTCTTGAATGATCAAAACTTGGAAGAAAAGAGGGAGAAGAACTTTTGCCCTTTACAATACTTTTGAGCTCTAAAAATCACAAAGTAAGATCAAGCTTTTGGTGTCCTTTCATGCAAGAAAGGGTGGGGTATATATAGGCCCTAAACTGGTTTGAATTTTGAGCTCAAAAATGTCATATCCCGGATTTCTAGGGTCTTGGCGGTACTACTGCCATAACTAGGCGGTACTACCGCCTGAATGAGCTCGGACACCGAGCTCAGGTGGTACCACCACCCAACCTCACTCGGAGACCGAGTGTAACATCCCTCGTTTCTAAATTTATGTATAAGTTTTTAATTGTAATGTAAGTATCCATTTTAAATTTGATAGATGAGCCTAAATATAATTCTAGGAACCTGTTTGAAATAGAAAAAAAAAGGATTTTGAGGACCTATTTGTAAACCCTGAGGACCTAATCGTAAATATAATAATACAAGGACTAAACTATAAAATATATAAAATTATAAATCCCATCGCTTAAGCCTCTCTGCCTTCATTCTTAAGGAACTTGAGAAGGCAGCTGCGTCGAAGAAGAGAGGAAGGGAGAAAGAAGAAAAAAAAGGGGAAGAAGAGGAAGAGAAATTTGGGGTTTTGGGTATTTTTTGCTCAAATCTTCTCATTTGGGGTCAAAAATTCTCAAAGGCAAGTGTTATAACCCCATCCTATAAAAATATTAGTCTCTATTCTCATATTAATTCTAAATAATCTGAACAATTTTTGCTTAGAACCAGATATTTCTCTTATTAGACCCAAAACTATGGATCTGGAATTTTTCGGTAAACTGACCCCTATAGATTTTTTCAACCATAATATTTAGCACTAAAGGTGAATTTAGGCGGGACCTTATTCATTTGAAATTAGACTCCTATACCTTTCTTTTGACACTAATTTTGAAAATTTTGGCACCGAATACTTACCCAAACTCCAGTTTCAAATGAGCCTATGGATGTTGTAAAACAGGGATCGAAATTTCTGACCTTTCAATACTAAAGCGCCTATAAGTCCCTGTTGGAAATTCTAATTTATACCAAACTACTTCATATGAAACTACACTTCTAGATCTTTCGTTTGATATATAGATTGAAAATTTTGGAATTCAAATGCCTATCATATAATCTATTGAAACACTCTATGATTTCTATAAAACAGTGATTTTTGTTTTTGACCTTTCGTTACTAAATCAATGGTAACTCCTTGTTGAAAACCTTGTTTCATACAAAACTTGTTTCATCAGAAAATAGATTGATATATCATTCAACAATAGCTTTTTCGAGAGTTTTGGAGCATAATCGATAATCTAAAGTATTTGTTCAATGTGCCTCTCAAACTCTGTCAGAAATTGAGCTTGGGTCGATTTCTCATATTTTGTTTTCATTCGTTTGAAAATAGATTTGCATTCAGTTTTGTTAGGATCAAGAGCGCTAAGAGGGGGGGGGGGGTGAATTAGTGCAGCGGATTAAAACGTCGGTTTTGATAAATCTTTCGTACGGTAAAAATTGAACTTGAAAGCGTATTCGTATAGTAGAGCAGCTAAGGTAATGAGTAAATAAAGCAAGTAAGAAAGTTTACAGTAATGTGAATAGCAACAATGAAATACAAACCAGAGATTACGCCGTTTTTAAAGTGGTTCGGTCAAATGACCTACATCCACTTGCGAGGCCCCTCTTCGACGAGGCTCCCACCTTCCACTAGCAAATCTCTTGAAATGGAAGGGTAAATACCCCTCTTACAACTCTTTACAAGCAGTTCACACTCTTACAGATTTTCAAGAAAGAAGGAGGTGAACACTAGCAAATTGAAAACCAAGGATTGCTAAGACTTTTCTAAGACCTTTCTCTCAATCACTTGCTGCTGAAAAAGTTGTTCTCTCTGCTGAGAATTGAGGGGTATTTATAGGCCTCAAGAGGATTCAAATTTGGGCTCCAAAAATTTGAATTCTCTTATGTTCCCGAAGCTAGCGGTGCCACCGCCTGTCAGTGGCGGTGCCACCGCCTGTCAGTTTTGACACTGACAGTGTACTGGGCGGTGCCACCGCTCAGTCCAACGGTGCCACCGCTTGGCTCTCGGGTGCTGGGCGGTGCCACCGCCCAGACCGGCGGTTCCACCACCTAGCTCTCGGGTGCTGGGCGGTGCCACCGCCCAGACCGGCGGTTCCACCGCCCGACCTTGCTAGTCACTGGTTGGGCTTTAAGTCCGGCCCAAACTAGGTTTCATTTTGGGCCCAGTTGGCCCCTAATCAAGATATAGGATTATTTCTTAATCCTAACCTTAATTACATTCAAACTACGTAACTAAAGACATACTCCTAAGCAAGTTTTTAACCGGCGAACTTCAAGTCTTGTTCCGGCGAGCTTTCCGGCGATCTTCCGACGGACTTCCGATACGCCCTTGGATTTCTTCCGACGGACTCCCAGCTGGCTCCCGATTTTGTGGCGAAGTCAACGAGTAGCCGAGCCTTCTCGGTGATCTCTGCGAACCTCCGATGATCTATTCGGCGGACTTCCGAAAACTTCGATAAGTCCCCGATTTCTTCTCGATTGGTTCCGGCAGCATCTCCGACGAATCTTCGGACTCTCAACGGACTCTCGAACACCCATCGAACTTGACTCCGGTAGACTTGCTTTATGTCTTCAAGCTGTCGTAGTAAATCTTGCATACTTATCTCAACATATAGATTAGACAAAACATGACAATTGAATTCATCATCAAAATCCGATATTCAACAATCTCCCCCTTTTTGATGATGACAATCAATTGATAACGGAGTTAACCTTAACTCCCCCTATCTATATGCCATATTTGAGATAAGACATTCTTGAATTCAAAGCCTTTGAATTCAACAGACATATTGATAAGTTAAGATGTTTAACCTTATCAATACTCCATCATGATTCCTATCATGATGTATCTCTCTGAAAATGATGTCAAGGCTTGACATTCATTTTTAATTTTTATATTTCAAGTGTAAAAGATATTAATCGAAGCGATTCATCATATGGTAAGATATCAACATGTAAGATTGCAATGCAAGTTCTTGATATCTTAACATGATGCAATCATGGCATAATGTAAATTTGGCAATTATAGCATCAATTCATGTAAAAATTTCTCATTCAGATATGGCACTCATAGCATCAATTCATATATTTCTCCCCCTTTGTCATCAACAAAAAGGAGAACAATACGAGCAAATTTTAAATATAAGTGAGATGCCATAAGCAAGTTCATGTCATTTTTCAACAAAGAGTGATAGGATACCAAATATACAAGCATCTCAAGGAAGACATGACATGGAGATAGCTTTGAAAACTTCTTCCTTTCTATTTGTTATTATTATTATAAATTTTTTTACATGATAAGTTTATGAGAGATGCATTTGCTAATTGATTCCATATGTCAAAAATCAATGATATGAATCAAACTCGATATGACATATGCTTATGAAAGCTACATTAAGTTGGAAGAGAATGATGTATCAAGAAAATCTGATTGTTAGGATCAAGAAGATACCAAATCTGAAATTTAACATTTTCATGCATTCGGACAAGGTTTTATTTTTATTTTTTTTATAGATTTTCAAAACGTAATCACGAAGATAAAACATGCTTGTTATCATGGAAATTTTTATATCCAAAACACAAAATTTCCAACATGTTATTAAGGCACGTAAAATCATCATAGCAATTAAGTGATTTGATCATTGAATCAAGAAAGTCCGAAAAATAAATTTAATGAATTCAAGCATTCGGACACATTAACATTCCTAATTCTCTTCTAATGAAATCAAATTGTTCTTCACTTAAAGGCTTTGTAAAAATATCAGCTAGTTGATGTTTAGTATCAATGAACTCTATAACTATATCATGATTAGTGACATGATCTCGTATAAAGTGATGTCTAATATCAATATGTTTTGTTCTTGAGTGTTGAATGTGATTCTTTGTTAAACATATAGCACTTGTGTTATCACATTTAATGGGAATATTTTTAAGATGAACTTTATAATCTTCTAAGGTGTTTTTCATCCACACAACTTGTGCACAGCATGCACTAGCTGCTATATACTCAGCTTCGGTTGTTGATAGTGTAATCAAGTTTTGTTTCTTAGATGACCAGGAAACAAGAGCATGTCCCAAAAATTGACATGTTCCTGATGTGCTTTTTCTATCTAATCTACATCCAGCAAAATCTGCATCAGCAATTAACTCAAACTTCTCGGTTTTCGGATACCATAATCCTTGATTTGTAGTACCTTTAAGATATCTAAGTATTCTTTTAACCGCTTTGAGATGAGATATCTTAGGGTTCGATTGAAACCTAGCACAAAGTCCTACACTGAACATGATATCTGGTCTAGTTGTAGTGAGGTAAAGTAAGCTTCCTATCATACCCCTATAAGTTTTTTGATCGAAGTTTTCTCCGCTTTCATCAACTTCTAACTTAGTGGATGTGCTCATAGGAGTGTTAATAGTTTTTGAGCTTTCCATATTAAATCTCTTTAGCAAATCTAAAGCATATTTAGTTTGACTAATAAAGATGTCATTTCTTAGTTGCTTAATTTGTAAGCCTAAGAAAAAGGTTAATTCTCCCATTAAACTCATTTCAAATTCATGACTCATATTTTTGGCAAATGATTCACATAGTGATTCATCCGAAGAACCAAAAATAATATCATCAACATAAATTTGTACAATAAGAAAATTATTTTCAAAATGTTTGATAAACAATGTAGTATCAACCTTGCCTTTAGTAAAATTATTTAAAATAAGAAAGGAACTAAGCCTTTCGTACCAAGCTCTAGGAGCTTGTTTCAAACCATAGAGAGCCTTAGTCAATTTGAATACATGATTAGGAAGAAGAGAATTTTCAAATCCAAGAGGTTGTTCGACATATACTTCTTCCGAAATAAAACCATTCAAGAAGGCACTTTTGACATCCATTTGAAATAGTTTAAAATTATTACTACTAGCATAGGCAAGGAGCATCCTAATGGCTTCTAATCTTGCCACAGGAGCGAAGGTTTCTTCGTAGTCGATACGTTCTTCTTGGTTGAAACCTTTGGCCACTAATCTAGCCTTGTTTCTAACCACGATACCACATTCGTCTTGCTTGTTTCTAAAGACCCATTTAGTACCAATGACTAAATGGTCACTAGGTCGAGGAACAAGCTTCCATACCTCATTCCTCTCAAATTGATTCAATTCCTCTTGCATTGCAATGACCCAAGAATCATCTTTCAAGGCCTCGTCAATGCATTTAGGTTCGATTTGAGAGAGAAAGGCAGCATTAGCACAAAAATTCTTGAAAGAAGAACGAGTTTTAACCCCTTGTGATGTATCTCCTATAATTTGCTCTTTTGGATGAGCATCTACATACTTCCATTCCTTGGGTAAGGAGATTTTGGAAGAAGATGCATCCAAGTTGCTATTTTGAGGAGGGGGTTCCTTTAAATCCAAATTTTCAAAACCAATATCATCAACAAAATCATTTTTCTTTAACTCGGAAATTTCATTAAAAATTACATGAATAGATTCATCTATAACTAAGGTTCTTTTGTTAAAAACACGAAAAGCCTTAGAAACGGAAGAGTAACCAAGAAAGATGCCTTCATCGGATTTAGCATCAAATTTTCCTAAGGCATCCTTTTCATTTAAAATAAAGCATTTGCAACCGAAAACTTTAAAATAAGAAACATTTGGTGTTTTGTTATTCCATAATTCATAAGGAGTTTTTGATAGAGATGGTCTTATTAAAACCCTATTCATGATGTAGCAAGCCGTATTCACGGCTTCGGCCCAAAAGTATTTGGGTAGACTATGTTCATTCAACATATTTCTTGCCATTTATTGTAGATTTCTATTTTTTCTTTCTACTACTCCATTTTGTTGCGGGTTTCTTTGAGTAGAGAAGTTGTGGTTATATCCGTTAACTTCACAAAAATTTTGGAAATCGCGGTTTTGAAATTCGCCACCGTGATCACTCCGAATTGTTGAAATCATGAATTCTTTTTCGTTTTGAGTGAGTTTACAAAATTTAGAGAAACATTTGAAACAATCACTTTTGTGAGCCAAGAAATAGGTCCAAGTGTATCTAGTATAATCATCTACAATCACAAAAGCGTATTTGCTTCCTCCTAGACTTGTCGTGTCAATTGGTCCAAATAAGTCCAAATGGATCAATTGTAATGGTCTAGTGCTGCTAATTTGGTTTTTTGGTTTGAAACTAGTTTTTATTTATTTACCTAGTTGACACGCATCGCATACTTTGTCCTTAACAAACTTCATATTGGGAATCCCTCGTACTAATTCTCTAGAGGAGATCTTAGATATTAGTTTCATGCTTGCATGGCCTAATCTCCCATGCCAAAGCCAAGCATCATCTTTTAAAGCGGAGAGGCACATTTCATTACCTAGTTCATCAAGATTGATGGTGTAGACATTATTTTGTTTTAATGCAATCATAGTCATGTTATTGTTTGGTGTTTCAATAATACACACATTTGATTTAAATCTAACGATATAACCTTTATCATATAATTGACTAATACTCAAGAGATTATGTTTCAATCCATCAACTAGTAATACATTATCAATAGAAAAGTTTAATTTGTTACCTATGGTTCCCTTGCCAATGATTTTGCCTTTGTTGTTGTCTCCGAAGGTGACATAGCCTTCGTCTATGCTAGTGAGCTTGGAGAATTGGGATGGATATCCGGTCATATGCCTTGAGCATCCACTATCAAGGTACCATCTCTTGCTCCTAGCTTGTGATGGTGTATGTTTCTACAAGAAGGGATTATTTTTAAGTACACATTTACTTTTGGGTGCCTCAAAAACTAATCTAACTTGTTTATCATGTTGCATAGACTTGATCATGGTTCCTTTAGGAACCCAAATCAATTTGTTCGGACTAATTTTCTTGAATGGACATTGATAAGTTTTATGTCCATATTTGCAACAAAAGTTGCAATTGCTTTGGTGTTGAACATGTAAGATAGGACCTTTAATGAAGGTGGTTGGATTTTGGTGAGAACTTCTCACAAATCCGATTCCACTTCTTTTAGGAACGTGACCCTTATTTGTAAGGATCATGTTCAAAGACTTGCTACCGACCTCGAATTTCTTCAAGGTGTCCTTAAGTAGCAAGTTCTCCTTTTGGAGAGTTTCTAGATCATGGCATTTTATGCATGGAGCTAAACTATCATGATATTCAGTTTTTAATTTATCAAAATTACAAGTAAGACTATCATGCTCCTTTTTTAACAATTTATATTTTCTACTAATTGTTTTGCATTCATCAAATAACTCATGGAAGGCATTTAATAATTCATGATAAGATAAATCTGCATCAATTAAATTCGTTACCTCCTCTCCGATGGCCATTAGGGCGTAATGAGCAACTTGCTCGGTGTTGGACTCCTCTTCTTCGGATGCGCTTGAATCATCCCACGTTGCTTTGAGCGCCTTCTTCTTTGATGTTCTCTTTTTGGCTTGGGGACATTCATTTTTGAAATGCCCCGGCTTCTTGCATTCATAGCATATCACTTGGTCCTTTTTATGTTCAAGTTTGTTTTTGGTGTTATTTTTAAATTTGTTCTTTCTTATAAATTTTTTAAATTTTTGAGTCAAAAGTGCAATGTCATTGTCACTGTCCTCATCACTTGATGTTCCTTTCAAGTGGTCTTCTTATGATTTGAGTGCCATATCCTTCCTGTTCTTTGGAAGGGGGTTCTCGAGCTCGTCATGAGCTTGACATGTCATTTCGTAGGTCATTAGAGACCCAATAAGTTCTTCAAGAGGGAATGTTTTAAGGTCCTTGGCCTCTTGAATGGCAGTAACTTTTGGATCCCAACTTTTAGGAAGGGATCTTAAGATTTTAGTTACTAATTCAAAGTTAGAAAAATCTTTACCAAGAGCTTTGAGTCCATTGATGACATCCGTGAAACGGGTGTACATGTCTCCGATGGACTCACTTGGTTTCATTCGAAAAAGCTCGTAAGAGTGCACAAGAATATTGATTTTGGACTCTTTCACTCGGCTAGTGCCTTTATAAGTGACCTCAAGAGTTCTCCAAATATCAAAAGAAGAATCACAAATTGAAACGCGATTAAATTCATTTTTGTCTAGTGCACAAAATAAGGCATTCATAGCCTTTGCGTTTAAAGCAAAAACTTTCTTCTCCGATTCATTCCATTCGCTCATCGGAAGAGAAGATTTTTGAAATCCATTTTCAACAATAGTCTAAAGCTCGAAATCCATGGAAATTAGGAAGATTCTCATACGTGTCTTCCAATACGTGTAATCCGACCCATTAAACATTGGTGGACGTGTAATGGAGTATCCCTCATGCATGCCGGAGTAAGCCAGCTCTCTTGGGTATTAAACCAAATATGAGAGTGAGCCTTGCTCTGATACCAATTGTTAGGATCAAGAGCACTAAGAGGGGGGGGGGGTGAATTAGTGCAGCGGATTAAAACGTCGGTTTTGATAAATCTTTCGTACGGTAAAAATTGAACTTGAAAGCGTATTCGTATAGTAGAGCAGCTAAGGCAATGTGTAAATAAAGCAAGTAAGAAAGTTTGCAGTAATGTGAATAGCAACAATGAAATGCAAACCAGAGATTACGCCATTTTTAAAGTGGTTCGGTCAAATGACCTACATCCACTTGCGAGGCCCCTCTTCGACGAGGCTCCCACCTTCCACTAGCAAATCTCTTGAAATGGAAGGGTAAATACCCCTCTTACAACTCTTTACAAGCAGTTCACACTCTTACAGATTTTCAAGAAAGGAGGTGAACACTAGCAAATTGAAAACCAAGGATTGCTAAGACTTTTCTAAGACCTTTCTCTCAATCACTTGCTGCTGAAAAAGTTGTTCTCTCTGCTGAGAATTGAGGGGTATTTATAGGCCTCAAGAGGATTCAAATTTGGGCTCCAAAAATTTGAATTCTCTTATGTTCCCGAAGCTAGCGGTGCCACCGCCTGTCAGTGGCGGTGCCACCGCTTGTCAGTTTTGACACTGACAGTGTACTGGGCGGTGCCACCACCTAGTCCAACGGTGCCACCGCTTGGCTCTCGGGTGCTGGGCGGTGCCACCGCCCAGACCGGCGGTTCCACCGCCTAGCTCTCGGGTGCTGGGCGGTGCCATCGCCCAGACCGACGGTTCCACCGCCCGACCTTGCTAGTTACTGGTTGGGCTTTAAGTCCAGCCCAAACCAGGTTTCATTTTGGGCCCAGTTGGCCCCTAATCAAGATATAGGATTATTTCTTAATCCTAACCTTAATTACATTCAAACTACGTAACTAAAGACATACTCCTAAGCAAGTTTTTAACCGGCGAACTTCAAGTCTTGTTCCGGCGAGCTTTCCGGCGATCTTCCGACGGACTTCCGATACGCCCTTGGATTTCTTCCGACGGACTCCCAGCTGGCTCCCGATTTTGTGGCGAAGTCAACGAGTAGCCGAGCCTTCTCGGTGATCTCTGCGAACCTCTGATAATCTATTCGGCGGACTTCCGAAAACTTCGATAAGTCCCCGATTTCTTCTTGATTGGTTCCGGCAGCATCTCCGACGAATCTTCGGACTCTCAACGGACTCTCGAACACCCATCGAACTTGACTCCGGTAGACTTGCTTTATGTCTTCAAGCTGTCGTAGTAAATCCTGCATACTTATCTCAACATATGGATTAGACAAAACATGACAATTGAATTCATCATCAAAATTCGAGATTCAACAAGTTTTCCTTCACTCAATTGAGGTTTAAATTAACGCTTAAATTCTAGTTTGTGCTTGTCTATAAGTTATTTATATTCTTGAACCATATTGTGCAATGTTTATGCTATAACATATTGACTCATATAGGCACATGTATATTCCCTTGTTCCGCATTTGCTTTCGATATATGCCTAATCCAGTTTCATCCTTTTGGATATTGAATTCATCTAACCTTCTTATTTGAATTGAGCTAAATATGATTGCTTGGGATCCGTGTGTACTCTTGCTTTCATTTTCTTTCAAATCTAAATACACTTATGAAAGATTATTTGCTTGCATCGTATTGACTTGTAAAGGCACATGTACATTTTATTATTCCGCATGTGCTTCCGATATATGCTATTTATTGTTCATATTATCCTTTTGTACTCTGGTGTTTGAGGGATAATGTGAACCTTTGCTAGAAATGATAAAGGGAGTTATGCATAGAGCCTGCGATGCTATGCCGGCCCCCTCTGACTTCACCTAGACGTGGGTGGATGGAGCTCCCAGACGTGGGAGACTTCTGTCTGGTGGTCATTCAAAAATGGATGAATCACATTCTGTCTGTGGTCCCACTATACCTTCTGTATGTTTGATATGTTCTCCAAAACTTTAGTTATGTATTTCTGTATGCGCTTTGGATAAGAAAGATATGAATGTAACGTCAAATATGACGTTTCAGCTTCTATTTCATATTAGCCTTTGATATGTTCTAAAATGTTCGTACAACATTGATACGCTTTGAAATATTTCATATGCTATTGATATGTTCTGGAATGTCCTATTTGCCATTGATATGCTTAGAAATCTTTCATACATCATTGATAAATTCCAAAACGTTTCATTAGTTATTAATATGCTCCAATTACTCTATGCTCCATCTGTTATGAACCAAATATGTGTGAATGAAATGACATTTGTGAATTTGCACCTAGTGAGATTATGTCTATGAATTTTTATAATTTGCCTTGTATTTTGAAACCTTATTTGTTTGGAAGTTATCCTCTTTTACCATGGATGTGTTAGTTACGTACTGAGCTTTCTATGCTCACTCCGTTGCTATATAAATTTTTCAAGATAGCTTGTCACTTGCTTAAATGTTAAAATTGGGTTGAGGCAGTGGAACTCTAGAAGATTTTGGGTAGATCTTTATTAATATACATGTTTTGTCATATAAGCACACTCTACAACTAACGAAATGTTGACGGTGAATCTAAGCTTGTGGATTTTGTATAAGTTTAAAGAACCTCTCATGTTTAGGATTCTGGAATGTTAAGTGTAATTTGTATTATGATATGAACTTATGAAAAACGTTGGTTTTGTGATTGTCTAGACTCCCACACTTGTGAATTTATATTGTGGTTATTATTTTGGTGAGTTGGGTTTAGATTTTATGAATCGTCGAGCAATGTATTGTATGATTATAAACTGCACAGGTTTTATGTATCGTTAGATATCTGAATGTTTTTAGTATCCTCAAATGTTAGTTTGGATCCTAGATTTATTTGTGATGAAAATTTTCATTTTTGAGTGCGTGACAGAGGTGGTATCAGAGCATGATTTGAGAATCACTAAGATTTTTTTTGATATACTAGATGAAAAAATAAACGGAGGTTTATTGACTTTCATTTAGAGATTAACCAAAAAAAATCTTGAAATTTTCAGTTTTGAGTGCGTGACAGAGGTGGTATCAGAGCATGATTTGAGAATCACTAAGATTTTTTTTTGATATACTAGATGAAAAAATAAACGGAGGTTTATTGACTTTCATTAGAGATTAACCAAAAAAAATCTTTCTTTGATGTTTTAGGAAGCAAGGATGTCGAGATCATTTGGTTCTCCTGTTGCATCTACTGCTGATCAATTGAGTGGTATCATGCGGACTTTGGAGACTATGGCACATGTGATGCAACAATAACAACAGCATGTCCAACAAGGGAGAAATGATGGAACAGGGACATCAAACCAAATGGGGTTGGGAATTGAACAGTTTAAGAAGCTTAGTCCTCCCAGTTTTAGTGGTGAATCTGATCCAATGACAACAGAACAATGGATGATGTAGATAGAGAAAATATTTGTTGTCTTAAATTACCCTGATGATTAGAAAATTTCTCTTGCTACCTTTATGTTGGAAGGAGAGGCTGAACACTGGTGGAGAATGACTAAGAGGATATTTGAAGTCAAACATGAGCCAA
Source organism: Musa balbisiana (assembly GCA_004837865.1). Classification (NCBI taxonomy): domain Eukaryota; kingdom Viridiplantae; phylum Streptophyta; class Magnoliopsida; order Zingiberales; family Musaceae; genus Musa; species Musa balbisiana. Next base: position 20,506,512 of record CM017190.1, on the reverse strand, counting down.
TGACATGGAAGGTATTCAAAGAAAAGTTTAACGATAAATATTTTCCAGGGTGCTCTGATACTATGGGGTGCTCTGATACTATTAGTGAAGAAGAAGGATGAAACATTGAGACTTTGTATTGATTATAGATAGTTGAAACAAGTGACCATCAAAAATAAGTGTCCCATACCCAGAATTGATGATTTGTTTGATCAACTGTAGAGTGCACAAGTATTCTCTAAGATTGACCTGAGGTCAGGTTATTATCAATTGAAGATCAAGGAGGAGGATATTACAAAAACAGCTTTTAAAACACAATATGGTCACTATAAATTCTTGGTAATGCCTTTTGGTTTGACTAATGCCCTTGTAGCTTTTATGGAACTAATGAATAGGATATTTCAACCACTCTTGGATGATTGTGTAATTATATTCATTGATGACATATTGGTGTATTCAAGGAGTAATCAGGAGCATGAGGAACACTTGACAAATATATTGTCCATACTAAGAGAAAAGAAGTTATATACAAAGTTCAGCAAATGTGAATTTTGGTTGAATGAAGTTGCTTTCTTAGGTCATGTGATTTCAGGGAAGGGCATATATGTTGATCCAAAGAAAGTAGAAGCTATAGTTAAATGGGAAGTACCAACAAATGTAACAGAAGTTAGAAGCTTCTTGGGAATGGTAGGTTATTACAGGAGATTTATAGAGGGATTTTCTTGAATCGCTCAACCTCTCACCAAACTCACTAAAAAATTGTGAAATTTGTATGGGATGATGATTGTGAGCAAAGTTTTCAAGAGTTAAAAAGAAGATTGACTAGTGCCCCTATTCTTACTATTCCAAGTGGTAGTGAGAGATTTGTAGTTTATACCGATGCTTCAAGAAAGGGCTTGGGATGTCTTATGATGCAGGAAGGGAGAGTGATTGCTTATGCTTCTAGATAACTAAAAGGTTATGAACTTAATTATCCAACTCATGATTTGGAATTGGCAGCAATTATTTTTGCCCTAAAGATTTGGAGACATTATTTGTATGGGCGGCAATTTGAAATCTTTACTGACCACAAGAGTTTGAAATATATTTTCACTCAGAAAGAGTTAAACATGAGGCAGCGAAGATGGATAGAACTTCTAAAGGATTATGATTGTGCCATCCGTTACCACCCGGGCAAAGCCAATGTTGTGGCTGATGCACTTAGTAGAAAATCTATAAATTTTATGGCTAGTCTAGTCGTGAAGCAATGAAAGTTATTAGAAGAAAATTTTGATTTGAATACTATGAGGAAAGAGCAAGACTCAATGATATTGATGGCCTCCATTCAAGTGCAATCTGATCTTATTCAACAAATTAAAGAAGGATAATTACGAGATCCATGTTTAATCTACCTGAAGAATGAAGTAGAAAAGGAATTGAAGCCAAAATTTTAAGTTTCAAAAGATGGCCTATTGAGATTTGGGGATAGAGTATGTATACCAAATGAACTAGATATCAAGAACCAAATCCTAAAGGAAAGTCATACTTCAAAGCACACCATGCATCCTGAGAGCACTAAGATGTATAGAGATCTCCAAAGTCATTATTGGTGGAAAGGCATGAAGAAGGAAATTGCAATGTATGTTTCAAAATATTTGACTTGTCAGCAAATCAAAGGAGAACACCAAAGACCCGGAGGGTTATTGCAACCTTTAGACATTCCTAAATGGAAATGGGAATGTGTTACCATGGATTTTGTTTCAGGACTACCCAGAACCTCTAAAAAGCATGATGCTATTTGGGTTATCATTGATGAGTTAACAAAATCTGCACATTTCCTACCAATTAATATGACTTATTCACTTGATAGACTTGCAGATTTATATGTCAATGAAATAGTATGACTTCATGGTATTCCAAAGGAGATCATCTCTAATAGAGACTCCAGATTTCTCTCTAGATTCTGGAGAAGATTACAGGAATCTATGGGCACTAAAGTCAAGTTTAGCATAGCATATCATCCTCAGACTGATAGTCAGTCAGAAAGAACAATTCAAACATTTGAGGATTTGCTTAGAGCCTATGTTATGGATTGGAAAGGTGAATGGGATAAAGATATTTCACTTATTGAATTCACTTATAATAATAGTTATCATTCAAGTATTCAGATGGCTCCTTATGAAGCTTTATATGGGCGAAAGTGCATAACACCTATATGTTGGGAGGAAGTTGGTGACAGAAAGTTGTTAGTACCAAACAAAGTACAAGAAACTACCGAGAAAATTCAAGTTATAAGGAAAATGTTGAAAACTGCTTAGAGTCGTCAAAAGAGTTATGTTGACAATAGAAGGCGAGATATTGAGTTTGAAATCGAAGATTTTGTGTTCTTAAAGGTCTCCCCTTCCAAAGGTATTGTAAGGTTTGGGAAGAAAGGAAAGTTAAGCCCAAGATTTGTTGGACCTTTTGAGGTCCTTGAGAGGATTGGTTCTATCGCTTATAGGATTGCCTTGCCACCATCGTTGTGCCATATCCATAATATATTTCATATTTTGATGATTAGAAAGTATATACCTGATCCTTCTCATATCATTAAGTATGAGCTAATGGAGATCGATAAAGATTTATCTTATGTGGAAGAGCCCACTCAGATTGTTGATAAGAAGGAAAAGATCCTAAGGAATCAGATTATTCCTCTAGTCAAAGTAAATTGGAGACAATATTCTAGAGAGGAAACAACTTGGGAGCTAGAGGAGGAAATGAAGAAAGTTTATCCTCATCTTTTCATCAATAGAGGTATGATAAATTTAGAGGACTAAATTTTTTTTTAGGGGAGGAGAGTGTAACATCCCTTGTTTCTAAATTTTTATATAAGTTTTTAATTGTAATGTAAGTATCCATTTTAAATTTGATATATGAGCCTAAATATAATTCTGGGGACCTGTTTGAAATAGAAAAAAATGAATTTTGAGGACCTATTTGTAAACCCTAAGGACCTAATCATAAATAAAATAATACAAGGACTAAACCATAAAATGTATAAAATTACAAATCCCACCGCTTAAGCCTCTCTGCCTTTGTTCTCAAGGAACCTGAGAAGGCAGCTGCGTGGAAGAAGAGAGGAAGGGAGAAAGAAGAAAAAAAAGGGGAAGAAAAGGAAGAGAAATTTGGGGTTTTGGGTATTTTTGCTCAAATCTTCTCATTTGGGGTCAAAAATTCTTAAAGGCAAGTGTTATAAACCCCATCCTATAGAAATATTAGTCTCTATTCTCATATTAATTCTAAATAATCTGAACAATTTCTGCTTAGAACCAGATATTTCTCTTGTTAGATCCAAAACTATGGATCTGGAATTTTTCGTTAAACTGACTCCTATAAATTGTTTCAGCCATAATATTTAGCACCAAATGTGGATTTGGGCAAGACCTTATTCATTTGAAATTAGACTCATATAACTTTCTTTTGACACTAATTTTGAAATTTTGGACACCGAATACTTACCCAAACTCCTGTTTCAAATGAGCCTATGGATGCTGCAAAACAGGGATTGACATTTTTGAACTTTCGATACTAAAATGCCTATAAGTCCCTGTTGGAAATTCTAAAACTAGACTTCTAGATCTTTTCTTTTCATATATATAGATTGAAAATTTTGGAATTCAAATGCCTATCCCATTATCTATTGAAACCGACTCTATGATTTCTATAAAACAGTGATTTTTGTATTTGACCATTGGTTACTAATCATTGGAAACCATAATCGACAATCTAAAGTATTTGTTCAATGTGCCTCTTGAACTCTGTCAAAAATCGAGCTTGGGTCGATTTCTCATATTCTGTTTTCATTCGTTTAGAAATAGATTTGCATTCAGTTTTCCTTCGCTCAATTGAGGTTTAAATTAATGCTTGAATTCTGGTTTGTTCTTATCTATAAGTATTTACATTCTTGAACCATATTGTGTAACGTTTAACTATACTCATATACTCTTGAACTCTGTCAAAAATCGAGCTTGGGTCGATTTCTCATATTCTGTTTTCATTCGTTTAGAAATAGATTTGCATTCAGTTTTCCTTCGCTCAATTGAGGTTTAAATTAATGCTTGAATTCTGGTTTGTTCTTATCTATAAGTTATTTACATTCTTGAACCATATTGTGTAACGTTTATACTATAACATATTGACTCATATAACTTTCTTTTGACACTAATTTTGAAAATTTTGGAATTCAAATGCCTATCCCATTATCTATTGAAACCGACTCTATGATTTCTATAAAACAGTGATTTTTGTATTTGACCATTGGTTACTAAATCATTGGTAACTCCTAGTTGGAAACCTTGTTTCATACGAAACTTGTTTCATCACAAAATAGATTGATATATCATTTACAATAGCTTTTTTGAGGGTATTGGAGCATAATCGACAATCTAAAGTATTTGTTCAATGTGCCTCTTGAACTCTGTCAAAAATCGAGCTTGGGTCGATTTCTCATATTCTGTTTTCATTCGTTTAGAAATAGATTTGCATTCAGTTTTCCTTCGCTCAATTGAGGTTTAAATTAATGCTTGAATTCTGGTTTGTTCTTATCTATAAGTTATTTACATTCTTGAACCATATTGTGTAACGTTTATACTATAACATATTGACTCATATAGGCATATGTATGTTCCCTTGTTCCGCATTTGCTTTCGATATGTGCCTAATCCAGTTTCATCCCATTAGATATTGAATTCATCTAACCTTCTTATTTGAATTGAGCTAAATATGATTGCTTGGGATCCGTGTGTACTCTTGCTTTCATTTTCTTTCAAATCTAAATACACTTGTGAAAGATTATTTGCTTGCATCGTATTGACTCGTAAAGGCATATGTATGTTTTGTTGTTCCGCGTGTACTTCCGATATGTGCTATTTATTGTTCATACTACCCTTTTGTACTCTAGTGTTTGTAGGATAATGTGAACCTTTGCCAGAAATGGTAAAGGGAGTTATGCATAGAGCCTGCGATGCTCTGCCGGCCCCCTCTAACTTCACCTAGACGTGGGTGGATGGAGCTCCTAGACGTGGGAGACTTCTGTCTGGTAGTCATTCAAAAATGGATGAATCACATTCTGTCTGTGGTCCCACTATACCTTCTGTATGTTTGATATGTTCTCCAGAGCTTTAGTTATATATTTCTGTATGCGCTTTGGATAAGAAAGATATGAATGTAACGTCAAATACGACGTTTCAGCTTCTGTTTCATATCAGCCTTTGATATGTTCTGAAATATTCGTACAACATTGATACGCTTTGAAATATTTCATATACTATTGATATGTTCTAAAATGTCCTATTTGCCATTGATATGCTTAGAAATATTTTATACATCATTGATATGCTCCAAAACGTTTCATTGGTTATTAATATGCTCCAATTACTCTATGTTCCATCTGTTATGAACCAAATATGTATGATTGAAATGACATTTGTGAATTTGCACCTAGTGAGATTATGTCTATGAATTCTTTATAATTTGCCTTGTATTTTGAAACCTTATTTGTTTGGAAGTTATCCTCTTTTACCATGGATATGTTAGTTACCTGCTGAGCTTTATATGCACACTCCGTTGCTATATAAATTTTTTAGGATAGTTTGTCACTTGCTTAAATGTTAAAATTGGGCTGAAGTAGTGGAAAGTAGAAGATTTTGGGCAGATCTTTATTAGTATACATGTTTTGTCATATAAGCACACTCTGCGACTAATGAAATGTTGACGGTGACTATAAGTTTGTGGATTTTGTATAAGTTTAAAGAACCTCTCATGTTTAGGATTCTGGAATGTTAAGTGTAATTTGTATTATGATATGAACTTGTGGAAAACGTTGATTTTGTGATTGTATAGACTCCTCCTACACTTGTGAATTTATATTGTGGTTATTATTTTGGTGAGTTGATTTATATTTTATGAATCGTCGAGCAATATATTGTATGATTATAAACTGCATAGGTTTTATGTATCGTTAGATGTTTGAATGTTTTTAGTATTCTCAAATGTTAGTTTGGATCCTAGATTTATTTGTGATGAAAACTTTAATTTTATCGATATTTTTGAGGGGCGTGGCACCGAGCCCAAGCGTTGCCACCGCCTAGCTTTCCTAGGAGACTGAGCTCTTGGGAGGTGCCACAGCCGACCCAAGCGGTGCCACCGCCGGCCAGGAAATCTGGGTCCGAATGGGCAGATCCATTTGGCCCAATTTGGGTCTATCAAGAGCCCAATTGCCCAAAGATTAAGTTAATGGGATCACCTCCCATTTATAACTTAATTATCATGCTAACTACGATATTTTTAAGACATTTACTACAACTTGCTCCGGTGCGTCAATCGCTTCTTCTAGTGAGCTTCCGGCGAACTTCCGACGAACCCTTGGCAATGCTTTAGCGGACATCCGGCAAACTCCTGGACTTGCGACAATCCACTTAGCAAGTTTCGATGAGCTTCTTTGGCAGGCTCCTAGACTTCTCGGATTTGTTCCTGCAAAACCTTCGATGATCGTCTGGACTTCCGTCGAACTCTCGAACCCCCAACGTGATCATAGTCTTGACTCCGACGCAACTCCTGCTGTATGTCTTACTTTCATCGTAGTTAATCCTGCACACTTATCTCAACATATGGATTAGATAACAAATGACAATTGACTTCATCATCAAAATCCAAAATTCAACATCCCTCTTCCCTCTCTTTTCCCTCTTCTTCTCCTTCTCTTCTTCTCCTCTTCTTCCCTTCTCCTCCTCGATGCCCCACACCTCCTCACTGCAGCTCTTGCCGCAGCCACCCTCCACTTTTCTTCTTCTTCTCCTCTTCTTCCCTTCTCCTCCCTGACGCCACACACCTCCTCGCTGCAGCCTTGCCGCAGCCACCCTCCTCTCTTCTTCTTCTTCTTCTTCTTCTTCTTCTTCTTCTTCTTCTTCTTCCCTTCTCTTCCCTAACACCCCACATATCCTCTCCTCTGTTTCCACCTGTGGGAAATAGAGGTGCTACAACCCTAGTTGCTGCAGCTGTCTCTCTCTCTCTCCTCTCCCTCTTTCCTCTCTTCTTTTTCTTCTTTTTCTTATTTTCTTCTCTTCTCCCTCTTCTTCCTCCTCTCTTCTTTTCCCTCTACTTCTCTTCTTCTTCTCCCCATGCCCCATAGCTCCTCTCTCTGTTTCAAGGGAAACAAAGAGCATGGGAGGCGGTGGGATAAAACTGAAATTTTTTATTTTTTATTTGGCAACTTAATAGTTTAGTCCTTGAAATATCTATATTTACATATAGGTCCTCCGATTTACAAATAAGTCCTTACATAAATTTCATAAATGAAGGATATTACACAAATAAGGTATCACAATGCAAGGCAAAATACAAAAACTCTCAAGGTACCATATCATTAGATATAGAATCGCAAATGTCATGTCATTCAAAACATTTGGTTTATAACAAATGGAGCATAGAGTAATTGGAGCATATCAATAGCGTATGAAATGTTTCGGAGCATATCAATGACAAATGAAATATTTCAAAACATATCAATAGTATGTGAAATATTTCAAAGTATATTAATGACATATGAATCATTTCGGAGCATATCAAAGAAAATATACGAAACAAAAGTTCAAACGTCGTATTTAACGTTGCATTCATATCATTCTTATCCAAAGCATGTATAGAAACACATAACCAGTGCTCTGGATATCATATCAAATATATAGAAGGTGAAGTGAGATCATAACATAATATGGTACATTCATTTCTGAATGACCACCAAACATAAGTCTCCCACGTCTAGGAGCTCCATCCACCCACGTTTGAGTAAAGTCATAAGGGGTCGACAGAGCATCATGGGCTCTATGTATAACTCCCTTTACTATTTCTGGTAAAGGATCACAATATCCCATAAATACCAAAGTATAAAAAGATAGTATGAACAATAAAATTAGCATATATCGGAAGCACATTCGGAACAATGAAACGTACATGTGCCTTTCGAGTCAATATGATGCAAATATAATCTTGCACAAATGTATTCAAATTTGAAATGAAATGAAAGCAAGAGCATACAAGGATTCCAAACAATCATATATAGCTTAATTGAATTAGGAAGGCTAAATGAAATCAATTTCCAAAGGAATAAAACAAGATATGCGAAATCGATCAAAGCTCGATTTCTGGCAAAATTCAAGAGGCACATTGAACAAATGACTCAAACTATCAATTGTACTCTAATATACTCAAGAATGATATAGTGGAAAGATATTTTAATCTAATTTCAGATAAAATAAGTTTCGTATGAATTGAAGTTTTCAACAAAGAGTTACAATTAATTTAGTAACCAAAGGTCAGAAAACAAAATCACTATTTTGCATAATTCATAGGGTCTGTTTCAATAGATATCTGGATAGGTATTTGGACTCTAAATCTTTCATTCTAGGTGTCAAAAGAAAGATCTACAAGTCTAGATTCCAATGAAAAAACATCTAATAAATAAGAGTTTCCAACAGGGACTTATAGATAGTTTAATATTAAAAGGTCATAAATTAAGATCCCTATTTTACAGAATCTATAGGCTCATTGAAATAGATGTTTGGGCTAGCAAACTTACTCTGAATTCTTAAAATAGGCTATTAAAAGAAAGGTTTATGAGTCTATATTCAGATTAAATAAGTTTTATCCAAATCAGAGGTTTGTACATGAAGTTATAACCATAACAAAGTAGAAAGGTCAGAATCTCAAAAGTTTCATAGATTCAAATCGTTACGTCTAAACGGGAGATATATTAAATGAAGGCTAGAACAATTCAAAGTTCCTTATATTCAAAGCAATTGCAGAGATAAAATTACAGTAAGGAAGGATCATAACACTTACAATAGGAAGGATTAGAAAGCTTGCAATAGAAAGGATCGAAACACTTGCAATAGGAAGGATCGGAACACTTGCAATAGAAAAGATTGAAACACTTGCCTTTCTTTCAAAGATTTTGATCCGAAGATTCGAAGGTGTAAGCCCAAATCCTTCTTCTATTTTTCCTCCATCTCCTCTCCATGTTTCATATTCTGCACCTATCTTCTTTCACTCAATCGTAGCCACGGTTGCAACCACAATCGTAGCCATGGTCGCAGCCATAGCCCCTTTCACTGCGCTACTTCCTTTCTCCCTTCTCTCATTCCTTCTTTTTTTTTCTCAAAAATAACTACCGTAGCCATTGCCGCTGCCACTAGCATAGCCGTAGCATCTTCCACCGCACTACCTTCTTCCTCCTCTTTATTCGTAGACGCAGTTGCGGTAGTCGTAGTTGCAACCGTAACCATAGCGGCAACCCCTTTTTTTTCCTTTCCTTTCTTTCTCTTTCCCAAAAGTAGCTGCTGTAACCACTATCACTGCCGCAACTACCGCAGCCACCGCCGTTACTGTAGCCATAGCTGCAGCCACCTTCCCCTCTTCCTCTTCTTCCCTCTCTTTCTCTCTTCCAGCGGAAGCTACCACCACCATAGCCACAGCCTCGTCTTCCTCCCCTGCTCTTCTTCCCCTCCTTCTCTTCTAGCTACAACTGCTACCACCACAGCCACAGCCCCTTCTTTCCCTTCTTCTTCTTCTCCTTCCTCCCCTACTTTTCCCCGACACACTGCCTCTCTTCTCCTTTGTTTCCTCCTATGGGAAACAGAGGTGCCACAGCCACCTCCGCCCTCCTCTTCTTCTCCTCTTCTTCTTCTTCTTCTTCTTCTTTTTCTTCTTCTTCTCTTCTTCTCCTCTTCTTCCCTTCTCCACCCCAATGCCCCATAGCTCCTCGTTGCAGCCCTTGCCGCAGCCACCCTCCTCTTTTCTTCTTCTTCTTCTTCTTCTTCTTCCCTTCTCCTCCCCGATGCCCCACATATGCACCCCTCTGTTTCCTCCTACAGGAAATAGAGGTGCTGTAGCCCTAGCTGTTGTAGCTACCTCTCTCTCCTCTCCCTCTTCCCTCTCTTCTTCTTCTTCTTTTCTTCTCTTCTCCCTCTTCTTCTTCCTCTTTTCTCTCCTCTTCTTCCCTTCTTCTTCCCAACGCCCCACACCTCCTTGCTATAGCCCTTGTCGCAGCCACCCTCCTCTCTTCTTCTTCTTCTTCTTCTTCTTCTTCTTCTTCTTCCCTTCTCCTCCCCGATGCCCACACATCCTCTCCTTTGTTTCCACCTACGGGAAACAGATGTGTTTCTATCCTAGCTACTGCCACCTCTCACTCCTCTCCCTCTTCCTCTCTTCCTCTTCTTCTTCTTCTCTTCTTCTTCTTCTTCTTCTTCTCTTCTTCTCCTCTTCTTCTTCTTCTTCTTCTTCTTCTTCTTCTCTTCTTCTCCTCTTCTTCTTCTTCTTCTCTTCTTCTTCTTCTTCTTCTTCTCTTCTTCTTCTTCTCTTCTTCTTCTTCTTCTCTTCTTCTTCTTCTCTTCTTCTCCTCTTCTTCCCTTCTTCTTCTTCTTCTCTTCTTCTTCTTCTTCTTCTTCTTCCCTTCTCCTCCCCGATGCCCCACATATGCACCCCTCTGTTTCCTCCTACAGGAAATAGAGGTGCTGTAGCCCTAGCTGTTGTAGCTACCTCTCTCTCCTCTCCCTCTTCCCTCTCTTCTTCTTCTTCTTCTTCTTCTTCTCCTCTTCTTCTTCCTCTTTTCTTCTTCTTCTCTTCTTCTCCTCTTCTTCTCCCCAATGCCCCATAGCTCCTCGTTGCAGCCCTTGCCGCAGCCACCCTCCTCTCTTCTTCTTCTTCTTCTTCTTCTTCTTCTTCTTCTCTTCTTCTCGTCTTCTTCCCTCCTCTACTTCTCCTCTTCTTCTCCCCAATGCCCCATAGCTCCTCCTTTGTTTCACAGAAATAGAGAGCGTGGGAGGCAATGGGATAAAACTGAAATTTTTTTATTTTTTTGTACTTAACAGTTTAGTCCTTGAATTTCTATATTTATATATAGGTCCGACCGATTTACAAAATAAATCCTTATTAATAAATTTCAAAAGTGAGGGATATTACAACTCTCCCCCCCCCCCCTTAAAAGAAAATTTAGTCCTCTAAATTGGTTATACATCATCGATGAAAAGATGATGATACGTTTTATTTATTTTCTTCTTCAGCTCTCAATAGTTTATTCAATAGAATACAATGACACAATCATCCAAGAGTGACTGAAATATCCTCCTCCTTGATCCTCAATAGATGGTAACCCAACCTTTGATCAATCTTGGAAAATACTTATGTACCCTGCAGTTGATCAAACAAGTCATCATTTTAGATGATACTCGATTTTGATGGTCACCTGATTAAATTGTCTATAATTAATGTAAAGTCTTAATGTTCCATGCATCTTCTTAACTAACACCGAAGCATACTACGATGAAACACTAGGCCAAATAAAATCCTTATCTAATAGTCCTTGTAGTTGCTTTTTCAATTCTATTTACTCAAATGGTGTTATTTTATAACGAGATTTATATATCGGGGGTTGTTACAAGGACCAAATTAGAAGCAAAGTCACGTCTGGAGGTAATCCGAGCAAGTCATCCTGGGATACATTAGGTAAGGAGGTAAATCATGTCCAATACTTTCAAAATAAAAGATGGGCTGATCTAATATGCAAAAAGTGATCATTTTGTATAACAATCTATATTGATATGATAGGAAGATAGTCAATCTATAACAAATATAATATCAAAACTCTAAATCTCTAGGAGAACCAAATCAATAAAAAGTTTGAGTTCTCTAATAGAAATCAAATCATAGATGAGACCTATGGTTAAACAAATATTTATATTCTTTCATAAACATGAATAATACCTTTGACCCCTAATTCAGAAGCTTTAGAATCATATTCAATGATAGCATACACTCTAACATGGGGTGATAATAGAGGAGGCAGTGACTCTTTCTTCTTATTCAAAGGGCAGTCTTTTGATTCATGATCCAACTTCTCGCAAGCTAAATAGACTCCAATCACCCACAAACACAAACTTGTTTTATAATTTAACTCACATTTACATAGGATTGATGCTTTTGTGGTGACTTCCCCTTTTAAATCCAGATGTCTTAACACTCTTGTTATCACTTTCTGATTCATTTCCAATCGTATTTTTATTGGTAAACTTGTCCTAGCTATTCTCATCCTTGATCTCCAGAAATTCTTTTGATTATCAAAACAATTTCATACATCAAATATCTTCTCCATTCACATCATCCATTATTTCTGCCACCAGTGGATTAGGTTCACCATGTTTTCGCTGCACCACTCTAATTTGATATCCCCAATCAACCCTTTCATCCCACTTAATTAATCAGAAGCAAATGAAGTAGGAGAACCAAATATGCTCGTCATCCTAGATTCCTAAAATGCATCAAAGAAAATTTCCATTGATTACTATAATTCACTAAACCTCAATATATTTTGAAATCAACATATCAAATATTTCAATGATCCTCAAACCAAGCTCTGATACCACCTCTGTCACGCCTTCCAAAAATATCGATAATATTTAAAAATTTTCATCACAAACCAATCCAGGATCCAAACACACATTTGAGGACACTAAAAAATATTCAGTCAAATTCACATCTATAAAACCTATGTAGTTTATAATCATATATCACATTACTCGATAATTCACACTTACGAAAACCCAAACCAACTTAATAAAATATTAACAACACTTATAAATCCACAAGCTAAATTATTTATACAATCATAGCTCCAGCCATTTACCACCAATTTATATCATTGTAAACTAAACTTAACATTCTAAAATTCTAAATACGAGAGAATCTTTTAACACTTTTACATGACATATCCATTCAGGTTCATCAATAATATTTATTATATACAAAATATGCTTATACAACAATAATCACAATATATCCACCAATAAGATTTGCCCACAATTCTGAATAGCTCTCCATTGCCTCAGCCCAATACAAACATCTCAAAGAGTGACAAGTTGACCTAAAAGATTTACATAACAACAGAGTGAGCTAAAAATAGCTCAGCAAGTGACAAAGTATATCTAGAACGAAAAAAGACAATTTCCAACAATACAAGGCAAAATACAAGAACTCTCAAGGTACCATATCATTAGATACCGAATCACAAATGTCATGTCATTCAAAACATATTTAGTTCATAACAAATAGAGCATAGAGTAATTAGAGCATATCAATAGCGTATGAAATGTTTCGGAGCATATCAATAACAAATGAAATATTTCAGAAAATATCAATGGTATATGAAATATTTCAAAGCATATCAATGACATATGAACCATTTCAGAGCATATCAAAGAAAATATATGAAACAGAAGCTCAAACATCGTATTTAACGTTGCATTCATATCATTCTTATCCACAGCATGTATAGAAAAATATAATGAAAGCTCTGGATATCATATCAAATATATAGAAGGTGAAGTGAGACCATAACATAATATGGTACATCCATTTCTGAATGACTACCAAACATAAGTCTCCCACGTCTGAAACTCCATCCACCCATGTTTGAGTGAATTCATAAGATGCCGGCAGAGCATCGCGGGCTATATGCATAACTCCTTTTATCATTTCTAGCAAAGGTTCACAATATTTCACAAACACCAAAGTACAAAAGGATAGTATGAACAATAAAATTAGCATATATTGGAAGCACATGCGAAACAACGAAATATACATATGCCTTTCGAGTCAATATGATGCAAACATAATCTTTCACAAATATATTTAGATTTGAAAAGAAATAAAAACAAGAGCATATAAGGATTCCAAGCAATCATATATAGCTCAATTAAATTAAGAAGGCTAAATAAAATCAATTTCCAAAGGAATGAAACCAGATATGCGAAATCGACCAAAGCTCGATTTCTAGTAGAATTCAAGAAGCACATTGAACAAATGATTCTAGAAAGCAATGATGAAAAGATTTTTAATCTATTTTTAGATAAAGTAAGTTTTGTATGAATCAAAGTTTCCAACAAAGATTTACAATTGATTTAGTAACCAAAGGTCAGAAAATAAAATCACTGTTTTGCAGAATTCATAGGGTCGGTTTCAATAGATAACCAGGCAAGCATTTGAACTCTAAATCTTTCATTCTAGGTGTCAAAAGAAAGATCTAAGTTTCCAATGAAATAAGCTTCGAATAAATCAGAGTTTCCAACAGGGACTTATAGGTAGTTTAGTATTAAAAGGTCATAAATTTTAATCCCTATTTTGTAGAATCCTCTAGGCTCATTTGAAACAGAAGTTTGGGTAGGCAAACTTACTCCAAATTCTTAAAATATCAAAAGAAAGGTTTATGAGTCTATATTTAAATCAAATAAGTTTTGTCCAAATCAGAGGTTAGAACATGAGGTTAGAATCATAACAAGGTAGAAAGGTCAGAATCTCGAAAGTTTCACAGATTCAAATCGTTATGTCTAAACGGGAGACATATCAAATGCAAGGCTAGAATAATTCAAAGTTCCTTATATTTAAAGCAAATGCAGAGATAAAATTTCAATAAAGAAGGATCATGACACTTGCAATAGGAAGGATTAGAAAGCTTGCAATAGAAAAAATCAAATCACTTGCAATAGGAAGGATCAGAACACTTGCAATAGAAAGAACACTTGCAATAGGAAGGATCAGAACACTTGCAATAGGAAGGATCAGAACACTTGCAATAGGAAGGATCAGAACACTTGCAATAGGAAGGATCAGAACACTTGCAATAGGAAGGATCAGAACACTTGCAATAGGAAGGATCAGAACACTTGCAATAGGAAGGATCAGAACACTTGCAATAGGAAGGATCAGAACACTTGCAATAGGAAGGATCAGAACACTTGCAATAGGAAGGATCAGAACACTTGCAATAGGAAGGATCAGAACACTTGCAATAGGAAGGATCAGAACACTTGCAATAGGAAGGATCAGAACACTTGCAATAGGAAGGATCAGAACACTTGCAATAGGAAGGATCAGAACACTTGCAATAGGAAGGATCAGAACACTTGCAATAGGAAGGATCAGAACACTTGCAATAGGAAGGATCAGAACACTTGCAATAGGAAGGATCAGAACACTTGCAATAGGAAGGATCAGAACACTTGCAATAGGAAGGATCAGAACACTTGCAATAGGAAGGATCAGAACACTTGCAATAGGAAGGATCAGAACACTTGCAATAGGAAGGATCAGAACACTTGCAATAGGAAGGATCAGAACACTTGCAATAGGAAGGATCAGAACACTTGCAATAGGAAGGATCAGAACACTTGCAATAGGAAGGATCAGAACACTTGCAATAGGAAGGATCAGAACACTTGCAATAGGAAGGATCAGAACACTTGCAATAGGAAGGATCAGAACACTTGCAATAGGAAGGATCAGAACACTTGCAATAGGAAGGATCAGAACACTTGCAATAGGAAGGATCAGAACACTTGCAATAGGAAGGATCAGAACACTTGCAATAGGAAGGATCAGAACACTTGCAATAGGAAGGATCAGAACACTTGCAATAGGAAGGATCAGAACACTTGCAATAGGAAGGATCAGAACACTTGCAATAGGAAGGATCAGAACACTTGCAATAGGAAGGATCAGAACACTTGCAATAGGAAGGATCAGAACACTTGCAATAGGAAGGATCAGAACACTTGCAATAGGAAGGATCAGAACACTTGCAATAGGAAGGATCAGAACACTTGCAATAGGAAGGATCAGAACACTTGCAATAGGAAGGATCAGAACACTTGCAATAGGAAGGATCAGAACACTTGCAATAGGAAGGATCAGAACACTTGCAATAGGAAGGATCAGAACACTTGCAATAGGAAGGATCAGAACACTTGCAATAGGAAGGATCAGAACACTTGCAATAGGAAGGATCAGAACACTTGCAATAGGAAGGATCAGAACACTTGCAATAGGAAGGATCAGAACACTTGCAATAGGAAGGATCAGAACACTTGCAATAGGAAGGATCAGAACACTTGCAATAGGAAGGATCAGAACACTTGCAATAGGAAGGATCAGAACACTTGCAATAGGAAGGATCAGAACACTTGCAATAGGAAGGATCAGAACACTTGCAATAGGAAGGATCAGAACACTTGCAATGAAAGGATTGAAACACTTACCTTTCGAAGATTTTGATCTGAAGATCTCGAAGGTATAAGCCCAAATCCTTTTTCTATTTTTCCTCCAGTCTCCTCTCCGTATTTCGTATTCTGCACCTATCTTCTTTTTCCCAACCGCAATAGGAAGGATCAGAACACTTGCAATAGGAAGGATCAGAACACTTGCAATAGGAAGGATCAGAACACTTGCAATAGGAAGGATCAGAACACTTGCAATAGGAAGGATCAGAACACTTGCAATAGGAAGGATCAGAACACTTGCAATAGGAAGGATCAGAACACTTGCAATAGGAAGGATCAGAACACTTGCAATAGGAAGGATCAGAACACTTGCAATAGGAAGGATCAGAACACTTGCAATAGGAAGGATCAGAACACTTGCAATAGGAAGGATCAGAACACTTGCAATAGGAAGGATCAGAACACTTGCAATAGGAAGGATCAGAACACTTGCAATAGGAAGGATCAGAACACTTGCAATAGGAAGGATCAGAACACTTGCAATAGGAAGGATCAGAACACTTGCAATAGGAAGGATCAGAACACTTGCAATAGGAAGGATCAGAACACTTGCAATAGGAAGGATCAGAACACTTGCAATAGGAAGGATCAGAACACTTCCTATTCTTCCCTCTCTTTCTTCTCTTCCAGTTGCAGTTGCCACTACCATAGTCACAGCCCCTTCTTTCCCTTCTTCTTCTTCTTCTTCCTCCCCTTCTTTTCCCCGACATACTACTTCTCTTCTCCTTTGTTTTCTCTTGTGGGAAACAGAGGTGTCGTAGCCATCTCCTCCCTCCTCTTCTTCTTCTTCTTTTTCATTTTATTCTTCTCCTCTTCTTCTCCTTTTCTTCCTTTCTCCTCCCCAATGCCTCATATCTCCTCGCTGCAACCCTTGCCATATCCACCCTCCTCTTCTTCTTCATTTTCTTCTTCTTCTTCTTCCTCTTCTCTTCTCTTCTTCTCCTCTTCTTCCCTTCTCCTCCTCGATGCCTCACATATGCACCCCTCTATTTCCTCCTGCAGAAAACAAAGGTGCTACAGTCGTAGCTGTTGTAGCTACCTCTCTCTCCTCTCCCTCATCCCTCTCTTCTTCTTCTTCTTTTCTTCTCTTCTCCCTCTTCTTCTTCCTCTTTTCTTCTCCACTTCTTCCCTTCCCCTTCTCGACGCCCCACACCTCCTTGTTGTAGCCTTTGCCGCAGCCACCCTCCTCTCTTCTTCTTCTTCTTCTTCTTTTTCTTCTTATTCTTCTTCTTCCCTTCTCCTCCTCGATGCCCCACACATCCTCTCCTCGGTTTCGACCTGCGGGAAATAGAGGTGGTAGCAGCTAGGCCTACTGCCACCTCTCGCTCCTCTCCCTCTTCCCTCTCTTCTCCTTCTCTTCTTCTCCTCTTCTTCCCTCCTTCTCTACTTCTCCTCTTCTTCTCCCCAATGCCCCACAACTCCTCTCTCTGTTTCACAAAAACAGAGAGCATGGGAGGCGGTGGGATAAAACTGAAATTTTTAGTTTTCTTTTTTTTTGTAACTTAACAGTTTAGTCCTTGAAATTTCTATATTTAAATATAGGTCCTCTGATTTACAAATAAATCCTTATTAATAAATTTTAAAAGTGAGGGATATTACATGAAGAGAGGAGAGTCTAGTTCTCCTTACAGATCGATAGTGATTTTTTGGATCTGTTGTAAATATGATAAAGTTCTATCCAAATGGCATCGAAAAGGTATGCTTCGTAAATCTGATCTATTATTATTTGATTTTAATCCTAGCATAAAAGATTTTTTGTATTACATATAGCATATTACAGATTTTATGCTTACCATTGGTATCAGAGCTTAGGTTCTTGAAATCAAATACCTTAGATCTATCATTTTCTACTTTACAATACTTGAATGATCTATGTATATTATCGATCTATCTTCCTATCTGATCTGTCATGTCACTTCCTTATGGGCAATGTGAGATTCTTTGTATCGTGATCTTTGATTATCACAAGCAGTGGTGGTGGCTATGTAGTACCACTGTCAATGGCAACCGCACTAGATGCAGTAGTAGTGCTGCATGCAGTCGCTATGTTGGACTTGCTGTAGCAAGTGACTATGTTGGGTAGCAATAGTGGTTGCCGGGTGATGAGCCAAGTGCCATGATTGGCCACGCATCATGGCGGCCACGTGGCAACGGTCGCAGACCAAACGCTAAGCCAGTCGCCCAAGCGACGGCCACGCACAAGTAGACGCCACGCCCAAGCGGCAGTCGCCCATGGGCAAATGCTGCACACAAGCGGCAACCATGCATGGGCAAAGGTCGTGCATAGGCGACAATAGCACCTAGGTGGCGATCATGCACTAGGTTGGTAGTGTAGGCGGTAACTACGCATAGGCAATGGCTGCACTAGCGGCAGTCACACAAGCAGCAACTACCCATAGGCAATGGTCGTGCAGGCGATAGTCGCATAAGTAGCAGCCACCCACGAGTAGAGGCCATATTTAAAAGGTAAATTACAATTTTACCCTTTCTAAGGTTGGGGTTTCTTTAGTCAAATTATGACTATACCCTTATGATTTTTATTAATTCTATTTTAATCTTTTTGATAGTTTGCCCTTTACAAATTTCATAATTCCATTTTATATCGTAGCAATAAAATTATAGTTTTGCCTCTATAAAATTGAGAATTTGTTTTGTCCTTAATTATAAAATTGATCAATATGACTTATTTTAATTTGCTCATGATTATATTTTTTACTATTTGATTAGATTTAGTTTTGATCAAATGTGAGAAAAAGCACAATTTTGGGCTTACCTAATTAAATATAATTAATTAGTTTAATTTAAAATTTTATGCCCAAAAAATTATAAATTATGGTTTTCTTTTATAGTTTTCTTATGTGACTTATTAATTACATGTTGCATGTAGTATATAAAATCTAATTATTATTTTTGGATATTTATTTAACTATTTATATATGTATTTAAAATTATGAAATAATATTTATCTTTCACCTGAAGGCATGATTTATATTTCATCATGATTACAACTATCATATGAGTTTTGCTTTTGTTATTTAATGTTCAATAATTATTATGATTATTATTTTATTATTAAACTATTATTCTAAAGAAATGATTAATATTATTTGTAACTCATTTTCCTAAGTTTTATCTAACCGGTAGCTACTAAAGTGGCTAAGGATGGTAGACTTATGCGATATGAATTACAATAAAAAATTTATCATTAATAGGACATTTTGATCTATTTTTTATATTGTTGCATTGGTCTTATAGTCACTAAAGTAGCCTAGACCAATAACTTATAAAATTATATTAAAGAATTAATCTTAATTGACATTAAGAAAATAATATTTATAATAACACACATAATTAAGAGATTTAACTAATTTCAAAGGAGAATCTACTTCAAATAATTATACAATGGGATAGGATGATATTGTTTTAGATATTCTTATAGTTTAGAATTATATATCCAAAGGTAGTAACACTATTCCACAATGATGATATCAATCCTTTATAGATAATCTTCAATGAACACTAAATATGTTAATACTCCATCCAAAGGTGAAATATGGATAATATCAATAGTTTATAATATCTTGGAAACTCAAACATTAATGTTATTTTATTTTTTTTATAGTGGTACTTCCTTCTATACATTCTCATGCTTCTAGTATCCTTGTACTCTCTGAATCAAATTATTCAGAATAGTAAAAGCATGTGCTATTCACATTGGGTGTATTAAATCTTGATTTAGTATTGCTTATTGAAAGACTTGTAAACTTGATTGATAAAAGTACTATGAAATAGATTAATAAAATAAATACTTAAGAAAGATCTAATATGCTTAGTTTAATATTCATAAAAATAAATATTATAAATAATATAAAGATTTTATTACCAATTGTAACTAGCGTATGAGAATATTTAAAGGTTATTGAAAACATATATAAATCTGCTGATAAATCATTAGCCACCACATTAATAAAAGAACTGACTACGGTTTAATATGATGGCACTTGAGGGATTCAGGATTCCAACATCAATATGGCTAACAAAGCTATAAAACTTAAAACATTAGGCATGAATGTTCATGAGTCTTTCCTCGTGCAGTTCATTCTTAATTCTCTTTCTCCCTAGTTTAGCTCATTTAAGATTTATTATAATACAAATAAGGATAAGTGAGACTTAAATGAGTTGACTAATATATGTGTTCAAAAAGAATTAAGATTAAGGTAAGAAAGTTCTTATAATATTATAACTACTACTCAAGAAGCTAGTATAAGAAAAGAAAGTTGAAGCAACATCCATCAAAAAAATTTATTGGATTTAGAAATGTTAAATAAACTAATAAAAGAAAAAGGGTTTCTATAGTAAAGTGTTTCTTTTATAACAAGAAAAGACATATAAAGAAGGATGACATTAAATGCAAAACTTGGCTCGAAAAGAAAGATATAAGCTTGACCTTTATATGTTTCGAATCAAATATTATAGAAGTTCCATCTAATACTTAGTGTATTGATTCTAATACTTCATCTCATATTACCAATAATATATTGGGAAATCTCAAGGGGTGACATCACATGCGCAGCGGAAGAACATAAAACAAAATTCATAATTTTCCAAAGATATGTTCATCGTCGTGTGAAGATTGGTGCATAAAAATCTATGAAACTTAAAACTGCATAATTGAAAGATTATATTACCTAGGGAGATCGTATATCCCTGAATCCCTACAGATCTCTAGGAGAGGGTGAAGGAGGTCAAGCGCCCTCCTCTCTAGCAATGATCCATACAGTAGGGCTACGACGACGCTCCTCAAAACCCTAGACTTGCTCTGAGGTGAAGAAGGGGAGGAGAATAGGAGAGGCAAGCAAAAGACTCTAGCCTATGAACCATTGATTCCCTCTTATTTATAGAGTTCCCCTATTAACTTAACCCTAATGAACTTTGTCATATTGGGTATTGGATCTCCATCCAACTACCCAAGCCTCTTAGATTAGTAGATCTCTATCTAATAATCTCTCATGGGCACTTCTTGGATCTCATCCATATGATCCAATAATTCTTAGGCTTATTGGATATCCAATAAGATAGGGGCTCCGGTGGATATCTCATATCCAAACCTCTACCTATTAGCAATGCCTACCATGTGTGTGTGACCATCTAGGCCCAATATCAAGTTGGCCATGAGTCATACCTGTTAAAACTTTTTCTGGCTCAATGAATTATTATCTCCATAATAATTCACTTGACTCATCGACTACGGATGTACTAGGCCACTAGGTCATAATCTTTAGACGATACAAGGGAATCCAATCCATTGGGCCTATCTGTCCTCAATTATTGTATACTTATATTCCCTCATCCATCTAATATCCCAAAGATTGTGTACCGGGCATAGTATTGTCAGACCCATACGGTTTCTACTCAAGTCTCGCTCTAATCGGATTCTCCCAAAGAACTCTTTCTTTCTCAATTTGAATGACCTTGGCTAGGGATTTGTTTGAGCAAGAACACATAGAATATTTCTCTCATGACACCGAGAGTGGATGATCCTCTATCGATACTCAATAATCCTCATAAGGTTGGCTACTACTCCTAATGACTAGTTGTGCTAGATCTGGAACCTCCAGACCTATAAGTCCTATATCAAAGAGTGGAGTACTCATATAGGACATCCTTGGTATCTCAAGTCTAAAGACCAGATACACCACTAGGACTACGGAATTGCTATCTAACAATAAGGCATCATCAACCATCCAGCATTCCATAAGCGGATCAATCAGTGAACTCATTCTCTAATGAGCACCTGTACTGTATCCCTAGTGTCCCCACACAAGCAGCTATGAGACCAACTGCATCCATTACATAGACAGTTATACAGCACACCAAACTATCAGATCATCTTGATGTCCCTCTCGAGTAACCTATGACCGAGATTATTTAGGATCTATGTTAAAAGGCGAATCGGTCTCATTATCGTGATTTCATCAAGATCTAATTCCCATTGCACGGATCCAAGGACATCACAATATATACATCATAATATAAAGTGATAAAACTGCTAAAATATAATAATAAATAAAAAGACTATATGTCAAGTCACACGTGCCATCACTTATGTGATTGGCTTGTAGGGCACCTATGACTAGCATAATATGCAGAGATTTCTTTCAACTTGGAAATCAAAAGAACATGAAAGATTCATCATTATAGGAAATCGTTTCAAAGTGAAAGTGATATCAGTTGAAACTTATCACTTACGCCTAGTAGACGAGTTATCTAATGGATCTTTTTAACACATATTATATTTCTACTATTTTTAGAAATTTAGTTTTTCTATCTAAAATTTTTTTTTTGATTCAATAAATGTTGATTCTAAAATTTTGTATGATGGTTTATACAGAATTAATTTGAATATTGAGTTTGCACAAACACTATTAACCCTATAATTAAATATTGGATTAAAACATAGTTTCACTAATAAAAGATCTTCTATATTATGGCATAGACAATTGAGACATATCTCCAAGAAAAGAATTAAAAGATTAGTAAAGGATAATATTTTAAAAATTTTAAACTTTACTAATTTTGATGTTTGCATTCATTGCATTAAAGGAAAGCAAACTAAGCATATAAAGAAAAATACCACAAGAAGTAAAGAACTCACCGAGATTATTCATACTAATATCTACAAACCACTCCATATTCCTTATTTTAGTGGGAAAAGTATTTCCTTATATCGTGATATCAGTTGAAACTTATCACTTACGCCTAGTAGACGAGTTATCTAATGGATCTTTTTAACACATATTATATTTCTACTATTTTTAGAAATTTAGTTTTTCTATCTAAAATTTTTTTTTTGATTCAATAAATGTTGATTCTAAAATTTTGTATGATGGTTATACAGAATTAATTTGAATATTGAGTTTGCACAAACACTATTAACCCTATAATTAAATATTGGATTAAAACATAGTTTCACTAATAAAAGATCTTCTATATTATGGCATAGACAATTGAGACATATCTCCAAGAAAAGAATTAAAAGATTAGTAAAGGATAATATTTTAAAAATTTTAAACTTTACTAATTTTGATGTTTGCATTCATTGCATTAAAGGAAAGCAAACTAAGCATATAAAGAAAAATACCACAAGAAGTAAAGAACTCACCGAGATTATTTAGGATCTATGTTAAAAGGCGAATCGGTCTCATTATCGTGATTTCATCAAGATCTAATTTGAGTATGGGGTGGTAGAAACCAAGTTTATGACACTTTACATATTTGGAGGTGTCTTGAGCGAAAAAGTATTCAATCCACATAAAAGAAATTGGACTCAAGCACTATTTCTAAATATTTTATTAGTTATCTAAAAAATCCAAAGGATACATATTTTATTACCCTAATCATAATACGAGGATAGTATAATCTAGTAATGCAAGATTCCTAAAAAGTGCAAAATCTATAGGAGTGAAAAATCTTGAATGATCAATTTTGATATCAATGAGATACAACTTAATTCTCCTTTATCATCTCTATACAAGAGATTATTGTTCCTCAAATCACTAAAGAATGGATAAGAATAAATAACAAAATAATATTGATGAACTCTCATAATGTTAATGTCACTACTATAGTGTTGAAACAACCATAACTGGTAGTTTTGAAAAGATGCCAAAGGAAAAATGAGATATATCATTTTCTAATGTTTATGTGATATATCTACAAGAATCAGATTATGATATAGGGATGAGAAGGGATCCCTTGTCGTTTTCACAAGCCATGAAAATTATAATTATAAAAAGTGGTTTGATGGCATGAAAGAAGAGTTAAATCGATGGATCACAATGGTGTCTAGAAACTTAGTAAAATGCCTAATAATTATAAAAGAGTCAATTGTAAATGGGTTTTTAAGATAAAATGTGACTCAACGGGTAATATCGAATGATATAAAGCTAGACTTCTAGTTAAAGGTTTTTCTCAAAAAGAAAATATTGACTATAATGAGACCTCTTCAGTTTCTAAAATGGACTCGTTAAGGATTGTTATGATATTAGTAGCTCACTATGATCTTAAGTTACATCATATGGATGTAAAAATAGTATTTCTGAATGAGAATCTAGAAGAAAAAATCTATATGAACCAACCTAAAGGATTCATAGAAAAGGGAAAGAAAAATTAGACTTACAAATTTAGGAAATCCATTTATAGCCTTAAACAAGCTTCTAGACAATAGTATATAAAGTTTCATGATTCAATTACTTCTTTCATATTTAAGGAAAATATTGTCAATCAATGCATATATCTGAAGGTTAGTGGAAGCAAGTTTATTATATTGATCTTATATGTAGATGATATTTTGCTTACAAGTAGTGATCTTAGCTTATTGCACAAAACCAAGATATTTTTTAATAAAAACTTTAAAATGGTTGATAAGAATGAGGTAGCCTATGTTATTGGTATTAAGATATTCAGGAATAGATCTCAATGATTGCTAAGACTGTCTCAAAAATGATACATTAACTAAGTCTTAGAGAGATTTAATATGGGATTTTGTTTAGCCAATGATATACCTATTACTAGAGGTAAAAAATTCAATCAAAAGTAGTGTTTAAAAAATGACTTAGAAAAGAATCAAATGAAGGATATTCCTTATGCATACATAGTTGGTGTTGGGAAATCTAGGGGGCGACATCACATGCATAGCGGAAGAACAAAAAAATAAAATTCTCAATTTTCCAAAGATTTGTTCGTTGTCGTGCCAAGATTGGTGCGAAAAATCCACAAAATAAAAAACTGTATATAGTAAAGATTGTGTTACCTAGGAAGATCGTATATCTCAGTTTCCCTACAAATCTCTAGGAGAAAGTGAAGGAGGTCAAGCGCCCTCCTCTGTAGTGGTGATCCACACATTAGGGCTGTGACGATGCTCCTCAAAAGTCCAAACCTGCTTTGAGGTGGAGAGGGGGAGGAGAATAAGAGAGGTAAGCAAAAACTCTAGCCTATGAACCACTGAATCCCTCCTATTTATAGAGGTCCCCTATCAAACCCTAATAGATCCTCCCCTATTGGGTATTAGATCTACATCCAATTACCTAAGCCTCTTATATTAATGGATCTCTATCTAATAATCTATCATGGGCTTTTATTAGATCTCATTCATAGGATCCAATAATTCAATGACTTATTAGATATCCAATAAGATAGGAGCTCCCGCGGATATCTCATATCTGAACCTTTACTCATCACAATGCCTACCATATGTGTGTAATCCTCTAGGCCCAAGTTTTATTAGGATCAAGAGCGCACTAATAGTGGGGGTGAATTAGTGCAGCGGATAAAAATGTCGGTTTCGGAAAATCTTTTCATACATTGAAAACCAAACTTGGAAATGCTTTACTTTGAAGGTGAAGTAAGAGCATAAAGATAGCTTAAAGGCAGTAAACAATTAAAGAGGTTTGCAGTAAAGAATGATGCTCAAGGTAAATGCAAACCGGGATTTTAGAGTGGTTCGATCAATCGTGACCTACATCCACTTTCGACTTCCTCCTCCAATGAGGTCACTGGCGTCTACTAGAGGCCTTCCTTCAATAGGCGAAGGCCAACCACCCTTTTACAACTTTTTTCCGTTTGACGGGCTTAGGAGACAACCCTTACAAGTTTTCACTCCTCTCTTGAATGATCTCAACACTTAGAAGAAAGGAGGAGAACTCTAGCTTTTACAACACTTTTAAGCCCTCAAATACTCAAGATTAAAGTAAGTTTTCAGTACCCTTTCATGCATGAAAGGGTGGGGTTTATATAAGCCCTAATGAGTTTGAAAATGGAGCTCTAAAGTGTCCATTCCCGGATTTCCAGGGTCCTGGTTGTACCACCACCATAACTGGGCGGTACCACCGCTTGGCACTTGACATTGGGTGGTACCACCGCCTGGCATAGCTTAGAGACCAAGCTCTGGCGGTACCACCGCTTGACAGGGGTGGTACCATCGCTAGCAGTAATAACTGCCAACGGTACCACTACTGGCAGCAATAACTACTAGCGGTACTACCGCCCAAAATTGCTAGGAGACCGAGTCTCCTGGGTGGTGCCACCGCCAGCCAAGAATTCTAGGTCTGAATGGGCTATTCCATTCGGCACAATTTGGGTTTGTTAAGGGCCCAATTGGCCCCTGATTAAGTTAGTGGGATCACCTCCCAATCCTAACTTAATCTACATAATAACTATGACAATTAAGGCATCATTATTGTAATTCGTGTTCCGGTGCGTCAATCGCTTCTTCCGGCGAGCTTCCGATGAACTTCCGGTGAACATTCGACGAACCCTCGGCGATGCTCCGACGGACTCCCAGCAAGCTCCTAGACTTCGCAATGATCTACTTGGCAAGTTCCGACAAGTTTCTTTGGCAAGCTCCTGGACTTCTCGGATGGTTCTCGTAGAACTTCCGACGAAATGTCCGGACTTCCGACGAACTCTTGAACTCCCAACGTGATCTTAGTCTTGACTCCAGCTCAACACCTGCTGTATGTCTTACTGCCATCATAGTTAATCCTGCACACTTATCTCAACATATAGATTAGATAAACAAATGACAATTGACTTCATCATCAAAATTCAAGATTCAACAATCTCCCCCTTTTTTATGATGACAATCAATTGATGACGGAGTTAACCTTAACTCCCCCTATCTATATGCCATACTTGAGATAAGTCATTCTTGAATTCAAAGCCTTTGAATTCAAGAGACATATTGATAAGTTAAGTTCATTTAAACTTATTAATACTCCCATCATGATTCCTATCATGATATAGCAATTCTAAAAATGATGTCAAGGCATGACATCCATTTTCAAGTCTTATATTTCAAATGTGAAGGATAACAATCATAGCAACTTCATCATATGGCAAGATATCAACTTTGTAAGATTGCAAGTTAAGCTCTAAATATCTTATTATAATGCAAACATGTATAGCAATTCATTCTATCATCAATTTATCACATATTTCTCCCCCTTTGTCATCAACAAAAAGGAGAACGATTCAACAATGCATGCAAGTGTGGTAAAAAAAAAGATTCATGTCATATTTCAACTTTGTAAAAAAAATTTATATCAATCATATTTCAATCATTCATGACATGGTATCATTCACAAGTTCTCACATAAAGGAGATAGCTTTCAATCCTTTTTATTTATCATCAACGCTTTGCATGAAGGAGGAAAGTAAGGAGGAAAATCCATTGAGAACCAACTTTGAATGAAGTTAAAAACGATGAGAGAGTTTCACTAAATCATGCTTCATTTTTCACAAGGATCAAAATATACATATAAAATTAAATCCTTGCAAGTATTCATCTAAAAAAAATAATTCTTCCTTCAACAAGAAGGAATTCATGTGAAAGAATCATCAAATTCATTTCTTAATTAAGAATCACAAAAGATAAATCTATGAGAGATGCATTTGTCAAATTATTTCATGTAAAAATTATTAAGTGTTGGAGCATGGATATGAGATAGCTTTGATATGGCATAGACTCATGAAATCTCCATTCAACAACTACATTATGTTCGGAATAAAAACATGCATTCAAACAATGTTTTGTTATAGCTTTTCAATCACAATCATAAAGGTAAAACATACTCATCATCATGGAAATTTTTGGCATCAAGATACACAATTTCCAACATGTTATTGAAGCATATAATCATGTAAAATTCGTATCATAAGATTTTCAGCATTGAGGTTTTAAGTGATTGATCAAAGTGTCAAGAAAGTCCAAAAATAAATTCATGCATTCGGACAAGTCAACATTCCTAATTCTTTTCTAATAAGATCAAATTGTTCTTCACTTAAAGGTTTTGTAAAAATATCGACCAATTGATGTTTTGTATCAATAAACTCTTTGATTACATCATGATTAGTGACATGATCTCATGTAAAATGATGCCTAATATCAATATGTTTTATTATAGACTATTGAATGGGATTCTTTGTTAAACATATTGCACTTGTGTTATCACATTTTATGAAGATATTTTTAAGATGAATCTTATAGTCCTCTAAAGTATTTTTAATCCACATAACTTGTGCACAGCATGCACTAGCTGCAATGTACTCAGCTTCTATTGTAGATAGTGCAATCGAGTTTTGTTTCTTAGATGACCAAGAAACAAGTGCATGTCCCAAAAATTGACATGTTCCTGATGTGCTTTTTCTATCTAGTCTATATCTAGCAAAATCCGTATCAGCATAAGCAATTAGCTCAAAATTCTCAGATTTTAGATACCATAATCCAAAAGTTGTGGCTCCTTTAAGATATTTAATTATTCTTTTAACTGCTTTGAGATGAGATATCTTAGGGTTAGATTGAAACCTAGCACAAAGTCCTACACTAAACATGATATCCAGTCTAGTTGTAGTGAGGTAAAGTAAACTTCCTATCATACCCCTATAAGTTTTTTATCAAAGCTTTCTCCACTTTCATCAATTTCTAACTTAGTGGAGGTGCTCATAGGAGTGTTGATAGCTTTTGAGCTATCTATATTAAACATCTTTAGTAAATCTAAAGCATATTTTATTTGACTAAGAAAGATGTCATTACTTAGTTGTTTGATTTGTAAACTCAAAAAGAAGGTTAATTCTCCCATCAAACTCATTTCAAATTCAAGACTCATATTCTTAGCAAATGATTCACAAAGAGATACATTCGTGAAACTGAAGATGATATCATCAACATAAATTTGAATAATAAGAAAATTATTTTTAAATTTTTTTATAAATAATGTAGTATCGACCTTACCTTTAGAGAAATTATTTTCAATAAGAGATGAACTAAGTCTCTCATATCAAGCCCTTAGGGCTTGTTTTAAACCATAGAGAGCTTTAGTCAATTTAAACACATGATTAGGGAGATTATTGTTCTCAAATTTGGGAGGTTATTCAACATAAACTTCTTCAGAAATAAAGCCATTAAGAAAAGTACTTTTAACATCCATTTGAAATAACTTAAAATTGTTACTACTAGTATAGGCAAGGAGCATCCTTATGGCTTCTAATCGAGCCACAGAAGCGAAAGTTTCTTTTAATTGATACCTTCTTTTTAGTTGAAACTTTGGCCACTAATCTAGCATTATTTCTAACCATGATACCAGATTCATCTTGCTTGTTTCTGAAGAACCATTTAGTACCAATAACTAAATGGTCATTTGGCCTAGGAATAAGCTTTCACACCTTATTTCTCTCAAATTGATTTAACTCATCTTGCATTGCGAGAATCCATGAATCATCTTTCATGGCTTCGTCAATATATTTTCGTTCAATTTGGGAGAGAAAAGCAACGTTGGCACAAAAATTTTTAAGAGAAGAACATGTTTGAACCCCTTTAGATATGTCTCCTATGATTAGCTCCTTAGGATAAGCATCTACATACTTCCAATCCTTGGGTAAGGATGTTTCGGAAGTGGATGCATCCAAGTTGCTAATTGGAGAAGGGGTTTCATTTAAATTCAAAGTATCAAAATTAACATCATCATCAAAATTATTTTTCTTAATTTAAACAATCTCATTAAAAATAACATGAATGGATTCTTCTATAATTAACATTCTTTTATTGAAGATATGAAATGCTTTATAAATCAAATAATAGCCAAGAAAAATTCCTTTATCAGATTTTGCATCAAATTTTCCTAAAGCATCTTTTTCATTCAAGATAAAACACTGACACCCAAAAACTTTAAAATATGAAATATTGGATTTTTTGTTATTCCATAACTCATAAGGAGTTTTGGTGAGTAAGGGTCTTATTAGAACTCTATTCATGATATAGCAAGCTGTGTTTATGGCTTCGGCCCAAAAATATTTAGGTAGGCTATGTTCATTCAACATGGTTCTTATCATTTCTTGTAAATTTCTATTCTTTTTTTTTTTTTTTTTTTTTTTTTTTTTTTTTTTTTTTTTTTTTTTTTTTTTTTTTTTTTTTTTTTTTTTTTTTTTTTTTTTTTTTTTTTTTTTTTTTTTTTTTTTTTTTTTTTTTTTTTTTTTTTTTTTTTTTTTTTTTTTTTTTTTTTTTTTTTTTTTTTTTTTTTTTTTTTTTTTTTTTTTTTTTTTTTTTTTTTTTTTTTTTTTTTTTTTTTTTTTTTTTTTTTTTTTTTTTTTTTTTTTTTTTTTTTTTTTTTTTTTTTTTTTTTTTTTTTTTTTTTTTTTTTTTTTTTTTTTTTTTTTTTTTTTTTTTTTTTTTTTTTTTTTTTTTTTTTTTTTTTTTTTTTTTTTTTTTTTTTTTTTTTTTTTTTTTTTTTTTTTTTTTTTTTTTTTTTTTTTTTTTTTTTTTTTTTTTTTTTTTTTTTTTTTTTTTTTTTTTTTTTTTTTTTTTTTTTTTTTTTTTTTTTTTTTTTTTTTTTTTTTTTTTTTTTTTTTTTTTTTTTCTACTACTCCATTTTGTTGAGGATTTCTTGGAGTAGAGAAGTTATGGTTGTATCCATTATATTCACAAAGTTCTTAGAAACCACGATTTTAAAATTCACCACCGTGATCACTTCGAATTGATGAAATCGTAAAACCCTTTTTATTTTGAACAAGTTTACAAAACTTGGTGAAATATCTAAAGCATTCACTATTGTGTTTCAAGAAATAAGTCCATGTGTATCTACTATAATCATCTACAATAATAAAAGTGTATTTGCTACCTCCTAGGCTTGATGTAGAGATTGGTCCAAATAAGTCCATATAGATCAATTGCAAAGGTCTAAAGGTGCTTATTTGATTATTAGGTTTGAAGCTATCCTTTATTTGTTTTCCTAATTGACAAGCATCACAAACATTATCTTTAACAAACTTGATATGAGGAATTCCTCTTACAAGTTCTTTAGATGAGATTTGTGTGATTAGCTTCATACTAGCATAACCTAATCTCCTATGCCAAAGCCAAGCATCGTCATTCAAAACTGAAAAACACATTTCATTGCAAAGATCATTAATGTCAATGGTGTATACGTTATTTTGTTTTAATATAATCATAGATGTGTTTTTGTATGGTTTTTAAATAATGCAAGCATTAGATTCAAATTTAACAATGTATTCTTTATCACACAATTAACTAATGCTCAAGAAGTTATGTTTTAAACCATCAACTAACAAAACATCTTCAATAAAGAAGTTGGATTTGTTACATATGGTTCCTTTGCCAATGATTTTACCCTTGTTGTTATCTCTGAAGGTGACATATCCTTTGTCTATGCTAGTGAGCTTACAGAATTGACATAGATCTCCGGTCATATGCCTTGAGCATCCACTATCAAGGTACCATCTCTTGCTCCTGGCTTGTGATGGTATATGTTTCTACAAAAGAGGATGATTTTTAGGTACCCATTTGACCTTGGGTGCCTTAAAAACTGATCTAAATTGCTTATCATATTGCATGGAATTATTTACGGTTCCTATAGGAACCAAGTCAATTTGTGTGGACTAACCTTCTTGAATGGACAATGATAAGCTCTATGTCCATATTTACAACAAAAGTTATATTTGTTTTGGTGTGAAATATGCAAGATAGGGCCTTTAATGAAGGTGGTTGGATTATGGTGAGAGCTCCTCACAAATCCGATTCCACTTCTTTTATGAACGTGACCCTTATTGGTAAGGATCATGTTCAAAGACTTGCTACCAACCTCAAATTTCTTCCAAGTATCCTTGAGTAGCAAGTTCTCCTTTTGAATTATTTCTAAATCATGACATTTCGTATATGGAGCTAAACTAACATTATGCTCAGTTTTTAATTTATCGAACTTATAACAAGAGTATCATGCTCCTTTTTGAACAATTTATATTTTCTACTAATTATTTTGTATTCATCAAATAAATCATGGAAAGCATTTAATAATTCATCAAATGATAAATCTGCATCAATTAAATTTGTTACCTCCTATCCAATGGCCATTAGTGCATAATGAGCAACTTGCTCGGTGTTGGGCTCCTCTTCTTCGGATGCGCTTGAGTCATCTCATGTTGCTTTGAGCGCCTTCTTCTTTGGTGTTATTTTCTTGGCTAGGGGACATTCACTTTTATAGTGTCCCGGCTTTTTTGCATTCATAGCATATTACTTGGTCCTTTATAGGTTCAAATTTATTTTTAGTGTCATTTTTAAATTTGTTTCTTTTAATAAATTTTTTGAATTTCCTTGTTAAAAGTGCCAAGTCATCATCAAAGTCCTCATCACTTGAGTTTTCTCTCAAGTGGTCTTCTTAAGTTCTATGTGCCATATCCTTCCTATTCTTTGGAAGGGTGTCCTCATGCTCTTCATGAGCTTTGCATGTCAATTCGTATGTTATTAATGACCCAATTAATTCTTCAAAAGAAAAGTTGTTTAAATCTTTGGTCTCTTGAATGGCCGTAACTTTAGGGTCCCAACTCTTTGGAAGTGATCTTAGAATTTTATTAACGAGCTCGAAATCTGAAAAACTTTTACCGAATCCTTTTAGACCATTGATGATATCCGTAAAACGGGTGAACATGCCTCCTATGGTCTCATCGGTTTCATTCGAAAAAGTTCATAATAATGTACTAAAAGGTTGATTTTTGACTCTTTCACTCTACTCGTACCTTCGTGAGTCACTTTGAGTATATGCCATGCCAAATATCAAATGCAGTTTCATAAATCGAAATATGATTGAACTCATTTTTATCTAGTGCGCAAAATAAGGCACTCATAGCCTTTGCATTTAGAGTGAAAGTCTTCTTCTCCAATTCATTCCAATCGATCATTGGAAGAAAAGACTTTTGAAATCCATTTTCTATAATATTCCAAAGCTTAAAATCTATGGAAATAAGAAAGATCCTCATTCGAGTCTTCCAATAGGTGTAATACGTCCCATTGAACATGACGGACATGTAATAGAGTGACCCTTTTGGTTTCCGACAAATGCCATCTCTCTTAGGTTTTAATCCAACTAAGAGTGAACCTCACTCTGATACCAAATATTAGGATCAAGAGTGCACTAAGAGGGGGGAGGGGGGGGTGGGGGTGAATTGGTGCAGCGGATAAAAATGTCAATTTCGGAAAATCTTTTCGTACATTGTAAACCAAACTCGAAAATGCTTAACTTTGAAGGTGAAGCAAGAGCGTAAAGATAGCTTCAAGGCAGTAAACAATTAAAGAGGTTTGCAGTAAAGATGCTCAAGGTAAATGCAAACCGAGATTTTAGAGTGGTTCGGTCAATCGTGACCTACATCCACTTTCGACTTCCTCCTCCGACGAGGTCACCGACGTCCACTAGAGGCCTTCAATAGGCGAAGGCCAACCACCCTTTTACAGCTTTTCTTCTTTTGACAGGCTTAGGAGGCAACCCTTACAAGTTTTCACTCTTTTATTGAATGATCTCAACACTTAGAAGACAGGAGGAGAACTCTAGCTTTTACAACACTTTTAAGCCTTCAAATACTCAAGATTAAAGCAAGTTTTCAATGCCTTTTCATGCAGTAAAGGGTGGGGTTTATATAGGCCCTAATGAGTTTGAAAATGGAGCTCAAAAGTATCCATTCTTGGATTTTCGGGGTCCTAGCAGTACCACCGCCTGGCATCTGACACTAGGCGGTACTACTGCTCAGTCTGTAGTACCACCGCCTGATAGGGGCAATACCACTGCTGGAAACAATAACTGCCAGCGGTACCATCGCCTAGAATTCCTGGGAGACCAAGTCTCCTGGGCGGTGCCACCGCCGGCCAAGAATTATGGGTTTGAATGGGCTGTTCCATTTGGCCCAATTTGGGTTTGTTAGGCCCAATTGGCCCCTAATTAAGTTAGTGGGATCACCTCCTAATCCTAACTTAATCTATATACTAACTATGACAATTAAGACATCATTATTGCAATTCGTGTTTCGGTGCGTCAATCGCTTCTTCCGGCGAACTACCGGCGAACATCCGACGAACCCTCGACGATGCTCCGATGGACTCCAGACAAGCTCCTAGACTTTGCGACGATCTTCTTGGCGAGTTCTGATGAGCTTCTTTGGCAAAATCCTGGACTTCTCGGAGTACATCCGGACTTCTGACGAACTCTCGAACTCCCAACATGATATTGGTCTTGACTCCGGCTCAATACCTGCTGTATGTCTTACTACCATCGTAGTTAATCCTGCACACTTATCTCAACATATAGATTAGATAAATAAATGACAATTGACTTTATCATCAAAATCCGATATTCAACAAATATCGAGCTGACTATGAGTCATACCTGTCAGAACTCTTTTTGGCTCTATGAATTATTATCTTCATAATAATTCACTCGACTCATCGACTACGGACATACTAGGCCATTATGTCATAGTCCCCAAATGATACAGGGGAATCTAATCTATAAGACTTGTCTGTTCTTAATTACCATGTATCTATAGTCCCTCATCCATCTAATATCCCAAAGACTGTATACCGAGTACGGTGTTGTCAAACCCATACAGTTTATGCTCGAGTCTCGGTCTAATCGGATTCTCCTAGAGAACTCTTTCTCTCTCAATCCGAATGACCCTAGCTAGGGATTTTTCTAAGCAAGAACACATGGGATATTCCTCTCATGACACCAAGAGTGGATGATCCTCTATCGATACTCAATAGCCCTCATAAGGTTGACTACCACTCCCGATGAATGGCTGTACTACATCTAAGACATCCAAACCTATAAGTCTGGTATCAAAGAGTGGAGCACTCATACAGGACATCCTAGGTGTCTCAAGTCTAAGGACCAGATACACCATTGGGACTACGGAATCACTGTTTGATAATAAGGCATCATGAACCATCTAGCATTCCGTAAGCGGATCAATCAGTGAACCATTCTCCAATGAGCACCTGTGCTATATCTCTAGTATCCCCACATGAACAGTTATGAGACCAGCTACATCCATCATATGGACGGGTATATAGCACACTAGTATGTCTGATTATCTCGATGTCTTTCTCGAGTAATATATGACGGGGATTATTTAGGACTTGTGTTTAAAGGCGAATCAGTCTTATTATCGTGATCTCATCACGATCCAATTCCCATTGTACATATCTAAGGACATCACAATATATATATGCATATATGTAATAGTCAATATTGTTAGGATCGGAGCGGCACTAAGAGGGGGGGGTGAATTAGTGTAGTGGTAAAAACTACGTCGATTTCTGAAATTTCTTTGTATGTTGA
The DNA here is from genome assembly GCA_004837865.1 of Musa balbisiana. Taxonomy (NCBI): domain Eukaryota; kingdom Viridiplantae; phylum Streptophyta; class Magnoliopsida; order Zingiberales; family Musaceae; genus Musa; species Musa balbisiana. Next base: position 20,471,237 of record CM017190.1, on the reverse strand, counting down.
AAACCGATTCCGGAAATATGGTTAGATTGAAAGCATAGGGAAAAGTATTGAAGGCAGTAAGCTATTGAAGGGGTTTGCAGTAAGGTAATAGCAGGAAGTAAATGCAAACCAGAGAAGACGGTAGTTTATAGTGGTTCGGTCAATCGTGACCTACATCCACTCCTCTGATTCCTCTTCCGTCGAGGCCACCGGCATCCACTAACGATCTTCCTTTACTATGCAAAGATCAACCTCCTTCTTACACCCCTCTTACAACCTCTTACAAGTGGTTCACCCTTTTACAAAGATTTCAATGAAAAGAAAGGAGGTGAACACTCAAGCTATTGAAAATAAGACTTTTCATAAAGATTTTCTCAACTTCTAGCTTCTCAAAAGGTTGTTATCTCAGCTGAGAATAGAGGGGTATTTATAGGCCTCAAGAGGATTCAAATTTGAGCTCCAAAATTTGAATTCTTTTCGGTTCCCGAAGCTAGCGGTGCCACCGCCTGTCAGTTGTGACACTAACAGTGTACTGGGCGGTGCCACCGCCTAGTCCAGCGGTGCCACCGCCTGGCTCTCGAGTGCTGGGCGGTGCCACCGCCCAGACCGGCGGTGCCACCGCCTGGCTCTCGGGTGCTGGGCGGTGCCACCGCCTGGCTATTTCGGCTCACTGGTTGGGCTCCAAACTTGGCTTAAACCAGTCCAAACTCGGGCCCAATTTGCCTCTACTTGGGTTATAAGATTAACACCTAATCCTAACCCTAATTAATGTGCTAACTACGAATTTAAAGACATTTCCTAAGCTATTACAAAGTCCGCAAGTCAAGACTTCTTCCGGCGAGCTTCCGGCGAACTTCCGGCGAACTTCCGAAAAACTCTCGGAAACCATTCTGCGAACTCCCGACAAGCTCCGAGACTTCACGATTTGATCTTGGTGAGTTTCGATGAGCTTCTTCGGAAAGCTACGATCTTTCTCGGTGAGCTCCGCGAACTTCCGACGAACCTTTCTGCGAGCTTCCGAAAAACCCTTCGGTAAGCTCCCTACTCATTCTCGGCTAGTTCCGACAGCATTCCCGATGAACCTTCGGACTTCCTTCGAACTCTCGAACTCCCAACGAATCCTTCGCGCTTGACTCCGGCACTTTGTTTCGCTTTATGTCTTCATCGTTATCGTAGTTAATCCTGCACACACAAGCCAAAACTCTACTCCGATCTAGACAATTATTACAACATGAATTGACATTCTGTTGCCCGGCACGTCATTGGTTGGCGCTTCGTCCGATTCTTCAGCGCATCGTCCACTCTTGCGGCTTGTTGCCCAATCGGCGGTTGACCTCCGCAACCCCGATATCCTTGGTGCAATTCCGCTCTCCTTGGCCCGATGCCCGACGTCCGAAGCGTTCTACCGTCCAATATCCTAACGTGATCTCCTCCGGCGCAACGTCAATTCCTCCTGCGTCAAGTGTCTAATCCTGATCGAGTAGACCTGTATCACTCAAAATGTAGTTAAATATCTAAACACAATCAATTAGATTCATCATCAAAATCTGAGATTCAACAATCTCCCCCTTTTTGATGATGACAACTAATTGATGACTAATGGAGTTAACCTTAACTCCCCGAAGTTTAACCAAACTCCCCCTATCAATATGCCATTGATAGAAACTCTTGGTTTCAAAAATCCAAGCAACATGTCATGATAAAATCATGCATGTCATCAACTTACTTCTCCCCCTTTGTCATCAACAAAAAGGAGAAGTCCCAACTCTTATGTGTTTAGAGATATGAGTTCTAATCATTGCATAATAAACATAGTATCCCATTTTATCATCATGCAATTTAGTAATTAAAGATATGCAAGTTTAGCATGTTTGCTTTTCTTGAGACAGCAACTGTTTGCTTCTCTTTAGACTACAAGCTAGCAATTTTTACAATATGCAAGTTTTGCTACATACAAGCTAGCAAAAATTTCGAAAGCAAATGCAAGATAGCTTGCTTGTGTAAGCCCATGATTCTTGCTTCCTGTTGCAATTTGCAAGTTTTTGAAATATCCAAGTTCAACAGATTGCATAATTAAAATAATCTCCTAGTTTTATCATTATGCAATTTTGCTATCATCATAGATATGCATGGTAGTATGATAGCAATTTCTATAACATACAAGCTAGCAAATTTTATAATATTTTTAGAACATGCAAACTAGTAGTTTTGAGATGTTCAAGAAAGCAACCCTTGCTTCTTAAAATATACAAGTTTGCTAGATGTGCACGTTAGCATGTTTTGCTTATTGAGATAGGCAAGATAGTGATGTTCAAGAAGATAACTTTTGCTTCTTGAAATAAACAAGTTAGCAATCTTTGCTACTTAAGATAGGCAAGCTAGTAATCAAGTTTTTGCATCTTCTTGACTTGTGCAAACTAGCTATCTCCCCCTTTGTCATTGTCAAAAGGAAGGGAAGACCCTTTACATCAATTATGACAAAGGTAAGTATCAATCTTATTTGTGCATCATTATATTTTCAAATTAGAATATGCATATTTTCAAAAACCTTATATTTCATTCATGCACGATATTGAATAAATCGATTAACATTATGAGGATATCATACATGATACTAAAATTTTTAACTATTTATAAACATTTTGATCATGATACCAAACATTCATCATTTAGAGCATTCATGACACAAAACATTAAATCAACATTTCTAATACATCATTTTAGCAACAACTCATAGTATTTTAAATCATGATTTACATCATATGCAATACATCACATCATAATTAGAAAGCACAAGTATTGCATGCATCATTGTAAATCATAAATGTTTCATATCATGATGGTATCAACTTGTCAAATTATATCCTACCATGCATGATCAAAACTTTTCATTTGTATGCATCAAAATAATATCAAGAGTATTTCATGCATATTATCAAATCATCATTTATAATTACATCAATATTTCAATCATTATTTCAATTTACACATCATGAGATCAATAAATTTGCATTATAGACAATCTCATGTTTTATCATTCATATTATTTCAATCATCACTATAACTCATCATGCACAAAATATAAAATCATCTAACATGATTCAAACATTTATTTTCAAAATATTTATCACTATTTTCATGTATGATAATAAAGTATTCATGATACCGAACATTAAATCAACATTTTAAGTATTAATCTCTTCATGATTGTTGGTACCAAACATTTATCATTTAAAGCATTCATGATACACAGCATATGCAATACATCACATACATCATCATAATAAAAAGCATATGCATCATTTCAAATCATAAACATTTCAAATCATCATGGTATTAATCTGTCAAATTGCATCTTGCCATGTATGATCATAACTTTTTCAAATGATAGTATCTAAATGTCAATATTCATTACATCCTATCATGCATGATAATTAACTTCTCAATTTGTATTTCATGCATAATTTCATTCATCACATTAGGAATATCAAGAAGAATTAATTGGGTGATGAGATGAATATTTTCATGAATACAAGCAATTGCATAAAAATCATATCATGAAGGATTAGAATATGTGTATACCAAAAGGCATGATTTCTTTTGAAAAACCTCCTCTTAAATAATCAAAAGAAAATCTTAGGAGATCAAATAATAAAAGATATTCAAAAGAAATTTTAAGTCATGAATTTCGAAAAAGATATTCTCTTTAGTAAAAGAACCTTAGGAGAAAAAGATTTCAATTCAAGCATATAAAATCTTGACTTAAGCATAAGAAATCTCAATTTACAAATTTTGAGAAATCAAGATAAAGCTCATTTAAATTTAAATCATCAAATCAAGATCATTTTCAAGAGATTCACAAAAGTGATACAAATAGATTCATGATTTTAATTCCCATGATAATATATTTTCCTTTTAAAGTGTTTCTATTCATATGATTTATTTCATTTATGCCAAATAAAAAATATGCATCAATGTTCATCATTTATGCCAAATAAAAAATATGCATCAATGTTCAAAAACCGAAAAAGCCATTTTCATTATCGTAAAAATCGATAATCCATAAGTCTCAAGAATCATCATGCATAATTTCGAAATCTATTAAGCATGATCATTATGCATGACATCAAGACATGATTTCAAAATATTTAATATTTTCATTACATAATTACATCATTATCCATCATCGAAATTGATTTCATAAAGTATTTCCATCAAGATCATTTTGTTTGTTGTAGTCATGCATTTTTCTTTTTAGGTGAATCTAACTTTTTAAGCTTAGTTTTTGATACAAGATCCATACATCATCATTAAGCATGATATCAAACTTCTTTATATTTTCATTAAGACATCAAGCATGGTTTCAATCAAAATTGGAAATCGTCAAAATACACATTATTTCTTCTTGAAAAACATTTATCATCATTTAAACCAAAAAAGAGCTTTCATTACGGCAAATATCAATAATTCATAAATCACAAAAATTATCATGTATAACTTTAAAATCTCATGCATAAAATCATCAATCATGGTATCAAAACATTTAATATTTTCATTACATCATTATGCATTGCTTCAAATCAAACATGATTTCATTTAATCAAAATCGAGAAATAACAATGGAAATCAACATGAAACACATTAGTACTTCTTAACCACATATAGCATAATTTCATAAGGCATTTTTAATCAAAATCATTTTGTTTATCATAAACATGCAATTTTCATGATTATTTTTAAAATTACTAGAATCATAAGCATGATTCCTAATTTTTGCATTTTCATTATTAAATTATTAGACATGCAATTTTCAAGAAAATTAATTCTAAACTAATAAAAGAGGAAAATGTATCATAAAAAGCATCACGTAATTTCAAAATAAATTAAAGGAGTTTCGTTTGAGTTGTTTACCTTATTGACGAAAACCGTTAAGGCGTAGTTTGCCACCTCGCCTTTCTTGATTTTCTCCTTGTCTTCGGAGGAGCTCGATTCATCCCAATTTTTCTTCTTCTTACGTTCAAAGCAAGTAGTTGCATTCTTTTTGTTCTTTAATTTTCGTTTCATTAAGTTTTTAAGGTTCATGAGTAGTTCAAGTTCACCATCACTTGAGCTTATGCTCGAGTGGTCTTCAAATGTTCTATGTCCCAAATCCTCCCTATTCTTTGGAAGGTGGTTCTCAAGTTCTTTACGTGCATTGCACGTCATTTCATAAGTCATCAAGGACCCTATTAGTTCTTCGATCAAAAAGGTATTCAAATTTTTTGATTCTTGTATAGCGGTTATTTTAGAATCCCAAGATTTAGAAAGCGATCGTAAAAACTTGTTAACAAGTTCAAAGTTCGAAAAACTTTTACCATGTGCTTTTAGACTATTGACGACATTCGTAAAACGGGTGTACATGTCTCCAATAGTCTCTCTTGATTCCATACAAAACATCTCAAAATCGTGCATCAAAAAATTTACTTTAGAATCTTTTAGACTACTTGTGCCATCGTGTGTGATTTCAAGAGTACGCCAAATATCAAAAGCCGTTTCGCACAAAGAAATCCGATTGAACTCATTTTTGTCCAAAGCGCAAAATAAGGCATTCATAGCCTTTGCGTTAAAGAAAAATACTTCTTCTCCAAATCCGACCATTCGTTCATCGGTTTAGAGGGAAGTTGAAAATCGTTTTCAACAATATTCCATAAATCCAAACTCATAGAAATCAAGAAAACTCTCATTCGAGTTTTCCAATAAGTGTAGTCCAATCCGTTAAACAACGGTGGACGAAAAATCGAAAAGCCCTCTTGAAAGCCATGAAGAGTCATTTCTCTCGGGTGTAAATCCGAAATGAGAAATACCGGGCTCTGATACCAATTATTAGGATCGGAGCGGCACTAAGAGGGGGGGGTGAATTAGTGTAGCGGTAAAAACTACATCGATTTCTGAAATTTCTTTGTATGTTGAAAACCGATTCCGGAAATATGGTTAGATTGAAAGCGTAGGGAAAAGTATTGAAGGCAGTAAGCTATTGAAGGGGTTTGCAGTAAGGTAATAGCAGGAAGTAAATGCAAACCAGAGAAGACGGTAGTTTATAGTGGTTCGGTCAATCGTGACCTACATCCACTCCTCCGATTCCTCTTCCGTCGAGGCCACCGGCATCCACTAACGATCTTCCTTTACTAGGCGAAGATCAACCTCCTTCTTACACCCCTCTTACAACCTCTTACAAGTGGTTCACCCTTTTACAAAGATTTCAATGAAAAGAAAGGAGGTGAACACTCAAGCTATTGAAAACAAGACTTTTCCTAAAGATTTTCTCAACTTCTAGCTTCTCAAAAGGTTGTTATCTCAGCTGAGAATAGAGAGGTATTTATAGGCCTCAAGAGGATTCAAATTTGAGCTCCAAAATTTGAATTCTCTTCGGTTCCCGAAGCTAGCGGTGCCACCGCCTATCAGTGGCGGTGCCACCGCCTGTCATTTGTGACACTGATACTGGGCGGTGCCACCGCCTGGCTCTCGGGCGCTGGGCGGTGCCACCACCTGGCTCTCGGGTGCTGGGCGGTGCCACCGCCTGGCTATTTCGGCTCACTAGTTGGGCTCCAAACTTGGCCCAAACCAGTTCGAACTCAGGCCCAATTGGCCCCTACTTGGGTTATAAGATTAACACCTAATCCTAACCCTAATTAATATGCTAACTACGAATTTAAAGACATTTCCTAAGCTATTACAAAGTTCACAAGTCAAGACTTCTTCCGGCGAGCTTCCGGCGAACTTCCGACGGTCTTCCGAAAAACTCTCGGAAACCATTCTGCGGACTCCCGACAAGCTCCAAGACTTCACGATTTGATCTTAGCGAGTTTCGACGAGCTTCTTCGGCAAGCTACGATATTTCTCGGTGAGCTCCGTGAACTTCCGACGAACCTTTCTACGAGCTTCCAAAAAACCCTTCGGCAAGCTCCCTACTCATTCTCGGCTAGTTCCGACATCATTCCCGATGAACCTTTGGACTTCCGTCGAACTCTCGAACTCCCAACGAATCCTTCGCGCTTGACTCCGGCACTTTGTTTCGCTTTATGTCTTCATCGTTATCATAGTTAATCCTGCACACACAAGCCAAAACTCTACTCCGATCTAGACAATTATTACAACGCGAATTGACATTCTGTTGCCCGGCACGTCATTGGTTGGCGCTTCGTCCGATTCTTCAGCGCATCGTCCACTCTTGCGGCTTGTTGCCCAATCGGCGGTTGACCTCCGCAACCTCGATATCCTTGGTGCAATTCTGCTCTCCTTGGCCCGATGCCCGACGTCCGAAGCGTTCTGCCGTCCAATATCCTAACGTGATCTCCTCCGGCGCAATGTCAATTCCTCCTGCGTCAACTGTCTAATCTTGATCGAGTAGACCTGTATAACTCAAAATGTAGTTAAATATCTAAACACAATCAATTAGTTTCATCATCAAAATCCGAGATTCAACAAATATAAATTGATAAATGCTAAAATATAATAAGCAAAAAAGATTGTGTGTTAAGTCACACGTGTCATCACTCACGTGATTGGCTTGTAGGGCACATATGACTAACAATCTCCCACTTGACCTAAAGTCAATCACCTATGTGTATGATCCCTATCAGACCTTTATGACGCTCAAAGATAATCCAAGACAATGACTTTGTTAGTGGATCTATAATGTTATCTTCGGATGGAACTCTTTCTACTACTACATCTCCTCGGGTTATAATCTCTTTAATAAGTTAGAACCTCCTAAGAACACTTCTGATAAGACCCAAGTTTCCTTATTTGAGTAATCACCACATAGTAGTTGCAATATTAGGAATCGGCTCCTCACTACCTAGCACGACTCCTAGATCTGTAGTGAACTTCTTCATCCAGACTTCCTCTTTTGTTGCCTCTACTACAGCAATGTACTATGCCTCTATGGTCGAGTTAGCAATAGTATTTTACTTGGAACTCTTCTAGCACATTGCTCCTCCATTCCGGATATACACATACCCTGAATTTGACTTGCTATCATCGAAATTAGACTAAAAACTCAAGTCCATGTAGCCTTCAACCCTGAGGTTACTACCTCCATATACTAGTAAAAGATCCTTAGTCCTTATTAAGTACTTAAGGATATACTTTACTGCTTTCCAATGCTCCAAGCCTGGATCCACTTAATACTTGCTCGTGACACTTAGAGCATATGCTATATCAGGCCTGGGACATAGCATGGCATACATGATAGACCCTATTGCTGAGGCATAGGGTATCCTATCCATGTTCGCCCTTTCTTCAAGAGTCTTTGGGGACATGCTCCTAGAAAGCGATATCCCATGTCTCATCGGTATGAGACCTCTCTTGAAATTTTCCATACCAAACCTTTTGACAATGGTGTCTATGTACTTGGACTAGAACAAGCCAAGCATCCTCTTGGATCTATCTTTATATATCTGAATCCCCAAGATATAAGATGTTTCCCCTAAGTCCTTCATGGAGAAGTGTCTAGATAACCAAGCCTTTATTGTGGATAGCATTACTACATCATTCCCAATGATTAGGATGTCATCCAGATATAACACTAAAAAGGTGATAACACTCCCACTTACCTTCCTGTACACATAAGGCTCATCTTCATTCTTAACAAAGTCATAAGATCTGATTACCTTATCAAATCTGATGTTCCAACTTTAGGAAGCTTGCTTTAGTCCATAAATGGATCTAAGCAACCTGCATACCTTATCTGGGCAATCCTTGGACACGAATCTCTCGGGTTGTATTATATACACCTCATCTTCGATGTTCTCATTAAGGAATGTGGTTTTCATATCCATCTGCTAGATCTCATAATCATAGTGTGCTACAATAGCCAATAGAATTCAGATGGATTTTAGCATTGCTACGGGTGAGAAGGTTTCATCATAGTCAACACCTTGTCTTTGAAGATACCCATTAGCCACTAGCCTTGCCTTATAGGTCTCTACCTTTCCATCTACTCTGATCTTTTTCTTACAGATCTATTTGCAATTGATGGGTACAATAACCTCACGCACATCAACTAGGTTCCAAACCCTGTTGGAGTAAATGAAATCCATCTCAAAATTTATGGCTTCTTGCCATTTCCTAGAGTCTATACTCATAATAGCTTCCTCGTAGGTCTGAGGATCAATATCCTCAGCTTTCTCTCTTTTAATATGTCCCACATATCTTTTAAGAGGATGGGATACTCTGCCAGACCTACATAAAGTTGGAACTTGTGTATTAGGTACTAGAACAGACTCGAGCTGTAGAGTGGTGCTTGAGCTAGGTTCTCCAACCTCGCTCAACTCTATCATGCTCCCACTGTCTCTGCCAAGAATGTATTCCTTCTCAAGGAACATCGCTCTCTTAGCTACAAAGACCTTTTGGTTCTCAAGATAATATAAATAATACTCATAAGTTTCCTTAGGGTATCCCACGAACTTACACCGCTCCGTCCTTGATTCCAATTTATCAGGGTTATGTCTTTTAACAAGAGTAAGGCAGCCCCAAATCATAACAACCTTAAGATCGGGCTTCTTCCCATTCTATATCTTATATGGTGTAGACACTATCAATTTAGTTGGAACTCTGTTCAAAAGGTAAGCTATGATCTCTATGGCATATTCTCAGAATGAGATGAGTAGGTCAGCAAAACTCATCATAGACTATACCATGTCTAATAGTATACAATTCCTCTTTTCAGACACACCATTGAGTTGAGGTGTATAAGGAGGTGTCCATTGGGATAATATCCCATGGTCCTTAAGGAACTAAGTAAACTCTATACTTAAGTACTCACCTCCTCGATCTGATCGAAGAGTGTTGATACTCTTTCCAGTCTAGTTCTCCACTTCATTCTTATACTCTCTGAATTTCCTAAAAGCCTCGGACTTGTACTTCATTAAGTAAAGGTAATGAAGTAGGAGTAACCACCAATGACATAAGTTGACATGGGTCTACATACATCACTATGTATGAGTTCTAGTAGCTTAATGGCTCTCTCTCTAGTTCCACTAAATAGAGAGTTGGTCAGTTTTTTATGAAGGCAAGGCTCGCAAGTTACATATGACTCATAGTCGAATAGAGTATGTATATATATATCCATCCTTTAGCAACTTTTGAATCCTTCCCTCATGGATGTGACCTAGCCTACAATGCCACAAGTATGCACTGTTCACCTCATCTCTTTTCCTCTTGAACACACATACATTCATGATATATAGAGCAATGTCTAACATAAACAAACCATTATACAATATTCCTCTCGCCAATCTCCTCGACTTTGCTAGAATCTACAATAAATTACAGATGTGATAAGCAATACCAGTATCCAATACCAATGCACTATCACAAAAATCTAACAACTAGAGACAGATCATGAATGTACCCAAAGCTTCTCCAAACTTTTATTTTGCCATCTCTGTAAGGTACTCTTTGCAGTTCCTTTTCTAGTGCCCATCTTTTCCACAATGGAAGCACTGGCCTTTGTCCTTTGTCGGGTCTTTCTTAGCAACCTTTGCTTTACCTAGTCTACCCTTTCCCTTACCCTTCTTAAGGGACCTTTCAGCTTTCCTTTTCTTTTTGGTCTCACTAGTGTAGAGAACTAGCTTCTCTTTCTTGATAGTGCTCTCTACCTCCCTCAACATATTGAGGAGCTCCGGGAGAGTCACTTCAAGCTTATTCATATTAAAATTCATTATGAACTGTGAAAAAGAATCTAGTAGGGACTAAAGCATAATGTCCACACACAGGTTATCCTCTAGGACTATTCCTATACCTGTGAGTTTATCTATCCACTCAATTATCTTTAAGACATGGTTCTGAATCGGTGTCCCCTCAGTATAACCTTGTGCAGAAGAGGCTCTTGGATATCTTATATTGATGAGTCCTTCCTTGTTTCACAAATAATTTGTGGACATGTAGGAGAATTGGATCTGGCATCCATCTTTTCATGTTATCTCTGTAACTTAGGAGTCATGGAGCCCAACATGTAACACTGAGCAAGGGTGTAGTCATCAATATACTTTCACATAGCGAGTGATCTTATCCTCGCTTACCCCTTCCTCGGGCGTAGGCATCACTGTATCAAGGATGCACATGATTTTCTCCACCATGAGAACAATTTTCAAGTTGCGGAGCTAATCCATATAATTTGGCCAAGTGAGGCAATTGACATTAAGTATGCCACGTAAGGGACTTGAAAGCGATATTTTTTTAAAATAAAGATGCAGCAGAAATAAATAACATGCAGATTTTACAAAAAAATAAACAATCAAGATATGGACTTTTATCATAATATGCTCCTACTATTTTACTTGTGAGTCACGCAATTAGTATCTTAGTGTAACCTCGAGAGACTCGACTAATCATACTAAGCCCAAAAGGTAGGCAACTCTTGCCAATCACAACTCCTTATTATTCCTATCCTATTCAGCCTCCAAATCACCATGGTCTCAAGGGACTCGACCAATTATTATGTTTAGTTAAGTCAACACCATCGTTATAAGATGAGTCTGATTTGATAATATACCCTCTAGGGACTCGACCAAACATACCATATACTCAGGTCACCGGTGACATCTCTATATCGTCGGTAAGATAGCGAATCACGATATAGGTGAGTCTAAGGGACTCGACCAACTCAACCTACACTGGGAATTGGTCCCTACCTATAATGATGGAAGGTCACGTGGGTCAATCTAATTGCCTCACGTTTACCAACTTAATAATATCGAGTGAGGGGTTTCTATGATTTGGTCTCCGAATATGACATGTCACATATATACATATTTAGTATATATCTACATCGCATGCAAATATATATATATATATATATATATATATCGAGTGAGGGGTTTCTATGATTTGGTCTCCGAATATGACATGTCACATATATACATATTTAGTATATATCTACATCGCATGCATATATATATATATATATATATATATATATATATATATATATATATATATATATATATATATATATATATATATATATATATATATATATATATATATATATATCGAGTGAGGGGTTTCTATGATTTGGTCTCCGAATATGACATGTCACATATATACATATTTAGTATATATCTACATCGCATGCAAATATATATATATATATATATATATATATATATATATATATATATATATATATATATATATATATATATATATATATATCTAGTAGGTATATTAAGCAATCACACATCACATGAGCAATTACACCAAATGATCATGGGGTTGAATCTCGAATTTTGATGATGAAACCAATTGATATGTGTTTATGTTTTAATCTACGTTTTGAGTGACGTAGGATACTTCGATCAGGATGAGACAATTAAAGCAAAAAAAATCATGTTGTGCCAGAGAAAACATGTCAGAAGATTGAACGTCGGGCTGGTGGATCAGTCGATGTATCGACATAAGGCTTTGGGTCGTGGATTTGGGCATCATGCTAAGAAGAGTGGACATAGTGCCAAGAATATCGGAGTTGCGGAGTCAATTGACCGATTGGGCAATAGGCCGCAAGAGAGGACGATGTGCCAAAGAATCAGATGAAGTGTCGAGAGACCAATGACATGTCGGACAACTTGATTAATGCTTAGTATTAATTGTCTAAACCAAAGTTTGTTTTACATGAGCAGGATTAACTACGATGGCAAGGCATGGAGCAAAATAAAGTCTCAAAGTCAAGGACGCAATCACGTTGGGAGTTCGAGAGTTCATCGGAAGACCAAACGTTTATCGAAAGTTCTGGAGGAACCAGCCGAGAAGTCTCGGAGCTTGCCAGAGAAGCTCGTCAGTGTCACGCCCCCCCCGAATTTCATCCATTCAGGAGGTGTGACCCTGTCTAAAATCAATAATATTATAATTCATCATCACAAATCAATCCAGGATCCAATCTAACATTTAAGGATACTAAGAACCATTCAAATCAATATTCACAATTCATAAACCTGTACGTTTCATAAATCATACTCCACTTCACTTAGAGATTCATAAAATCCAAAGGCAACTCAACTAAACATCAACCACAACAAAAATCCATATTCGTAGAAATATATACCATCACAAAAATATTATTCACCATGAGTTCATATACTTATACAACGTAAACTTATCATTCCATAAACATGAGCAGTCCTTTAAACTATTACAACACATAAGTATCAATATATCCTAAAGATTACATCAGAAGTAAAGTATACTATACAACAAAAACCTATCAACCAATAAAGATTAGTTCAAAATCTTCTAGCCCTTCAGTGCTTCAACCCAATTCTAGCTTTTCAATGATGAGCTACCCTGAAAAATTTATGTAACAATGGGGTGAGCATAAAGAGCTCAGCAAGCGACTAACATATCCATGGCGGCAGGAGAAATTCAAGCAGGCTTAGTATCAAGACAACAAAAGCAGAAATACAAGTGTTCATTTGAAATCATCTCATTTGGTATAAAAATAAGGGTTTCCTCATTCGAAAACAAGCGTTAGACATAACAATACGAGAAAGGAAATTAGAGTATTTCATTGGCAAAACAAGCATTTAGGCATGTATCAAATGGCACCTGAAGCATTCCAGTGTATATCAAAGGCGTAAGAGTGTTTGAGAGCATAACAATGACATACGAAACACTCCAAAGTAAAACAAGTGAACCGAATAGTAAATACAAGCTTGTATGTCATTTTTGAGATAGCATGCATTCCATTTTTATCCAAAGCATAAATATAAACTCATTAGCAAAGCTTTGGATATCATATCAAAAACATAGAGGGCACTGTGGGACCACATACATAATGTGATTCATCCATTTCAGGATGACCACCAAGCATAAGTCTCCCACGTCTGGGAGCTCCATCCATCCACGTCTGAGTGAAGTCAATGGGGTCGGCAGAGCATCGCGGGCTCTATGCTTAACTTCCTTTACCATTTCTAGCAAAGGTTCACAATATCTCACAAGACACCAAAGTACAAAAGGGTAGCATAAACAATGACATTGGCACATATCGGAAGCACATGCGGAAACAACGGAAATATGCATGTGCCTTTATCAAACAAGGAAATTCAAACAAAACATTACATAATAAATTTCAGACATATAACAATTTCAAGATGAATAATACAAGAATTTTCAAAGGACTGCAGAAGAATTTAATAGAAATCGAACTTCCAATAGAATGAGACTTGAATAGGCAAAATTCAACAAAGTTTTCAATTCTGGCAGAATTCGAATGGTACATTTCCTGATTTGTTTGAGTGACCAAAGATGCTCTAATTCACTAAAAATAGGTATCAAAATAAAGGTCTTCGAGTCTACTTTCAAACGGAATAGGTTTTGCCTAAATCAGAGTTTAGTACAAAAAGTTAGGACCAAAACAATGCATAGAGGTCAGATTACCAAAACATTATCGATTCATGGCTTTGTATCAAAACGAAAGAAATGTTTGGTTCTCAGCTGAAATCTTTCAAAATTTTATAGAATTGAAAAGAAAACAGAGATTAGGATTCTGTTGGATGGGGTTAGAATACTTGCCTTTGAGAATTATGACCTTAAATGAGAAGATTTGAACAAGAAACCTCAAAGCCCCAATTTTTTTCTTCTTCTTCTCCTCTTTTTTTTTTCTCTTCTTCTTTCTTTCCTTCCCTGTTCTTCCACACAGTTGCCTTCTTTGGTTCCTTGAGAACAAAGGCAGAGAGGCTTAAATGGTGGGATTTGTAATTTTATGTATTTTGTAGTTTAGTCCTTGTATTATTATATTTACGATTAGGTCCTTAGGGTTTACATATAGGTCCCTTTTTTTTTTTGAACAGATCTCCAAATTTTATAAATAAATTCTCAGATTTATACTTTGGCTCTTTTATCAAATTAAAATGAGTTCTTACACTACAACTAGAAATTTATACGAAAATTTAAAAATGAGGGATGTTACACTCTCCCCCCCTTAAAAAAAATTTTGCCCTCTAAATTTATCGTACCTCTATCGATGAAAAGATGAGAATAAACCTTTTTCATTTCCTCCTCTAGCTCCTAGGTTGTCTCCTCTCCAGAATGATGTCTCCAAATTACTTTAACTAGAGGAATAATCCGATTTCTTAGGATCTTTTCCTTCTTATCAATAATCTGGGTGGGCTCTTCCACATAAGATAAATCTTTATCGATCTCCATCAGCTCATACTTAATGATATGAGAGGGATCAAGTATATACTTTCTAATCATCGAAACATGAAATATATTATGGATATGGCACAACGATGGTGGCAAGGCAATCCTGTAAGCGACAGAACCAACCCTCTCAAGGACCTCAAAAGGTCTAATAAATTTTGGGCTTAATTTTCCTTTCTTCCCGAATCTTACAATGCCTTTGGAAGGGGAGACCTTTAAGAACACAAAATCTCCGATTTAAAACTCTATATCTCGTCTTCTATTGTCAGCATAACTTTTTTGATGACTCTGAGCAGTTTTCAACCTTTCTTTTATAACTTAAATTTTCTTAGTAGTTTCTTGTACCTTGTCTGGTGCTAACAATTTTCTGTCACCAACTTCCTCCCAACATATAGGGGTTATGCATTTTCGTCCATATAAAGCTTCATAAGGAGCCATCTTAATACTCGAATGATAACTATTATTATAAGTGAACTCAATAAGTGAAATATCTTTATCCCATTCACCTTTCCAATCCATAACATAGGCTCTAAGCAAATCCTCAAGTGTTTGAATTGTTCTTTCTGACTGACCATCAGTCTGAGGATGATATGCAGTGCTAAACTTGACTTTAGTTCCCATAGGTTCCTGTAATCTTCTCTAGAATCTAGAGAGAAATCTGGAGTCTCTATCAGAGATGATCTCTTTTGGAATACCATGAAGTCTTACTATTTCACTAACATATAAATCTGCAAGTCTGTCCAGCGAATAAGTCATATTAATCGGTAGGAAATGTGCAGATTTTGTTAGCCTATCAATGATAACCCAAATAGCATCATGCTTTCTAAAGGTTCTGGGTAGTCCTGAAACAAAATCTATAGTAACGCATTCCCATTTCCATTCAGGAATATCTAAAGGTTGCAACAACCCTCCAGGTCTTTGGTGTTCTCCTTTGATTTGTTGACAAGTCAAACATTTTGAAACATATCTTGCAATTTCCTTCTTCATGCCTTCCCACCAATAATGACTTCGGAGATCTCTATACATCTTAGTGCTCCCAGGATGCATTGTGTACTTTGAAGTATGACTTTCCTTTAGGATTTGGTTCTTGATGTCTGGTTCATTTGGTATACATACTCTATCCCCAAATCTCAATAGGCCATCTTTTGAAACTTGAAATTTTGGCTTCAATTCCTTTTCTACTTCATTCCTCAAATAAATTAAGCGTGGATCTCGTAATTGTCCTTCTTTAATTTGTTGAGTAAGATCAGATTGCACTTGAATGGAGGCCATCAATATCATTGAGTCTTGCTCTTTTCTCATAGTATTCAAATCAAAATTTTCTTCTAATAACTTCCATTGCTTCACGACTAGACTAGCCATAAAATTTATAGATTTTCTACTAAGTGCATCAGCCACAACATTGGCTTTGCCGGGTGATAACGGATGGCACAATCATAATCCTTTAGAAGTTCTATCCATCTTCGCTGCCTCATGTTTAACTCTTTCTGAGTGAAAACATATTTTAAACTCTTGTGGTCAGTAAAGATTTCAAATTGTCGCCCATACAAGTAATGTCTCCAAATCTTCAGGGCAAAAACAATTGCTGCCAATTCCAAATCATGAATTGGATAATTCAGTTCATAACCTTTTAGTTGTCTAGAAGCATAAGCAATCACTCTCCCTTCTTGCATCATAACATATCCCAAGCCCTTTCTTGAAGTATCAGTATAAACTACAAATCCCTCACTACCACTTGGAATAGTGAGAATAGGGGCACTAGTCAATCTTCTTTTAAACTCTTGAAAACTTTGCTCACAATCATCATCCCATACAAATTTCACATTCTTTTTAGTGAGTTTGGTGAGAGGTTGAGCGATTCGAGAAAATCCCTCCATAAATCTCCTGTAATAACCAGCCATGCCCAAGAAGCTTCTGACTTCTGTTACATTTGTTGGTACTTCCCAATTAACTATAGCTTCTACCTTCTTTGGATCAACAGATATGCCCTTCCCTGAAATCACATGGCCTAAGAAAGCAACTTCATTCAACCAAAATTCACATTTGCTGAACTTTGCATACAACTTCTTTTCTCTTAGTATGGACAATACATTTCTCAAGTGTTCCTCATGCTCTTGATTACTCCTTGAATACACCAATATGTCGTCAATGAATACAATTACATAGTCATCTAAAAGTGGTTGAAATATCCTACTCATTAGTTCCATAAAAGCTGCAGGGGCATTAGTCAAACCAAAAGGCATCACCAAGAATTCATAGTGACCATATCGGGTTCTAAAAGCTGTTTTTAGAATATCCTCCTCCTTGATCTTCAACTGATAATAACCTGACCTCAGGTCAATCTTAGAGAATACTTGTGCACCCTGCAATTGATCAAACAAATCATCAATTCTGGGTATGGGATACTTATTTTTGATGGTCACTTGATTCAACTGTCTATAATCAATACAAAGCCTCAATGTTCCATCCTTCTTCTTCACTAATAGTACCGGAGCACCCCACGGTGAAACGCTAGGTCGTATAAAACCCTTATCTAATAATTCTTGTAGTTGCTTCTTTAATTCCTCTAGCTCGAGTGGTGCCATTCTGTAAAGAGGCTTCGATATTGGGGTTGTCCCAGGGACTAAATCAATAACAAATTCACCTTCTTTGTTTGGAGGTAGTCCAAGCAAATCCTCTGGGAATACATCAAGGAACTCTTTAGCCACGGAAATTTCATTCAGGTGGGTTTCTTGTTCTGAATGTTCCTTTACACATATAACATAACAAGAACATCCCTTCTGTATAAGGTGTTGAGTTTGAAGTGCCGATATTAAGCAAAGAGGCAAATCATGCCTAATACTCTCAAAGTAGAAGATAGGCTGATTTGGTATGCAGAAAGTAATTATTTTTGTATAGCAATCAATACTAGCATGATAGGAAGATAACCAATCCATACCCAGTATAATATCAAAACCATGGACTTCTAGGAGTATCAAATCGGCAAGGAGTTCATGTTCTCCGATAGAAATCAAACAAGATGGATAAACCAGATTTGTAGTCAAAGAATCCCCAACAGCAGTAGTTACGTGTAGCAAATAATCCAATGGTTTAGGTTAAATGCCCAAGTGATAAGCAAAATATTGTGAAACAAAAGATAAGTTGGAACTAGGATCAAACAAAACTTTTGCATTTCTATTAGAAACATGTAGAATACCTTCAACCACTGATTTAGAGGCTCTGGAATCTTGTTCTGTGATAGCATATACTCTAGCATGGGTCGTTGGCTTAGGGGTTAGTGGCTCTTTCTTCTTGTTTAATGGGTAGTCCCTGACTTTATGATCTAACTTTCCATAGGCAAAACAGGCTCTAGTCACCCGAAAACATTCACTTGTTTCATGATTACGTCCACATTTTTCACATGATTGAGTCCTCCGCAGTGGTTTCCCTTTCTCAAATCTAGATATCTTGATCCTCTTATTACTACCTTCATATTCATTTTCCCTCTTGCTTTTACTAGTAAATTTGTCCTTTTTGTTCTTGCCCATGATTTCTTAAAGTTCCTCCATGTCTATCTCAATTTTTAAAGCTCTTTCTACCGTATCCGCATATGTTTGTAGTTTGAAAGCAGACATTCGACTTCTTATTGCTGGCCGTAATCCCCTTTCAAACCTTTTTGCTTTTCGAGATTCATCATCAGTTATATGTGTAGCAAACCTAGAGAGCTCAGTGAATTTAGATTCATACCTTGTAACCGTCATATTTTCCTGAATAAGATTCAAGAACTCCAATTCTTTTTGATCTCTTATACAGTTTAGAAAATATTTATCATTAAACTTTTCTTTGAATACCTTCCATGTTATTGGCTCATGTTTGGCTTCAAAAATCCTCTTAGTCATTCTCCACCAGTGTTCAGCCTCTCCTTCCAGCATAAAGGTAGCAAGAGAAACTTTTTGATCATCAGGGTAATTTAAGACATCAAATATTTTCTCTATCTGCATCATCCATCGTTCTGCCGCCATTAAATCAGACTCACCACTAAAATTGGGAGGACTAAGCTTCTTAAACTGTTCAATTCCCAACCCCATCTGGTTTGATGTCCCTGTTCCATTATTTCTTCCTTGTTGGACATGTTGTTGTGTTGTTGTTGTTGCAGCATCACTTGTGCCATAGTCTCCAAAGTCCGCATGATACCACTCAATTGATCAGCAGTAGATGAAACAGGAGAACCAGATGATCTCGTCATCCTTACTTCCTAAAACATCAAAAGAAAGATTTTCTTTGATCAATCTCTAAATGAAAATCAATAAACCTCCTTTTTTTTTTTCATCAAGTATATCAAAAAAAATTCTTAGAGATTCTCAAATCATGCTCTGATACCAACTCTGTCACGCCCCCCCCCGAATTTAATCCATTCAGGAGGTGTGACCCTGTCTAAAATCAATAATATTATAATTCATCATCACAAATCAATCCAGGATCCAATCTGACATTTAAGGATACTAAGAACCATTCAAATCAATATTCACAATTTATAAACCTGTACGTTTCATAAATCATACTCCACTTCACTTAGAGATTCATAAAATCCAAAGGCAACTCAACTAAACATCAACCACAACAAAACTCCATATTCGTAGAAATATATACCATCAAAAAAATATTATTCACCATGAGTTTATATACTTATACAACGTAAACTTATCATTCCATAAACATGAGCAGTCCTTTAAACTTTTACAACACATAAGTATCAATATATCCTTAACATTACATTAGAAGTAAAGTATACTATACAACAAAATCCTATCAACCAACAAAGATTAGTCCAAAATCTTCTAGCCCTTCAGTGCTTCAACCCAATTCTAGCTTTTCAGTGCATGACAAGCTACCCTGAAAAATTTATATAACAACGGGGTGAGCATAAAGAGCTCAGCAAGCGACTAACATATCCATGGCGGCAGGAGAAATTCAAGCAAGCTTAGTATCAAGACAACAAAAGCAGAAATACAAGTGTTCATTTGAAATCATCTCATTTGGTATAAAAATCACAAAGGGTTTCCTCATTCGAAAACAAGCGTTAGATATAACAATACGAGAAAGGAAATTGGAGCATTTCATTGGCAAAACAAGCATTTAGGCATGTATTAAATGGCACCTGAAGCATTCCAGTGTATATCAAAGGCGTAAGAGTGTTTGAGAGCATAACAATGACATACGAAACACTCCAAAGTATAACAAGTGAACCGAATAGTAAATACAAGCTTGTATGTCAATTTTTAGATAGCATGAATTCCATTTTTATCCAAAGCATAAATATAAACTCATTAGCAAAGCTTTGGATATCATATCAAAAACATAGAGGGCACTGTGGGACCACATACATAATGTGATTCATCCATTTCAGGATGACCACCAAGCATAAGTCTCCCACGTCTGGAAGCTCCATCCACCCACGTCTAAGTGAAGTCAATGAGGCCGGCAGAGCATCACGGGCTCTATACATAACTCCCTTTACCATTTCTGGCAAAGGTTCACAATATCCCACAAGACACCAGAGTACAAAAGGGTAGCATGAACAATGACATTGGCACATATCGGAAGCACATGCGGAAACAACGGAAATATGCATGTGCCTTTATCAAACAAGGATATTCAAACAAAATATTACATAATAAATTTCAGACATATAACAATTTCAGGATGAATAATACAAGAATTTTCAAAGGACTGTAGAAGAATTTAATAGAAATCGAACTTCCAATAGAATGAGACTTGAATAGGCAAAATTCAACAAAGTTTTTAATTCTAGCAGAATTCGAATGGTACTTTTCCTGATTTGTTTGAGTGACCAAGCATGCTCCAATTCACTAAAAATAGGTATCAAAATAAAGGTCTTCGAGTCTACTTTCAAACGGAACAGTTTTGCCTAAATCAGAGTTTAGTACAAAAAGTTAGGACCAAAACAATGCATGGAGGTCAGATTACCAAAACTTTACCGATTCATGGCTTTGTATCAAAACGAAAGAAATGTTTGGTTCTCAGCTGAAATCTTTCAAAATTTTGTAGAATTGAAAAGAAAACAGAGATTAGGATTCTGTTAGATGGGGTTAGAATACTTGTCTTTGTGAATTTTGACCTTAAATGAGAAGATTTGAACAAGTAACCTCAAAGCCCCAATTTTTTTCTTCTTCTTCTCCTCTTTTTCTTTTCTCTTCTTCTTTCTTTCTTTCCCTATTCTTCCACACAGCTGCCTTCTCTGGTTTCTTGAGAATGAAGGCAGAGAGGCTTAAATGGTGGGATTTGTAATTTTGTGCATTTTGCAGTTTAGTCCTTGTATTATTATATTTACGATTAGGTCCTTAGGGTTTACATATAGGTCCTCTTTTTTTTTTGAACAGATCTCCAAATTTTATAAATAAATTCTCAGATTTATGCTTTGGCTCTTTTGTCAAATTAAAATGAGTTCTTACACTACAACTAGAAATTTATATGAAAATTTAAAAATGAGGGATGTTACAGTCGGAACCCACCAAGAAGATCATCGTGAAGTCCAAGAGCTTACTAGGAGTCCGTTGGAACATTACCGAGAGTTCGTCGGAGGTTCACTGGAAGAATTGACATAGGGATTTGTTTAGCTTAGAATATATCTTAGGAATCGTAGTTAGCACGTAATTGGGATTGGATTTGGGCCAACCCAATTAGGGGCCAGGTAGGCCCATGTAAGAACTGTGTTGGGCCCAATAAGAGGCCCAAACAGTGCCCAAAGAAGTCTCACCGTCATGGCACAATCTTTGAGATTGTGTCAGGCAGTGGTACCGCCAGTCTGGGCGGTTGTACCACCCCTAACAGGGTGCTAGGCGGTGGTACCACCCAGCACAGCCCCCCAGGCGGTGGTACCACCAAACCTAGGTAGTGGTACCACCCAGGATAGTGTCGGTCAAACTGACATTGGGCGGTGGTACCGCCTATACCCGGGGAACCCGGGATGGGAAAGATTTTGGCTCCAAGTTTGAATCAACTTGAAGCCTATAAATACCCCTCCCATCCCTAGTTAAAGGACACAAGCACAAAGCATTCAAAAGTGAGAAATCTCTGCTATAATCTCTTTAGAATCCTCCTCCTTGAATCTAAGTGTTAGAATAGCTTAAGAGGAGAGTGAGTGCTTGTAAGGGTTATCTCTTAAACCCGGTAAAAGGAGAAGAGGAGTGTAAGAAGGAGTTGATCTTCGCCTATTGAAGGAAGATCTCTAGTGGATGCCGGTGGCCTCGATGGAAGAAGAATCGGAGGAGTGGATGTAGGTCACGATTAACCGAACCACTATAAACTACCGTCTTCTCTAGTTTACATTTACTCTTTGCTGTTTATCTTTACTACAAACCTCTTCAATAGCTTATTGCGTTCTATTCATTTATGAACGTGTTTCAAAGTTAAGTTTCCGAAATCGGTTTTATGCCAGAAATGGTTTTATTGTACGAAAGTTTTTAAACCATCGTTATCTTGCCGCTGCACTAATTCACCTGCCTGCCCCCCCTCTTAGTGCTCTTGATCCTAACACATGGACCATAGCCTAATGTGATCAGGCCCGAGCCAATGGGCCTAATCACTCACATCAAGATCTATATGTGCAATAGTGTATCTCCATACCTTGTGATCATCCATCTCGTCCTCGTCGGTATCTTAACGCAACTCCATGCATCGCGATCATCCGTCTCGTGGATCTCGCTATCACATCCATACTCCTGCTACACCTCTTCGTTTAATTACAACTTAATCATAGGCATGTAGGCCCGATAATAAACAAGAAATAAAGTGGAGGCTCGCAGACCCCAATAATAATAATCACAAGTACACACATCACACGGTCCATGATCATCCGTCCACACATTATACATCACATGTATAAATCATTATCATGTAGTATTACTAGACAATAATAAAATAATAATCAACTAAACCTTTTTATTAAGTAATATTTTTCTGGATTAAGGGATATGTAGGGAATTTTTAAAATTTTGAGGGGCATTTTCATAATTTAGACAAAGGACAAAATCTAGAATTTTAAAATTTTGAGGTGCAAAAGTGTCTTTTTCTAGAAAGTGCCCTAATCCCTCTCCCCTATTTATTGCAATCGCTGCCACCCAACCGGTAGTAGCCTTGTGCGGTAGGGGGCGCGAGGGTGCTGCCACTACTCGCAGGCAGCACCGCCATTGCAGGTGGGTGCCCCCAATAGCGGGCGCCCTAGGCAACGCTGCCCCCATGGGCGACGCCCCCTTTTTGGTCGACCGCCGCTGCAGGTGTGTGCCCCTGCTGGCCAGCACCCCAGCGGCAATGCGGCCCCCGCGGGCGGCACCTCCTTTTTGGGCAATCACCACTACGGGTGTGCCTGTAGGCACCGCCCGTAGGCGTCGCCAGCCCTTGCAAGTTGGTTGCCTACAAGCATCAACTGTCCTTGTGGGCAAGCCGCCCGTAGGCGTCACCTACCCTTGCGGGCCCTGTGGCCACAAGTAGAGCAACCCCGCTGGTCGCAAGCCTGCTGCATGTAGGCCGCCAACCGATTTCTGCAAGCACATCGCCTGCATCGGCGCTGTGCTGCCTGCTTGTGGTTGCTGTTGGCACCTGCACGCACGTAGATCGAGGGCAACAACTGTTGCTACCCTTCCTTACTTTTGTGTCAACGATTTTGACATCAAAAGTTTCTCTAAAACATAATACACACAGTTCAAAATAAATCTTTCGCATGAATAACCTGGCTTTGATACAACTATTAGGAAATATAGGGGGCGACATCACATGCGCAGCGGAACAAAAAAAATAATCTCTAATTTTTCATAGATTTGTTCGTCATCTTGCGAAGATTGGTGTGTAAAATCTGTAAAACAGAAAACTATGTATAGTAAAGATTGTATTACCTGGAGAGATCGTATATCCCTATTTCCCTATAAATCTCTAGGAGAGGGTGAAGGAGGTCAAGCACCCTCCTCTCTAGCAATGATCCACATAGCAGGGCTGCGACGACGCTCCTCAGCTAGCCTATGCACCAAAAGCTTTAGCCTATGAACCAATGAATCCGTCCTATTTATAGAGGTCCCCTATCAAACCCTAATGAATCCTCTCCTATTAGGTATTGGATTTGCATCCAATTACCAAGCCTCTTATATTAGTGAATCTCTATGCAATAATCTATCATGGGCTTTTATTGGATCTTATTCATAGGATCCAATAATTCAGGGGCTTATTGGATATCCAATAAGATAAGGACTCCGATGGATATCT
Source organism: Musa balbisiana (assembly GCA_004837865.1). Classification (NCBI taxonomy): domain Eukaryota; kingdom Viridiplantae; phylum Streptophyta; class Magnoliopsida; order Zingiberales; family Musaceae; genus Musa; species Musa balbisiana. Next base: position 20,446,823 of record CM017190.1, on the reverse strand, counting down.
CATATCCGAACCTCTACTCATCGCAATGCCTACCATATGTGTGTGACCCTCTAGGCCCAATATTGAGTTAGCCGTAAGTCATACCTATCAGAACTCCTTCTAGCTCAATGAATTATTATCTCTATAATAATTCACTCGACTCATCGACTACGGATATACTAGGCCACTACGCCGCAATCCCCAAATGAGACAAGGGAATCCAATTTATTAGACCCGTCTGCCCTTAGTTACTATGTACCTATAGTCCCTCATCCATCTAATATCTCAAAGACTATATACCAGGAATGGTGTTGTCATACCCATACGATTTATACTCGAGTCTCGCTCTCATTGGATTCTCTCGGAGAACTCTTTCTCTCTCAATCCAAATGACCTTGGTTAGGGATTTGTTTGAGCAAGAACACATGGGATATTCCTCTCATGACACCGAGAGTGGATGATCCTCTATCGACACTCAATAGCCCCCGTAAGGTTGACTGCCACTCCCGATGACCGACTGTACTAGATTTAGGACATCCAAACATATAAGTCCGGTATCAAAGAGTGGAGCACTTATATAGGATATCCTTGGTGTCTCAAGTCTAAGGACCAGATACACCATTGGGACTACGGAATCGCTGTTTGACAATAAGGCATCATCAAGCATCCAGCATTCCGTAAGTGGATCAATCAGTGAACTCATTCTCCAATGAGTACTTGTGTTGTATTGTAATATCCTTCATTTCTAAAATTTATGTAAAGACTTATTTGTAAATCGGAGGAGTTATATATAAATATAGACATTTCAAAGACTAAACTATTAAGTTGCAAAAAAAAAATCAAAAATTTCGGTTTTATCCCACCGCCTCCCACACTCTCTGTTTCCCGTGAAACAGAGAGAGGAGCTGTGGGGCGTGGGGAGAAGAAGAAAAGAAAGAGGGAAAAAAAGAAAGGAGGAAGAAGAGGGAGAAGAGAAGAAAAGAAGAAGAAGAAGAGAGGGAAGAGGGAGAAGGAGAGAGAGGCAACTATAGTAGCTAGGGCTGCAGCACCTCTGTTTCCCGTAGGTGGAAATAGAGGAGAGGATGTGTGGGGCATCGGGGAGGAGAAGGGAAGAAGAAGAAGAAGAAGAATAATAATAAGAAGAAGAAGAAGAAGAGAGGAGGGTGGCTGTGGCAAGGGCTGTAGCGAGGAGGTGTGTGGCGTCGGGGAGGAGAAGGGAAGAAGAGGAGAAGAAGAAGACAAGAGGAGGGTGGCTGCATCAAGGGCTGCAGCAAGGAGGTGTGGGGTGTCGGGGAGGAGAAGGGAAGAAAAGGAAAAAAGAGAAGGAGAAGAAGAAGAGGGAAAAGAGAGGGAAGAGTGAGAGGAGCGAGAGGTGGCAACAACTAGGGCTACAACACCTCTATTTCCTGTAGGTGGAAACAGAGGAGAGGCGGTGTGGGGCATTGGGAAGGAGAAGAAGAAGAAGAGGAAGAAGAAGAAGAAAATAGAAGGATGACTGCGGCATGGGCTGCAGTGAGAAGGTGTGGGGTGTCGGGTAGGAGAAGGTAAGAAGAGGAGAAGAAGAGAAGGAGAAGAAAAAGGAGAAGGAGAAGAAGAAGTAGAAGCAGGTGAAGAGGTTGCGGCACCTCTGTTCCCCGCAGGACGAAATAGAGAGAGGAGGTGTTGTGCGTCGGGGAGGAAAAGGGAAGAAGAGAGGAAGAGGAGAAGGGGTGGCAGTTGTGGCAGTGGCAACTGCAGTTGGAAGAGAAGAAGTAGAGGAAACAAAGCAGGGGAGGAAGAATGCGGCTGTGGGGGCTACGGCCATGATTGCTGCTGCGGCGGCGGTGGCTACGTATGCAGCAGCTATGTCTGCGAAAGAAGAAGAGGAAGAGGGGATGGTGGCTATGGCTGCGGCTGCAGCAGTGGCTGCGGTGGCTACGGCAGTGGTGGTGGCTGTAGCAGTTGCTTTTGGGAAAGAGAAAGAAAAGAAAGAGGAAAAAGGGGCTACGGTCATGATTGCGGCTGTGGTGGCAATGACTGTGTTTGCGAAAGAAGAGGAGGAAGAAGGCAGTGCGGTGGAAGAGGCTGTGACTGTGCCAATAGCAGTGACGGTGGTGGTGGCTACGGCAGTTGTGTTTGGGAAAGAAAAAGAAGGAATGAGAGTAAGAGAGAGCAGGTGACTGTGCCTCTATGTTTGGCATGAGCTATAGTTGCGGAGAAAGAAAGAAGATGAGTGCAGAAAACAAAATAGGGAGAGAAGATGGTGGAAAAGTAGAAAAGGATTGGGGCGTACACCTTCGGATCTTCGGATCAAAATCTTCGAAAGGCAAGTGTTCCGATCCTTCCTATTGCAAGCTTTCTAATCTTTTCTATTGCAAGTGTCCTGATCTTTCCTTACTACAATTTTATCTCTGCATTTGCCTTGAATATGAAAACTTTGAATTATTCTAGCCTTGCATTTGATATGTCTCCTATTTAGCCGTAATGATTTGAATATGTGAAACTTCCGAGATATGACCTTTCTACATTGTTATGGTTATAACTTTATGCACTGACCTCTGATTTATTCAAAATTATTTTATTGGAAACTAGACTTGTAGATCTTTCTTTTGAAACTAAATTGAAAGATTTAGAGTATAAATGCCTGCCCAGTTATCTATTGAAACCGACCCTATGAATTATGCAAAATAGTAATTTTGTTTTCTGACCTTTGATTACTAAATCAACTGTAACTCTTTGTTGGAAACTTCGATTCATACAAAACTTGTTTTATCTATAATTAGATTGAAATATCTTTCCAATATTGTTTTCTAGGTAAATTGGAGCATAAATAATAGTTTGAATCATTTGTTCAAAGTGCCTCTCGAATTCTATCAAAAATCGAGCTTTGGTCGATTTCGCCTTATCATGTTCCATTCCATTTGGAAATTGATTTCATTTAGCTTTCTTTGTTTAATTAAGCTTTATATTACTACTTTGAATTCTTGTATACTCTTATCCTTAAATTATTTACAATCTTGAAATCTATTATGTAAAGTTTATATTGTATCATATTGACTCGTATAGGCACATGTATACCCTATTGTTCCGTATTTACTTTCGATATATGCCTATTCCAATTTCATTCCTTTGGACATTGAATTCATCTAACCTTCTTATTTCAATTGAGCTGTATATGATTGTTGTTGAATCTCAAATTTTGATGATGAAACCAATTGATATGTGTTTATGTTTTGATCTACATGTTGAGTGATGCAGGATGCTTTAATCAGGATGAGACAATTAAAGCAGGAAAAATCACGTTGGGCCGAAGGAACATGTCAGAAGATTGGACATCGGATTGGTAGATCGGTTGACATATCGACAGAAGGTTTCGGGCCGTGGATTCGAGCATTGAGCCAAAAAGAGCAAATATTGCGTTAAGAATATCGGAGTTGCGAAGTCAAATGGCCGATTGGGTAATAGGCCGCAAGAGAGGATGATGTGCCGAAGAATCAGACGAAGTGTCGAGAGACCAATGACATGTCGGACAACTTAATTAATGCTTAGTATTAATTGTCTAGATTGAAGTTTGTTTTACATGTGCGGGATTAACTATGATAGCAAGGCATGAAGCAAAATGAAGCCCTGGAGTCAAGGACGCGATCACGTTGGGAGTTCGAGAGTTCGTCGAAAGTTCTGGAGGAACCAGCCGAGAAGTCTCAGAGCTTGCCAGAGAAGCTTGTCGGAACTCACCAAGAAGATCGTCGTGAAGTCCAGGAGCTTACCGGGAGTCCGTCGGAGCATCACCGAGGGTTCATCGGATGTTCGCCGGAAGTTCGCCGGAAGCTTGCCGGAAGAATAGACATATGGACTTGTTTAGGTTAGAAAATATCTTAAAATTTCGTAGTTAGTATGTAATTGGGCTTGGATTTGGGCCAACCTAATTAGGGGCCAGCTAGGCCCATGTAAGAACTGTATTGGGCCCAATAAGACATCCAAACAGTGCCCAAAGAAGTCTCACCGTCGTAGCACAGTCTTTGAGATTGTGTCAGGTAGTGGTACCACTAGTCTGGGTAGTTGTACCACCCCTGGCAGGGTGCCAAGCGGTGGTACCACCCAGCACTGGCCCCCAAGTGGTGGTACCGCCTAGGACAGTGTCAGTCAAACTGACACTGGGCGGTGGTACCGCCCGTGCCCGGGGAACCCAGGATGAGATATTTTTAGGCTCCAAGTTTGAATCAACTTGAAGCTTATAAATACCTCTCTTATCCCTGGGTAAAACATATAAGCACAAAGAGTTTAAAAAGGGAAAAACGCTATAGAAATCTCTTGTGAGAATCCTCCTCAAGTTCTAAGTATTAGAAAAGTTTGAGAGAGGAGTGAGTGCTTGTAAAGGTTGACTCCTAAACCTGTCAAAAGGAGAAAAGCTGTAAAAGGGTGGTTGGCCTTTGCCTATTGAAGGAAGGACTCTAGTGGACGCTGGTAACCTCGTCGGAGGAGGAAGCCAAAAGTGGATGTAGGTCACGATTGACCGAACCACTCTAAAATCTCGGTTTGCATTTACTTTGAGCATCATCCTTTACTACAAACCTCTTTAATTGTTTACTGCCTTCAAGCTATCTTTATGCTCTTACTTCACCTTCAAAGTTAAGCATATCCAAGTTTAGTTTTCAACGTACAAAAAGATTTTCCAAAACTGACATTTTTATCCGTTGCACTAATTCACCCCCCCTCTTAGTGTGCTCTTGATCCTAACAATTGGTATTAGAGCCATGGTTTTCTATTTTGGTTTAACACCCAAATAGAAATGGCTCTTTTTGGCTTTCATGAGGGTCACTCTCTCATTCGTCCTCCCTTTTTCAATGGGACGGACTACACTTTTTGGAAAACTCGAATGAGAGTTTTCTTGCTTTCATTGAATCTCGATCTATGGCATATAATCGAATCCAGTTTTCAGATGTCTTCACTTCTAATGAACCATTTGAATGATTTGGAGAAAAAGATGTTTTCTCTAAATGTTAGAGCTATGAATGCTCTAGTTTGTGCCTTAGATAAAACAGAGTTTAATCGGGTTTCTTTGTGTGAAACGGCTTTCGATATTTGGCGTACTCTTGAAATCACACACGAAGGCACAAGTAGTGTAAAAGATTCTAAAGTAAATTTTTTGATGCACGATTTTGAGAAGTTTTGTATGGAACCAAGAGAGACTATTGGAGATATGTACACTTGTTTTATGGATGTCGTCAATAGTCTAAAAGCACTTCGTAAAAATTTTTCGAACTTTGAACTCGTTAACAAGATCTTAAGATCACTTTCTAAAACTTGGGAATCGAAAGTAATGGCAATACAAGAAACAAAATATTTAAATATTTTTCCACTTAACGAACTTATCAATTCATTGATGACATATGAAATGGTACACAATGTATATGATGAACATGATGAACAAAATCACCTTCCAAAGAATAGGAAGGATTTGGGACATAGAACATTTGAAGACCACTTGAGCATAAGCTCAAGTGATGGTGAACTTGAACTCACTATGAACTTTAAAAAGTTAATGAAACAAAAATTTACGAACAAAAAGAATAGAACTACTTGCTTTGAACATAAGAAAAAGAACAAAAATTAGGATGAATCGAGCTCCTCCGAAGACAAGGAGAAAATCAAGAAAGGCGAGGTGGCAAACTACGCCTTAACCGCATTCAATGATGAGGTACTTGAAATCCCCCTAATTTACTTCGAAATTACATAATGCTTTTCATGATGTATTTTATTTTTAATTTAGTTTTGAATTAATTTTCTTAAAACTTAAATGTTTAAAAATGAAAATGCAAAAATATGATCATGCTCGTAATTTTGAAAATGATAATGAAAATTGTATGTTTTATGTTAATGCAATAAAATGTTAGATATAAATCTAATAATTGCACACCTAGTAAAATTAATCTTATGTATGTACTTGAGAAGCAAAAATGTGTATTTTGATGATTTCCATATTGCTTTTCAATGACGATGCATGGCTTTTGTATGGAAAGCTTGATATTTTCTATGAACCTTGTCTTTGTTTTTCAAACATGATATATGGTTTTGACATAAGAACAAAAATTTGAGCATACTAATATAAAGTCAATCATATATATTAAAACTAAAGAAGTTTTAGATATCTATAAGAATCATTCAAAATTATGTTTAATGAAACCTTGCTTGATGTTGTAATAAAAATATTGAAGTTTTGATACCATGATTTGATGATTTTATACATGAGATTTTAAAGTTATACATGATGATTTTTGTGAGTTATTGGTCTTGATTGTTTTTATGATGAAATTCATTTTTCGATCCTAAATGCACATTTTTATTTGGCATAAATTAAATAAATCACATGAATTTAAACAACTAAAAAGAGAAAAGTATTTTTTTTTTGAAATTTTTTTTTCTCTATCTTATCAATTTTTCACTAAGAGATTGATAAAGTTGTTTGTGTCCATTTTGAATCTCTTGAAAGTAATATTGAAATTTTGATGATTTTGTTGATTTGAATTTAATGGTTTTTATCGAAATCATGATCTTGATTTCTCATGAATTATAACATGAAATCATTTATGAATCAAGATCTCCTACTATGTGCTCTTGTATCTTTTTATTGAAATTTATCGAAATGAATCATGATTTTTTGGAATTATAATGATTCATAAAGAATTGAGAGATATTATACATGAATCGAGATCATTTACGTGACATCTTTTTGCTATAAGAATGTCTTCATCTATATCATCATCTTGATTTCTTGATATTTGATACATAATATTTTCCTATGAATCAAGATTTTTCATACTATAATTCTTCTTAATATTCTCCATGTGATGGAATGATACATACAATACTTATTTTTTTATTATGATGATGTATGTGATGCATATGATGTGTATCATGAATGCTCTAAATGATGAATATTTGGTATCATGATCAAAATATTGATAAATGTTTAAAAGTTTTTAATGTATTAGTATCATCTATGATATGCTCATAATGATGATTGGATTTATTTGTATCATGCATGAAAAATGAAATGTATGGTTTTGAAATTGTGCATGTCTTAATTTGAAAATGTAATGATGCACAAATAAGATTGATACTTACCTTTGTCATGATTTAGAAATTGATGTAAAGGGTCTTCCCTTCTTTTTGACAATGACAAAGGGGGAGAAATGTTGCTAGCTAGCTTGTACAAGTCAAGAGAAGATACAAACGTACTTCATGTAGTTTGCTTCATGTAAAACATTGTCTCTTGCTAGCTTGTTATCTTGCATTTTGTTAGCTTACATTTTTGCAAAGGAAGCAAAAAATAGTACTTCTCAAAAGAAAAGAAAGAACTTACTATCTTGAACATCACAAAAATTTGCTACCTTGCATGATGTAAAATTTGCTAGAATTGCTAGCTTGTGATCTAAAGAAAAGTAAAGAGTTGCTATCTTAAAAGAAGCAAAAGTGCTCTCTTGCAAATCTCAAGAGAAGCAATGTCTACAAAGTTACACATTTCAAGAAGAGGCAAAAATTGCTATCTTACCTATCTCAAGAAAAGCAAATATGCCAACTTGCACATCTTTAAATTTGCTAGCTAGTATGTTGCTACCTTGCATATCTATGATGATAGCAAAATTGCATGATGATAAAACTTGAAGATTTATTATGCAACGATTTGAACTCCTATTTCTAAACACATAAATAGTTGGACTTCTCCTTTTTGTTGATGACAAAGGGGGAGAAGTATGTTGATGTCATGCATGATTTAATCATGACATGTTGCTTGGATTTTTGAATCCAAAAGTTTCTATCAATATGATATATTAATAGGGGGAATTTGTTTAAACTCTGGGAGTTAAGGTTAACTCCATCGTCAATTGGTTGTCATCATCAAAAAGGGGGAGATTGTTAAATTTTATATTTTAATGATGAAACCAACTGACATGTGTTTATGTTTTAATCTACATGTTGAGTGACGCAAGATGCTTCGATCAAGATGAGACAATTAAAGCAAGAAAAATCATGTTGGGCCGAAGGAACATGTCAGAAGATTGGACGTCGGGCTGGTGGATTGGTCGACGTATCGACAGAAGGCCTCGGGCCATGGATTCGAGCATCAAGCCAAGAAGAGTGGACATTGCGTTAAGAATATTAGAGTTACGGAGTCAACTGGCCGATTGGGCAATAGGTCACAAGAGAGGACGATGTGCCGAAGAATCGGACGAAGCGTCGAGAGACTAATGACATGCCAGACAAGTTGATTAATGCTTAGTATTAATTGTCTAGATTGAAGTTTGTTTTACATGTGCAGGATTAACTATGATAGCAAGGCATAAAGCAAAATAAAGTCCCGGAGTCAAGGATGCGATCACATTGGGAGTTTGAGAGTTCGTCGGAAGTTCGAACGTTCGTCGGAAGTTTGAACGTTTGTCGGAAGTTCTAAATGAACTAGCCGAGAAGTCTCGGAGCTTGCCAAAAAAGCTCGTCGGAACTCACCAAGAAGATCATTGTGAAGTCCAAGAGCTTGCCGGGAGTCCGCCGAGGGTTCGTCGGATGTTCGCCAGAAGTTCGTCGGAGGCTCGTCGGAAGAATAGACATAGGGACTTGTTTAGCTTAGCAAATATCATAGGATGTCCTAGTTAGCACGTAATTCGACTTGGATTTGGGCCAACCCAATTAGGGGCCAGCTAGGCCCATGTAAGAACTATGTTGGGCCCAATAAGAGGCCCAAACAATACCCAAAGAAGTCTCACCATCATGGCACAGTCTTTGAGACTGTGTCAAGCAGTGGTACCGCCAGTCTGGGCGGTTGTACTGCCCCTGGTAGGGTGCCAGGCGATGGTATCGCCTAGCACTAGCCCCCAAGTGGTGGTACCGCCCAGGATAGTGCTAGTCAAACTGACACTAGGCGGTCGTACCACCTGTGCCTAGGGAACCCAGGATGAGATGTTTTTAGGCTCTAAATTTGAATCAAATTGAAGACTATAAATACCCCTTTCATCCCTGGGTAAAACATACAAGCACAAAGAGTTTAAAAAGGGAAAAACATTGTAGAAATCTCTTGTGAGAATCCTCCTCAAGTTCTAAGTCTTAGAAAAGTTTGAGAAAGGAGTGAATACTCGTAAAGGTTGAGTCCTAAACCTGTCAAAAAGAGAAAAGTTATAAAAGGGTGGTTGGCCTTCACCTATTGAAGGAAGGCCTCTAGTGGACACCGGTGACCTCGTCAGAGGAGGAAGCTGAAAGTGGATGTAAGCCACGATTGACCGAACCACTCTAAAATCTCGGTTTACATTTACTTTGAGCATCATTCTTTACTGCAAATCTCTTTAATTGTTTACTACCTTCAAGCTATCTTTATGCTCTTACTTCGCCTTCAAAATTAAGCATTTCTGAGTTCAATTTTCAACGTACGAAAAGATTTTCTGAAATCGACATTTTTATCCACTGCACTAATTCACCCCCCCCCCCCCTCTTAGTGCGCTCTTGATCCTAACAATTGTTTGGAATCCTTGTATGCTCTTGCTTTCATTGCCTTTCAAATTTGAATTCATTTGTGAAAGATTATATTAGCATCGTATTGACTCGTAAAGGCATATGTATGTTTTGTTGTTCCACATGTGCTTCTGATATATCCCAATTTTATTGTTCATACTATCCTTTTATACTCCGGTGTTTGTGGGATATTGTGAACCTTTGCTAGAAATGGTAAAGGGAGTTATGCATAGAGTCTGTGATGCTCTATCGGCCCCCTATGACTTCACTCTGACATAGGTGGGTGGAGCTTCCAAACGTGGGAGACTTATGTTTGATGGTCATTCAGAAATAGATATATCATATTATATTATGGTTCCACTTCACTTTCTATGTGTTTGATATGATATCTAAAGCTTTGGTTTTGTATTTCTATATGTGCTTTGGATAATAATGATATGAATGCAACGTCAAATTTGATGTTTGAGCTTTTGTTTCGTAATTATTCTATGATATACTCCAACATATTTCATATGCTATTGATATGCTTTGAAATATTTCACATACCATTGATATGTTCCGAAATGTTTCATTTGTTATTGATATGCTCCGAAACATTTCATACGCCATTGATATGCTCCGAAATGTTCCATATGTCATTGATATGCTCCGAAATATTTAATATGCTATTGATATGCTCTAATTACTCTGTGCTTCATTTGTTATGAATCAGAAATGTTTTGAATGACATGACATTTGTGAATTTGTATCTAATGAGATGGTACCCTGAGAGTTCTTGTATTTTGTCTTGCATTGTGATACCTTATTTATTTAAAACTGTCCCTTTTCATTCTGGATATATTTTATCACTTGTTGAGCTTTTTAGCTCACTTTGTTGCTATAAATCTTTCAAGTTAACTTATCACTCTTTGAGATGTTTGTATTGGGCTGAGGCAATGGAGAGTTATTCAAAATTATAGGCAAATCTTATTAGTGGATATATTGTGGTTATTGTTGTATAAGTATATCTTGTATATAATGATATGTTGTCAATGAACTTATATGGATATGTCTTGTAAAAGTGTTAAAAAATCTCTCTATTTGGAATTTCAGAATGTTAAGTTTAGTTTACAATGATATGAACTAGTAGTAAATGGTTGGAGTTCTGATTGTATAAATGGTTTAACTTGTGGATTATAAGTGTTGTTAATGTTTTGTTAAGTTGGCTTGGGCTTCCATAAATGTGAATTATCAAGTGATGTGATATATGATTATAAACTGCATAGGTTTTATGGATGTGAATTTGACTGAATGTTTCTCAGTGTCCTCAAATGTATGTTTGGATCCTGGTTTATTGATGAAAATCTTAAATATTATCAAAATTTTGAGGGGCGTGACATGTATCCCTAGTGTCCCCACACGAGCAACTATTATATGGACGAATATAAACACACCAATCTATCCGATTATCTCGATGTCCCTCTCGAGTAACCTATGACCAGGATTATTTAGGGTTTGTGTTTAAAGGCGAATCGGTCTCATTATCATGATCTCATCACGATCCGATTCCCATTGCACAGATCCAAATATACCAATATATATATATATATATATATATATATATATATATATATATATATATATATATATATATATATATATATATATATATATATATATATATGCAATAGTCAATATAAAGTGATAAATGCCAAAATATAATAAGCAAAAAGACTTCGTGTTAAGTCACACGTGTCATCACTTATGTGATTGGCTTGTAGGGCACATATGATTAGCAGGTTGTAATACTATATAAATGCTAGTGCAACCCAAGAATGGATATTAGAACAGCTGCAATGAAAGGTAATGAGATATTTATTGAGGACGAAAGATTATATGCTCATATACTAGCATATTAGATCAGCCTGAAGATGACAGGTATTCAAATACTGATTTTGCAAATTACCTTAATAGTAGGAAGTCCACTTCAAGATTATATTTCATATTGGCTGAGGGGGGCGATTTCTAGAAAAGCATAAAGTAATCACTTATTACATCATGAACACTAGAAGTTAAATTTTTGGCATACTTGAGCCACAAATCAAGCTTTGTGGTTGTAAAATTTCATCTCAAGACTTAGCCAAGCTGCTGAGATATTTTGTAATTATATTGTAATAGTTTTTTCTCTAAGAATGATAACTACGTCTAGTGGTTCTCAAGCAATCGAGATAAAGTACTTGGTGGTTAGAGAAAGAGTTTTAAATAATTTAAAATAACCTATGTCAATTGAGAACCTGAGCACTACTATGATGATTGCTAATCTATTTACTAATGATTTATTATCTAAACTATTTAAAAATATGTTCTTAGAATGAGGTTTGTAAGTAAACCATAAAAGATATGATGATGTATATATAAGTGGATACTATTATTGATATTTTTTTCTTGCTTAGTTAAAGTCATGATGATATATTTTTTTATACATATTATAGTTGAATGTAAAAATAAGATTATTTTAACAAGACAAATTACAAGAGTCATCATGGATTATATTAGGAAAGACCAACAATGTTATGGTATATATAATGGAGTATGACATTGATGATATACAACCGTTATGACTTGCATTAGTAGTTTGATTTAATATAGTATTATTATATTTATTGGACTTATTGACTTATTTTAAAAATTCATGGCCATCTATAAAATACTTTTCAAAATTTTAAGAAACCAATTAGGTAAAATTATTTTCAAACAAATTTTATTTTATTTATTTTGATTTTAAATATCTTTTATATCTTATAAATTAATGGACCGAGTAGAAGAATGTTAAATTATGTGGCTTTATTTAATTGATAACATATGTTATAGACTAATTGGATTTTGACGAAAGTTATAACCAATAGAAAGAAGTTCATATTAAGGTAGGATACCTTAGGAGGTGCCCTTGATGAAAGAAATTCTCCTAATTACTTATTCTAGACTCTTTACTCTAGTCTATATATAAACAGCACTTCTAGGGACTAAATAATGTATGATGTATAAGGACACTACATGTAGTTATACGGTGGGTGTGTGACAATTGAAAGATTATGATTCGTCTTTTGTTCTCTCCGTCCCTAATCTATCAATCTAAGTGGTTCTATAAAAAAATAAGAAGAGAGGAGAATAAAAGTCTAGTTCTCCTTGTAAATCGACAGTAATTTTTTAAATCCAAAGACAATGCTCCTGTAGATCTGATAAAGTTCTTTCTAGATGATATCAAAAGATATACATCGTAAATCCGATCTATTGTTATTTGATTTTAATTTTGATATGAAAATTTTTTAATATAACATATTACAGATTTTATAGTTTTATGATATATATCAAAAAGCTCTTGTAGATTGGAAGCTGAAGCTGAGATGATTGCATTCAGGCAAGAATAACAAAGGTATGCAGAATGTGCTCAAACTTTTGTTGGTTCTCTTTCCCTTCATGTCACAGGATCTCAAAGTGAATCTTCTTATGCCTTGTGCTAATCCACTGAGCATGCTTAATGCTAAATATATGTCTGATGTAGCTCTCAGATGTAGTCTCTCAGATGTCTAGTGGGTCCTAAATGCTGCTTATAGTATGTTAGGCTGGTCCAAGTTACCTTCAAACTCAAACTTTAACCATGCTTCACTTCAACTAATTAAGGAATTTCAGAGTTTATCTTTTTATGTCGGTTTCAGTGATTTCACAAATGTGGTTAGAAGAAAGAACGGTGAACTTGAGTGGAGAATAGTGGTGGAAAGAAAGAAAAGGATAGGAAAAAAAAGTGAGAACTCTTTTGGTCTTAAAAGGAATCTTTTTTAGACGGAAAGTGCTTCAAGTAGACTGTTTGTTCAAGTTTCGCTGAACTCCAAATTTCAAGTCACAAATGAACACGAAGAAAGAAAACCTGTTCTGGTAGATCTAATTATTAGTTCAGTACTCAGGAATAACATGCCACGCATATGGCTGGATATGCTATTGGTAGATATACCATAACACACGGCTAATCTAGTCTTATATTAAAGCAAATTATAAGTTAGTATGTAAAGGTTTTGATAGTGTATTAGGTGTAATTTATATTAACTTAAACTTAAGAATCTTGAATCAATGGTTCAAGCTCATCAAGTTAATGGTTCATCGAGTAGGATCATGAGAAATATATCAAAGTAGATTAAGTATTAGATAAGTTTAAGTATCCTAATAAGAGGGCTAGAGGAAATCATGATATAAATTTATCACTAGACTGTCTCATGTGTATCGTATTATAGTTTAATTTTACCTTATAGTACTTTCAATTCAGTCATATATTGAAATATATTGAAAGTGGAAGAATATTTAAATTAATCTATATTAATTTGATGAGTGTATTATTATCAATTTGGACTTATGAATCTTAAATCAATTATTCATACTTAATAAATTAATGTGTCTATCATTTTGTTGGACTTTGCTTATGTAATGTTATATATATTTTTTGAATTTTTTTTTCCAAACATATTGTCATGTTTTCTTTTTCTTCTCTTACCCCTCTCCATCCATCTCCAAAATCTGAGCAACATAGCAATACAAATGCAATGAATTCTGCATCTCAACACAACATCAATGAAGCTGTTCTCTAGGAAGTGTTCATGGATTTGATGGCAAGCTTGGAAGCAACAAAGTAAACGTACGTCAATTATTATGCATCAGCCATAAGCAACCATGCCTCTTGCATGTCAAAGTTGTCATATATCGTCCCATTCATGAGGAGCACAAAGAACCTTGTTTTATAATACACATGACTTTATTAAAGTACTTTTTGGAGCTTAATCCACATTCTACATCAAGATAAAGCACTTGTTTTAGCTCAATGGCAATCACATGGTGAAGTACATAGATAAACTTGTCAAGTACCTCAATCTTTCATGTGCAATCATGCTCATTTAGGTGCTTACACAATTAGCATATTTAAATTGCATTACGAACAGTGCGGGAAAACCTCGAGAAGTTGAATAACTACTTCGGTTTAACCCCACATCGAATTGGATAAAGATTTCGTTTGATTTGGCTTATGGCTAATTTTGATTTAAACATTTTAGATTAGTATTTTAAACTCAATATTCAATTACTGTCGGAACTGACCGAGAATTGAGCAAGAAGCTCATCTAGGAAAAAATTATCTACGTATGAATATGAGGTAAGAGAGTACATTATAATGTGAAACCACTGCTAGGTTAGACTTCATATGCATTATACAACAATGTGATTCTAGGTCATGTTGATTTTTTATAAGAATATTAAATATTTAAATGGAGAAAATAGTAGTATTATATTATAGGCTCATATTCGAAAGAAAGACTTGAATTGATTTTTAAGAATTTGATGAGTATATTATAATTAACTTAGATTAAATTTTGGATTGATGCTCATTAAATTTGGACTCAACAAATTTAATAATATCTCACTAGGTAAATCATCACAAATTAAAACAAGGACAATACAATTATTTACATCATATCAAGACAGTACAAGGAAATAGAATTAGGAGCAAGCATGATCGAAGCATCAAGGTCAATACTGATATGAGCAAGATGTGGTATTGATGCGATATGATCAAGTTTCAAAAAGAGGCATCTAAAATAAAATGTTTAGGACAAAACAAAAAGAGCTTTGCTAGAATGATGTGGTGTTTTGGCTTTCCACGTATGAGTGACCGAAGTGGAGGGGGAGGGATGGGAGTGGTCGAGGATACCTTCCTCAATCCCCATACAACATTCACATGAAATTGTTTTCTGCTCTTAACAGTAACTTTCAAAAAAAGGAGTGCCATGCCAAAGCCAGGTTCATGCATAGTGTTATTGTCTTTGGCCTTCCAAGCCAATGACACGACACACTACCATTGCCATTTTCCTACATACAGGCCCCACTCTAGAGAGAGAGAGAGTCCCATAGGTTAGCATTGAGTCCACTGAGATCAGGACAATATAATTAATTATTATAAGGATGCTAGGAAATCCATTCCTTAAGGCAGCGAACACTCTTGATGCTGTGGGGAACACCGGTATTATACATGTCTGGTAAAAGTAAAATAGGAAACAAGAACAAGGCTGAAAGAAAGTAATGCCCAGTGAAACTAACCTAATCAACACAAATCATTCACCCCCACACTATCTGTTTTGTAGGCTAAGCTCGTGAGATGAGATGGATTTGAAAGAACAAGGTGCTCATGTATGAAATTTAGATCAGTCCATGGTCTCTCCAAGTCATCTCTGGGTTTTTCTTATAACAACCACTCTTAAAATTAAAAAATAATATGAGATATGAGGAAGATTAATTCATTTATTGTTTTCATTATGTTTGAGAATATATATATAAACAATTATTTATCCATGTTAAAAAAAATGAATATTATTGAGAGTTTGAAACATTAGGTCCATCTGTCAAATATTGAGTGATGAGGATAGTAATTATGATAAGACCCCCGCGACGTCAGTTGACGCCCCGCGCCTCTGACGGGCTGACAACACCTGGCCAGCATGGGCCAGAACACCAACCGAGGCCCATTAACGATCAGTCAGACTAGCCTCCACACGACATGCCAGTGGCAATGTCAGACGTCATCAGGGGTACGATCCTGCTCCCGGCGAGCAGGTGCATCCGGTAACACTCAAGCTCCTTATAAATACCCTCGCGCTCTACGACGTGAGGGGGGACAAGCACAACACGCACGGAGGCATCCCTTCCTCCAAAACCCTCTCCACATCACTAACTTGATCGTCGGAGGGGTCGGGCCGAGCTTCCGACCCGACCTGTGTGCAGGGACGAGGACGAGGAGCGTCGCCGGACTTACAGGCGCGGAGCCCTCTCCCGGAGTGAATGACGCCTTTCCCCCCGGCCGAATCCACCAGCGGGTCGACAACCTCTACCGCCCCGAGGAACCACCCAGGAGATTCCCGCCATTCGGACCCAGGACAAGCCGCGACGGCCTCGAGGCCACGGCATAAAGTTGTTTACCCCAACATTTTGGTGCTAGAAGGAGGGCCGAATGTCGAGGGATCCTCGGACTGATCCCGACGAACTCCTGCCGAGGGATCGTTTTTAGCAGGGGCGCAGGCCGTGCGTCCCTTGAGTGACGGGGCCGCGGGCTGACGACCTCCCACGAACCTCGGAACGCTACAGTCCGAGCTCTGACGGGTATGGTGCAAACCATTATTCCGCTTATTCCTCGTCCGCTGCACCCATCAGCAACCCACCCGCTGCGGCAACATGAGCCACCCGCTCGGGCCCACTTCACCTCGGGTCCGACCGGCCCCTCTCGAGGATCCAGTGATGGCAAACCCGAGCGGCCGCCCGGAACCCGAGGTATTATCTCCAGAGTCAACGGACTCCCTGCCGAGGGATCGTTTTTAGCAGGGGCGCAGGCCGTGCGTCCCTTGAGTGACGGGCCGCGGGCTGACGACCTCCCCACGACCTCGGAACGCTACTGGCGTTCATTCGACAACTCGGATTTGTTTCCGCCCGAGGGCGCCCCGAGCATCCCTTCGCCAGTATCACCCGAGGCCTTTCAGGCCCTCGCTCTTCAAGTCCGAGCTCTGACGGGTATGGTGCAAACCATTATTCCGCTTATTCCTCGTCCGCTGCACCCATCAGCAACCCACCCGCTGCGGCAACATGAGCCACCCGCTCGGGCCCACTTCACCTCGGGTCCGACCGGCCCCTCTCGAGGATCCAGTGATGGCAAACCCGAGCGGCCGCCCGGAACCCGAGGTATTATCTCCAGAGTCAACGGACTCCCTGCCGAGGGATCGTTTTTAGCAGGGGCGCAGGCCGTGCGTCCCTTGAGTGACGGGCCGCGGGCTGACGACCTCCCCACGACCTCGGAACGCTACTGGCGTTCATTCGACAACTCGGATTTGTTTCCGCCCGAGGGCGCCCCGAGCATCCCTTCGCCAGTATCACCCGAGGCCTTTCAGGCCCTCGCTCTTCAAGTCCGAGCTCTGACGGGTATGGTGCAAACCATTATTCCGCTTATTCCTCGTCCGCTGCACCCATCAGCAACCCACCCGCTGCGGCAACATGAGCCACCCGCTCGGGCCCACTTCACCTCGGGTCCGACCGGCCCCTCTCGAGGATCCAGTGATGGCAAACCCGAGCGGCCGCCCGGAACCCGAGGTATTATCTCCAGAGTCAACGGACTCCCTGCGAGCCCAGCTATGCTTCCTTATTCAGCGGCTCAACGAAGTAGAGGAGAAGTTTCACAACTCAAAGGGAGAGCTCACGGAGGACACACTCCGAGGATCTCCGTTCGCGCCCGAGATACGAGATCAGGCGGTTCTCCCGAACTTCCGGCTCCCTTCTTTGGACGCATACGACGGTTCCACTAACCCAACGGACCTTGTCGCCACTTTCCGTGCCCAATTGGCATTGTATGGAACGTCGGACGCTTTAATGTGCAGGGTGTTTCCCACGACCCTGAGGGGTCCGGCCCGCACATGGTACAGCGGCCTGAAGACCGGAACGATCACTTCCTTCGGCCAACTCGTTAAGGACTTCGAGCTCCACTTCGTAGCCCATGCCCGGCCAAAGCCCTCCGCGGCACTGCTCCATTTGTGTGGAACGCTTTGCCACGCAAATCCGGTGCTTACCGGACACTCACCCCTCTCTGTTTGTGCAGGCATTATGATAGGCTTGCGACCTTCCAGATTCCTCTGGTCCCTCACGAAGCGACCTCCCGCGGCGGTGCCGGAGATGCTCCAACGGGCTAACCGATACATTGCAGCGGAGGCCTGGGCGGCCGCAAGGAGACGTGACGACCTACGACCGCGGGCTCCATAAGAGAGGCCAAGCATCCGCGGTGGCTACCCGATGTACTCATGAAAAGAAATCTAAGCCCCGCCTCAGTCTCTTCTGAGCAAAGGTTTAGTATCTGTCTAACCCCCTTTTTGGCTCGCGGTTTGCCCCGGCTTAAACCCTTCTGAATCCAAACGCCTCGGCCATGGACTGCCCGGGTCCACCTCAGCGCGGACTATCCGCCTGAGCAGAGGGACCCCGAGTCCACCTCTGCTCGGCTTGCCCGACCGAGTTGCGCTCCCCGGCTACATGTTGCCCGGGACCACACCTGCGCCTGCCCGCTTGCGTCGTGTTCCCGCGGCCTGCCCGCCTGCGTCGTGCTCCTCGACCCCATGACCCGAGACACACCTGCGCGGCCTGCCCGCCTGCGTCGTGCTCCTCGACCCCATGACCCGAGACACACCTGCGCGGCCTGCCCGCCTGCGTCGTGCTCCTCGGCTACATGTTGCCCGAGACCACGCCTGCGCGGCCTGCCCGCCTGCACCGTGTTCTTCGGTCGCACGTTGCCCGAGGCCGCAACCTCTGCGCGGCCAGCCCGCCTGCGTCGTGCTCCTCGGCTACATGTTGCCCGAGACCACGCCTGCGCGGCCTGCCCGCTTGCGTCGTGTTCCTTAGCTCCATGGCCTTCGAGACACACCTGCGCGGCCTGCCCGCCTGCGTCGTGCTCCTCGACCCCATGACCCGAGACACACCTGCGCGGCCTGCCCGCCTGCGTCGTGCTCCTCGGCTACATGTTGCCCGAGACCACGCCTGCGCGGCCTGCCCGCCTGCGTCGTGCTCCTCGGCTACATGTTGCCCGAGACCACGCCTGCGCGGCCTGCCCGCCTGCGTCGTGCTCCTCGACCCCATGACCCGAGACACACCTGCGCGGCCTGCCCGCCTGCGTCGTGCTCCTCGACCCCATGACCCGAGACACACCTGCGCGGCCTGCCCGCTTGCGTCGTGTTCCTTAGCTCCATGTTGCCCGAGACCACGCCTGCGCGGCCTGCCCGCCTGCACCGTGTTCTTCGGTCGCACGTTGCCCGAGGCCGCAACCTCTGCGCGGCCAGCCCGCCTGCGTCGTGCTCCTCGGCTACATGTTGCCCGAGACCACGCCTGCGCGGCCTGCCCGCTTGCGTCGTGTTCCTTAGCTCCATGGCCTTCGAGACACACCTGCGCGGCCTGCCCGCCTGCGTCGTGCTCCTCGACCCCATGACCCGAGACACACCTGCGCGGCCTGCCCGCCTGCGTCGTGCTCCTCGGCTACATGTTGCCCGAGACCACGCCTGCGCGGCCTGCCCGCCTGCGTCGTGCTCCTCGACCCCATGCGCAGCCAGCCCGCTGCCTCGGCCCCATGCGCAGCCAACGCGCTGCCTCTGGCCCCTCGACCCCATGACCCGAGACACACCTGCGCGGCCTGCCCGCCTGCGTCGTGCTCCTCGACCCCATGACCCGAGACACACCTGCGCGGCCTGCCCGCTTGCGTCGTGTTCCTTAGCTCCATGGCCTTCGAGACACACCTGCGCGGCCTGCCCGCCTGCGTCGTGCTCCTCGACCCCATGACCCGAGACACACCTGCGCGGCCTGCCCGCCTGCGTCGTGCTCCTCGGCTACATGTTGCCCGAGACCACGCCTGCGCGGCCTGCCCGCCTGCACCGTGTTCTTCGGTCGCACGTTGCCCGAGGCCGCAACCTCTGCGCGGCCAGCCCGCCTGCGTCGTGCTCCTCGACCCCATGACCCGAGACACACCTGCGCGGCCTGCCCGCCTGCGTCGTGCTCCTCGGCTCCTCGGCCACAACAGTCGACCCTCGGCTCCTAGTAGCTCCTCGGCCACAACAGTCGGCCCTCGGCTCCTAGTAGCTCCTCGGCCACAGTAGTCGGCCACAGCAGCCTAAGTAGCTGCCTCAGCCCCTCGGCCCCATGCGCAGCCAGCCCGCTGCCTCGGCCCCATGCGCAGTAAGCAGCACGCTGCCTCGGCCCCATGCACAGCCAACGCGCTGCCTCTGGCCCCTCGGCCCCATGCGCAGCCAGCCCGCTACCTCGGCCCCTCGGCCCCATGCGCAGCAAGCAACACGTTGCCTCGGCCCCATGCGCAGCCAACGCGCTGCCTCTGGCCCCTCGACCCCATGCGCAGCCAACACGCTGCCTCGGCCCCTCGGCCACTGCCTGCCCGAGAGCTCCTCGGTCGTAGTCTGCCCGAGACCTCCTCAGCCATAGCCTGCCCGAGAGCTCCTCGGTCGCAGTCTGCCCGAGACCTCCTCGGCCACAGCCTGCCCGAGACCTCCTCGGCCGCAGCTTGCCCGAGACCTCCTTGGCCACAGCTTGCCCGAGACTTCCTTTGCGTGGCCTGCCCACCTAATTAGCTCCTTGGCCGCAGCCTGCCCGAGACCTCCTCGGCCACAGCTCGCCCGAGGCCACACCAACGCGGCCTGCCCACCTGCGTCGTGCCCCTCGGCCTCATGTCGCCCGAGGCCACACCAGCGCGGCCTGCGTCGCACCCCTCGGGGCCTAAAATTGCCCGAGGTAACGCCTGCGCGCCTACCGCATTCCCACCGCATCACCTCAGATCCCCAATTCCCGCGATCCTCGCGGCAAACCAGCTCCACTCAGCCATCATAGTCCCGGGAACCCAAGGCCATGCTTCCTGCCTCCCTACGGCGACCATCGCATAGCCTTCTTTGGGGGGGGGAGTATGATGAGGATAGTAATTATGATAAGACCCCCGCGACGTCAACTGACGCCCCGCGCCTCTGACGGGCTGGCAACACCTGGCCAGCATGGGCCGGAACACCAACCGAGGCCCATTAACGATCGGTCAGACTAGCCTCCACACGACACGCCAGTGGCAATGTCAGACGTCATCAGGGGTACGATCCTGCTCCCGGCGAGCAGGTGCATCCGGTAACACTCAAGCTCCTTATAAATACCCTTGCGCTCTACGACGTGAGGGGGGACAAGCACAACACGCACGGAGGCATCCCTTCCTCCAAAACCCTCTCCACATCACTAACTTGATCGTCGGAGGGGTCGGGCCGAGCTTCCGACCCGACCTGTGTGCAGGGACGAGAACGAGGAGCGTCGCCGGACTTACAGGCGCGGAGCCCTCTCCCGGAGTGAACGACGTCCTTTCCCCCTGGCCGAATCCACTAGCGGGTCGATGACCTCTACCGCCCCGAGGAACCACCCGGGAGATTCCCTCCATTCGGACCCAGAACAAGCCGCGACGGCCCCGAGGCCACGACATAAAGTTGTTTACCCCAACATTGAGAGTCTGAAATATCATTCTATAAATTTTAATATCTAAAATATTGATTTGATAAAGATGTATAAGATTCATTTATTTAAGAGCGATTTAAAATCTCATTCGATAAATTTTAATATTAAAATATTAACTCAATTGTGAAGTATAAGATTCATTTACTAATCAATCTATATATTCTAGAAGATGTCAACTATCTTAATTGATAAAAAAAATTTAATAATTGATAGTAAGATGATAGGATAAAATATCATCTTTATTTTTTTATAAATAAAAAAACTAAGTGGATGAGATAGATAAAATAAAAAAGGTGAAATGTTTGATTCACGTTGGACAGAGTGGGTTTAGAAAAATAATTTTTTGTATTAAGGTTGTGAAATGCTTTGTTCCTCAATGCCACACTCACTCTTCCGACAAGGAGATGAGAAAATGTCCCTGCAACCATTATGCAGCATCATGAACTCAAGCATACGGACTCAACCATGGCATCCTTATCAAAGTGGTGGATCCAAAAGAACATGAAGAAGAACAAAGGAGGATCATGTCCTCCATTAGTGGGGTGGTCCTCCAAGACCCGCATATGGTCCACCCACCGAGCTCGGCCGTCCGATCTGCGGATGAGCCTGTGATGATGAAGACTGCACAGCAAAGGGTGTTGTCATCTTTGCTCCACCGGTTTTTAATGAGTACAACCCACAGTGAAGAAGAAGAGAAAAGGAAGCAAAAGCTACACTATTTACCATCATTAATCATCGATAAAAGCTTTAACAGTGGACTGATGTACAAAAATTTGCATAATTAAGTGGATCATTTTAGTACTTATCCCTCTAAATTTAAATTATATATACATAAATTATTTATGATCGATTAATGAATCTTTTGGTATTATTGAGCAATGTTCTTAATTTAGTTAAAAATATTTTAATATTTAGTTATAGTTAATAGTAAAATTATATTAAATCTTTTTATATCTTTGATCATACCATTGATAGTAATTATTTTGTGAGATTTGAAATTGGACCGGTGTCTAAGAATGATTACCTTGTGAGAGAAGGAAATAGTCAAATATCATTCGGTGCTTAGGGAAGAGAACTTTCCCCTACTTCAAGGAGAGGTTTACTGAGAGGCCCAATAGTTCTGTTTATGTATATGTTATTAACAATAACAATAATAATAATTCGTTATTAACAATAACAATACTAATTGTACATTGGCCCAAAAAAGGCCTTCCAAACTACATATTCGGGTTCAAAGAATTTTTTATGTATTTATTTAATTTAGAAAAATTATTTATGATTAATCAGAGGTTTTTTATTGATATATAGATAAGGAGGTGACATGTATGTTATCTAAAAAATGATAAGAATTGATTTGCTATTTCTAACCTCTGAAAGGATTGATTTGTAAAAACTTCCTGTGGAATATTGCGGCCTCGTGAGGGTAGGATTGGAATTCAATCTCTCTTTCTTTCTCTCTCTCTCTCTCTCTCTCTCCTCTCTCTCTCTCAGTGTGTTCAGGTGGAGGTATAAATGCAGCAAGCAGCAGTATCTCTCCGGTTTGTAGGAGCGTAGTGCTCGTCTTTCTCCCTGAGCAGGAGGAAGCAGCAGCAAAATCCAAGCTTTTCACATTTCCAACAATGCTTTCGACAGAACCTGCCTTCGACGGGAGCAGAATGATTAAAGGTGAGAAGAAACTTTAATGTGCATCTTTGATGTTCCTACTGTACACTGTGTGATCGGCTTGGGGAGGGGAGAGGGGAGGGGGGGTGGGTTTGGTTTCTGTTAGCTGTGGGGCTTCGAGCAGGCGAAAGGTGCGAGCAGCTTGATGTGGATGCCTTGAGTTCTGCCCTTTTCTCCCCCACCGATGCAATATTCTTCCTCCCAGGTTTGCTGATAGGTGGGAATCCTCTGTTTGCGTTGTCCTTTCACTCCTTGTCTTCTCTGTCCATTTCCTGAGCTTTCTCTGGTATATGGAAATCTTGGCAGCTAATATCTCTCCCTGAGCAGGAGGAAGCAGCAGCAAAATCCAAGCTTTTCACATTTCAACAATGCTTTTCGACAGAACCTGCCTCGACGGGAGCCGAGAGATTTAAAGGTGAGAAGAAACTTTAATGTGCATCTTGATGTTCCTACTGTACCACTGTGGATCGGCTTGGGGAGGGAGAGGAGGAGGGAGGTGGGTTTGGTTTTCTGTTAGCTGTGGGGCTTCGAGCAGGCGAAAGGGTGCGAGCTTTGATGTGGATGCCTTGAGTTCTGCCCTTTTCTCCCCCACGATGCAATATTCTTCCTCCCAGGTTGCTGTAGGTGGGAATCCTCTGTTTGCGTTTCCTTTCACTCCTGTCTTCTCTGTCCATTTCCGAGCTTTCTCTGGAACTTGGTGTAAGGCCTGTGAATCCTTATTAGCATTGATATCTGAATCAAGGCCTTCTTCCATGGATGCCCTGCTGATCTTTGTGCCTTTTGAGGAATTGCTTCCGAGATCAGTGTGCTTGGTGAAACTGAGCTCCTACATGCTGTTTTGGCTTTCATTCCTCCACCCCTTCTTCTGATGTGCTGCTAATTGTATCTCTTTCTAGGAAACGAAATCAGTTCATTGGGGTAAGTGTTATCAGATCTGAAGGAGGAGGATTAATCTGAATCTTCATTGCTTCGACTAGTTCATTCTCGTTGCCTTCTTGAAGGTTTGAAGACATCGATGGATACGAATGAGAATAACAAGTTTGAGCTGGAGAAGAACCATGGCAATCACTTGAGCGACCACAGTTCTGGCATCTCTGATCACTGGCAATTTAACACCTCAACCTCCTCCATGGCTGCCGGCCTTATGAATTTGGTGACCTCGTCTCCATATCCTTCAGCTTCGGAGATGGAGCCCTTCACTCCTGGCCTCTGGAACCACCATGCCGCTAATTGTGTGCCGATTGGAGAACCAGTTGCAGTGTCCTCCGGAGGGATGCTACCATCGACTGTTCCTGGAATTTCTTCCCCAAGACTGCCTCATTTCCCTGCTGAAACGGCTTTCGTTGAACGGGCAGCAAGGTTTCCATGTTTCAGTGGTGGTAATTTTAGTGGCATGAACCTCCTCTTTCGTCCATCAGAATCAATGGTTCCATATACTAATGCCATGGAAGATGTTACTGAGATCCAGCTTCGGAAGACTGAAATGAATACAACTGTACAAAATGGTGTGTTGCTCCCTGTTGACAATGCATCAGTCAACAGAGGTCTGATCACTAATCAAATAGACTGCGAATCCCGTGAAGCCAATTTCACCAAAGGTGGTCAGGAAGGGAACACTGATTCATCTGATGCAGCTAGGAATTCATCTCCTAAGAAGAGGAGGACCACTCAGGTAATTTCATCTCTTTTTGTTGAAACGTTGTTCTTTCCTGTGCTGATCAACACTTGATTCTATTCCTGTTTTGCTAGGATGTGGGGAAGGAAGATGTGAAAAGAGGCCCACAATCATCCTCAGAGACCACAAAGGAGACCACTGAAGGTAAACAAAAAGTAGACCAGAACAGCTCCAAGCACAGTGGAAAGAATGGAAAAGATAGCTCAGAAGCTGCAAAGGGGGATTATGTTCATGTTAGAGCACGGCGTGGACAAGCAACTAATAGTCACAGTCTTGCAGAAAGAGTAAGGTTCCAATTGATTCTAATGGCATACTTTAGGAAACTTAAAATGTTTGTATTTGAAATTGATGGATTCAGGTAAGAAGGGAAAAGATAAGTGAAAGGATGAAGTATCTTCAGGAATTAGTGCCTGGTTGCAGCAAAGTAAGTTCAAGAGGCATTTCGTCTGTAAATTGTGAAAATTTGACTTCTGTAATCCTAGAGTATGATGTGAGACTCTAATCTGTAGGTCACAGGGAAAGCAGTTATGCTGGATGAGATCATAAACTATGTTCAGTCACTCCAAAGTCAGGTTGAGGTAAGCTTCTATGGAAATTGCAATTGCAAATTACCTGTCTCTTTAGAATTTAACCATTGTTTTGAATCATGAAATACACTGAATTATTTATCTTGTTTTTTTTCTTGTTAAGTTCCTCTCCATGAAGCTTGCTGCTGTCAATCCACAACTCGAATTCAGCACAGAAGGGCTTCTGGCTAAAAACGTGAGCAACTTTTCTTCTTTCATTTTTAGTTAATCAATTTTTGCTCAGTTGAAAGGATTTCATAATGAAAGGATTTATGAATGATACTACTTGGTTTATTTGATCTTTCACAAATAGCTTCTACATTCTCATGGTGGCTGCTCATCTGCAACTGGATTGCCGCAGGAGATGATTTATCCTCAGGTATCTCCGTATCCATCTCAGAAGGGTTTGATGCATTCTGCAATCTCTGCCATTATTGACCCTTCAGAGGCACTTAGGAGAGACACGAATGCTCAATTATCAACAACCAGTGTTTATGAAGAGTCTTCTCTACAGGTAATCCTACTTAACAGACATTTAATTCTATCTGATTTGAGATGATAAATCAGATTATATTGATTATTACATGTGAAAGAGAGTAGGTATTTGGATCAAGGACACCAAAAAGGACAAATTGAAGGAGAAGGAAAGAGGTTCTGAGATCTAACCAGAATAAATAATTTAAGAATGATTGTAGAGGAAAATTGTTGTACAGCACACATTTGTCAAGTTTACAAAGAGGAAAATTGTTTAGTGTCATCTATTTTTTTCG
This sequence comes from Musa balbisiana, assembly GCA_004837865.1. Taxonomy (NCBI): domain Eukaryota; kingdom Viridiplantae; phylum Streptophyta; class Magnoliopsida; order Zingiberales; family Musaceae; genus Musa; species Musa balbisiana. The sequence continues at coordinate 20,420,610 of CM017190.1, read as the reverse complement.
AGAATCTGCTTTTCTTGAGTTGAATTCTATGTTTCTGTAGTTTATGATTGACTATATTCATTTTCTTTGACCTTAAAGTTGTTTACTAGGCTATAAACCTTTTCCTTTTATTCAGTTCCCCTGAATCGATCTTGCTTCAAGATTTATCCCAGGTAACTGTCTCGTATGTTATATCTTTCTAAAATTGTCTTTCTAGTACCAAAAGAATTTCCTCTTCTCATGCAAAAAAAACTTTTTTTTTCAGTTATTTAAGGTTCCAGTTTGTAAGCTCAATTGTTGGAACTCATCATTTGAAACATTTGGTAGCTAATTATAATAAAATTTCTAATCAATTTGGTAGTAGACTAGAATCAAGGAAGTCCGAAGATAATGATACCTGGCATATAATAAAAGCTGAGAAAGATTTTTCAGCAGAATTGAATCTTGGATTTTTTGCTCTCACCTTCAAATTGCAAGTTCCAAGTGATGAGTAACTGTCGACACATATGTATATATATAGCAACCTAACTTTGGTGTTTCTTTTTTCCTTCCACAGATACACAATCCTTGGAACAAAGAGGTCGTCATTCAAATGACTTATGGTGCTATTCCTCCTCCAAATGCACCAGAGATGGATACTAAACCTGATGGCTTCACCATCTAAAACAACTACTCTCACCAAGTTCCTGTGCTAACATCCTAAAATCTCATTGTGCCTCCTTGGTTTGCTGCTATAAGATAACTCAAAAGCACTCATCGATCAGAAGACCGGGATAAGAGGTAGAAGAAGGTACACATGCTTGGAAGATCCAGCATTCCTCTTCTGCTTGTTACATGATGTAGCGGGGCCGTTATGCTTTTGGAAGTAATTATAGAGAGACAGTGAATGTTCTTCAACATTAAGAGTTGGCTTTTCATTTGTAATGACATATAGGATCAAAAGCTCAGCTGATACATGAAGAGAAAGCTCGGAGGTAAAATGGGTTTATTTTTTATCAAAATGGAACATCAATTTTGCAGTCATGTTATGCTGCTTCTACTTCTGGCTCACGTGTTCTGCTGGTTCTGTTTGATTCATCATGTTTTCATGTACTTCCATTTAGATTTTTGCTATAACATTGCAGTCTCGATCGATTCAATCATATTTCAGTTGAAAAAAATATGTTAAAACGAAATAATTCTTTCCCTCTTTATGCATCAAAATAGGTTTCTCATCAAAATACCAACTTGATATTCAAATACAAATATCAACCAACACAACAAAAACAATAGATCAAAAACTTAATCACATAGTGAGACCAAATCTTTTAACATGAAAAATTTAATGCGGGAAAAATCACGACCGTAGTCTATCTCAAACTTTCACTATCAATAGAAATGATAACAGGTTTACAGTAAATCTTTTCTAGAACAAGAATCACAATAACCTCAAGAACATAGATCTTAGCTTAAGAATGACATATCATCATCACATAAGATGGATCTCTTAAAATTTTAAGTCTCACAAAATGAATATAGCAGGAAAGTATCTCAGAAAGGGTAAACTGTAGATCAACACCATTAGGATTGTAGAGTTTACTGCAAGAATTCTTCACTTAAAAGTTGGACTAAAACTGACAACGTTTGACCACCGATCGTCAAGCAAAAAACTCGGAAACCTAATCTTTCTCTCTCCTTTTTTTTTTTTTTTTTTTTTTCTCTCTCTCTCTTGCCGCTGCCGCCTGCGTATCTTTTTAATTTTTTTGATTTAAACTCAAACGACTCAATCTGTCTAAGCCCACATATGAGCTAGACCCAACACAGGCCTTATCACTCAGAATTCACAGAGAAGCAAGACAACAACTTCGATTGAACTCTGTTCAAGAGAACACTGCATGTTCTACTCAGACACTCAAGCACCGAGTTTGACTTGGATTCATTATCGATTTCAATTGGAAATGGGTGTTTGCTGTCTGGATTCATGGAATGAAGAGCGCATCAATCATGACAGTCTCTGCTGCACCAACATGTGATCCGACAAAGATATTCTGGTGGTTGGAATTGGACCATCTCCAACCACAACTGGTCCAGAAGCCATGGAAGCCGAGCTGCGGATCAACTTGGACCACCAATGTAGTGTGATGTCTGCTCGTGCAACTCATGCTGCCTCGTTTGACACTGAACCCATCATGATGAGTCGAGGACACAACGCCCCCGCGATGGCAGGAGGTTGCTGCAGTAACATCTCAGCTGATGTATTCATCTCCTCTAGAAGCTGATGTTGAAAACTCAGGATGGTGGTTGTGTCCAAGGAAGATCTTTGCCTCTGTTGTTGATGGTTCTCATGGCTCTTATGGCTCCCGGCAATTACCTGACTGCTTTTGCTTCTCTTAAAACTAATCTCCTATCCTTATAAACTAAATCGATGCGGGATACAGAAGGATCAATATAGATAATATTATCTCTATAATTAACAAGTTATTTATGAAACTTGAAACTTGTTCTCTCTCATCACAAAGAAGCAATCATCCTATTGTACGAAAGTTAGCCCAATCTGGTACCATTAGAATAATACAAAAAATATATCACTAAAATTAAGATAATATTATATAAAATTTATGTTCAAGAATTAAATTTGAAGATATGTAATTATTGATTCAAGGTGAATCCTAACACTACAATTTCAACTAGTATTATTCTTAAGTGAATTCTCGAGAAAACCCTCTTTTTTTTAGGCTTTTGAAGTGTAGTGCCCTCCATTTTTAATTTTTTTCTCAATACCTTTACTCATTTATCTCTTTTTTCTTTCTTTTATTAATGGACGGATTCATAGGGTGAACAAACTAATTATAGTAATTTTATACTGTATCCTAATATTTTCAATAATACTAAAAAAATACTATAATGCATACAAAAATATTGACACATTATGTTACAATATTTTCAGAAATATTAGGAAAATAATGTAACGTAGTACAAAAATATAGAAAGATAATATTTTTGTACTACATTGTAGTTTTTTTCTCTTATTGTTGAAAATACTATAACATGGTGCAAAAAAATACTACAATTACGTTGGTTAACCCTATGAATTAGTGCAATAGAAAAGAGAAGAAAAAAGAATATATGTTTGATTGTTAAATCAAGAATATATTGTTAAGAAATTCTGAAAATGAGAGGCATTTCCCAATAAAAACCTAAAAAGAGAATTTATTTTAGAATTTTACCGATTATTCTTTCCTATGATCATGATTCATGATTCTCGAGAGATATGATTAGGCTAATTTTAATAGATTGAACAAGAAAAACATAATTAATGAAAATTAATTGAGAAAGAAAAGAACAGATGTTTTGATAGAAGAAGATATAAGATAGAAATTACTGATTGAAGAAGATATAAGATAGAAATTAAAGATAGAAGAAGCATTCCTAATTGATATGTTCTTCCTATTTATATAGGTTAGGAGAGAGGATTTTCTTTAACAGAACAGCTAGATTTTTTTATATAGTTAGGGAAATCTTATTGCTATCATGCCTCCACAAGATGGTGCTTCTATTAAAGGTGTCGATCTTGGACCGATGCAATGCAAATAGTTTATGAGCGAGAGGTTTTGTAAATAAGTTTGCTAATTGATCAATCGTATGTATATGAGAAACATGTAGTTGATGTCAGACAACTTGATCTTGTTGGGAAATCTTGGGGGCGATATCACATGCGCAACAGAAGAATAAGAAAACAAAATCCCCTATTCCCAAAGAGATGTTCATCGTCGTGCGAAGATTGGTACACAAAAAATCCATAAAACAAACTGCATATAGGATAGATTATGTTACCAAGAGAGATCGTATATCCCTGTTTCCTTGTAGATCTCTAAGAGAGGGTGAAGGAGGTCAAGCGTCCTCCTCTCTAGCGGTGATCCACACAGTAGGGCAACGACGATGCTCCTCAAAACTCCAGACCTACTCTAAGGTGGAGAAGGGGAAGAGAATAGGAGAGACAAGTAAAGGCTCTAGCCTATGAACCACTGAATCCCTCCTATTTATAGAGGTCCTTTGTCAAACTCTAATGGATCCTCCCTTATTGGGTATTGGATCTACATCCAATTACCTAAGCCTCTTAGATTAGTGGATCTCTATCCAATAATATATTATGGGCTCTTATTGGATCTCATCCATAGGATCCAATAATTCAAGGGCTTATTAGATATCCAATAAGATTGTGGCTCCGGCGGATATCTCATATCCGAATCTCTACTCATTGCAACGCCTACCATATGTGTATGACCCTTTAGACCTAATATCAAGTTGGCCATGAGTTATACCTGTCAGAACTCCTTTTGACTCAGTGAATTATTATCTCTATAATAATTCACTTGACTCATCGACTATGGACGTACTAGGCCACTACGCCGTAGTCCCCAAATGATATAGGGGAATCCAATCCATTGGACCTGTTTGTCCTCAATTACCATATACTTATAGTCCCTCATCCATCTAATATCCCTTAGACTGTATACCGGGTATGGTGTTGTCAGACCCATATGGTTTCTACTCGAGTCTCGCTCTAATCGGATTCTCCCAAAGAACTCTTTCTCTCTCAATCCAAATGACCCTAGCCAGGGATTTATTTGAGTAAGAACACATAGGAAATTCCTCTCATAACGTCGAGAGTGGATAATCCTCTATCGATACTCAATAGCCCTTGTAAGGTCGACTACCACTCCCAATGACCGGTTGTACTAGATTTGGGACATCCAAACATATAAGTCTGGTATCAATCAATAGAGCACTCATACAGGACATCCTTGGTGTCTCAAGTCTAAGGACCAGATACACCACTGGGATTATGAAATCGTTGTCTAATAATAAGGCATCATCAACCATCAAACATTCCGTAAGCGGATCAATTAGTGAACTCATTCTCCATTGAGCACCTGTACTGTATCCCTAGTGTCCCCACATGAGCAGTTATGAGACTAGCTGCATCCATCATATGGACGGGTATACAGCACACTAGTCTGTCCAGTTATCTCGATGTCCCTCTCAAGTAACCTATGACCTGGATTATTTAGGACATGTGTTTAAAGGTAAATCGATCTCATTATCATGATCTTATCATAATCTGATTCCCATTGCACAGATCCAAGGACATCACAATATATACATACATATATGCAATAATCAATATAAAGTGATAAATGTCAAAATATAATAAGCAAAAAGATTCCGTGTCAAGTCACACGTGCCATCAATCACCTATGTGTTTGATCCCCATCAGACTTCTATGACGCTCAAAGATAATTTGAGACAATGGCTTTGATAGTGGATCTGCAATGTTATGTTCGAATGGAACTCTTTTCACTACTACATCTCCTCGGGTCATGATCTCTTTAATAAGCTGGAACCTCTTTAGAACATTTCTGATAAGACCCGGGTTCCCTTATTTGAGTAATCGCCTAATAATTGTCACAATATAAGGAAATCGGCTCCTCACTACCCGGCACGACTCCTAGATCTGTGATGAACTTCTTCACCCAGACTCTCTCCTTTGCTGTATCTACTGCAGCAATGTACTCCGCCTCTATAGTCGAGTCAATAGTACTATCTTGCTTGAAACTCTTCCAGCACACTGCTCCTCCATTCAAGGTGTACACATACCCCGAATTCGACTTGCAACTGATGGGTACAATACCTTCGGGCGCATCAACTAGGTTCCAAACCTTGTTAGAGTACATAGAATCCATCTCAAAATTCATGGCTTCTTGCCACTTCTCGGAGTATATACTCATAATAGCCTCCTCATAGATCTGAGGATCAATATCCTCAACATCCTCTCCTTTAATATGTCCCACATATCTCTCAAGAGGATGATATACTCTACCGGACCTACGTAAAGATGGAACTTGTGTATTAGGTACTTGAACAGACTCAAGCTGTAGAGTGGTACTTAAGTTAGGTTCTCCAACCTCACTCAACTCTATCATGCTCCCATTGTCTTCGCCAAGAATATGTTCCTTCTCAAGGAACACTACTCTCTTGGCTACAAAGACCTTTTGGTCCTCGAGATGATAGAAATAATACCCACAAGTTTCTCTAGGGTATCCCACGAACTTGCACCGCTCTGTCATCGATTCCAACTTATCGGGGTTGTGTCTTTTAACCTAGGCAAGGCAGCCCCAAATCTTAATAACTTTAAGATCAGACTTCTTCCCTTTCCATATCTCATATGGTGTAGACACTACCGACTTAGTTGAAACTCTGTTCAGAAGGTAAGCTACGGTCTCTAGGGCATATCCCCAAAATGAGATTAGTAGGTCAACGAAACTCATCATGGACCATACCATGTCTAACAGCATACGATTTCTCCTTTCTGACACACCATTGAGCTAAGGTGTATAAGGAGGTGTCCATTGGGATAATATCCCATGGTCCTTGAGGAATTGAGTAAACTTTATACTTAAGTACTCACCTCCTCGATCTGATCGAAGAGTCTTGATACTCTTTCCAGTCTAGTTCTCCACTTCATTCTTATACTCTCTGAATTTCTCAAAGGCCTCAGACTTATACTTTATTAAGTACATATATCCATACCTTAAGAAATCATCAGTAAAGGTAATGAAGTAGGAGTAACCACCAATGACATGAGTTGACATGGGTCCACATATATCACTATGTATAAGTTCTAGCAGCTCAGTGGCTCTCTCTCCAGTTCCACTAAATGGAGAGTTAGTTAGTTTTCCACGAAGGTAAGGCTCGCAAGTTGTATATGACTCATACTCGAATAAATCTAGATATCTATCATTTAGTAACTTTGAATCCTTCCCTCATGGATGTGACCTAGTCTACAATGCCACAAGTATGTATTGTTCACTTCATCTTGTTTCTCTTAAACACACTTACATTCATGATATGTGAAGTAGTGTCTAACATAGACAAACCATTATGCAATGTTCATTTCATGATGATCTCATCATCTAATAATATCGAACAACCATTGTTCTCAAAAACTAATTTATATCCACTAAATATCAAACATGAAATGGAGAAAATATTATTGATAATAGAAGGAACAAAATAACATGCATGTAATGTAATAATAGCTACACTAGGCAGATGTACGACGACCTTGCCAATAGCTACTACAACAACTTTTGCTCCATTGCCCATCTTGAGGTCCATCTCACCTCGCTCCAGTCTCCTAGGCCTTGCCAGAACCTACAACGAATTGCATACATGATAAACACTACCGGTATCCAATACCCATGTGTTATCATAAGAGTTTGACAAATGGAGACTGATCATGAATGATAAGCACTGTCGGGTCTTTCTTAGCAACCTTTGCTTTACCTGATCTACCCTTGCCCTTGCCCTTCTTAAGGGACTTTTTTACTTTCATTTTCTTTCTGGTCTCATTAGTGTAGAGAACTGGCTTTTCCTTTTTAATAGTGCTCTCTGCCTCTCTCAACATATTAAGGAGCTCTGGGAGAGTCACCTCAAGCTTGTTTATATTAAAATTCATATGAATTGTGAAAAGGAATCTAGTAAGGACTGAAGCACAATGTCCATACACAAGCTATCCTCTAGGACCATTCTTAGACTTATGAGTTTCTCTATCCACTCAATCATCTTTAGGACATGGTTCTGAACCGATGTCCCCTTAGTCATCCTAGCGCGGAAGAGGCTCTTGGATATCTCATATCGCTGAGTCCTTCCCTGTTCCTCAAACAATTTATGGATATGTAGGAGGATCTGACATCCATCTTTTCATGTTATCTTTGTAACTCAGGAGTCATAAAGCCTAACATATAACATTAAGCAAGAGTGGAGTCATCAATGTACTTCACGTAGTGAGCGATCTCATCCTCGCTTGCCCCTTCCTCGAGTGTAGGCATCACTATATCAAGCACGTATGTGATTTTCTCCGCCGTGAGAATAATTCTCAAGTTATGGAGCTAATTCGTTTAATTTGGACCAGTGAGGTGGTTGACATCAAGTATGCCACGTTAGGGATTTGAAAGCGACATTTTCTGAAAATAAAGATGTAGCAGAAATGAATAACATGTAGATTTTGCAAGAAATCAACAATCAAGATATGAACTTCTATCTTAATATGCTCCCACTATTTTACTAGCGAGTCACGTGACACCCTCAGCACGCGAAATGGAAGTCTCCGACAGACTTCTAGTGGGGATCAGGATCCAATCAGCGTCTTAGTGTAACCTCGAGAGACTCGACCAATGACACTAATCCCAAAAGGTAGGCAACTCTTGCCGATTACAACTCCTTGTGATTCTTGTCCTATTCGACCTTCGAATCACCATGGTCTCGAGGGACTCGACCAACTATAATGTTCGGTTAAGTCAAACACCATCGTTACAAGATGAGTCGGATTTGATGATATACCCTCGAGGGACTCGACCAAGCATACAATGTCCTCAGGTCACCGGTGACATCTCTATGTCATAGATAAGATAGTGAATCGCGATATAGGTGAGCCTCGAGGGACTCGACCAACTCAACCTACATCGAGAATCGGTTCCTAGCTATAACGATTGAAGGCCACATGGGTCAATCTAATTGCCTCACGTTTACTGACTTAATATTGTTGAGAGAGATGTTTTTATAATTTGGTCTTCTAATATAACATGTCACACATATACATATCTAGTATATGTAAAAAACAATCACACAAAATGATCATGGACCACAACCAAATGTGATCAGGCCCGAGCTAGTAGGCCTAATTACTCACATCAAGATCTATGTGTGCAATGGTGCATTTCCATGCCCTGTGATCGTCCATCTCGTCCTGGTCGGTTCCGTCGACATCTGGATGCATCGCGATTGTCCGTCTCGTGGGTCCTGCTATCACATCCACATTCCCACTAAGCCTCCTCTTGTGATTACAACTTAATCATAGGCATGTAGGCTTGACAATAAACGAGAAATATAATGAGGCTTACAGGCCCCAATAATAATAATCACAAGTATACACATCACACAGTCCATGATCATTTGTCAACATATTATACATCACATGTATAAATCATCATCATATAGGGCCACTAGATAATAAAAAATAATAATCAATTAAATCTTTTAATTAATTAATATTTTCAAATCAGGGATATGTAGGGAATTTTATGAATTTTAAGGGTATTTTCATAATTTGGATTAAAAGGATAGAATTAGAATTTTTGAAATTCACAAGGGCAAAACTATCTTTTTGCTGGCGACGGCCTGTGCGACAGGGCCAGGGGCGCCGCCCTTGTCTGCAGGCGGCGTCTCACCTACAAGTGGGTGCCCCCATGGGTTGGCGCCCTTGTGGGTGGCGCTGCCCCCCGCGAGCGTTGTGCCCGTGGGTGCAATGCCTTACCGGGCGACTGCCCCTTTGGGGGGGGGGGGGGGTGTGTTTGCCCATAGGAGTAGCGGCTGCAGGTGTCGTTTCCCTATGGCGCCTCAGCCCACGGGTGTTGTGGCCATAGGCGCCTCGCCCTACGGTGCCTTTGCCCGTGAGTCCAGCACCCGCAAGCACTGTCCTATGCCCGTGGGTAAGTGGCCGCCTTGCCTATAGCCCTGCCTACCGTCACCACTAAAGGAAGCGCCCGTGGTCTGCCAGCCCCATCGACGGTAAGCCTACTACAAGTAGGCTGCCAGCCGGCTACTATTGGTGCAGCCCATGTGCTGCCTACCTGTGGCTGTGCTGCATGCGGCTACACGTACACAGATCGAGGGCAGCAACTATTGCTGCCCTTTCTCGCTTTTGTGTTAATAATTTTGATGTCAAAAGTTTCTCCAAAAACACAACAAACATAGTTCAAAACCAATCTATCACACAAACAACTTAGCTCTGATACTACTATTGGGAAATCTTGAGGGTGACATCACATGCGTAGCGAAAGAACAAGAAAACAAAATCTCCTATTCCCAAAGAGATGTTCGTCATCGTGCGAAGATTGGTATGCAAAAAATCCGCGAAACAAACTGCATATAGGATAAATTGTGTTTCGAAGGGAGATCGTATATCCCTATTTCCTTGCAGATCTATAGGAGAGGGTGAAGGAGGTCAAGCGTCCTCCTCTCTAGTGGTGATCCACACAGTGGGGCTACGACAACGCTCTTCAAAACTCCAAGCCTACTCTGAGGTGGAGAGGGGGAGGAAGATAGGAGAGGCAAGCAAAGGCTCTAGCCTATGAACCACCGAATCCCTCCTATTTATTGAGGTCCTCTATCAAACCCTAATGGATCCTTCCCTATTGGGTATTGGATCTGTATCTAATTACCCAAGCCTCTTAGATTAGTGAATCTCTATCCAATAATCTATTATGGGTTCTTATTGGATCTCATCCATAGGATCCAATAATTCTGGGGCTTATTGGATATCTAATAAGACAGGAGCTTCGATGGATATCTCATATCCGAAACTCTACTCATTGCAATGCCTACCATATGTGTGTGACCCTCTAGGCCCAATATCGAGTTGACCATGAGTCATACCTATCAGAACTCCTTTTGTTCAATGAATTATTATATTTATAATAATTCACTTGACTCACCGACTATGGATGTACTAGGCCACTACGCCGTAGTCCCTGAACGATATAGGGGAATCTAATCTATTGGACCTATCTGTCCTCAATTACCATATACCTATAGTCCCTTATCCATCTAATATCCCTAAGATCGTATACCAGGTTTGGTGCTATCAGACCCATACGGTTTCTACTCGAGTCACGCTCTAATCGGATTCTCCTCAAGAACTCTTTCTCTCTTAATCCGAATGACCCTAGCTAGGGATTTGTCTGAGCAAAAACACATGAGAAATTCCTCTCATAACGCCGAGAGTGGATGATCTTCTATCGACACTCAATAGCCCTCCTAAGGTTGACTACCACTCCAATGACTGGCTATATTAGATCTGGGACATCCAAACCTATAAGTCCGGTATCAAAGAATGGAGCACTCATATAGGACATCCTTGGTGTCTCAAGTCTAAAGACCAGATACACCACTAGGATTACGAAATCACTATCTGACAATAAGGCATCATCAACCATCCAACATTCCGTAAGCGAATCAATCAGTGAACTCATTCTCCATTGAGTACATGTACTACATCCCTAATGTCCCTACATGAGCAGCTATGAGACCAGCTGCATCTATCATATGGATGGGTATACAGCATACTAGTTTGTCATATTATCTCGATGTCCCTCTCAAGTAACCTATGACCGAAATTATTTAGGATATATGTTTAAAGGTGAATCAGTTTCATTATCGTGATCTCATCACGATTCGATTCCCATTGCACAGATCCAAGGATATCACTATATATATATATATATATATATATATATATATATATATATATATATATATATATGCAATAGTCAATATAAAGTGATAACTGTCAAAATATAATAAGCAAAAAGATTCCATGTCAAGTCATACGTGCCATAACTCACGTGATTGGCTTGTTGGGCACCCATGACTACCAGATCTTGCACGAAGTGAAAGTCGATAGTAGTATGTTTTATGCGGGAGTAGAACACCGGATTGGCACATAGTAGTACTGTAAAGGGCCAACTACTTGTCGGTATTAAGTGGGTTTTATAGCAAGATTTCTATTAGATAATTTGAGTGATTCACTAGTAGAGAGGGGAGTTGTAACCGCATTTGCATCCTACATATTTATCTTTGATAATAAATCTTGAATATACTTTCTTTATGATAGGAAGAGATATGAAGATGTATATGTTACTTCTACACCTAGGAAATAGTTCAAGGTTCCTAGATCTTTAAGGGAGAATCAATCTGTCAATTACTTGATGAATGCTTGGATCTCTATAGGATTATTGCCTTTGACAATAATGTCATCCATAGACACAAGAATATATATTATGCATCTATGTTGTTGTTGTAGAAATAACGAAGTATCAGACTTAGAGTTGATAAAGCTAACTAAAGTAAAAAACTGAGCCAAGTTTAGTATACCAAGCTTTTAGAGCATAACGAAGTCCATAAATAACTTTTTATAGTTTGCAAACATGCCTTGGATATTGAGGATAGATGAAACTAGGAGGTTATTGCATAAAGATATATTCAATTAGAGTCCCCTATAAAAAGGCATTATTAACTTCCTTGTTAGCCTTTAGTGGCGGCCAAACTTAGGATAAGTTGAATTGTTGTGAGCTTAACAACGGGACTGAATGTCTTAGTGAAATCAACTCCAAGTCATTGATGAAACCCTTTGAAAACTAGGCATGCTTTATATTAGGCAATAGATCCATTTGGGTTTCGCTTAATTTGAAAGATCCATTTACACCCAATGATGTTTTGTGTATGATGAAAGGGTACTAGGTTCTATGTTAAGTTATGGAGGAGGGCATCATATTATTCACACATGACTTTATGCTAGTGTGGAGATTTTTAGGCTTGAGTGAAGGTGGTGGGTTCAATGGTATTAGATGAGGATTTTGTGATAGCATGTAGGTTAAGAACTTGACGTGGTTTGAAAATACTACTCGTAGAGCTTATTGTCATAAGATATTTTGAGGCTACAAGATTGTGAGGTTGTGTTGTTGGAATAAGCGATGAAAAGTCATTGACACAGGGCGAGTCAGGTTAAGGTACTTTAGTATCATTGGGTCTAGAAGGAGATAAAGATAATGGTTGTGTTTCTGAACATATTACCTCATCAATGGGGTAAACTTGAGAAGAAAGGAGTGGAGTAGTAATAGAGAGAATAGGTAATTGTTGAGCTGGAGTAGTAGTAGAGTATGGATCCTGAGGGGAGGAACTAGATGGTGTATGGGAGGCTCGTTCGATTGGATCGGAGGTATACTCTAATGAGGAATGTTTATTGGAGTGGTTTGCATGGCAAGAGACTCATGGTGTTGGAAAAGAAAGTAGACTCTACAAAAATAACATGATGTGATATAAAGACTTTATGGGTGTGGGAATTATAGCATCGAAAAATATTATGTTCGAGAGAGTATCCTATAAAGATGGAAGGCTTAGATCGTGATGTTATCTTATGGGAGGCATAGGGATGTAACCATAGATAATATAGACAACTAAATATTTTATTTATGAAGGTTTGGAGGTTTATAAAATAATATTTCAAATGGGGACTGGTATTGTAGGATCGACGTAAGCATTCAATTAATAAGGTAGACTATAGTTTAAAGGGTTGTTGTCCAAAAGGATGAAGGCATGGAGGCCTGATGTAGAAGTGTGATTCCAGTTTCAACTATATGTTGATGTTTGCGTTCGGTAGAGCCAACTAGTTAAGGAGTATGTGGGGGTGACTTAAGATGTTGTATACTACAAGCTGAGAGATAAGATGTCAGGGCTTGATATTCACCTCCACCATAGAGTAAACTATTTTGATTGTAGACTGAAAGTAGTTATCGACCAACTTTTGAAAGTTGGTAAAGATTATGGAAACTTCAGATTTATGGTGAAGAGGATATAACTATGCGTACTTAATGAAGTAATTTACAAAAATGACATAAAATCTAAATTTGTCAAAAGAAATGATTGGAGCAGGGCCCCAAACATCGATATAAATAATTTCAAATGGTTTATAACAGGATATGGAGGATGCACCAAAGGGCTGTCTATGACTTTTATTGCTAAGACATGCATTACAATGAGTTATAGAGTTACTTGATTTAAAAATAGGAAGAAAGTAACGAGAAATTAATTTCTGTTGGATAAGGGACAAGGGATGACCAAGATGATGATGCCATACATCGATTGGAGCTACAATTGAAGAGTGAATAGTGGGCTGGGTTATTTGTGGAGTTGACGCTCATTCGTAAATGTTGCCTCTATTCGGGCCTTGGATTAAGGATTCCCCCATGCTCAAGTCCTTGACAAGAAAAGAATTAGGAAATAATTCAATTGAAGTATTATTGTGTTTGCAAAATTGAGAATTGGAAATGAGCTTTCATTTAATATGAGGGCATATAGAACATCATCAAGTGTAAAGGTTACAGTATCAGAATTAAGCGTTATGGAACCAGTATGAGTAATAGGAAGTCCTTTATCATCACCGACGATGATATTTTCATTTTCGCCATAGTTGTTATGGATAGACAAGTTCTGAAGATTAGAGGTGATGTGATGATGTTGGGAAATCTAGGGGGGCGGCATCACATGCGCAATGAAAGAACAAAAATACAAAATCCCTAATTTTCCAAAAAGATGTTCATTGTTGTGCGAAGATTGGTGCATAAAAATCTGTGAAACTTAAAACTATGTATAAGATAAATTGTGTTATCTGGGAGATCGTATATCCCCGAATCCCTATAGATCTCTAGGAGAGGGTGAAGGAGGTCAAGCACCCTACTCTCTAGCGGTGATCCATACAACAGGGTTGTGATGACGCTCCTCAAAACTTCAAGCCTGCTCTAAGGTGGAGAGGGGGAGGAGAATAAGAGAGGTAAGTAAAAGGCTCTAGCCTATGAACCACTAAATCCCTCCTATTTATAGAGGTCCCCTGTCAAATCCTAATGAATCCTCCCATATTGGTATTGTATCTGCATCCAATTACCCAAGTCTCTTAGGTTAGTGGATCACTATCCAATAATCTATTATGGACTTTTATTGGATCTCATTCATAGGATCCAATAATTCAGGGGCTTATGCGGTACAACCACTTGGGAGACTATGTCTGGGTGGTACCACCGCCTAGACTAGTGGTACCACCTCCTGACAGTCTCGAAGAGTGAGTCTAGGAAGTACCATTACCTAGACTGGTGGTACCATCGCCTAACACAATCTTGGAGACTATACCACCGATGGATCCATCTATTAGGTCACTGTTTGGGCCTTTCACTTGGCCCAACATAGCCTAAACTTGGGCTCAATTAGCCCCCAATTGAGTTGGCCCAATTCCAACCAAATTACATCTAAAACCTACTTTAATCTAGACAATTATTACAAAGCTAATCAAATGTTGTCCGGTATGTCATTGGTTCATCGATACTTCGTCCAATTCTTCAACGCATCATCCTCTCTTGTGACCTATTGCCCAATCGGCTAGTTGACCTTCGTAACTCTAATTTCCTCGGCATAATTTTTGCTTTTCTTGGCCCGATGCCCAAACCCATGGCTCGAAGCCTTCTGCCGATACATCGACCAATCCTTTGGCTCGACGTCCAATCATTTGACATGTTCCACTCCAACCCAATATGATTCTACCTACTTTTAATTGTCTCTCCCTAATCGAAACTTCCTGCATCACTCAAAGCACAAATCAGATAAACACTATCAATTAGTTTCTATTGGGAAATCTTGGGGGCGACATCACATGCGCAGCGGAAGAACATAAAAACAAAATCCCCAAATTCCCAAATATGTGTTCGTCGTCATATGAAGATTAGTGTGCAAAATCCGCGAAACTTAAAACTGTATATAAGATAGATTGTATTACCTGGGGAGATCATATATCCCTGAATCCTAGCAAATCTCTAGGAGAGAGTGAAGGAGGTCAAGTGCCCTCCTCTCTATTAGTGATCCACACAATAGGGCTGTGACGATGCTCCTCGAAACTCTAGGCCTGCTCTGAGGATGAGAAGCGGAGGAGAATAGGAGAGGCAAACCAAAAAGGCTTTAGCCTATGAACCACTGATTCCCTCCTATTTATAGAGGTCCACTATCAACTTAACCCTAATGGATCCTACCCTTTTGGGTATTGGATCTCGATCCAACTACTTAAGCCTCCTAGATTAGTGGATCTCTATCCAATAATCTCTCATGGGCTCTTATTGGATCTCATCTATAGGATCCAATAATTCATAGGCTTATTTGATATCCAATAAGAGAGGGGCTCTAGCGGATATCTCATATCCAAACCTCTACTCATCACAATACCTACCATATGTGTGTGACCCTCTAGGCCCAATATCAAGCTGGTTATGAGTCATACCTGTCATAACTCCTTCTGGCTCAGTGAATTATTATCTCCATAATAATTCACTCGACTCATCGATTGTGGACGTACTAGGCCACTACATCACAGTCCCCAAACGATGTAGGGGAATCCAATCCATTGGACTTGTCTGTCCTCAGTTATCATATACCTATGGTCCCTCATCTATCTAATATCCCAAAGACCGTGTACTGAATATGGTGCTATCAGACCTATACGGTTTCAATTGAAGTCTCGCTCTAATCGGATTCTCCCGGAGAACTCTTTTTCTCTCAATCCGAATAACCCTAGCCAGTATTTGTCTAAGCAAGAACACATGGGATATTCCTCTCATGACATCGAGAGTGAATGATCCTCTATTGACACTCAATAGTCCTCATAAGGTTGGCTATCACTCCCGATGACCGGGTGTGCTATATCTGAAACCTCCAGACCTATAAGTTCGATATCAAAAAGTGGAGTACTCATAGAGGACATCCTTAGTGTCTCAAGTTTAAGGGCCAGATACACCATTGGGACTACGAAATCACTATTTGATAATAAGGCATCATCAACCATCTAGCATTCCGTAAATAGATCAATCAGTTAATTCATTCTCTAATAAACACATATACTATATCCCTAATTTCCCCACACGAGCAGCTATAAGATCAGGTGCATCCATCATATAGACGGGTAGCACACTAGTTTGTCTGGTTATCTCGATGTCCCTCTCAAGTAACCTATGACCAGGATTATTTAATATCTGTATTTAAAGGCAAATCGGTCTCATTATCGTAATCTCATCACGATCCGATTTCCAATGAACAAATCCATGGATATCACAATATATTCAAGCAACAAGAAATATAAAGTGATAAAATATCAAAATATAATAATAAACAAAAAGACTATGTGTCAAGTCACACATGCTATTACTCATGTGATTGGCTTGCAGGGCACCTATGACTAGCAATCTCCCACTTGACCTAAAGCCAATCACCTATGTCTTTGATCCCCATCAGACCCTTGTGACGCTCAAAGATAATTTGAGATAATGGCTTTGTTACTAGATCTATGATATTATCTTCGGATGGAACTCTTTCCACTACTATATCTCCTCGGGTCATGATCTCTCTAATAAGCTGGAACCTCCTTGGAACTCGGGTTCCCTTATTTGAGCAATCCCCCCTAGTTATCGTAATATAGGGAAATCGAATCTATGTTGAACTTCTTCAACCAAACTCCCTCCTTTGCTGCCTTTGTTGTAGCAATGTACCCCGCCTCTATGGTCGAGTCAACCGTAGTATCTCGCTTGGAACTCTTCCAGTATACTGCTCCTCCATTTAGGGTATACACATACCCCAAATTTGACTTGTTATCATCAACATCAGACTAGAAACTTGAGTTCGTGTAGGCTTCAACCCTAAGGCTACTACCTCCATATACTAGTAAAAGATCCTTAGTCTTTCTCAAGTACTTAAGGATACACTTTATTGCTTTCCAGTGCTCCAAGCTTGGATTTGCCTAATACCTGCTCGTGACACTTAGAGCATGTGGTATATCAGGCCTAGTATATAGCATAGCATATATGATAGGCCCTATCACGGAGGCATAAGGTATCCTATCCATGTTTACCCCTTTTTTAGGATTCTTTGGAGATATACTCATAGAAATTGTTATCGCATGTCTTATCGGTATGAGACCTCTCTTGAAATTTTTCATACCAAGGCTCATCTTCATTCTTAACGAAGTTAGAAGATCTGATTGCCTCATCAAATCTTGTGTTCCAACTTTGGGAAGCTTGCTTTAGTATATAAATGGACTTAAGCAATCTACACATCTTGTTTGGGCAGTCCTTTAACACGAATCCGTTAGGCTATATCATATACACCTCCTCCTCGAGGTTGCCAATGAGGAATGCAGTTTTCACATCCATCTACTAGATCTCAAAATCATTATGAGCTATAATAGCTAATAGAATTCAGATGGATTTTAGCATGGCTACAGGTGAGAAGGTTTTGTCATAGTCAACACCATGCTTTTGATGATACCCCTTAGTCACTAGCATTGCTTTATAACCTCTACCTTTCCATCTATTCTGATCTTCTTCTTAAAGATTCATTTGCAACCAATGGGTACAATACCCTTGGGTGCATCAACCAGGTTCCAAACCTTATTGGAGTACATTGAATTCATCTTAGAATTCATGGCTTCTTGCCACTTTCTGGAGTCTATACTCATAGTAGCCTCCTTGTAGGTCTAAGGATCAATATCCTCAACATCCTCTCCTCTAATATGTCCCATATATCTCTCAAGAGGATGGGATACTCTATCGTACCTACATAAAGTCGGAACTTATGTGCTAGGTACTTGAAGAGACTCGGGCTATGGAGTGGTGCTTGAGCTAGGTTCTGCAACCTAGCTCAATTGTATCATGCTCCCATTGTCTCCGCCAAAAATGTGTTCCTTCTCAAGGAACACTACTCTCTTGGCTATAAAGACCTTTTAGTCCTCAAAATGATAGAAATAATACCCACAAGTTTCCTTAAGGTATCCCACAAATTTGCATTACTCCGTCATCGATTCCAACTTATTAGGGTTGTGTCTTTTAACGTAGGTCGGGCAACCGCAAATCTTAATAACCTTAAGATCGGACTTCTTTCCTTTCCATATCTTATATGGTGTAAACACTATCGATTTAATTGGAACTCTATTCAGAAGGTAAGCTGTAGTCTCTAGGGCGTATCCCCAGAATGAGAAGGGTAGGTTAACAAAACTCCTCATGGACCACACTATGTCTAAGAGTGTATGATTCCTCCTTTCAGATACACCATTGAGGTGAGGTGTATTAGGAGGTTTCCATTGGGATAGAATCCCATGGTCTTTGGGAACTAGGTAAACTCTATACTCAAGTACTCGTCTCCTCGATCTGATTGAAGAGTCATGATACTCTTTTTAGTCTGGTTCTCTACTTTATTCTTATACTCTCTGAATTTCTCAAAGGCTTCAGAGTTATACTTCATTAAGTACACATGTTCATACCTTGAGAAATTATCAGTAAAGGTAATGAAGTAGGAGTAACCATCAATGGCATGAGTTGACATAGGTCCTGTTAGAACTCTTGTAGATTCTAAGCTTGGGGTTGATCTTTTTAGGGGATCGCCCTCCTTGGAACTCTATAGGGGTTCCTTCCTCCAAATTACTGCTCAAAGGCTGCAGAAAATATTCATCTATTGCTTATCAAAAGAGTATGAATATATGGTTATTTATAGGGCTTTTAAACCCCAACTCCCAATAGGGACTCCTACTTAAGACTTCTACTCAATTAGGACTCATACTCAAGACTCCTATTCTACTACAACACCTAATTCTTCTCCAAGAAACACTCTTCTAACCCTAGTCGACCTCTTCATCTATTTAATAGAGGTCGGCTAGGTAGGTTTTACATGAATACCCCTTTCAATGAAACTCAATTTAGGACTCTCCTAGCTAGAGTCCTAACAGACTTGTCCTCAAGGCTAGTGATTCATGAATTTTGGGAATTTGATCATCAAGTCATCATAGTTCCCCCAAGTGGCATCATTTGTTGGTAGGTTCACCTACTGTATTAGCACTTCAGTAGTGGGTCATCGTCGTCGAGTCACGATCCATCGATCAATAATGGCACTTGGCTAGGTATGGAGTTCTCCTTGGGTAGTCATATCTAGTAGATGGATTTGGGTTATCCCATTTTGTCCCAGCTTGAGATTTAAACATGACACATGGAAGACTGGATGGATTCATGAGCTAGCGAGTAAGTCCAATCTATATGCTACTGCTTCGATGACCTCCAAAATTTGATAGGGTCCATAGAACCGAGGTGAAAGTTTCATAGATGCTTTGGTCTAGATTGATGTTTGCTTACATGGTTGGAGTCGTAGGAAGACCCAATCTCTTATTAAAAATTCTCTTTCACCTTTGTGTTGATTATATTGTTGTTTCATCTTTACTTGAGCTGTAGTAAGATTATCTTTTAGCGACTTTAGCATTTTATCTTTATCTTGTAGTTCCCTCTTAATCTCCTCAAGAAAGTCACTAGTCGAAAATGAAACGATCGAAAATTCAGCTTGCTCGGGTAGTCGTGAAAGCACATCTGCAACAACATCATTAGGACTCTAAATAGGAGAGTCCTAATTAAGGGGGGCATTCATATAAAATCTACCTAAGTCGACCCCTATTAAAGAGGTAAAGAGGTCGGCTAAGGTTTGGAGGTTATTTCTTGGAGAATAATTAGGAGTTGTAAAGGAATAGGAGTCTTGAGTACGAGTCCTATTATGAGTCTTAAGTAGGAGTCTTAATTGAGTAGGAGTCTTGAGTATAAGTCTTATTAGGAGTTAAGGTTTAGAAACTCTATATATAAATAGCTATGTATTTATCCTCTTTTGACAAGCATTAGATGAATATTTTGTGCAGCCTTTGAGCAGCAACTTGGAAGAAGGAACCCCTATAGAGTTCCAAAGAGGCCGATCCCCTAAAGAGATCAAACCTAAGCTTAGAATCTGCAAGGGTTCTATCACTTGGTATCAGAGCAACGTTCTTGGCATCTCACTGCCCTTTCACAACCATCCATCAGCCCTCCATAGCCCCCCAAAGCAATTCCCACAATTGCTTAAAATGTCATCGCCAAATTCCACCGTCATCTCCACCACCGCGGATCATCCTTTGATCTTCCCGTGAATTATAACAGGTTCTGGTTTCCTACCTTACTAGTACTGGAATTTAGTTATCCTTATTCAAAAATCTAAAAAAAATAAATGTTCCTATATTGCTGCATAAACTTTTTGTCGTAAAGTTTTTATCTCTACGATGAAAAATACATTACAGAATTCCAACCGCATAGCATAAATTGTTTGATCTTGCTATTGTGTTTTTTTTATCCAAATCACTACAAAAATTTTATGACAACTTTGACACTTCCTAACAACAGATTTTCCTTTATTTTAATCAAAAAATTCTCAATATAAACCATTAATCTTTTACGTTTAATCTGCTATACTTGCAAATCTACATTGTAAAATTCTAGCTGCATAGAGTAGTTTGTTTGATTTCGCTATTATATTTTTTTTGTCCAAATCTCTATAAAATTTTTTATGATAGCTTTGACACTTCTTAATTGTAGATTTCCCTTTGGTTTCGTAAAAAAATTCTCAATATAAACCACTGATCTTTTACATTCAATCTACTACACTTAAAAATTGTGCTGCAAAAAATTTCAGCCACATATTGTTGCCTTAACTAATCTATTTACAATCTTTTTTGAACAAAATTTCTTATACACTTTATAGATCATCTTAGCTTCCATCTAAGATTCATCTATTAAGGAATTCATCTCTAAAATCAATTTTGTGTTGCTGCAAATTTTCATTGCAAACCACTGAAATTTTTCAATGAGAATTACATCCTTGCTATCATATAAACTAAGATTTGCTGTCAATTCCCTCCTAAAATCTCTCAAGTTTTTGGTGGAAATTTCATCGAGAAACCGCTGTTTCTTTGACGACAATTCTGCTCTTACAAAAAAAAAAAAAAAAAAAAAAAAAAAAAAAAAAAAAAAAAAAAAAAAAAAAAAAAAAAAAAAAAAAAAAAAAAAAAAAAAAAAAAAAAAAAAAAAAAAAAAAAAAAAAAAAAAAAAAAAAAAAAAAAAAAAAAAAAAAAAAAAAAAAAAAAAAAAAAAAAAAAAAAAAAAAAAAAAAAAAAAAAAAAAAAAAAAAAAAAAAAAAAAAAAAAAAAAAAAAAAAAAAAAAAAAAAAAAAAAAAAAAAAAAAAAAAAAAAAAAAAAAAAAAAAAAAAAAAAAAAAAAAAAAAAAAAAAAAAAAAAAAAAAAAAAAAAAAAAAAAAAAAAAAAAAAAAAAAAAAAAAAAAAAAAAAAAAAAAAAAAAAAAAAAAAAAAAAAAAAAAAAAAAAAAAAAAAAAAAAAAAAAAAAAAAAAAAAAAAAAAAAAAAAAAAAAAAAAAAAAAAAAAAAAAAAAAAAAAAAAAAAAAAAAAAAAAAAAAAAAAAAAAAAAAAAAAAAAAAAAAAAAAAAAAAAAAAAAAAAAAAAAAAAAAAAAAAAAAAAAAAAAAAAAAAAAAAAAAAAAAAAAAAAAAAAAAAAAAAAAAAAAAAAAAAAAAAAAAAAAAAAAAAAAAAAAAAAAAAAAAAAAAAAAAAAAAAAAAAAAAAAAAAAAAAAAAAAAAAAAAAAAAAAAAAAAAAAAAAAAAAAAAAAAAAAAAAAAAAAAAAAAAAAAAAAAAAAAAAAAAAAAAAAAAAAAAAAAAAAAAAAAAAAAAAAAAAAAAAAAAAAAAAAAAAAAAAAAAAAAAAAAAAAAAAAAAAAAAAAAAAAAAAAAAAAAAAAAAAAAAAAAAAAAAAAAAAAAAAAAAAAAAAAAAAAAAAAAAAAAAAAAAAAAAAAAAAAAAAAAAAAAAAAAAAAAAAAAAAAAAAAAAAAAAAAAAAAAAAAAAAAAAAAAAAAAAAAAAAAAAAAAAAAAAAAAAAAAAAAAAAAAAAAAAAAAAAAAAAAAAAAAAAAAAAAAAAAAAAAAAAAAAAAAAAAAAAAAAAAAAAAAAAAAAAAAAAAAAAAAAAAAAAAAAAAAAAAAAAAAAAAAAAAAAAAAAAAAAAAAAAAAAAAAAAAAAAAAAAAAAAAAAAAAAAAAAAAAAAAAAAAAAAAAAAAAAAAAAAAAAAAAAAAAAAAAAAAAAAAAAAAAAAAAAAAAAAAAAAAAAAAAAAAAAAAAAAAAAAAAAAAAAAAAAAAAAAAAAAAAAAAAAAAAAAAAAAAAAAAAAAAAAAAAAAAAAAAAAAAAAAAAAAAAAAAAAAAAAAAAAAAAAAAAAAAAAAAAAAAAAAAAAAAAAAAAAAAAAAAAAAAAAAAAAAAAAAAAAAAAAAAAAAAAAAAAAAAAAAAAAAAAAAAAAAAAAAAAAAAAAAAAAAAAAAAAAAAAAAAAAAAAAAAAAAAAAAAAAAAAAAAAAAAAAAAAAAAAAAAAAAAAAAAAAAAAAAAAAAAAAAAAAAAAAAAAAAAAAAAAAAAAAAAAAAAAAAAAAAAGACAACACATATCTGCAGCAACTTCCATTAATTTCCATCAAACCTTTGCTGTCATCTACCACAGATCTAAAACTTTCATCCACAACTCTAAAACTCCACCAAACTATACCCTCAAACTGCACCTAAAATAGCCACAAAATAAGCCTAAACCGTAGCCTACATCCACTAATCCACCAACCTTTTCGACCACCACTTCTCTCAACCTATACATGCCTTTAACCCAATAACAAAAGAGTGATCTTAATATTATAGATTTGGAGGCATATACTATGGCATCTGAGGAGACAATCAATGCTAAATTTGAAGCCTTCGAGGCACAAATAGAGGATAAGATTCGGACTCTCTTTACTAAACTCAGTTTGGGCCGACCACTAAATCCAAAGAAATCACATAAAGGAGAGAGCTCTGACCAATTGCACCAAGCCATGAAGAGATGACTTTCAAGAGAGGGGAGGCTCTATGACCGACCCCAACTATTCACGTATGAGGGTGGACTTCCCTAGATGGGAAGAAGGAAACCCGATTAGTTGGATCTCACGCGCGGAGCGATATTTTCAGTATCATAAAACTACGGATGCATCTATGGTGGAAATTGTAGCTATACATCTTGAAGGGGATGCCACACCATGGTTTGATTGGTTTAAACATACTCATGTGGTCCTCTCATGGTGATAATTTAAAGGACTACTAATCTTCTTCATACCAACTGATTACGAGAACATTGACGGACAACTAGCAAAGATTCGACAAACCTCCACCATTCAGGAGTACCAAACCAGGTTTGAAAGGTTATCTAATTAAACTCGTGATTGGTCTCAAAAATAGCTATTGGGGACTTTCATTGAGGGCTTGAAGTTGGAGATTCGGGGAGAAGTTAAAGCATGACAACCGTACACGCTTATGGCAGCCATCTCTTTCGCAGGACATCAAGAGGAGCGATTGAACCATGAAGCCTGGAGGACTAGGATCGCTTCTCGACCTGCAATAATGAAGCCCTCAGCCCCCCCTACTATCAACCGAGTCAGTGCACCAAAAATGATGACAAGAGAAGAGCTTCGGGAGCGATCTACGAAGGAGTTATGTTGGCACCGCGATGAGCCATGGAGTCGTGAGCATCGTTATAGTAAAGGGAGACTTTTTATGATTGAACCAGTAGAGGAAGTGGTCATTGAATATCCAGAAGAGAGCCTTAAACATGAAGAAGAAGATGCAGAAAAAGAGCCACAATCGATCGACATTACGGTACACGCACTAGCTGGCTACTCAAACCCGCAAACAATGAAAGTTGGAGGCCTTCTGAAACAACAACCAATCACTGTTTTCATCGATATGGGCAGCACTAATAACTTCCTAAATAGTAAGGTTGCTGCTCGAATGGCACTCCACATTAAAGTTTGCAGTAAGTTCAATGTAAAGGTCGCTGACGGAAGAATCCTAAAGTAGGACCAAAGTTGTCTGCAGGTGAAACTTGTTGGGAAATCTTAGGGGCGACATCACATGCCCAGCGGAAGAACAAGAAAACAAAATCCCCTAATCCCAAAGAGATGTTCGTCATCGTGCAAAGATTGGTGCGCAAAAAATCCATAAAACAAACTGCATATAGAATATATTGTATTACCTATGGAGATCGTATATCCCTGTTTCCTTGCAGATCTCTAGGAGAGGGTGAAGGAGGTCAAGCGTCCTCCTCTCTAGCGGTGATCCACACAGTAGGGTTATGACGATGCTCCTCAAAACTCCAGGCCTGCTCTGAGGTGGAGAGGGGGGGGAGAATAGGAGAGGCAAGCAAAGGTTGTAGCCTATGAGTCTCTGAATCCCTTCTATTTATAAAGGCCCCCTGTCAAACCCTAATGGATCCTCCCCTAGTGGGTATTAGATTTGCATCTAATTACTCAAGTCTTTTAGATTAGTGGATCTCTATCCAATAATCTCTCATGGGCTCTTATTGGATCTCATCCATGGGATCCAATAATTGAGGGACTTATTAGATATCCAATAAGATAGGGGCTCCGGCGGATGTCTCATATCCAAACCTCTACTCATCGCAATGCCTACCATATGTGTGTGATCCTCTAGGCCCAATATCGAGCTAGCCGTGAGTCATAGCTGTCAAAACTCCTTCTGGCTTAGTGAATTATTATCTCTATAATAATTCACTCGACTCATCGACTACGGTCATACTAGGCCACTACGCCACAATCCCCAAACGATATAAGGGAATCCAATCCAATGGACTTGTCTATCCTCAGTTACCGTGTACCTATAGTGTCTCATCTATTTAATATCCCAGAGACCGTATATTGGGCATGGTGCTGTCAGACCCATATGGTTTCTACTCGAGTCTCGCTCTAATCGGATTCTCTTAGAGAACTCTTTCTCTCTCAAACTGAATGACCCTGGCCAGGGATTTGTCTAAGCAAGAACACATGAGATATTCCTCTTATGACGCTGAGAGTGGATAATCCTCTATCTACACTCAATGGCCCTCGTAAGGTCGACATCTAAACTTATAAGTTTCGTATCAAAGAGTGGAACACTCATACAGGATATCCTTGGTGTCTCAAGTCTAAGGACCAGATACACCACTAGGACTACGGAATCGCTGTCTAATAATAAGGAATCATCAACCATCTAATATTCCGTAAGCGAATCAATCAGTGAACTCATTCTCCAATGAGCACATGTACTGTATACCTAGTGTCACCACACGAGCAGCTATGAGACTAGCTACATCCATCACGGACGGGTATACAGCACACCAGTCTGTCCGGTTATCACGATGTCCATCTCGAGTAACCTATGACCGGGATTATTTAGGATTTGTGTTTAAAGGTGAATCGATCTCATTATCATGATCTCATCATGATCTGATTCCCATTGCACAGATCTAAGGACATCACAATATATATATGCATATATGCAATAGACAATATAAAGTGATAAAAGCCAAAATATAATAAGCAAACAGATTCCGTGTCAAGTCACACATGCCTTCACTCACGTGATTGGCTTGCTGGGCACCTATGACTAGTAATCTCCAACTTGATCTAAAGCCAATCATCTATGTGTCTGATCCCCATCAGACCCCTGTGACGCTCAAAAACAATATGAGACAATGACTTTGTCAGTAGATCTATAATGTTATCTTTGGGTGGAATTCTTTCCACTACTACATCTCCTCGGGTTACGATCTCTTTGATAAGGTGGAACCTCCTCAGAACATGCTTAGATTTCTGATGAGACCTTGGTTCCTTCGCTTGAGCAATCACCCCGTTATTATCATAATATAAGGAAATCAGCTCCTCGCAATCCGCCATGACTTCCAAATCTGTGATGAACTTCTTCATCGAGACTCCCTCTTTTGCTGCATTTGCTGTAGTAATGTATTCTGCCTCTATGGTTAAGTCAGTAGTAGTATCTTACTTGGAACTTTTCCAGCACACTACTCCTTTGTTCAAGGTGTACACATACCCAGAATTCGACTTGCTATTATCGACATTAGACTGAAAACTTGAGTCTATGTAGCCTTCAACCTTGAGGCTACTACCTCCATATACTAGTAAAAGATCCTTAGTCCTTCTCAAGTACTTAAGGATACACTTTACTGCTTTCCAGTGCTCCAAGCCTAGATCCGCCTGATACCTACTCGTGACACTCAGAGCATACGCTATATCAGGCCTAGTACATAGCATGACATACATGATAGACCCTATTATCGATGCATAAGGTATCATATCCATGTTCGCCCTTTCTTCTAGAGTCTTTGGGGACATACTCCTAGAAAGCGATATCCCATGTCTAATCAGTAGGAGACCTCTCTTGGAATTTTTCATGCCAAATCTTTTGATAATGGTTTTTATGTACTTGGATTGGGACAAGCCAAGCATCCTCTTGGATCTATCTCTATAGATCCGAATCCCCAAGATATAGGATGCTTCCCCTAAGTCCTTCATGGAGAAGTGTTTAGATAACCAAGCCTTTACTGTAGGTAGCATTCCTACGTCATTCCCAATTATCAGGATGTCATCCACATATAACACCAAAATGGTGATAGCGCTCCCACTTACCTTCTTATACACACAAGGCTCATATTTGTTCTTAGTGAAGTCATAAGATCCGATTGCCTCATCAAATCTTATGTTCTAACTTCGGGATGCTTACTTTAGTCCATAAATGGATCTAAGCAACCTGTAAACCTTATATGGGCAGTCCTTGGACATGAATCCCTCAGGTTGTATCATATACACCTCCTTATCGAGGTTCCCATTGAGGAATATAGTTTTCACATCTATTTGCTAGATCTCATAATCATAGTGTGCTGCAATAGCTACGGGTGAGAAGGTTTCGTCATAGTCAACACCTTGTCTTTGACGATACCCCTTAGCCACTAGTCTTGCTTTATAGGTCTCTACCTTTCTATCTACTTTGATCTTTTTCTAAAAGATCCACTTGCAACCGATGGGTACAATACCTTCGGGCGTATCAACTAGATATCAAACCTTGTTGGAGTACATAGAATCCATCTCAGAATTCATGGTTTCTTGCCACTTCCCGGAGTCTATACTCATAATAGCCTTCTCGTAGGTTTGAAGATCAATATCCTCAACATCCTCTCCTCTAATATGTCCCACATATCTCTCAGGAGGATGGGATACTCTGCCAGACCTACATAAAGTTGAAACTTGTATATTAGGTACTTAAACAGACTCGGGCTATAGAGTGGTGCTTGAGCTTGGTTCTCCAACCTCGCTCAACTCTATCATGCTCCTACTATCTCTGCCAAGAATATATTCCTTCTCAAGGAACACTACTCTTTTGGCTACAAAGACCTTTTGGTCCTCGAGATGATAGAAATAATACCCACAAGTTTCCTTGGGGTATCCCACAAATTTACATCGCTCTGTCCTCGATTCTAACTTACCGGGGTTGTGTCTTTTAACTTGAGCAGGGTAGCCCCAAATCTTAACAACTTTAAGATCGGGCTTCTTCCCTTTCTGTATCTCATATGGTG
This sequence comes from Musa balbisiana, assembly GCA_004837865.1. Lineage (NCBI taxonomy): Eukaryota > Viridiplantae > Streptophyta > Magnoliopsida > Zingiberales > Musaceae > Musa > Musa balbisiana. The sequence goes on along the minus strand of CM017190.1, from coordinate 20,392,664 downwards.
TAGACACTACCGACTTAATTGGAACTCTGTTCAGTAGGTAAGCTACGGTCTCTAGGGCATATCCCCAGAATGAGATGGGTAGGTCAACGAAACTCATCATAGACCGTACCATATCTAACAACGTACAATTTCTCCTTTCAGACACACCATTGAGCTGAGGTGTATAAGGAGGTGTCCATTGGGATAATATCCCATAGTCCTTAAGGAATTGAGTAAACTCTGTACTTAAGTATACTCACCTCCTCAATCTGATCGAAGAGTTTTGAAACTCTTTCTAGTCTAGTTCTCCAACTCATTCTTATACTCTCTGAATTTCTCGAAGGCCTTGAATTTGTATTTCATTAAGTACACATATCCATACCTTAAGAAATCATCAGTAAAGGTAATGAAGTAGGAGTAACCACCAATGGCATGAGTTGACATGGGTCCACATACATCACTATATATGAGTTCCAACAGCTCAGTGGCTCTCTCTCTAGTTCCACTAAATGGAGAGTTGGTCAGTTTTCCATAAAGGCAAGGCTCGTAAGTTGCATATGACTTATAGTCGAATGGATCTAGATATCCATCATTTAGCAACTTTTGAATCCTTTCTTCATGGATGTGACCTAGCCTACAATGCCACAGGTATGCACTATTTATCTCATCTCGTTTCCGCTTGGACACAGTTACGTTCATTATATGTGGAGTAGTTTTTAGCATAAATAAACTATTATGCAATGTCCCTTTCGTGATGATCTCATCATCTAATAATATCAAATAACCATTGTTCTCAAAAACTAATTTATATCCACTAACTATCAAATATGAAATGGAGATAATATTTTTGATAATAGAAGGAACAAAATAACATGCATCTAATGCAATAAAAGCTCCACTAGGCAGATGTAGGGCGACCTCGCCAATGGCTACTACTCTAACTTTTGCTCCATTGCCTATCTTGAGGTCCATCTCGCCTCTCTTTAGTCTCCTAGGTCTTGCTAGAACCTACAACGAATTGCATATATGATAAGTACTACCGGTATCCAATATCCAGGTGTTATCATAAGAGTCTGACAAATGGAGACTGATCATGAATATACCTGAAGCTTCACCAAGCTTTTGTTTCGCCTTTTCTACAAAGTACTCTTTGTAGTTCCTCTACCAGTGCCCATCTTTGCCACAATGGAAGCATTGGCCTTTGTCCTTTGCTGGTCTTTCTTAGCAACCTTTTCTTTTCCTGGTCTGCCCTTGCCCTTTCCCTTCTTAAGGGACTATTCTTCTTTCTTTTTCTTTTTGGTCTCACTAGTGTAGAGAACTGGCTTCTCTTTCCTAATAGTACTCTTTGCCTCCCTTAATATATTGAGGAGCTCTGAGAGAGTCACCTCAGGCTTGTTCATATTAAAATTTATTATGAACTGCGAAAAGGAATCTGGTAGGGACTGAAGCACAACACACATAAGTTATCCTCTAGGACCATTCCTAGACCTGTGAGTTTCTCCATACACTCAATCATCTTTAGGACATGGTTCTGAACTGGTGTCCCCTCAGTCATCCTAGTGCGGAAGAGGCTCTTGGATATCTCATATCACTGAGTCCTTCCCTGTTCCTTAAATAATTTGTGGACATGTAGGAGAATGGATCTAGCATCCATCTTTTCATGTTGTCTCTGTAACTCAGGAGTCATAGAGCCCAACATATAGCACTAAGCAAGAGTGGAGTCATCAAAGTACTTCACGTAGCAAGCGTTCTCATCCTTGCTTGCCCCTTCCTCGGGAGTAGGCATTACTGTATCAAGGACGTACGTGATTTTTCCACTGTGAGAACAATTCTTAAGTTGCAGAGCCAATCTGTATAATTTAGACCAGTGAAGTGGTTGACATCAAGTATGCCACGTAAGGGATTTGAAAGCGATATTTTCTGAAAATAAAGATGCAGTAGGAATGAATAACATGCAGATTTTGCAAGAAATAAACAATTAAGATATGGACTTCTATCTTAATATGCTCCCACTATTTTACTAGCGAGTCACGCGACACCCTTAGCACGTGAAACGGAAGTTTCTGGCAGACTTCTATTGGGGATCAGGATCCAATCAGCATCTTAGTGTAACCTCGAGGGACTTAACCAATCACACTAAGCCTAAAAGGTAGACAACTCTTGCCGATCACAACTCTTTGTGATTCCCATCCTATTCGGCCTTCGAATCACCATGATCTCGAGGGACTCAACCAACCATGATGTTCGATTAAGTCAACACCTTCGTTACAAGATGAGTCTGATTTGATGATATACCCTCGAGGGACTCGACCAAGCATAACATGTCCTTAGGTCACCGGTGACATCTCTATGTCATAAGCAAGATAGTGAATCGCGATATAGGTGAGCCTCGAGGGACTCGACCAACTCAACCTACACCGGGAATCAGTTCCTACCTATAACGATGGAAGACCACATGGGTCAATCTAATTGTCTCACGTTTACCGACTTAATATTATTGAGAGAGATGTTTCTATGATTTGGTCTCCTAATATGATATGTCACACATATACATATTTAATATATATCTACATCGCATGCAAATATATATACATATCTAATATGTGTATAAGCAATCACACCAGATGATCATGGACCACAACTTAATGTGATCAGGCCCGAGCCAGTAGGCCTAATCACTCACATCAAGATCTATGTGTGCAATGGTGCATCTCCATGCCCTGTGATCGTCCATCTCATTCTCATCGGTTCCATCGACATCTCGATGTATCTCCATGCATCGCAATCGTCCGTCTAGTGGGTCCCTCTATCGCATCAATGCTCCCGCTGTACCTCCTCATGTGATTACAACTTAATCATAGGCACGTAAGCCCAACAATAAATGAGAAATATAATGGAGGCTCGTAGGCCCTAATAATAATAATCACAAGTACACACATTACACAGTCCATGATCATCCGTCCATACATCATATGTATAAGTCATTATCATGTAGGACTGCTAGATAATAATAAATAATAATAATCAACTAAACCTTTTAATTAATTAATATTCTTTTGAAATCAAGGACATGTAGGGAATTTTTTGAATTCTGAGGAGCATTTTCATAATTTGGTCAAAAGATAGAAATTAGAATTTCTCAAATTCTCAAGGGCAAAACTATCTTTTGCCCAGAAAACCCTAATGCCCTTCTCCCTCTCCCCTACTTCTACCGCCGCCGCCACCCTACCGTCGGCGGCCTTTGCGGCGGGGGGCGGGCGCTGCCCCTACTTGCAGGTGGAGCCTCCCTATGGTTGGGAGCCGCCATGGGCGGTTTTGCCCGCGGGGCTACACCCGTAGCCGCCGCCCCTGCTGGCCGCCTGCCCGTGAGCGAGCATCGCTGCTGCCACTATGCGCACAGGCAGTGCCCACGAATGTCACCGACTGCGCTCCGCAAGTGGCTCTTCCTGCGGCCGGCCGGCCACCTGCGGCTACGACTGCGCACAGCAACAGTTGCCGCACGTAGGCGGCCTGCTTGCCGGCGCCTCCTGCAATTGTGGGTGCTGTGGCCACAAGCAGCACCCGTGGGCTGCCAACCCCGCCGACCGCAAGCCTGCTGCATGCAGGCCGCCGGCCGGCTGCAATAGGTGCAACGCTTGCGCATGCACCGGGGCTACGTTACCTGCGGTTGCATGCACGCAGATTGAGGGCAACAATAGTTGCTGCCCTTTCTCGCATTTGCGTCAATGATTTTGACATCAAAAGTTTTTCCAAAACACAACACACGTAGTTCAAAACTAATCTATAGCACGAACAACCTGGCTCTAATACCACTATTGGGAAATCTTAGCGGCGACATCACATGCGCAGCGGAAGAACAATAAAACAAAATCCCCTAATCCCAAAGAGATGTTCGTCGTCGTGCGAAGATTGGTGCGCAAAAAATCTGCAAAATAAACTGCATATAGAATATATTGTGTTACCTAGGGAGATCATATATCCCTATTTCCTCGCAGATCTCTAGGAGAGGGTGAAGGAGGTCAAGCGTCCGCCTCTCTAGCGGTGATCCACACAATAGGGCTACGATGATGCTCCTCAAAACTCCAGGCCTGCTTTGAGGTGGAGAGGGAGGGGGGGGAGAATAGGAGAGGCAAGCAAAGGCTCTAACTTTTGAGGCTCTGAATCCCTCCTATTTATAGAGGCCCCCTGTCAAATCCTAATGGATCCTCTCCTAGTGGGTATTGGATCTGCATCCAATTACCCAAGCCTTTTAGATTAGTGGATCTCTATCCAATAATCTCTCATAGGCTATTATTGAATCTCGTTCATGGGATCCAATAATTTAGGGACTTATTATATATCCAATAAGATAGGGGCTCCGGCGGATATCTCATATCCGAACCTCTACTCATCGCAATGCCTACCATATGTGTGTGACCCTCTAGGCCCAATATCGAGCTAGCCATGAGTCATAGCTGTCAGAACTCCTTCTGGCTCAGTGAATTATTATCTTTGTAATAATTCACTCGATTCATCGACTATGGTCATACTAGGCCACTAGATCGTAGTCCTCAGACGATACAGGAGAATCCAATCAATTGGACCTGTCTGTCCTCAATTACCATGTACCTATAGTCTCTCATCCATCTAATATCCCAGAGATCGTATATCGGGCATGGTGCTGTCAGACCCATATGGTTTCTACTCGAGTCTCGCTCTGATCGGATTCTCTCAGAGAACTCTTTCTCTCTCAACCCGAATGACTCTAGCCAAGGATTTGTTTGAGCAAGAACACATGGGATATTCATTTAATGATGCTGAGAGTGGATGATCTTCTATCGACACTCAATAGTCCTCGTAAGGTCGACTGCCACTCCCAATGACCAGTTGTACTAGATTTGGGACATCCAAACCTATAAGTCTGGTATCAAAGAGCGGAGCACACATACAAGACATCCTTGGTGTCTTAAGTCTAAGGACCAGATACATCACTAGGACTACAAAATCGCTGTCTGACAATAAGGCATCATCAACCATCCAGTATTCCGTAAGCGGATCAATCAGTGAACTCATTCTCCAATGAGCACCTATACTGTATCCCTAGTGTCCCCATACGAGCAACTATGAAACCAACTGCATCCATCATATGGATAGGTATACAACACACCAGTCTGTCCGGTTATCATGATGTCCCTCTTGAGTAACCTATGATCGGGATTATTTAGGATCTATGTTTAAAGGTGAATTATTCTTATTATCGTGATCTCATCACGATCCGATTCCCATTGCACAGATCTAAGGACATCACAATATATACATGCATATATGCAATAGACAATATAAAGTAATAAAAGCCAAAATATAATAAGCAAAAAGATTCCGTGTATAGTCACACATGCCATCACTCACGTGATTAGCTTGTTGGGCACCTATGACTAGCAAAACTGTTACTATAGGACCAAGAGATAATTGTAGATTTCTTCCTCCTCCCTCTTGATGATCATGAAGTCATGCTCAGAATTGAATGGTTGATGACAATAGGTGATGTTTCTTATAATTTTATGAAACTAATTATAAAATTTTACAGTAAGGGGAAACATGTGATACTGTACGGGAAATGTGGGGGCGATGTAACGACGATTTGCACACAACAAATGGAGAAGGTTTTGTATAAAACATTTAGCAGTTTTTTGGTACAACTTGAGTAGCAAACTAAGGGAGAGCTAACAAAATTTAAAGATCTAAACCTACTTCCTTTGCTTGCTGAATTTTCAAATATATTTGACTAACCGTGCAACCTACCTCCTACTCGTCGGCATGATCATTGTATACCGATTCTTCTGGGCAAACATCTGGTAAGACCCTACAGTCTTATCGTAAAAAAGAAGAAGAGAAAGGGATGAGGGATGATCACTTCGAGGGGATCAACCTCCTTGATCGCTTCGAGGGGATCGGCCCTCCTTGATCGCTTCGAGGGGATCGGCCTCCTATGGTTTGTCAAAAGACAAAATAGTATTTTTCATTGATTCTCCCAAAAAGAAGTAGTTACATCACTACTTATAGAGTTCCACTTAGAGTCCACCAAGACTTGGACTCTTAATAATAAATAAATATTAAATAAACCTCTACCTGACTCTAACTGAACTAAATAGACTCAATAAACAACTAGACTAAATAGACTCAATAAACATTATTCAAAAGCTTAGAAAAAGGGTCCTAACAGTTCCTCCCTCTTCAAATCAGCCTTGTCCTCAAGGCTGAGCAGCATCAATCTCGGGGAGCTTCTCTTTAGTCATAGACTATCTGCAACGCATCACAACCTATTGATCAAGTAAGTAGGGTCTCCACCTTTTGATAGTGTAAGCAACAGGTCGGTCTTTCAGTATAGTAATCGTTGCAAGAAACTGCTGGCCCTGTATAATCAATTTTATCTTTGAACCTTTGCTATCACAAGTGAAAATCCATCCATCAATGATCTTTACTTCAAATCTGTCGTAGTCTTCAATGTGGTGGGCCAATCGGTCAACAGTCTCACTGTCCATAAAATTGTTAGTGCTACCAGTATCAATCAAAACTATAATAAGCTGATGCTCCAGAGTTCCGCCAACTTCCATAGTTTGCGGGTTAGAGTAGTCGGCTAATGTATGCATTGTATGTATAGTAGATTCAACATCTTCGTTAGAATTTATACCTTCATGATCGGAGTCCACATTCTTAGCTTTCGGCTCCTCTCCAATTGGTTCAATCATTAGAAGTTGCCCTTGTTTACATCGGTGCTCTATACTCCACTTTTCATCATAGCACAAACCCCTTGCTGATATTTCCTTGCTAATTTTTTTCTCATGTAAATGTGCGAATGAGATCGCAGCTATCATAGTGCGGGGTTGACGAGCTTTAACTTCATGCCGGATCTCTAGAATAAGCCCTTCAATAAATGTACCCAGAAGTTGTCGTTCCGACCAATCTCTAGCTTGATTTGATAATCTTTCAAACCTACTCTGATATTCTGACACTGTAGAAGTTTGATAAATTTTGGCAAGCTGGCCATCAACATTCTCATAATCGGATGGACTAAAGCGAATAAGAAGCCCTCTTTTGAACTGCTCCCATGAAGGAACTCCATAACAAGTTTCATACCAATTGTACCACTGGATTGCATCTTCATCGAGCTGGATTGAGGCCACTTCTACCTTTGATTCTTCTGGGGTTCTGTGAAAACGAAAGAAATTTTCTGCCTTAGAAATCCAACTAGTCGGATCTCCATCTTTCCATCTAGGAAATTCCACCTTCATGTGTGAGTAGTTTGTGTCACAATCTTGGAGCCCTTTTCCTATATTTTCAGATCTATGCAACGTAGAACTTGAGCCCCTATCTTGTTGAAATTTGCTGAGACTCTCCAGTAGGCTCTTTTTGAAATAATTAAGTGTTTCTTGCAGTCGGTTCACAATTCTAATTTCCCATGCTTCCATTTGTGATTTCACTACGTTATCGGTGGCCATTGCGCAAGACTGCAAATCTGGATTCTCAACTCCTGTTTTTGATGTCGGTCAAGGGCATCAACACTGTCAATGCGAAGTTGCCGAGGAGGTGGATGTCAAGGGCAGTGCTGCGGTCACTATTTCTGTTGCTGCATGGGGTGAGTGCGCCGGGGCTGGAAGGCGACTCCGTCGATATGGTTGCTGCTGTTGCTGCTGCTGCGACCCAAGGGGCGATCGTCGGGTAGCGGGGTTGAGGCTGTGGTGATGGCAACTTGCTGTGGTTGCTGCGTGCACTGCTAGAGGGCAGCTGCTGCAGAATGAGGGGTTGGTCGTTGGCTGGGAGCAGCGGCGATGGTTACAATCGGCGACTGTGGCAACAGAGGGTGCCATTGTTTTTTGTTGCTGCGTGCGGCGGTGGTTGCTGCGTGCTTTGTTTTTGTTGCACCATAGAAGGGGTTGGCCGGAAGGATCACAAACTGTTGAGGAGAAGGCTGCGGTGGCTGGCAGTAGCGGTGGTCGTTGGCTGGAGTGCAGCGATGGCGGCGGTGGAGAAAGAGGCAGCGAGGGTCGTCGCTGGCCAGGAAGTTGCGATGCTGGAGAGGTGAAACAGGGTGCTCTGTTTCTATCGCACCACAGCCAGAGCCGCTGGCGATGCTGGCAACGGCGGTGCGGCGTTGACAAGGTTGAGAGGCAGCGGAGGGTCCGGCGGCTGCGGCAGCAGAGGATGCTCTGTTGTTGATGCCGGTGGAGGAGAGGAATCGACGTCTGCGGCTTTGATCGACGAGGGGCTGCGGTAACAGAGGAAGCTCTATTTCTGCAACCGTTGCAAGGAGGGGCTGCGGCAACTGGCGACTGCAGTTGCGACCCAAGGGGGGGGGCGGCACGATGGCAGACTAGGGCAGCGTCGCCGACGGTATAAGCAGTGATGGGGTGATTCGCTGGCTGGGAAACGGCGTCGGCAGTCCTTCGCGCTCGAGCGAGATGCGGGCAGCGAGGAGGCGAAGTCGCTGGCTAGGGCGGTAGTGGTGGCTGCTGGCTGGGCAGAAGCGACGGCAGTGGTAGTCCGTCGGCCGGGAAGCAGCAGCGACGGTGGCTGGCCGGAAGCAGGGGTCCGGTTGGGGAAGCAGAGGTGGCTGCGGCTTCTTTTTCTTCTTCTTCTTCTTCTTCTTCTTCTTCTTCCCTTTTTTTTTTTTTTTTCCGAAGACGAAGATAACTGCAGCAAGGGGGCAGCGGCAGTGGTGGCGGCTGCTGGCTGGGCAATAGCGACGACGGTAGAGAGGGGCAACAGTGGTCGCTGACCAAGACGCAAAGGTTCCTTCTCGGTTGAGAAGGATCGATGTTCGTGGCTGCTGGCTTCACCCTTCCTCACATAATTTTTTTTTTTTTTTATAACTACGACAGCACTGCAGCGAGAACGCCGAGGATCACCGCTCTGATACCAAATGGTAAGACCCTACAGTCTTATCGTAAAAAAGAAGAAGAGAAAGGGATGAGGGATGATCACTTCGAGGGGATCGACCTCCTTGATCGCTTCGAGGGGATCGGCCCTCCTTGATCGCTTCGAGGGGATCGACCTCCTATGGTTTGTCAAAAGACAGAATAGTATTTTTCATTGATTCTCCCAAAAAGAAGCAGTTACATCACTACTTATAAAGTTCCACCTAGAGTCCACCAAGACTTGGACTCTTAATAATAACTAAATATTAAATAAACCTCTACTTGACTCTAACTGAACTAAATAGTCTCAATAAATAACTGGACTAAACAGACTCAATAAACATTATTCAAAAGCTTAGAAAAAGGGTCCTAACAACATCCTACAAATACTTGGCCATATTAGCATTCATATCTACAGAAGGATGAAATAGAAAGGATTGTAAAAGAGATGCTCAAAACAGGAGTTGTTCGGCCAAGTTGCTGCCTCTACTCTTCACTGGTGCTCTTCGTACGAAAGGACGGAATATGGTGATTATGTGTTGATTACTGATCTCTCAATTGCAAAACCATGAAGGACAAATACCCTTTTCCAATAGTAGATGAATTGCTAGATGAAAGGGAGCACAAATCTTCACAAAGCTAGACTTTTGATCCGGGTATCATCAAATACGAGTGTGTGAAGAAGACATACCGAAAAGCACCTTTCGAACACACAACGACCACTACAAATTTTTGCTTTCTTCACCAGAAGGTGGAATATCTTAGGCATATCATATCTGAGGAAGGTGTGGTAGTGGACCCCTCCAAAATTGGAGTAATGTAGAATTGGCCGACCTCGACGAACATAAAATTGCTACATGGCTTTCTCGGTTTAATAGGCTACAATCGCAAGTTCATGAAAAACTATAGAAAGATCAGTGCACCACTTACTTCCTTACTAAAAAAAGATACTTTCTAATGGTCAGACAAAGCCACCACCGCCTTCGACGAACTTGAAGCTGTAGTGACGACAACGCTCGGCTTCGGTAAGACTTTTGTTATTGAAATCAATGCCTTCGAAGTCGGAATTGGTGTTGTACTAATGCAAGATGGCCACCACCTCGATTATACCAGTAAGGCATTATCTCTTTCCCATCTCAAAATGACTATTTATGATAATAAGATACTCGCAATTGTGCATGCGGTGGCCAAATGGAGATCATACTTGATCGGGTGATGCTTTCAAATCAAGATTGACCATAAAAGTCTAAAATATTTCTTGGAGCAGAAGATATCTTCCCCCGAGTAGCAAAAATAGGTAACAAAGCTTCTTGGATATGATTATGAAATAACTTACAAAAGGGGGAAAGAGAATGTTGTTGCAGATGCACTTTTATGGCTACCCAAGCAAGCTGAATTTTCAGTCATTTCACTTTCGACTAGCAACTTCCCTGAGGGTATTATAAGGGAATGGTAGGAAGATCTGGAGACCAGTCAGATCATAAAAAAATTGGAGGAAGCACTAAACTTCGTAGCTCATTACAATTGGGACTCAAAAGAATTACACTATAATGGCACTAAATTGAAAAGGAGTACGACGTATCACCTGAAACCAATGGCCAGACAGAAGTGGTAAACAGGTGCTTGGAGACAGCCCAAAGCCACCCACCAAATATGACTACCCAAGAAGAACTTGATACCCAGTTGAGTACCATTATTGATCGACGGATTGTGACTCGACAACGATGACCCACTATTGAAGTGTTAACTAGGAGAGTCCTAATTGAGGACTATGATGACTTGAAGATCAAATTCTAAGAATTCATGGATTGTCAGCCTCGAGGATAAGGCTGATTTGAAGAGGGTGGGTCTGTTAGGACTCTAACTAGGAGAGTCCTAATTGAGAGGGACATTCATGTAAAACCTACCTAAGCCGACTCCTATTAAAGGGGTGAAGAGGCCGACTAAGGTTTGGAAGTTATTTCTTAAAGAAGAATTAGGAGTTGTAAACGAATAGGAGTCTTGAGTAGGAGTCCTATTATGAGTCTTAATTGAGTAGGAGTCTTATTAGGAGTTAGGGTTTAGAAACCCAATAAATAGCCATGTATTCATCCTTTTTTGACAAGCAATAGATGAATATTTTCTGCACCCTTTGAGTAGCAACTTGGAGGAATGAACCCATATAGAGTTCCAAGGCCGATCCCCTAAAGAGATCAACCCCAAGCTTAGAATCTACAAGGGTTCTAACTAACATTCTCTGTTCCATTTTTGTAAGTTATTTCATAATCATATCCAAGAAGCTTTGTTACCCATATATGTTGCTCGAGGGAAGATATTTTTTGCTCTAAGAAATATTTTAGGCTTTTATGGTCCGTCTTGATTTGAAGGTGTCGCTCGATTAAGTATGGTCTTTATTTGGTCACCGCATGCACAGTCGCGAGCATATCCTTGTCGTAAATAGACATCTTAAGATGGGAAGAATATAATGTCTTACTTGTATAAGTGAGGGGGCGGCCATCTTGCATTAGAATAGCACTAATTCTGATTCCGAAGGCATCAGCTTCAATAACAAAAGTCTTGTCCAAGTCGGGTAGCGCTTGTTGGGAAATCTTGGGGGCGACATCACATGCGCAGTGGAAGATCAAGAAAAAACAAAATCCCCAATTTCCTAAAAGGATGTTCATCATCATGCGAAGATTGGTGTGCATAAATCCATCAAACAAACTGCGTATAAGATTAATTGTGTTACCTAGGGAGATTGTAAATCCCTATTTCCTTACAGATCTCTAGGAGAGGGTGAAGGAGGTCAAGCATCCTCCTCTCTAGCGGTGATCCACACAGTAGGGCTGCGACGATGCTCCTCAAAACTCCAAGCCTACTCTAAGGTGGAGAGGGGGAGGAGAATACGAGAGGCAAGCAAAGGCTCTAGCCTATGAGGCTCTGAATCCCTCCTATTTATAGAGGCCCCCTGTCAAACCCTAATGGATCCTCCCCTAATGGATATTGGATCTGCATCCAATTATCCAAGCCTTTTAGATTAGTGGATCAATATCCAATAATCTCTTATGGGCTTTTATTGGATCTCGTCCATGGGATCTAATAATTCAGGGGCTTATTGGATATCCAATAAGATAGGGGCTCCGGCGGATATCTTATATCCGAACCTCTACTCATTGCAACGCCTACCATATGTGTGTGACCCTCTAGGCCCAATATCGAGCTGGCCGTGAGTCATAGCTGTCAGAACTCGTTCTGGCTAAGTGAATTATTATCTCTATAATAATTCAATCGACTCATCGACTACGGACGTACTAGGCCACTACGCCATAGTCCCCAGACGATACAGGAGAATCCAATCCATTGGACCTGTCTGTCCGACAGTTACCATGTACCTATAGTCTCTCATCCATCTAATATCCCAAAGACCATATATCGGGCATGGTACTGTCAGACCCATACGATTTCCACTTGAGTCTTGCTCTAATCGGATTCTCCGGGAGAACTCTTTCTCTCTCAACCCAAATGACCCTGGCCAGGGATTTGTTTGAGCCAGAACACATGGGATATTCCTCTCATGATGCTGAGAGTGAATGATCCTCTATCGACCCTCAATAGCTCTCGTAAGGTCGACTGCCACTCCCAATGACCAACTGTACTAGATCTGGGATAGCCAAACCTATAAGTCTGGTATCAAAGAGTGGAGCACTCATACAGGACATCCTTGGTGTCTCAAGTCTAAGGACCAGATACACCACTAGGACTACGGAATCGTTGTCTGACAATAAGGCATCATCAACCATCCAGTATTCTATAAGAGAATCAATCAATGAACTCATTCTCCAATGAGCACCTGTACTGTATCCCTAGTGTCCCCACACGAGCAACTATGAGACCAACTGCATCCATCATATGGACGGGTATACAACACACAAGTCTGTCCAGTTATCACGATGTCCCTCTCGAGTAACCTATGACCGGGATTATCTAGGATCTGTGTTTAAAGGTGAATCGGTCTCATTATTGTGATCTCATCACGATCCGATTCCCATTGCACAGATCCAAGGACATCACAATATATACATGCATATATGCAATAGACAATATATAAAGTGATAAATGCCAAAATATAATAAGCAAAAAAGATTTTGTGTCAAGTCACACGTGCCATCACTCACGTGATTGGCTTGTTGGGCACCTATGACTAGCAATCTCTCACTTGACCTAAAGCCAATCACCTATGTGTCTGATCCCCATCAGACCCCTATGACGCTCAAAGACAATCTAAGACAATGACTTTGTCAGTGGATCTACAATGTTATCTTCGGATGGAACTCTTTCCACTACTACATCTTCTCGGGTCATGATCTCTCTAATAAGCTAGAACCTCCTTAGAACACTTCTGATGAGACTTGATTTCTCTTATTTGAGTAATCGCCCCATTGTTGTCACAATATAAGGAAATTGGCTCCTCGCTATCCACCACGACTCCCAAATCTGTGATGAACTTCTTCATCCAGACTCCCTCTTTTGCTGCATCTGCTGCAGCAATGTATTCCGCCTCTATGGTTGAGTCAGTAGTAGTATCTTGCTTAGAACTCTTCCAGCATACTGCTCCTCCATTCAAGGTGTACACATACCCCGAATTTGACTTGCTATCATCGACATCAGACTGAAAACTTGAGTCTGTGTGGCCTTTAACCTAGAGGCTTCTACCTCCATATACTAGTAAAAGATCCTTAGTCCTTCTCAAGTACTTAAGGATACACTTTACTACTTTATAGTGCTCCAAGCCTGGATCTGCCTGATACTTGCTTGTGAGACTCAGAGCATGCGCTATATCAGGCCTAGTACATAGCATGGCATATATGATAAACCTTATAGCCGAGGCATAAGGTATCATATCCATGTTTGCCCTTTCTTCTAGAGTCTTTGGGGACATACTCCTAGAAAGCGATATCACATGTCTCATCGGTATGAGACCTCTCTTCGAATTTTCCATGCTAAACCTTTTGACAATGGTTTCTATGTACCTGGATTGGGACAAGTTGTAACATCCCTCATTTTTAAATTTTCATATAAATTTCTAGTTATAGTGTAAGAACTCATTTTAATTTGATAAAAGAGCCAAAGTATAAATCTGAGAATTTATTTATAAAATTTGGGGATCTGTTCAAAAAAAGAAAAAAAAGGACCTACATGTAAACCCTAAGGACCTAATCGTAAATATAATAATACAAGGACTAAACTGCAAAATACACAAAATTACAAATCCCACCATTCAAGTCTCTCTGCCTTTGTTCTCAAGGAACCAGAGAAGACAGCTGTATGGAAGAATAGGGAAAGAAAGAAAGAAGAAGAAAAAAAAAAGAGGAGAAGAAGAATAAAAAAAATTGGGGCTTTGAGGCTTCTTGTTCAAATCTTCTCATTTAAGGTCATAATTCTCAAAGGCAAGTATTCTAACCCTATCCAACAGAATCCTAATCTCTGTTTTTTTTTCAATTCTACAAAATTTTGAAAGATTTCAGCTGAGAACCAAACATTTCTTTCGTTTTGATACAAAGCCATGAATCGGTAATGTTTCGGTAATCTGACCTCCATGCATTGTTTTGGTCCTAACTTTTTGTACTAAACTCTGATTTAGGCAAAACTTATTTCTTTTGAAAGTAGACTCAAATACCTTTATTTTGATACCTAGAATGAATGATTCGGAGTCGAAATGCCTAATATGATGTCTATTGCAATTAACCCTACAGATTCTACAAAATAGGGACTGTAATTTCGGACCTTCTGTTACTAAATTGCTCATAACTCTCTAGTGAAAATTCTGAATTATGCAAAACTTAATTCTTTGCGAATTAGATTCGAATATCTTTCTTTTGACACCTAGTTTGAGAATTTTGAAGTACGTTTTCCTTCTGAAACATCTGTTTAAATTGATGCTATCTATTCTGCAAAACAGAGATGATCAATTCTGACCTTCTGTTACTAAATTGCTCATAACTCTCTAGTGAAAATTCTGAATTATGAAAAAACTTGATTCTTTGGGAACTAGATTCGCATATCTTTCTTTTAACACCTATTTTTAGTGAATTGGAGCATGCTTGGTCACTCAAACAAATCAGGAAATGTACCATTCGAATTCTGCCAGAATTGAAAACTTTGTTGAATTTTGCCTATTCAAGTCTCATTCTATTGGAAGTTCGATTTCTATTAAATTCTTCTGAAGTCCTTTAAAAATTCTTGTATTATTCATCCTGAAATTGTTATATGTCTGAAATTTATTATGTAATGTTTTGCTTGAATTTCCTTGTTTGATAAAGGCACATGCATATTTCCGTTGTTTCCGCATGTGCTTCCGATATGTGCCAATGTCATTGTTCATGCTACCCTTTTGGACTCTGGTGTCTTGTGGGATATTATGAACCTTTGCCAGAAATAGTAAAGGGAGTTATGCATAGAGCCCGCGATGCTCTGCCGGCTCCATTGACTTTACTCAGACGTGGGTGGATGGAGCTCCCAGACGTGGTTGACTTATGCTTGGTGGTCATCCTGAAATGGATGAATCACATTATGTATGTGGTCCCACAGCGCCCTCTATGTTTTTGATATGATATCCAAAGCTTTGCTAATGAGTTTATATTTATGCTTTGGATAAAAATGGAATGCATGCCACATCAAAAATGACATACAAGCTTGTATTTACTATTCGGTTCACTTGTTATACTTTGGAGTGTTTCGTATGTCATTGTTATGCTCTCAAACACTCTTACGCCTTTGATATACACTGAAATGCTTCAGGTGCCATTTGATACATGCCTAAATGCTTGTTTTGCCAATGAAATGCTCCAATTTCCTTTCTCGTATTGTCATGTCTAACGCTTGTTTTCGAATGAGGAAACCCTTTGTGATTTTTATACCAAATGAGATGATTTCAAATGAACACTTGTATTTCTGCTTTTGTTGTCTTGATACTAAGCCTGCTTGAATTTCTCCTACCGCCATGGATATGTTAGTCACTTGCTGAGCTATAAGCTCACCCCGTTGTTATATAAATTTTTCTGGGTAGCTTGTCACGCACTGAAAAGCTAGAATTGGGTTGAAGCACTGAAGGGCTAGAAGATTTTGGACTAATCTTTGTTGGTTGATAGGTTTTTGTTGTATAGTATACTTTACTTCTGATGTAATGTTAAGGATATATTGATACTTATGTGTTGTAAAAGTTTAAAGGACTGCTCATGTTTATGGGATGATAAGTTTACGTTGTATAAGTATATGAACTCATGGTGAATAATATTTTTGTGATGGTATATATTTCTACGAATATGGATTTTTGTTGTGGTTGATGTTTAGTTGAGTTGCCTTTGGATTTTATGAATCTCTAAGTGAAGTGGAGTATGATTTATGAAACGTACAGGTTTATGAATTGTGAACATTGATTTGAATGGTTCTTAGTATCCTTAAATGTTAGATTGGATCCTGGATTGTTTTGTGATGATGAATTATAATATTATTGATTTTAGACAGGGTCACACCTCCTGAATGGATTAAATTCGGGGGGGCGTGACAGAGTTGGTATCAGAGCATGATTTGAGAATCACTAAGAATTTTTTTTGATATACTTGATAAAAAAAAAATAGAGGTTTATTGATTTTCATTTAGAGATTGGTCAAAGAAAATCTTTCTTTTGATGTTTTAGGAAGCAAGGATGACGAGAACATCTGGTTCTCTTGTTGCATCTACTACTGATCAATTAAGTGGTATCATGCGGACTTTGGAGACTATTACACAAGTGATGCAACAACAACAACAACAACAACATGTCCAACAAGGAAGAAATAATGGAACAGGGACATCAAACCAGATGGGGTTGGGAATTGAACAGTTTAAGAAGCTTAGTCCTCCCAATTTTAGTGGTGAGTCTGATTTAATGGCGGCAGAACGATGGATGATGCAGATAGAGAAAATATTTGATGTCTTATATTACCTTGATGATCAGAAAGTTTCTCTTGCTACCTTTATGCTGGAAGGAGAGGCTGAACACTGGTGGAGAATGACTAAGAGGATTTTTGAAGCCAAACATGAGCCAATAACATGGAAGGCATTCAAAGAAAAGTTTAATGATAAATATTTTCCAAACTGTATAAGAGATCAAAAAGAATTGGAGTTCTTGAATCTTATTCAGGGAAATATGACGGTTACAAGGTATGAATCTAAATTCACTGAGATCTCTAGGTTTGCTACACATATGACTGATGATGAATCTCGAAAAGCAAAAATGTTTGAAAGGGGATTACGGCCAGCAATAAGAAGTTGAATGTCTGCTTTAAAACTACAAATATATGCGAATACGGTAGAAAGAGCTTTAAAAATTGAGATAGACATGGAGGAAATTCAAGAAATCATGGGCAAGAACAAAAAGGACAGATTTACTAGTAAAAGCAAGAGGGAAAATGAATATGAAGCTAGTAACAAGAGGATCAAGACATCTAGATTTGAGAAAGGGAAACCATTGCGGAGGACTCAGTCATGTGAAAAATGTGGACGTAATCATGAAACAAGTGAATGTTTTCGGGTGACTGGAGCCTGTTTTGCCTGTGGAAAGTTAGATCATAAAGTCAGGGACTGCCCATTAAACAAGAAGAAAGAGCCACTAACCCCTAAGCCAACGACCCATGCTAGAGTATATGCTATCACAGAACAAGATTCCAGAGCCTCTAAATCAGTGGTTGAAGGTATTCTACATGTTTCTAATAGAAATGCAAAAGTTTTGTTTAATCCTGGTTCCAACTTATCTTTTGTTTCACAATATTTTGCTTATCACTTAGGCATTCAACCTAAACCACTGGATTATTTGCTACACGTAACTACTACTGTTGGGGATTCTTTGACTACAAATCTGGTTTATCCATCTTGTTTGATTTCTATCGGAGAACATGAACTCCTTCCCGATTTGATACTCCTAGAAATCCAAGGTTTTGATATTATACTGGGTATGGATTGGTTATCTTCCTATCATGCTAGTATTGATTGCTATACAAAAATAATTTCTTTCTGCATACCAAATCAGCCTATCTTCTACTTTGAGGGTATTAGGCATGATTTGCCTCTTTGCTTAATATCGGCACTTCAAACTCAACGCCTTATGCAGAAGGGATGTTCTTGTTATGTTATATGTGTAAAGGAACATTCAGAACAAGAAACTCACCTGAATGAAATTTTCGTGGCTAAAGAGTTCCCTGATGTATTCCCAGAGGATTTGCTTGGACTACCTCCAGACAGAGAAGGTGAATTTGTTATTGATTTAGTCCCTGGGACAACCCCAATATCGAAGCCTCCTTACAGAATGGCACCACTCGAGCTAGAGGAATTAAAGAAGCAACTACAAGAATTATTAGATAAGGGTTTCATACGACCTAGCGTTTCACCGTGGGGTGCTCCAGTACTATTAGTGAAGAAGAAGGTGTTGAATCTCGGATTTTGATGATGAAGTCAATTGTCATTTGTTATCTAATCCATATGTTAAGATAAGTGTGCAGGATTAACTATGATAAAAGTAAGACATGCAGCAGGAGTTGCGCCGAAGTCAAGACTACGATCACGTTGGGGGTTCGAGAGTTCGACGGAAGTCCGGACGGTCATCGGAGGTTCTGCGGGAACAAATCCGAGAAGTCCATGAGCTTGCCAAAGAAGCTCATCGGAACTCGCCAAGTGGATCGTCGCAAATCCAGGAGTTGCGCCGAAGTCAAGACTACGATCACGTTGGGGGTTCGAGAGTTCGACGGAAGTCCGGACGGTCATCGGAGGTTCTGCGGGAACAAATCCGAGAAGTCCATGAGCTTGCCAAAGAAGCTCATCGGAACTCGCCAAGTGGATCGTCGCAAATCCAGGAGTTGCGCCGAAGTCAAGACTACGATCACGTTGGGGGTTCGAGAGTTCGACGGAAGTCCGGACGGTCATCGGAGGTTCTGCGGGAACAAATCCGAGAAGTCCATGAGCTTGCCAAAGAAGCTCATCGGAACTCGCCAAGTGGATCGTCGCAAATCCAGGAGTTGCGCCGAAGTCAAGACTACGATCACGTTGGGGGTTCGAGAGTTCGACGGAAGTCCGGACGGTCATCGGAGGTTCTGCGGGAACAAATCCGAGAAGTCCATGAGCTTGCCAAAGAAGCTCATCGGAACTCGCCAAGTGGATCGTCGCAAATCCAGGAGTTTGCCGGAAGTCTGCCGGAGCATCGCCGAGGGTTCGTCGGATGATCGCCGGAAGTTCGCCGGAAGCTCGACGGAAGAAGCGATTGACGCACTAGAGCAAGTTGCAGTAAATGTCTTGAAAAATATTGTAGTTAGCATGATGATTAAGTTAGAAATGGGAGGTGATCCCATTAACTTAATCTTGGGGCAATTGGGCCCTTGATAGACCCAAATTGGGCTGAATGGATCAGCCCATTCGGACCCAGATTCCTTGGCCGGCGGTGGCACCGCCCTTGTCAGGCGGTGGCACCGCTTGGGCTTAGTCTCCGAGTGAGACTGGGCGGTAGCACCGCCCCTGTCAGGCGGTGGCACCGCTTGGGCTTAGTCTTTGAGTAAGACTGGGCGGTAGCACCGCCCCTGTCAGGCGGTGGCACCGCTTGGGCTTAGTCTCCGAGTGAGACTGGGTGGGCGGTAGCACCGCCCCTGTCAGGCGGTGGCACCGCTTGGGCTTAGTCTCCGAGTGAGACTGGGCGGTAGCACCGCCCCTGTCAGGCGGTGGCACCGCTTGGGCTTAGTCTCCGAGTGAGACTGGGCGGTAGCACCGCCCCTGTCAGGCGGTGGCACCGCTTGGGCTTAGTCTCCGAGTGAGACTGGGCGGTAGCACCGCCCCTGTCAGGCGGTGGCACCGCTTGGGCTTAGTCTCCGAGTGAGACTGGGCGGTAGCACCGCCCCTGTCAGGCGGTGGCACCGCTTGGGCTTAGTCTCCGAGTGAGACTGGGCGGTAGCACCGCCCCTGTCAGGCGGTGGCACCGCTTGGGCTTAGTCTCCGAGTGAGACTGGGCGGTAGCACCGCCCCTGTCAGGCGGTGGCACCGCCCTTGTCAGGCGGTGGCACCGCTTGGGCTTAGTCTCCGAGTGAGACTGGGCGGTAGCACCGCCCCTGTCAGGCGGTGGCACCGCTTGGGCTTAGTCTCCGAGTGAGACTGGGCGGTAGCACCGCCCCTGTCAGGCGGTGGCACCGCTTGGGCTTAGTCTCCGAGTGAGACTGGGCGGTAGCACCGCCCCTGTCAGGCGGTGGCACCGCTTGGGCTTAGTCTCCGAGTGAGACTGGGCGGTAGCACCGCCCCTGTCAGGCGGTGGCACCGCTTGGGCTTAGTCTCCGAGTGAGACTGGGCGGTAGCACCGCCCCTGTCAGGCGGTGGCACCGCTTGGGCTTAGTCTCCGAGTGAGACTGGGCGGTAGCACCGCCCCTGTCAGGCGGTGGCACCGCTTGGGCTTAGTCTCCGAGTGAGACTGGGCGGTAGCACCGCCCCTGTCAGGCGGTGGCACCGCTTGGGCTTAGTCTCCGAGTGAGACTGGGCGGTAGCACCGCCCCTGTCAGGCGGTGGCACCGCCCTTGTCAGGCGGTGGCACCGCTTGGGCTTAGTCTCCGAGTGAGACTGGGCGGTAGCACCGCCCCTGTCAGGCGGTGGCACCGCTTGGGCTTAGTCTTTGAGTAAGACTGGGCGGTAGCACCGCCCCTGTCAGGCGGTGGCACCGCTTGGGCTTAGTCTCCGAGTGAGACTGGGCGGTAGCACCGCCCCTGTCAGGCGGTGGCACCGCTTGGGCTTAGTCTCCGAGTGAGACTGGGCGGTAGCACCGCCCCTGTCAGGCGGTGGCACCGCTTGGGCTTAGTCTCCGAGTGAGACTGGGCGGTAGCACCGCCCCTGTCAGGCGGTGGCACCGCTTGGGCTTAGTCTCCGAGTGAGACTGGGCGGTAGCACCGCCCCTGTCAGGCGGTGGCACCGCTTGGGCTTAGTCTCCGAGTGAATGGGAATTGACATTTTTGAGCTCCAAATTCAAATTAGTTTGGGGCCTATATAAACTCCACCCTTTCATGCATGAAAGGGCACCGAAACTTAGCATTTATTCTGAGATTTTGAGAGCTTAAAAGTGTTGTAAAAGGCTAGAAGTTCTTCTCTCTCTTTTCTTCGAAGTTTTGATCATTCAAGAGAGGAGTGAAAAATTTGTAAGGGTTGTCTCCTAAGCACGTCAAAAGGAGTGAAACTATAAAAGGGTGGTTGGCCTTCGCCTATTGAAGGAAGGCCTCTAGTGGACGTCGATGACCTCACCGGATGAGGAAGCCAAAAGTGGATGTAGGTCAAGATTGACCGAACCACTCTAAATCTCGGTTTGCATTTACATTCTGTTCTCTATCTTAACTGTAACTACTTCCATACCTTTACTTTAACTGCACTTTACTTGATCTTAAGTTAAAGCAATTTCCGATTCAACTTTCATACTAAAATCGTTTTTATCATACGAACGTCGTTTTAAATCGTCGAAAGTTTTCCGCTGCACTAATTCACCCCCCGCCCCTCTTAGTGCTCTTGATCCTAACAATTGGTATCAGAGCGGGGTTAACTCTCAATCGGATTAAAACCCAAGAAAGATGGCATATGTCGGAAATCAAGAGGGCCACTCTATTACACGTCCACCCATGTTCAATGGGACGGACTACACCTATTGGAAGACCCGAATGAGGATCTTTCTTATTTCAATGGATTTTGAACTTTAGAATCTTGTCAAAAATGGATTTTCGAAATCTTCTCTTCCAATGATCGATTGGAATGAATTGGAGAATAAGACTTTCGCTCTTAATGCAAAGGCTATGAATGCCTTATTTTGTGCGCTTGATAAAAATGAGTTCAATCGTGTTTCGGTTTGTGAAACCGCATTTGATATTTGGCATACGCTCGAAGTGACTCACGAAGGCACAAGTAGAGTGAAAGAGTCAAAAATCAATCTTTTGATACATTCTTTTGAACTTTTCCGAATGAAACTGAGCGAGACTATTGGCGATATGTACACCCATTTCACGGATGTCGTCAATGGTCTAAAAGGACTCAGCAAAAGTTTTTCGGATTTTGAGCTCGTAAATAAGATTCTAAGATCCCTTTATAAGAGTTGGGACCCTAAAGTCACTGCTATTCAAGAGGCTAAAGATCTAAATAACTTCCCTCTTGAAGAATTAATCAGGTCATTAATGACCTATGAAATGACTTGCAAAGCTCATGAAGAGCAAGAAGAGATTCTTCCAAATAATAGGAAGGATATGGCACTTAGAACTTTCGAAGACCACTTGAGAGAAAACTCAAGTGATGAAGACTGTGACGATGACTTGGCACTTCTAACAAGGAAATTCAAAAAATTCATTAAAAGAAACAAGTTTAAAAATGACTCAAAAAATAAATTTGAACCCAAAAAGGACCAAGTTATTTGCTACGAATGCAAGAAGCCGGGACACTATAAAAGTGATTGTCCCCAAGCCAAGAAGAGAACACCAAAGAAGAAGGCGCTCAAAGCAACGTGGGATGACTCAAGCGCGTCCGAAGAAGAGGAGTCCAACATCGAGCAAGTTGCTCATTATGCCCTAATGGCCATCGGAGATGAGGTAACAAATTTAATTGATGCAGATTTATCATTTGATGAATTACTAAATGCCTTCCATGACTTATTTGATAAATGCAAAACTATTAGTAGAAAATATAAATTACTAAAAAAGGAGCATGATAGTCTTACTTGTAATTTCGACAAATTAGAAATTGAATATCATGATAGTTTAGCTCCATGTAAAAATTGTCATGATCTAGAAACTCTCCAAAAGGAGAACTTGCTACTTAAGGACACCTTGAAGAAATTCGAGGTTGGTAGCAAGTCTTTGAATATGATCCTTACAAATAAGGGTCATGTTCCTAAAAGAAGTGGAATCGGATTTGTGAGAAGTCCTCACCAAAATCCAACCACCTTAATTGATGCAGATTTATCATTGATGAATTACTAAATGCCTTCCCTGACTTATTTGATAAATGCAAAACTATTAGTAGAAAATATAAATTACTAAAAAAGGAGCATGATAGTCTTACTTGTAATTTCGACAAATTAGAAATTGAATATCATGATAGTTTAGCTCCATGTAAAAATTGTCATGATCTAGAAACTCTCCAAAAGGAGAACTTGCTACTTAAGGACACCTTGAAGAAATTCGAGGTTGGTAGCAAGTCTTTGAATATGATCCTTACAAATAAGGGTCATGTTCCTAAAAGAAGTGGAATCGGATTTGTGAGAAGTCCTCACCAAAATCCAACCACCTTCATTAAAGGCCCTATCTTATATGTTCGGCACCAAAGCAAATGCAACTTTTGTTGCAAACATGGACATAGAACTTATCATTGTCCATTCAAGAAAGTTAGTCCAAACAAATTGATTTGGGTTCCTAAAGGAACCACGATAAACTCTATGTAACATGATAAACAATTTAGATGCAGATTTAATTGATGCAGATTTATCATTTGATGAATTACTAAATGCCTTCCATGACTTATTTGATGAATGCAAAACTATTAGTAGAAAATATAAATTACTAAAAAAGGAGCATGATAGTCATACTTGTAATTTCGACAAATTAGAAATTGAATATCATGATAGTTTAGCTCCATGTAAAAATTGTCATGATCTAGAAACTCTCCAAAAGGAGAACTTGCTACTTAAGGACACCTTGAAGAAATTCGAGGTTGGTAGCAAGTCTTTGAATATGATCCTTACAAATAAGGGTCATGTTCCTAAAAGAAGTGGGAATCGGATTTGTGAGAAGTCCTCACCCAAATCCAACCACTTCATTATAAAGGCCCTTATCTTATATGTTCGGCACCAAAGCAAATGCAACTTTTATTGGCAAACATGGACATAGAACTTATCATTGTCCATTCAAGAAGTTAGTCCAAACAAATTGATTTGGGTTCTCTAAAGGAACCACGATAAACTCTATGAAACATGATAAACAATTTAGATGCAGATTTAATTGATGCAGATTTATCATTTGATGAATTACTAAATGCCTTCCATGACTTATTTGATAAATGCAAACTATTAGTAGAAAATATAAATACTAAAAAGGAGCATGATAGTCTTACTTGTAATTTCGACAAATTATGAAATTGAATATCATGATAGTAATAAGGGTCATGTTCCTAAAAGAAGTGGAATCGGATTTGTGAGAAGTCCTCACCAAAATCCAACCACCTTCATTAAAGGCCCTATCTTATATGTTCGGCACCAAAGCAAATGCAACTTTTGTTGCAAACATGGACATAGAACTTATCATTGTCCATTCAAGAAAGTTAGTCCAAACAAATTGATTTGGGTTCCTAAAGGAACCACGATAAACTCTATGTAACATGATAAACAATTTAGATGCAGATTTAATTGATGCAGATTTATCATTTGATGAATTACTAAATGCCTTCCATGACTTATTTGATAAATGCAAAACTATTAGTAGAAAATATAAATTACTAAAAAAGGAGCATGATAGTCATACTTGTAATTTCGACAAATTAGAAATTGAATATCATGATAGTTTAGCTCCATGTAAAAATTGTCATGATCTAGAAACTCTCCAAAAGGAGAACTTGCTACTTAAGGACACCTTGAAGAAATTCGAGGTTGGTAGCAACTCTTTGAATATGATCCTTACAAATAAGGGTCATGTTCCTAAAAGAAGTGGAATCGGATTTGTGAGAAGTCCTCACCAAAATCCAACCACCTTCATTAAAGGCCCTTTCTTATATGTTCAACACCAAAGCAAATGCAACTTTTGTTGCAAACATGGAGATAGAACTTATCATTGTCCATTCAAGAAAGTTAGTCCAAACAAATTGATTTGGGCTCCTAAAGGAACCACGATAAACTCTATGTAACATGATAAACAATTTAGATCAGTGTTTGAGGCACCCAAAAGTAAATGGGTACCTAAAAATCATCCTTTCTTGTAGAAACATACATCATCACAAGCTAGGAGCAAGAGATGGTACCTTGATAGTGGATGCTCAAGGCATATGACCGGAGATCCATCTCAATTCTCTAAACTCACTAGCATAGACGAAGGCTATGTCACCTTCGGAGACAACAACAAGGGTAAAATCATTAGATAGTAACAAATCCAACTTCTTTATTGAAGATGTTTTGTTAGTTGATGGTTTAAAACATAACCTCTTCAGCATTAGTCAATTGTGTGATAAAGGATATATTATCAAATTCGAATCTAATGCTTGCATCGTTGAAAAACCACACAAAAACACATCTATGATTGCATTAAAACAAAATAACGTATACACCATTGACATCAATGATCTTTGCAATGAAAAGTGTTTCTCGGTTTTGAATGAGGATGCTTGGCTTTGGCATAAGAGATTAGGTCATGCTAGCATGAAACTAATCACTCAAATATCATCCAAATAACTTGTAAGAGGAATTCCTCATATCAAGTTCATCAAAGATAATGTGTGTGATGCTTGTCAATTAGGAAAATAAATTAAGGGTAGTTTCAAATCTAAGAATCAAATAAGCACCTCTAGGCCCTTACAATTGATCCATATGTACTTGTTTGGACCTATCGTTACATCAAGTCTAGGAGGTAGCAAATACGCCTTCGTCATTGTAGATGACTATAGTAGATACACATGGACTTATTTCTTAAAACACAAAAATGAATGCTTTAGATATTTTATCAAGTTTTGCAAACTTGTCCAAAATGAAAAGGGTTCTATGATTGCGTCAATTAGAAGTGATCATGGTGGTGAATTTCAAAACCGTGATTTTTAAGAATTTTGTGAATTTAATGGATACAATTATAACTTCTCTACTCCAAGAAATCCTCAACAAAATGGAGTAGTAGAAAGAAAAAATAGAAATTTATAAGAAATGGCAAGAACCATGTTGAATGAACATAGCCTACCCAAATATTTTTGGGTCGAAGCCGTAAACACTGCATGCTATATTTTGAATAGAGTTCTAGTAAGACCCTTACTCACCAAAACTCCCTATGAGTTATGGAACAACAAAAAACCCAATATTTCATATTTTAAAGTTTTTGGGTGCAAGTGTTTTATCTTGAATGAAAAAGATGCCTTAGGAAAATTTGATGCTAAATCCGATGAAAGAATTTTCCTTGGTTATTCTTCGGTTTCTAAAGCTTTTCGTATATTCAATAAAAGAACTTTAATTATAGAAGAATCCATTCATGTTGTTTTCAATGAGATTTCCGAAATCAAGAAAAATGATTTTGATGATGATGTTAATTTTGATTCTTTGAATTTAAATGAAACCCCTTCTCCAACTAGCAACTTGGATGCATCCACTTCCGAAACATCCTTACCTAAGGATTGGAAATATGTAGATGCTCATCTTAAGGAGCTAATTCTAGGAGACACATCTAAGGGGGTTCAAACACGTTCTTCTCTTAAAGAATTTTGTGCCAACGCCGCTTTTCTCTCCCAAATTAAACATAAATGTATTGACGAAGCCATGAAAGATGATTCATGGATTATCGCAATGCAAGATGAGTTAAATCAATTTGAGAGAAATGAGGTGTGGAAGCTTGTTCCTAGGCCAAATGACCATTTAGTTATTGGTACTAAATGGGTCTTTAGAAATAAGCAAGATGAATATGGTATCGTGGTTAGAAACAAGGCTAGATTAGTAGCCAAAGGTTTCAACCAAGAAGAAGGTATCGATTATGAAGAAACCTTCGCTCCTATGGCTAGATTAGAAGCCATAAGGATGCTCCTTGCCTATGCTAGTAATAATAATTTTAAGTTATTTCAAATGGATGTTAAAAGCGCTTTTCTTAATGGCTTTATTTCCGAAGAAGTTTATGTTGAATAACCTCTCGGATTTGAAAATAATAGCCTCACTAATCATGTGTTTAAATTAACTAAAGCTTTCTATGGTTTAAAACAAGCCACAAGGGCTTGGTATGAGAGACTTAATTCTTTTCTTATTAAAAATAATTTTACAAAAGGCAAGGTTGATACTACATTGTTTATCAAGAATTTTGAAAATAATTTTCTCATTGTTCAGATTTATGTTGATGATATTATCTTTGGTTCTACAAACGAATCTCTTTGTGAATCCTTTGCTAAAACCATGAGTCTAGAATTTGAAATGAGTTTGATGGGAGAATTAACCTTTTTCTTAGGCTTACAAATTAAGCAACTAAGAAATGACATCTTTATTAGTCAAACTAAATATGCTTTAGACTTGCTAAAGAGATTTAATATGGAAAGCTCAAAAGCTATTAACACTCCTATGAGCACATCCACTAAGTTAGAAGTTGATGAAAGTGGAGAAAGCTTCGATCAAAAAACTTATAGGGGTATGATAGGAAGTTTACTTTACCTCACTGCAACTAGACCAGATATCATGTTCAGTGTAGGACTTTGTGCTAGGTTTCAATCGAACCCTAAGATATCTCATCTCAAAGCGGTTAAAAGAATACTTAGATATCTTAAAGGTACCACAAATCTAGGAATATGGTATCCGAAAACTGAGAAGTTTGAGTTAATTGCTTATGCTGATGCAGATTTTGCTGGATGTAGATTAGATAGAAAAAGCGCATCAGAAACATGTCAATTTTTGGGACATGCTCTTGTTTCCTGGTTATCTAAGAAATAAAACTCGGTTGCACTATCAACAACCGAAGCTGTGTATATAGCAGCTAGTGTATGCTGTGCACAAGTTGTGTGGATGAAAAACACCTTAGAAGATTATAAAGTTCATCTTAAAAATATTCCCATTTAATGTGATAACACAAGTGCTATATGTTTAACAAAGAATCTCATTCAACACTCAAGAACAAAACATATTGATATTAGACATCACTTTATACGAGATAATGTCACTAATCATGATATAGTTATAGAGTTCATTGATACTAAATATCAACTAGCTGATATTTTTACAAAGCCTTTAAGTGAAGAACAATTTAATTTCATTAGAAGAGAATTAGAAATGTTAATGTGTCCGAATGCTTGAACTCATTAAATCTATTTTTGGACTTTCTTGATTCAATAATCAAATCACTCAATTGCTATGATGATTTTACATGATTACATGTAATATGTTGAAAATTATGGATATAAAAATTTCCATGATAATGAGCATGTTTTATCTTCATGATTGTATTGGAAAATCTATAGCAAAACCTTGTCCGAATGCATGAAAGTGTTAAATTTTATTTTCGGATTTTCTTGATACCTTATTCTCTTTCGAACTTAATGTAGCTCTCATAAGCATATGTTATATCGAGTTTGATTCATTGATTTTTGACATGTGGAATCAATTAGCAAATGCATCTTTCATAGGCTTATAATGTGAAAAATATTTTCGAGAAATGGATTTGATAAAATGATTCCTTCTTATAATTTCCTTCTTGAAAAAAAAAAAGAAGATTTTTTACTTGTAAGGATATTGATTCACATACATATCTTGATCCTTGTAAAAATGAAGCGTGATTTAATCTTTCCTTGAGATGTTTGTATAATTGGTATCCTATCACTCATTGTTGAAAAATTACCTATCACTCACTTGTGTTTAAAATTTGCTTATATCATTCTCCTTTTTGTTGATGACAAAGAGGGAGAAATATATGAATTGATGCTATGAGTGCCATATTTGAATTTGAATTATGTTAAAAAAAGCTTACATCGAAATATATGGAAAATTGATGATAGAAATGCTATGATTGCTAAACACTTGAAATATTTGCATTATGTTAAGATATCAAGAACTTGCATCGTAATTTCATATGTTGATATCTTACCATATGATGAATTGCTACCATTACTATCATTCACATTTGAAATGTAAAACTTGAAAAAGGATGTCAAGCCTTGACATCATTTTCAGAGAGATACATCATGATAGGAATCATGATGAAAGTATTGATAAGGTTAAACAATCTTAACTTATCAATATGTCTCTTGAATTCAAAGGCTTTGAATTCAAGAATGACTTATCTTGAGTATGGCATATAGATAGGGGGAGTTAAAGTTAACTCCGTTATCAATTGATTGTCATCATCAAAAAGGGGGAGATTGTTGAATTTTGGATTTTGATGATGAAGTCAATTATCATTTGTTATCTAATCCATATGTTAAGATAAGTGTGTAGGATTAACTACGATGAAAGTAAGACATGCAGTAGGAGTTGCGCCGAAGTCAAGACTATGATCACGTTGGGGATTCTAGAGTTCGACGGAAGTCCGGACGGTCATCGGAGGTTCTGCGGGAACAAATCCGAGAAGTCCAGGAGCTTGCCAAAGAAGCTCATCGGAACTCGCCAAGTGGATCGTCGCAAATCCAGGAGTTTGCCGGAAGTCCGCCGGAGCATCGCCGAGGGTTCGTCGGATGATCACCGGAAGTTCACCGGAAGCTCGACGGAAGAAGCGATTGACACACCAGAGCAAGTTGCAGTAAATGTCTTGAAAAATATTGTAGTTAGCATGATGATTAAGTTAGAATTGGGAGGTGATCCCATTAACTTAATCTTGGGGCAATTGGGCCCTTGATAGACCCAAATTGGGCCGAATGGATCAGCCCATTCGGACCCAGATTCCTTGGTCGGCGGTGGCACCGCCTGGGTCGGCGGTGGCACCACCCAGCAGCCGAGTCTCGGAGTGAGGCTGGGTGGTGGCACCGCCCCTATCAAGCGGTGGCACCACTTGGGCTCAGTCTCCGAGTGAGACTGGGCGGTAGCATCGCCCCTATCAAGCGGTGGCACCGCCTGGGCTCAATCTCCAAGTGAGACTGGGTGGGCGGTAGCACCGCCCCTGTCAAGTGGTGGCACTGCCTAAGCTCAGTCTCCGAGTGAGACTGGGCGGTAGTACCGCCCCTGTCAGGTGGTGGTACCGCCCGAGCTGGGTCTCCGAGCTCTGTCAGGCGGTAATACCGCCAGGACCCCGAAAACATGGGAATTGACATTTTTGAGCTCCAAATTCAAATCAGTTTGGGGCCTATATAAACCCCACCCTTTCATGCATGAAAGGGCACCGAAACTTAGCATTTATTCTGAGATTTTGAGAGCTTAAATGTGTTGTAAAAGGCTAGAAGTTCTTCTCCCTCTTTTCTTCGAAGTTTTGATCATTCAAGAGAGGAGTGAAAAATTTGTAAGGGTTGTCTCCTAAGCCCGTCAAAAGGAGTGAAACTGTAAAAGGATGGTTGGCCTTCGCCTATTGAAGGAAGGCCTCTAGTGGATGTCGGTGACCTCATCGGACGAGGAAGCCAAAAGTGGATGTAGGTCAAGATTGACTGAACCACTCTAAATCTCGATTTGCATTTACATTCTGTTCTCTATCTTAACTGCAACTACTTCCATACCTTTACTTTAACTACACTTTACTTGATCTTAAGTTAAAGCAATTTCCGATTCGACTTTCATACTAAAATCGTTCTTATCATACGAACGTCGTTTTAAATCGTTGAAAATTTTCTGCTGCACTAATTCACCCCCCCCATCTTAGTGCTCTTGATCCTAACAGAAGGATGGAACATTGAGGCTTTGTATTGATTATAGATAGTTGAATCAAGTGACCATCAAAAATAAGTATCCTATACCCAGAATTGATGATTTGTTTGATCAATTATAGGGTGCACAAGTATTCTCTAAGATTGACCTGAGGTCAGGTTATTATCAGTTGAAGATCAAGGAGGAGGATATTCCAAAAACAGCTTTTAGAACCCGATATGGTCACTATGAATTCTTGGTGATGCCTTTTGGTTTGACTAATGCCCCTGCAGCTTTTATGGAACTAATGAATAGAATATTTCAACCACTTTTATATGACTATGTAATTGTATTCATTGACGACATATTGTATTCAAGGAGTAATCAAGAGCATGAGGAACACTTGAGAAATGTATTGTCCATACTAAGAGAAAAGAAGTTGTATGCAAAGTTCAGCAAATGTGAATTTTGGTTGAATGAAGTTGCTTTCTTAGGCCATGTGATTTTAGGGAAGGGCATATCTATTGATCCAAAGAAGGTAGAAGCTGTAGTTAATTGGGAAGTACCAACAAATGTAACAGAAGTCAGAAGCTTCTTGGGCATGGCTGGTTATTACAGGAGATTTGTGGAGGGATTTTCTCAAATCGCTCAACCTCTCACCAAACTCACTAAAAAGAATGTGAAATTTGTATGGGATGATGATTGTGAGCAAAGTTTTCAAGTGTTAAAAAGAAGATTGACTTGTGCCCATATTCTCACTATTCCAAGTGGTAGTGAGGGATTTATAGTTTATATTGATGCTTCAAGAAAGGGCCTGGGATGTGTTATGATGCAGGAAGGGAGAGTGATTGCTTATGCTTCTAGACAACTAAAAGGTTATGAACTGAATTATCTAACTCATGATTTGGAATTGGCAGCAATTGTTTTTGCCTTAAAGATTTGGAGACATTACTTGTATGGGCGGCAATTTGAAATCTTTACTGACCACAAGAGTTTAAAATATATTTTCACTTAGAAAGAGTTAAACATGAGGTAGCGAAGATGGATAGAACTTCTAAAGGATTATGATTGTGCCATCCGTTATCACCCGGGCAAAGCCAATGTTGTGGCTGATGCACTTAGTAGAAAATCTACAAATTTTATGGCTAGTCTAGTCGTGAAGCAATGGAAGTTATTAGAAGAAAATTTTGATTTGAATACTATGAGGAAAGAGCAAGACTCAATGATATTGATGGCCTCCATTCAAGTGCAATCTGATCTTACTCAACAAATTAAAGAAGGACAATTACGAGATCCACGCTTAATTTATTTGAGGAATGAAGTAGAAAAGGAATTGAAGCCAAAATTTAGTTTCAAAAGATGGCCTATTGAGATTTGGGGATAGAGTATGTATACCAAATGAACCAGACATCAAGAACCAAATCCTAAAGGAAAGTCATACTTCAAAGTACACAATGCATCCTGGGAGCACTAAGATGTATAGAGATCTTCGAAGTCATTATTGGTGGGAAGGCATAAAGAAGGAAATTGCAAGATATGTTTCAAATTTTGACTTATTAACAAATCAAAGGAGAACACCAAAGACCTGGAGGGTTGTTGCAACCTTTAGATATTCCAATCTTTTCATCGATAGAGGTATGATAAATTTAGAGGAATAAATTTTTTTTAAGGGGGGGAGAGTGTAACATCGCTCATTTTTAAATTTTCGTATAATTTCTAGTTGTAGTGTAAGAACTCATTTTAATTTGATAAAAGAGCCAAAGTATAAATCTGCAAATTTATTTATAAAATTTGGGGATCTGTTCAAAAAAAGAAAAAAAAGGACCTATATGTAAACCCTAAGGACCTAATCATAAATATAATAATACAAGGACTAAACTGCAAAATGTATAAAATTACAAATCCCACCGTTTAAGCCTCTCTACCTTCGTTCTCAAGGAACCAGAGAAGGCAGCTATGTGGAAGAACAGGGAAAGAAAGAAAGAAGAAGAAAAAAAATTGGGGCTTTGAGATTTCTTGTTCAAATCTTCTCATTTAAGGTCATAATTCTCAAAGGCAAGTATTCTAACCCCATCCAACAGAATCCTAATGTCTGTTTTCTTCTCAATTCCATAAAATTTTGAAAGATTTCAGCTGAGAACCAAACATTTCTTTCATTTTGATACAAAGCCATGAATCGGTAATGTTTCGATAATCTGACCTCCATGCATTGTTTTGGTCCTAACTTTTTGTACTAAACTATGATTTAGGCAAAACCTATTCCGTTTGAAAGTAGACTTGAAGCCCTTTATTTTGATACCTAGAACGAATGATTTGGAGTCGAAATGCCTAATATGACGTCTATTGCAATTAACCCTACAGATTCTACAAAATAGGGACTGTAATTTCGGACCTTCTGTTACTAAATTGCTCATAACTCTCTAGTGAAAATTCTGAATTATGTAAAACTTAATTCTTTCGAATTAGATTCGAATATCTTTCTTTTGACACCAAGTTTGGGAATTTTGAAGTACGTTTGCCTTCTGAAACATCTATTTAAATTGATGCTATCTATTCTGCAAACAGAGATGATCAATTCTGACCTTCTGTTACTAAATTGCTCATAACTCTCTAGTGAAATTCATAGTTTGCACATAATCCATAATAGATTCTATTTATGATTAGAAAGTATTAGTACCTGATCCTCTCATATCAGTAAGTATGAGCTAGTGGAGATCGATAAAGATGTATACTTATGTGGAAGAGCCCACACAGATTATGATAAGAAGGAAAAAGATCCTAAGAAATCGGATTATTCCGCTATTTAAAGTAATTTGGAGACATCATTCTGGAGAGGGGACAACCTAGGAGCTAGAGGAGGAAATGAAAAAGGTTTATCCTCTTCTTTTCATCGATAGAGGTATGATAAATTTAGAGGAATAAATTTTTTTAAGGGGGGGAGAGTGTAACATCGCTCATTTTTAAATTTTCGTATAAATTTCTAGTTGTAGTGTAAGAACTCATTTAATTTGATAAAAGAGCCAAAGTATAAATCTGCAAATTTATTTATAAAATTTGGGGATCTGTTCAAAAAAAGAAAAAAAAGGACCTATATGTAAACCCTAAGGACCTAATCATAAATATAATAATACAAGGACTAAACTGCAAAATGTATAAAATTACAAATCCCACCGTTTAAGCCTCTCTACCTTCGTTCTCAAGGAACCAGAGAAGGCAGCTATGTGGAAGAACAGGGAAAGAAAGAAAGAAGAAGAAAAAAAAAGAGGAGAAGAAGAAGAAAAAAAATTGGGGCTTTGAGATTTCTTGTTCAAATCTTCTCATTTAAGGTCATAATTCTCAAAGGCAAGTATTCTAACCCCATCCAACAGAATCCTAATGTCTGTTTTCTTCTCAATTCCATAAAATTTTGAAAGATTTCAGCTGAGAACCAAACATTTCTTTCATTTTGATACAAAGCCATGAATCGGTAATGTTTCGATAATCTGACCTCCATGCATTGTTTTGGTCCTAACTTTTTGTACTAAACTATGATTTAGGCAAAACCTATTCCGTTTGAAAGTAGACTTGAAGCCCTTTATTTTGATACCTAGAACGAATGATTTGGAGTCGAAATGCCTAATATGACGTCTATTGCAATTAACCCTACAGATTCTACAAAATAGGGACTGTAATTTCGGACCTTCTGTTACTAAATTGCTCATAACTCTCTAGTGAAAATTCTGAATTATGTAAAACTTAATTCTTTCGAATTAGATTCGAATATCTTTCTTTTGACACCAAGTTTGGGAATTTTGAAGTACGTTTGCCTTCTGAAACATCTATTTAAATTGATGCTATCTATTCTGCAAAACAGAGATGATCAATTCTGACCTTCTGTTACTAAATTGCTCATAACTCTCTAGTGAAAATTCTGAATTATGAAAAAACTTGATTCTTAGGGAACTAGATTCGCATATCTTTCTTTTAAAACCTATTTTTAGTGAATTGGAGTATGTTTGGTCACTTAAACAAATCAGGAAATGTACCATTCGAATTCTGCCAGAATTGAAAACTTTGTTGAATTTTGCCTATTCAAGTCTCATTCTATTGGAAGTTCGATTTCTATTAAATTTTTCTGCAGTCCTTTAAGAATTCTTGTATTATTCATCCTGAAATTGTTATATGTCTAAAATTTATTATGTAATGTTTTGCTTGAATTTCCTTGTTTGATAAAGGCACATGCATATTTCCATTGTTTCCGCATGTGCTTCCGATATGTGCCAATGTCATTATTCATGCTACCCTTTTGGACTCTGGTGTCTCGTGGGATATTGTGAACCTTTGCCAGAAATGGTAAAGGGAGTTATGCATAGAGCCCGCGATGCTCTGCCGGCCCTATTGACTTCACTCACACGTGGGTGGATGGAGCTCCCAAACGTGGGAGACTTATGCTTGGTAGTCATCCTGAAATGGATGAATCACATTATGTATGTGGTCCCACAGCGCCCTCT
Organism: Musa balbisiana; assembly: GCA_004837865.1. Lineage (NCBI taxonomy): Eukaryota > Viridiplantae > Streptophyta > Magnoliopsida > Zingiberales > Musaceae > Musa > Musa balbisiana. The sequence continues at coordinate 20,357,814 of CM017190.1, read as the reverse complement.
ATGTTTTTGATATGATATCCAAAGCTTTGTTAATGAGTTTATATTTATACTTTGGATAAAAATGGAATGCATGCCACCTCAAAAATGACATACAAGCTTGTATTACTATCGGTTCACTTGTTATACTTTGGAGTGTTTCATATGTCATTGTTATGCTCTCAAACACTCTTACACCTTTGATATATACTGAAATGCTTCAGGTGCCATTTGATACATGCCTAAATGCTTGTTTGCCAATGAAATGCTCCAATTTCCTTTCATTGTTATGCTCTCAAACACTCTTACACCTTGATATATACTGAAATGCTTCAGGTGCCAGTTGATACATGCCTAAATGCTTGTTTGCCATGAAATGCTCCAATTTCCTTTCTCGTATTGTTATGTCTAACGCTTGTTTTCGAATGAGGAAACCCTTTGTGATTTTATACAAATGAGATGATTTCAAATGAACACGTTGTATGCTTTTGTTGTCTTGATACTAAGCTTGCTTGAATTTCTCCTGCCCGCCATGGATATGTTAGTCGCTTGCTGAGCTCTTTATGCTCACCCCGTTGTTATATAAATTTTTCAAGGTAGCTTGTCACGCACTGAAAAGCTAGAATTGGGTTGAAGCACTGAAGGGCTAGAAGATTTTGGACTAATCTTTGTTGGTTGATAGGTTTTTGTTGTATAGTATACTTTACTTCTGATGTAATGTTAAGGATATATTGATACTTATGTGTTGTAAATAAAGGACTGCTCATGTTTATGGGATGATAAGTTTACATTGTATAAGTATATGAACTCATGGTGAATAATATTTTTATGATGGTATATATTTCTACGAATATGGATTTTTGTTGTGGTTGATGTTTAGTTGAGTTGCCTTTCGATTTTATGAATCTCTAAGTGAAGTGGAGTATGATTTATGAAACGTACAGGTTTATGAATTGTGAATATTGATTTGAATGGTTCTTAGTATCCTTAAATGTTAGATTGGATCCTAGATTATTTTGTGATGATGAATTATAATATTATTGATTTTAGACAAGGTCACACCTCCTGAATGGATTAAATTCGGGGGGGCGTGACACAAGCCAAGCATCCTCTTGGATCTATCTCTATAGATCCGAATCCCCAAGATATAAGATGCTTCCCCTAAATCCTTCATGGAGAAGTGTCTAGATAACCAAGCCTTCACTGTGGATAGCATTCCTATGTCATTCCCAATTATCAAGATGTCATCCACATATAATACCAAAAAGGTGATAGCACTCCCACTTACCTTCCTGTACACACAAGGCTCATCTTGGTTTTTAACAAAGTCATAAGATCTGATTGCCTCATCAAATCTTATGTTCCAACTTCGGGAAGCTTGCTTTAGTCCATAAATGGATCTAAGCAACCTACACACCTTATGTGGGTAGTCCTTGGACACGAATCCCTCAAGTTGTATCATATAGACCTCCTCATCGAGGATCCCATTGAGGAATGCAGTTTTCACATCCATCTGGCAAATCTCATAATCATAGTGTGCTGCAATAGCCAATAGAATTCGGATGGATTTTAGCATTGCTACGGGTGAGAAGGTTTCGTCATAGTCAACACCTTGCCTTTGACGATACCCCTTAGCCACTAGCCTTGCTTTATAGGTCTCTACCTTTCCATATACTCCGATCTTTTTCTTAAAAATCCACTTGCACCCGATGGGTACAATACCTTCGGGCGCATCAACAAGGGACCAAACCTTGTTGGAGTACATAGAATCCATCTCAGAATTCATGGTTTCTTGCCACTTCCCTGAGTCTATACTCATAATAGCTTCCTCGTAGGTCTGAGGATCAATATCCTCAACATCTTCTCCTCTAATATGTCCCACATATCTCTTAGGAAGATGGGATACTCTACCGGACCTACGTAAATTTAGAACTTGTGTGTTAGGTACCTGAACAGACTCGGGCTATAGAGTGGTGCTTGAGCTTGGTTCTCCAACCTCGCTCACCTCTATCATGCTCCCACTATCTCCGCCAAGAATGTGTTCCTTCTCAAGGAACATTGCTCTCTTGGCTACAAAGACCTTTTGGTCCTTGAGATGATAGAAATAATACCCACAAGTTTCTTTGGGGTATCCCACGAATTTGCACCGCTCTGTTTGCGATTCCAACTTATCGGGGTTGTGTCTTTTAACGTGGGTAGGGCAGCCCCAAATCTTAACAACTTTAAGATCGGGTTTCTTCCCTTTCCATATCTCATATGGTGTAAACACTACCGACTTAGTTGGAACTCTATTCAGAAGGTAAGTTATGGTCTCTAGGGCATATCCCCAGAATGAGATGGGTAGGTCAGCGAAACTCATCATGGATCGTACCATGTCTAACAGCGTACGATTTCTCCTTTCAGACACATCATTGAGTTGAGGTGTATAAGGAGGTGTCCATTGGGATAATATCCCATAGTCCTTGAGGAACTGAGTAAATTCTGTACTTAAGTACTCACCTCCTCGATCTGATCGAAGAGTTTTAATACTCTTTCCAGTCTAGTTCTCCACGTCATTCTTAGACTCTTTGAATTTCTCAAAGGCCTCAGATTTGTACTTCATTAAGTACACATATCCATACCTTGAGAAATCATCAGTAAAGGTAATGAAGTAGGAGTAACCACCAATGGCATGAGTTGACATGGGTCCACATACATCACTATGTATGAGTTCTAACATCTCAGTGGCTCTTTCTCCAATTTGACTAAATGGAGAGTTGGTCAGTTTTCCACGAAGACAAGACTCGCAAGTTGCATATGACTCATAGTTGAATGGATCTAGATATCCATCCTTTAGCAACTTTTGAATCCTTCTCTCATGGATGTGACCTAGCCTACAATGCCACAGGTATGCACTGTTCATCTCATCTCGTTTCCTCTTGGACACACTTACACTCATGATATGTGGAGTAGTGTCTAACATAAATAAACCATTATGCAACATTCCTCTCACCAATCTCCTTGACTTTTGCCAGAATCTACAACAAATTGTAAATGTTATAAGCAATACCGGTATCCAATACCAATGTACTATCACAAAAATCTGACAATTGGAGATTGATCATGAATGTACCAGAAGCTTCACCAAGCTTTTGTTTCACCTTTTCTGCAAGGTACTCTTTGCAGTTCCTCTTCCAGTGCCCATCTTTGCTACAATAGAAGCACTAGCCTTTGTCCTTTATTGGGTCTTTCTTAGCAACCTTTGCTTTTCCTAGTCTGCCCTTGCCCTTTCCCTTCTTAAGGGACTTTTCTGCTTTCCTTTTCTTTCTGGTCTCACCAGTGTAGAGAACTGGCTTCTCTTTCCTAATAGTACTCTCTGCATCCCTCAACATATTGAGGAGCTCTAGGAGAGTCACCTCAAGCTTGTTCATATTATAATTCATTATGAATTGTGAAAAGGAATCTGGTAGGGATTGAAGCACGATGTCCACACACAAGTTATCATGTAGGACCATTCCTAGACTTGTGAGTTTCTCCATCCACTCAATCATTTTTAGGACATGATTCTGAACCGGTGTCCCCTCAGTCATCCTAGTGCGGAAGAGGCTCTTGGATATCTCATATCGTTGAGTCCTTCCCTGTTCCTCAAACAATTTACGGACATGTAGGAGAATGGATCTAGCATCCATCTTTTCATGTTGTCTCTGTAACTCAGGAGTCATAGAGCCCAATATATAGTATTGAGCAAGAGTGGAGTCATCAATGTACTTCACGTAGCGAGCGATCTCATCCTCGCTTGCCCCTTCCTCGGGCGTAGGCATCACTGTATCAAGGACGTATACGATTTTCTCCGTCGTGAGAACAATTCTCAAGTTGCGGAGCCAATCCGTATAATTTGGACCAGTGAGGCGGTTGACATCAAGTATGCCACGTAAGGGATTTGAAAGTGACATTTTCTGAAAATAAAGATGCAGCAAGAATAAATAACATGCAGATTTTGCAAGAAATAAACTATCAAGATATGAACTTCTATCTTAATATGCTCCCACTATTTTACTAGCGAGTCACGCAACACCCTCAACACGTGAAACGAAAGTCTCCGATAGACTTCTAGTAGGGATCAGGATCCAATCAGCGTCTTAGTGTAACCTCGAGGGACTCGACCAATCACACTAAGCCCAAAAGGTAGGCAACTCTTGCCGATCACAACTTCTTATGATTCATGTCTTGTTCGGCCTCCGAATCACCATGGTCTCAAGGGACTCGACCAACCATGATGTTCGGTTAAGTCAACACCTTCGTTACAAGATGAGTCTGATTTAATGATATACCCTTGAGGGACTCGACCAAGCATACCATGCCCTCAGGTCACCGGTGACATCTCTATGTCGTAAGTAAGATAGCGAATCATGATATAGGTGAGCCTCGAGGGACTCGACCAACTCAACCTACACCGGGAATCGGTTCCTACCAATAACGATGGAAGGCCACGTGGGTCAATCTAATTGCCTCACGTTTACCGATTTAATATTATCGAGAAAGATATTTCTATGATTTGGTCTCCTAATATGACATGTCACACATATACATATTTAATATATATCTACATCGCATGCAAATATATATACATATCTAGTATGTGTATAATCAATCACACCAGATGATCATGGACCACAACCTAATGTGATCAGGCCCGAGCCAGTAGGCCTAATCACTCACATCAAGATCTATATGTGCAACGGTGCATCTTCATGCCCTGTGATCGTCCATCTCATCTTTGTCGGTTTCGTTGACATCTCGATGCATCTCCATGCATCGCAATCGTTCGTCTCGTGGGTCCTGCTATCGCATCCACGCTCCCACTGTGCCTCCTCATGTGATTACAACTTAATAATAAGCACGTAGGCCCGACAATAAACGAGAAATATAATGGAGGCTCGCAGGCCCCAATAGTAATAATCATAAGTACACACATCACACGATCCATAATCATCCGTCCACACATCATACATCACATGTATAAATCATTATCATGTAGGATTACTAGATAATAACGAATATAATAATCAACTAAACCTTTTAACTAATTAATATTTTCTGAAATCAGGGACATGTAGGAAATTTTCTGAATTTTGAAGGGGTATTTTCATAGCTTGGTCAAAGGACAAAAACTGATATTTCAGAAATTCATAGGGGTAAAATAGTCTTTTTATCTAAAAACCTTAATCCCTTCTCTCCCTTTCTGCTGCTGCCGCCGCCGCCACCCTATTGGCGGCGGCCTGTGTGGCGGAGGGGAGGACGCTGCCCTCGCCTGCGGGCAGTGTGCCTACAGGCAACACTGTCCACTGCAGCACTTGTAGGTGCCTCTACCGCGCGGCGCCTCTGCTCGCGGGCGGAGTCGCACCAGCAGGCCAGCGTCGCCCGTTGGGGCTTGATGCCGTCGTTGCTGGCGGCTTGCGTGCAGGACCAACGTCAGCTGGTGCCACCTGCGCCCGCGGGTCCAGCACCCACATGTGTCGTCCTTGCACGCGGGCACAGTGCCTGCGCGCAAGTGGCCGCCGTGCCTGCGGCCCTACTTGCCAACACCACCGCACGCTGCGCCTGCGGGTGGGGCACCCGCGAGATGCCAGCCCCGCCGATCGCAAGCCTGCTACAAGCAGGCCGTCGCCCGGCTACTGCAAGCGTAGTGCTTGCACATGCGCCGGCGCTGTGCTGCCTGCGGTTGCATGCATGCAGATCGAGGGCAGTAACAGTTACTGCCCTTTCTCGTTTTTGCGTCAACGATTTTGACGTCAAAATTCTTCCTAAACACAACACACGTAGTTCAAAAACCAATCATTCGCACGAACAACCTGGCTTTGATACCACTGTTGGGAAATCTTGGGGGCGACATCACATGCGCAGCGGAAGATCAAGAAAAAACAAAATCCCCAATTTCCCAAAAGGATGTTCATCGTTGTGCGAAGATTGGTGCGTATAAATGCGGGAAACAAACTGCATATCAGATAAATTGTGTTACCTAGGGAGATCGTATATCCCTGTTTCCTTGCAGATCTATAGGAGAAGGTGAAGGAGGTCAAGCGTCCTCCTCTCTAGCGGTGATCCACACAGTAGGGCTGCGACGACACTCCTCAAAACTCCAGGCCTACTCTGAGGTGAAGAGGGGGAGGAGAATAGGAGAGGCAAGCAAAGGCTCTAGCCTATGAGACTCTGAATCTCTCCTATTTATAGAGGCCCCCTGTCAAACCCTAATGGATCCTCCCCTAATGGGTATTGGATCTGCATCCAATTATCCAAGCCTTTTAGATTAGTGGATCAATATCCAATAATCTCTCATGGGCTTTTATTCGATCTCGTCCATGGGATCCAATAATTCAGGAGCTTATTGGATATCCAATAAGATAGGGGCTCCGGCGGATATCTCATATCCAAACCTCTACTCATCGCAATACCTACCATATGTGTGTGGCCCTCTAGGCCCAATATCGAGCTGGCCGTGAGTCATACTTGTCAGAACTCCTTCTAGCTCAATGAATTATTATCTCTATAATAATTCACTCGACTCATCGACTACGAATGTACTAGGCCACTACGCAGTAGTCCACAGACGATACAGGGGAATCTACTCCATTGGACATGTATGTCCTTAGTTACTGTGTACCTATAGTCCCTCATTCATCTAATATCCCTGAGATTGTATACCGGGTATGGTATTGTCATACCCATATGATTTTTACTCGAGTCTCGCTATAATCAGATTCTCTTGGAGGACTCTTTCTCTCTCAATCCGAATGACCCTGGCCAGGCATTTATTTGAGCAAGAACACATGGGATATTCCTCTCATGACATCGAGAGTGGATAATCCTCTATCGACACTCAATCGCCCTCGTAAGGTTGACGACCACTCCCAATGACCAATTGTACTAGATCTGGGACAGTCAAACCTATAAGTCTGGTATCAAAGAGTAGAGCACTCATACAGGACATCCTTGGTGTCTCAAGTCTAAGGACCAGATACACCACTAGGACTACGGAATCACTGTCTGACAATAAGGCATCATTAACCATCCAGTATTTCGTAAGCGGATCAATCAGTGAACTCATTCTCCAATGAACACTTGTACTGTATCCTTAGTTTCCCCACACGAGCAGCTATGAGACCAACTGCATCCATCATATAGACGGGTATACAGCACACCAGTCTGTCCGGTTATCACGATGTCCCTCTCGAGTAACCTATGACCGGGATTATTTAGGATCTGTGTTTAAAGGTGAATCGGTCTCATTATCGTGATCTCATCACGATCCGATTCCCATTGCACAGATCCAAGGACATCACAATATATACATGCATATATGCAATAGACAATATATAAAGTGATAAATGCCAAAATATAATAAGCAAAAAAGATTCCGTGTCAAGTCACATGTGCCATTACTCACGTGATTAGCTTGCTATGCACCTATGACTAGCTGCGCTAGTACTGGCATCGTCGTCATTACGACCTTAAGTTTGTCAAAGAAGGTAGCTTTGTTTGACCATTGGAAAGCATCCTTTTTTAGTAGGGAAGTAAGGGGTGCACTGATCTTTCCAAAGTTTTTCACGAACTTGCGGTAGTAGACTATTAAACCGAGAAAGTTGCGTAGCGATTTTATGTTCCTTAAGGTTGGCCAATTCTATATTGCTTCAATTTTGGAAGGGTCCACTACCACACCTTCCTCTAACATGATATGCCCTAGATATTCCACCTTCTATTGAAGAAAGCTGCAATTTGATTTTTTGACAAAACATACATGTTCTCGCAAAATTGTCAAAACAAGTATTAAGTGCTAAAAATGACTTTCAAAAGAAGGGTTATAAATAAGGATATCGTCAAAAAAAACCAGCACAAACTTACAAAGATAATTCTGAAATATATTATTCATAAGGCTCTAGAAGGTGGAGGGAGCATTGGTGAGACCAAAGGGCATTACCAAAAATTTATAGCGGTTGTTGTGTGTTCGAAAGGCAATTTTCGGTATGTCTTCTTTATACACTCATATTTGATGATACCAGATCGAAGGTCCAGCTTTATGAAGACTCATGCTCCCTTTAATTCATCAAGCAATTTATCTACTATTGCAATAGGGTATTTGTCCTTGATAGTTATGCTATTGAGAGCTCGGTATTCAACACACATTTGTCATGTTCTGTCCTTCTTTCGTACGAGGAGCATTGGTGAAGAGTAGGGGCCACAACTTGGTCGAATAGTTCCTGCTTCAAGCATCTCTTTTACAATCCTTTCTATTTTACACTTCTAGAGATGTGGATATCAATATGGCCTAGTATTTGCTGGAGGTTTGCCTGAAAGAATCGGTATAGAATGATCATGCCGACAGGTAGGAGATAGGTTGCATGATTCATCAAATATATCTGAAAATTTAGAAAGCAAAGGAAGTAGGTTTAGATCTTCAAATTCTGTTAGCTCTCCCTTAGTTTGCTGCTTAAGTTGTACCAAAAAGTCGTCGCATTCTCTGTGCAACACCTTCTCCATTTGTTGTGTGCAAATCGTTATTACATTGCCCCCACGTTTCTTGTGCAGTATCACCTATTTCCCTTTACTGTAAAATCTCATAATTAGTTTCACAAAGTTTCAAAAAATATCACATAATGTTGTCAGCCATTCAATACTGAGCATGGCCTCATAATCATCAAGAGGGAGGAGGAAGAAATCTGTAATTATCTCTTGGTCCTATAGCAACAGTTTCACTTGTGGGCACCTACGATCACACTTCAAAATCCGTCCGTCGGCGACCTTAATGTCAAACCTACTACAATTCTTGATATGTAAGGCCATCTGAATAGCAACCTTGCTATTCATAAAATTATTTGTGCTCCCAATGTCAATATAAACAGTGATAGGTTATTGCTTCAGAAGTCCTCCCACTTTCATCGTTTGCGGGTTCACATAACTAGCAAGGGCATGCATTGTAATATCAACCGACTACTGTTCTTCATCCATGACCACTTCCTCATGCACTTGGACCTCTTTTCCATGTCTTCAAGAGGTTCAATCAATAGGAGATGGCCCCTTTTATAGTGATGATCGCAGTTCCACAACTCGTCGCAATGCCAACAAAGACCCTTTACTGATCAGTCACGTAGTTCTTCTCTTGTCAATTTTTTTGGCAGCAAAGGATGGCTAGGAGCAAAAGGAGATTTATATTCCATGGGCCTAGGAGAAGTTCTCATCCTCCGAGCATCTTGGTTGAGTCATTCTTCTTGTATTCGGATGAACCTCTCCTTTTATCTCTGGCTTGAGTCTTTCGATGAATATTCCTAACAATTGATAGTCAATCCAATCATGAGCAAGGTAGGATAGCTTCTCAAATCTGGTTTGGTACTCTTGAATCATAGAGGTTTGTCAAATATTTACGAGTTGGCCATCAATATTTTCATACTCCATAGGTCCGAAACAATTCAGCAATGGGTTCTTAAATCGATTCCACGTCAGAGCCCCATGATTGTATTCCAACCAATTATACCATTGAATAGCATCTCCTTCAAGGTGGATGACAGCAATTTCCATCATAGCATCATCCGACGTTAGGTAGTAGCGAAAGTAACGTTCAACACGTGAAATCCAACCGGTCGGGTCTCCTTCTTCCCATCGCGGGAAGTCCACCCTCATGCGTGGCTGAAGCATGTTGGAGAGCTATCCCTCTTTCTCTAGAGGTCTCCTTGAACCCTCTCCTTATTGCAATTCGGTTGGACTCGGTGGTTGTCCAATTCTGAATTCTGCAAACAAAGCGCGTAATTTATCCTCCAAGCATAATTCAAGCTGCGATTCAATCCGAGATTCCAATGCTTCAAATTTGGCATCAATTGGATCTTGACAAGCCATAGCATATGCCTATAGATCAAAGATGTCTCTATCTTTTTTCTATTGATGAGTTAATGGCATGGGTGGTGGAAGGTTCGGAAGAATTGAGAATCATGGAAAGGTACTGTAGTAGATTTTTACATCTAAAGTGTAGTAGTTTGGATGTAAAATATCAGTTATTTGTATTAATAATTTTTTAATGAAACCAAAGGGAAATCTGTTGTTAGAAAGTGTCAATGCTATCATAATATTTTGGAGAGATTTGGAGAGAAAAAATGAAATAACAAGATCAAATAAACTATGCTATACGATTGGAATTTTACAATGTAGATTTTCAAGTATAGTAGTTTGGAAGTAAAAGATCAATGGTTTATATTGAGAATTATTTGACAAAACCAAAGAAAAATCCACTTTAGGAAGTGTCAAAGCTATCATAAAAATTTCGTAGACTTAGACACAAAAATTGTAGTAGCAAGATCAAACAGACTGTGCTATGTGGTTGGAATTCTACAATGCATCTTTCATCGTAGAGATGAAAACTTTGTGACGAAAAGTTTATGCAGAAATATAGGAACAATTTTTTTTAGATTTTTGAATAAGGATAATTAAATTGTAGCAGCAGTAAGGTAGGAAACCAGAACCAGTTGCAATTCATGGGGAGATCAAAGGATGATCCGCGGTGGTGGAGATGATGGCAAGTTCGGCAATGATTTTTTAAGCAATTATGGGAATTGCTTTGGGTGGCTATGGAGGGCTGATGGATGGCTGTAGAAGGGCAGCAAGATGCCAAGAATGCTGCCCTGATACCAAGTGTTAGAACCCTTGCAGATTCTATGCTTGGGGTTAATCTCTTTGGGGGATCGACCTCCTTAGAACTCTATAGGGGTTCCTTCCTCCAAATTGCTGCTCAAAGGCTGCAGAAAATATTTATCTATTTTTTATAAAAAGAGGATGAATACATGGTTATTTGTAGGGTTTTTAAACCCCAACTCCTAATAGAACTCCTACTCAAGACTTCTACTCAATTAGGACTCCTACTCAAGACTCCTAATAGGCTTCTACTCAAGACTCCTATTTCACTACAACTTCTAATGCTTCTCTAAGAAACACTCTCCTAACCCTAGTCGGCCTCTTCACCTCTTTAATAGGGGTTAGCTAGGTAGATTTTACATGAATGCCCCTTTCAATGAAAATCAATTTAGGACTCTCCTAGCTAGAGTCATAACTGGTCTACATACATCACTATGTATGAGTTCCAGTAGCTCAGTGGCTCTCTCTCCAGTTCCACTAAATAGAGAGTTGGTCAATTTTCCACGAAAGCAAAGCTCGCAAGTTGCATATGACTCATAATCGAATGGATCTATATATCTATCCTTTTGTAACTTTTGAATCCTTCCCTCATGGATGTGACCTAGCCTACAATGCCACAAGTATTCACTGTTCCCCTCATCTCGTCACCTCTTGGACACACTTAAATTTATGAAATGTGGAGTAATATGTAGCATAAATAAAGCATTATGCAATATTCTTCTCGCCAATCTCCTCAGCTTTGCCAGAATCTACAATAAATTTGCTGATATGATAAACAATACCGGTATTCAATACCACTGCACTATCATAAAAATCTGACAACTTGAGATTGATCATGAATATACCTGAATCTTCTCCAAGCTTTTGTTTCGCCCTCTCTATAAGGGACACTTTGTAGTTCCTCTTCCAGTGCTCATCTTTGCCATAGTGGAAGCACTAGCCTTTGTCCTTTGCTAGATCATTCTTAGCAACCTTTGCTTTACTTGGTTTGCCCTTGCCCTTACCCTTCTTAAGGGATTTTTCCGCTTTCCTTTTCTTTCTGGTCTCACCAGTATAGAGAACTGGCTTTGCTTTCTTGATTATGGTCTTTACCTCCCTCAATATATTAAGGAGCTCAGGGAGAGTCACCTCAAGCTTCTTCATATTAAAATTTATTATGAATTGTGAAAAGGAATCTATTAGGGACTGAAGCACAAGATCCACGCACAGGTTATCCTCTAGCACCAATCCTAGACCGATGAGTTTCTCTATCCACTCAATCATCTTTAGGACATGGTTCTGAATCGATATCCCCACAGTCATCCTAGCACGGAAGAGGCTCTTGGATATCTCATATCATTGAGTCCTTCCCTGTTCCTCAAACAGTTTACGGACATGTAGGAGAATGGATCTGGCATCCATCTTTTCATGCTGTCTTAGTAACTCAGGAGTCATAGAGCCCAACATGTAATACTCGCAACGGAAGAGAGCTCTTGGATCTCTCTATCTTGAGTCCTTCCCTGTTCCTCAAACAGTTTAACGGACATGTAGGAGAATGGATTCTGGCATCCATCTTTTCATGCTGTCTTAGTAACTCAGGAGTCATAGAGCCCAACATGTAATACTAAGCAAGAGTGGAGTCATCTTTATACTTCATGTAGCAAGCAATCTCATCCTCGTTTGCCCCTTCCTTGGCATAGACATCACTGTATCAAGGACATACACGATGTTCTCCATAGTGAGAATAATTCTCAAGTTACAGAGCCAATCTGTATAATTCAGACCAGTGAGGCAATTGACATCAAGTATGCCACGTTAAGGATTTGACAACGACATTTTCTAAAAATAAAGATGTAGCAAAAATAAATAACATACAAATTTTACAAAAAAAATAATCAAGATATGAACTTCTATCTTAATATGCTCCCACTATTTTACTGGCGAGTCATGCGACACCCTCAGTACATAAAACAGAAGTCTCCGATAGACTTCTAGTGGGGATTGGGATCTAATCAGTGTCTTAATGTAACCTCGAGAGACTCGACCAATCACACTAAGCCCAAAAGGTAGACAACTCTTGCTGATCATAACTCCTTAGGATTTCCATCCTGTTCAGCCACTAAACCACCATAGTCTCGAGGGACTTGACCAACCATGATGTTTGATTAAGTCAATACTATTATTATAAGATGAGTCTAATTCGATGATATACCCTCGAGGGACTCAACCAAGCACACCATATCCTTAGGTCACCGGTGACATCTCTATGTCATAGCCAAGATAGCAAATCGCGATATAGGTGAGCATCGAGGGACTCGACCAACTCAACATACACTGATAATCGGTCCTTACCTATAATGATGGAAGGCCACATGGGTCAATCTAATTATGTTACGTTTACCGACTTAATATTATCGAGAGAGGAGATTTCGATTTGGTCTTCTAATGTAATGTGTCACACACATACATATTTAATAAATATTTACATCGCATGCAAATGTATATACAAATCTAGTACGTACAAAAGCAATCACACATCACATAAGCAATAACACCAGATTTCTAATCACACACATCAAGATCTATGTGTGTAGTGGTGCATCTCTATGCTCTGTGATCATTCATCTCGTCCTCATCCATTTCGTCGGTATCTCGACGCATCTCCATGCATCGCAATCATTCGTCTCGTGGGTCCCACTATCGCATCCACGCTCCTGCTGCACTTCCTCGTGTGATTATAACTTCATCATAAGTATGCAGGCCCAATAATAAATAAAAATAAAATAGAGGCTTGCAAGCCCCAATAATAATAATCACAAGTACACACATCATCACACGATCCATAATCATTCGTCCACATATCATACATCACATGTATAAATCATCATCATGCAAGACTACTAGATAATAAAAAAAATAATCTATTAAAAATTTAAATTAATTAATATTTTCTAAAATGAAGGACATGTAAGGAATTTTTTGAATGAGGGGTATTTTCATCATTTGGACAAAGGATATAATCTGGAACTTCTAAAATTTTGAGGAGCAAAACTATCTTTTTACCCTAAAAAGCCCTAATCCCCTTTCTCCCCTTCCCCTGCTTGCTACGACCGCCGCCTCCCTACTAGCGATGGTCAATGCAGCGGGGGGCGTGGGGGCACCGCCCCTGCCCATGGGCGACTCGCCCGTGGGCGGCACCTCCCTTGTAGGTTGGCGCCCCTATGGGTGGCACTATGCCTATAGGTGCCAAACCTGCAGGCAACACGCCCCTCTTGCAAGCATTGTGTTGCCCACAGGTGTCGCCCTTATAGGCAGCGCCGCCCTTGCGGGTGCTGTGCCCGTAAGATGCGCCCACGGGTGGGGCACCCGCGGCCTATCAGCCCCCGCCCTCCCCCCCAACCCGCTAGCCAACCGCAAGCCGTCGGCCAGTTACTATAGGCATAGCACTTACGTGTGTGTCGACACTATGCTGCCTGCTTGCGGCCATCACTCTTGTAGTTGCCACTATTGAGAAATCTTAGGGGCAACATCACATGCACAATGGAAGAACAAGAAAACAAAATCCCCTATTCCCATTACAATGTACGTTGTCGTGCGAACATTGTTGCAAAAAATCATGAAACTTAAAATTGTGTATAAGATAAATTGTGTTACCTAGGGAGATCGTATATCCCTGTTTCCTTATAGATCTAGGAGAGGGTGAAGGAGGTCAAGCGTCATCCTCTCTAGCAGTGATCCACACAATAGGGCTGCGATGATGCTCCTCAAAACTCCAAGCCTACTCTGAGGTGGAGAAGGGGAGGAGAATAGGAGAGGCAAGCAAAGGCTCTAGCCTATGAACCACTGAATCCCTCCTATTTATAGAGGTCCCCTATCAAACCCTAATGGATCCTCCCCTATTGGGTATTGGATCTGCATCCAATTACCCAAGCCTTTTAGATTAGTAGATCTCTATCCAATAATCTCTCTTGGGCTCTTATTGGATCTCATCCATGGGATCCAATAATTCAGGGGCTTATTGGATATCCAATAAGATAGGAGCTCCGACAGATATCTCATATCCGAACCTCTACTCATCGCAATACCTACCATATGTGTGTGACCCTCTAGGCCCAATATCGAGCTGGCCGTGAGTCATACTTGTCAGAACTCCTTCTAGCTCAATGAATTATTATCTCTATAATAATTCACTCGACTCATCGACTACGAATGTACTAGGCCACTACGTAGTAGTCCATAGACGATACAAGGAAATCTAATCCATTGGACATGTCTGTCCTTAGTTACTGTGTACCTATAGTCCCTCATTCATCTAATATCCCTGAGATTGTATACCGGGTATGGTGCTATCAAACCCATATGATTTTTGCTCGAGTCTCGCTATAATCAGATTCTCTTGGAGAACTCTTTCTCTCTCAATCCGAATGACACTAGCCAGGCATTTGTTTGAGCAAGAACATATGGGATATTCCTCTCATGACGCCGAGAGTGGATAATCCTCTATCGACACTCAATCGCCCTCGTAAGGTTGACAACCACTCCCATTGACCAGCTGTACTAGATCTGGGACATCCAAATCTATAAGTCAGGTATCAAAGAATGGAGCACTCATACTGGACATCCTTGGTGTCTCAAGTCTAAGGACCAGATACACCACTAGGACTACGGAATCACTGTCTGACAATAAGGCATCATCAACCATCCAGTATTTCGTAAGCGGATCAATCAGTGAACTCATTCTCCAATGAACACTTGTACTGTATCCTTAGTTTCCCCACACGAGCAGCTATGAGACCAACTGCATCCATCATATAGACGGGTATACAGCACACCAGTCTGTCCGGTTATCACGATGTCCCTCTCGAGTAACCTATGACCGGGATTATTTAGGATCTGTGTTTAAAGGTGAATCGGTCTCATTATCATGATCTCATCATGATCCGATTCCCATTGCACAAATCCAAGGACATCACAATATATACATGCATATATGCAATATCAATATAAAGTGATAAATGCCAAAATATAATAAGCAAAAAGATTCTTTATCAAGTCACATGTGCCATCACTCACATGATTGGCTTGCTGGGCACTTATGACTAGCAATCTCCCACTTGCCTTAAAGCCAATCAGCTATATGTCTAATCCCTATCAGACCCCTGTGACGCTCAAAGACAATCTAAGACAACAGCTTTGTTAGTGGATCTACAATGTTATCTTCAGATGGAATTCTTTCCACTACTACATCTCCTCGGGTTATGATCTCTCTAATCAGGTGGAACCTCCTCAAAACATGCTTAGATTTCTAATGAGTCCTGGGTTCCTTCGCTTAAGCAATCGCCCCATTATTATCGCAATATAAGGAAATCGGCTCCTCACTATCCAGCACAACTCCTAGATCTACGATGAACTTCTTCACCTAGACTCCCTCCTTTGCTACATCTACTGTAGCAATGTACTCTGCCTCTGTGGTTGAGTCAGTAATAGTATCTTGCTTGGAACTCTTCTAGCACAATGCTCCTCCATTCAAGGTGTACACATACCCTGAATTTGACTTGCTATATCATCGACATCAGACTAAAAACTTGAGTCCATGTAGCCTTTAACCCTAAGGCTACTACCTCCATATACTAGTAAAAGATCTTTAGTCCTTCTCAAGTACCTAAGGATACACTTTACTGCTTTCCAGTGCTCCAAGCCTGAATCCGCCTAATACTTGCTCGTGACACTCAGAGCATACGCTATATTAGGCCTAGTACATAGCATGACATACATGATAGACCCTATCGCTGAGGCATAAGGTATCATATCCATGTTTGCCCTTTCTTTATGAGTCTTTGGGGACATACTCCTAGAAAGTGATATCCTATGTCTAATCGGTATGAGACCTCTCTTAGAATTTTCCATACTAAGCTTTTGACAATGGTTTCTATGTACTTGGACTGGGACAAGACAAGCATCCTCTTGGATCTATCTCTATAGATTCGAATCCCTAAGATATAGGATGCTTCCCCTAAGTCATTTATAGAGAAGTGTATAGATAACTAAGTCTTTACTATGGACAACATTCCTACATCATCCCCAATAATCAGGATGTCATCCACATATAATACTAAAAAGGTGACAACGCTCCCACTTACCTTCCTATAAACACAAGGCTCATCTTCGTTCTTAACGAAGTCATAAGATCTGATTATCTCATCAAATCTTATGTTCCAACTTCGGGAAGCTTGCTTTAGTCCATAAATGAATCTATGCAACCTGCATACATTATCTGGGAAGTCCTTAGACACGAATCCCTCGGGTTGTATCATATACACCTCCTCCTCGAGGTTCCCATCGAGGAATGCGGTTTTCACATCCATCTGCAAGATCTCATAATCATAGTGTGCTGCAATAGCCAATAGAATTCAGATGGATTTTAGCATTGCTACGGGTGAGAAGGTTTCGTCATAGTCAACACCTTGCCTTTGACGATACCACTTAGCCACTAGCCTTACTTCATAGGTCTCTACCTTTTCCATCTACTTTGATCTTTTTCTTAAAGATCCACTTGCAACTAATGGGTACAATACCTTCGGGTGCATCAACTAGGTTCCAAATCTTGTTGGAGTACATAGAATCTATCTTAGAATTCATGGCTTCTTGCTATTTCCCGGAGTCTATACTCATAATAGCCTCCTCGTAGGTCGGAGGATCAATATCCTCAACATCCTCTCCTCTAATATGTCCCATATATCTATCAAGAGGATGAGATACTCTGCCGGACATACATAAAGTTGGAACTTGTATATTAGGTAATTAAACAGACTCGGACTGTAGAGTAGTGATTGAGTTAGGTTCTCCAACCTTGCTCAACTCTATCAGCTCCCATTATCTCCAACAAGAATGTGTTCCTTCTCAAGGAATACTGCTCTCTTGTCTACAAAGACCTTTTGATCCTCGAAATGATAGAAATAATACCCACAAGTTTCCTTAGGGTATCCCACGAACTTGCACCGCTCTGTCCTCGATTCCACCTTATGGGGTTGTATCTTTTAACATGGGTAAGGCAGCCCCAAATCTTAACAACCTTAAGGTCAGGCTTCTTCTCTTTCCATATCTCATATGGTATAAATACTACCGACTTAGTTGGAACTCTATTCAGAAGGTAAGCTATGGTCTCTAGGGCATATCTCCAGAATGAGATATGTAGGTCAGCGAAACTCATCATGGACCATACCATGTCTAATAGCATATGATTTCTCCTTTTAGACACACCATTGAGCTGAGCTATATAAGGAGGTGTCTATTGGGATAATGTTCTGAGCTGAAACAATCTATAGGGGTTAGTTTACCGAAAAATTCTAGATCCATGGTTTTGGGTCTGACAAGAGAAATATCAAGTTCTAAGCAAAAATCGTTCAGATTATTCAGAATTAATATAAGAACAGAGACTAATATTTCTGTAGGATGGGGTTAGAACACTCGCAATAGGAAGGATCGGAACACTTGTAATAGAAGGGATCGGAACACTTGCAATAGAAGGGATCAAAACACTTGCAATAGGAAGGATCAGAACACTTGCAATAGAAGGAATCGAAACACTTGCAATAGCAAAGATTAGAAAGCTTGCAATAGGAAGGATCGGAACACTTGCCTTTCATAGATTTTGATCCGAAGAAGGTGTACACCCGAATCCTTCTTCTACTTTTCCTCTGTCTCCTCTCCCTGTTTCATTTTCTACACTCGTCTTCTTTCTTTCTCCGCAACTATAGCTCGTGCCGAACATAGGGGCACAGTCATCTGCTCTCCCTTACTCTCATTCCTTCTTTTTCCTTTCCCAAACGCAGCTGCCACAGCCACCGCCACAGCCGCTGCCACAGTCACAGCCCCTTCCACCGTACTACCTTCTTCCTCCTCTTCTTTTGCAGACATAGCTGCTGCATATGCAATCGTCACCGTCGCAATCGCAATCATGGCCGCAGCCCCTTTTTCCCCTTTCCTTTCTTTCTCTTTTTCCATTCTCTTTCTCTTTCACCACACAGCTGCGACAGTTGCCACCGCAGCCGCTGCAGCCGCAACCACAGCCCAGCCCCTTCTTCCCCTTCCTTCTCTTGTTTCCTTCCTCTTCTTCTTTCGCCAACGCAACTGCTGCAATTGCCACCGCAACCGTTGTAGCCGCAATCATAGCCCAACCCCTTCTTTCCTCATCTTCCCTCTCTTTCTTTTCTATAGCTGCAACTGCCACTGCTGTAGCCGCAGCCTCTTCTTCCTCCTCTACTCTTCTTCCTCTCTTTCTTCTCTTCTAGCTACAGTTGCCACCGCCGCAACCGCAGCCTCTTCTTCCTCCCTTGCACTTCTTCCTCTCCTTCTTCTCTTCCAGTTGCAGCTACCACTGCCACAGCTGCAGCCTCTTCTTCCTCCCCTAATCTTCTTCCTCTCCTTCTTCTCTTCCAGCTACCACCGCCGCAGCCGTAGCCTCTTCTTCCTTCCCTGCTCTTCTTCCTCTCCTTCTTCTCTTCCTTTCTCCTCCCCAATGCCCCATAGCTCCTTGCTGCAACCCTTGCCGTAGCCACCCTCCTCTTTTCTTCTTCTTCTTCTTCTTCTCCCTGACGCCCCACACATGCACTCCTCTATTTCCTCCTGCAGGAAACAGAGGTGCTGCAGCCCTAGCTACTGCAGCTACCTCTCACTCCCCTCCCTCTTCCCTCTCTTCTCCCTCTTCTTTTCTTCTTCTTCTCCTCTTCTTCCCTACTCCTCCCTGACAAATAGCACCTCCTCTCCTCTATTTCCCCTTGCAGGAAACAGAGGTGCCGCAGCCACCTCCTCCCTCCTCTTCTTCTTCTCTCTCTTCTTCTCCTCTTATTCTTCTCTTCTTTTCTTCTTCTCTTCTTTTCCACTTCATCCCTTCTCCTCCCCGATGCCCCACACATGCACTCCTCTGTTTCCTCCTGCAGGAAACAGAGGTGCTGCAGCCATAGCTGTTGTGGCTACCTCTAGCTCCCCTCCCTCTTCCCTCTCTTCTCCCTCTTCTCTTCTTCTTCTTCTCCTCTTCTTCCCTTCTCCTCCTCGACGAACAGCGCCTCCTCTCCTCTGTTTCCCCCTGCGGGAAACAGAGGTGTCATAGCCACCTCCTCCCTCCTCTTCTTCTTCTTTTCTTCTTCTTCCCTTCTCCTCCTCTTCTTCTTCTCCTCCTTTTCTCCTCTTCTTCCCTCCTTCTCTACTTCTTCTCTTCTTCCCCAACGCCCCAAGCTCCTCTCTCTGTTTCCCATGGGAAATAGAGAGCGTGGGAGGCGATGGGATAAAATCAAAATTTTTGATTTTCTTTTTCTTTTCTTTTTTTTAACTTAATAATTTAGTCCTTGAAATTTCTATATTTACATATATATATCCTTCAATTTATAAATAAATCAATAAATTTCAAAAGTGAGGGATATTACACTGTTTATCCTCAGTTACCGTGTATATATAGTCTCTCATCCATCTAATATCGCAAAGACCATATATCGGGCATGGTGCTATCAGACCCATACGGTTTCTTCTTGAGTCTTGCTCTAATCAGATTCACCCGGAGAACTCTTTCTCTTTTAACCTGAATGACCCTGGCCAGGGATTTATCTGATCAAAAACACATGGGATATTCCTCTCATGACGTCGAGAGTGGATGATCCTCTATCGATACTTAATAGCCCTCATAAGGTCGACTGCTATGCCCAATGACCAACTGTACTAGATTTGGGACATCCAAACCTATAAGTCTGGTAATAAAGAGTAGAGCACTCATACAGGATATCCTTGATGTCTCAAGTCTAAGGACCAGATACACTACTAGGACTACGGAATCATTGTCAAACAATAAGGCATCATCTACCATCCAATATTCCGTAAGCGAATCAATCAATGAACTCATTCTCCAATTAGCACCTGTACTGTATCTCTAGTGTCCCCATATGAGCAACTATGAGACCAGCTACATCCCTCATATGGATAGGTATACAGCACACTAGTCTTTCCGGTTATCACGATGTCCCTCTCGAGTAACCTATGACAGGGATTATTTAGGATTTGTGTTTAAAGGTGAATCGGTCTCATTATCGTGATCTCATCACGATCCGATTCTCATTGCACGAATCCAAAAACAACACAATATATATATATATATATATATATATATATATATATATATATATATATATATATATATGCAATAGACAATATAAAGTGATAAATGTCAAAATATAATAAGCAATAGAGAGATCATCTCCTCGGGTCATGATCTCTCTAATAAGTTGGAACCTCCTCAGAACACTTCTGATTAGACCCGGGCTCCCTTATTTGAGTAATCGACTTATTGTTGTCACAATATAAGGAAATCGGCTTCTCGCTATCGAGCACGACTCCAAAATCTGTGATGAACTTCTTCATCCAGACTCCCTCTTTTGTTGCATCTGCTGCAATAATGTATTTCGCCTCTATAGTTGAGTCAGCAGTAGTATCTTGCTTGGAACTCTTCCAGCATACTGCTCCTCCATTCAAGGTGTACATATACCCCGAATTCGACTTGCTATCATTGACATCAGATACATATACTAGTAAAAGGACCTTAGTCCTTCTCAAGTACTTAAGGATACACTTTACTACTTTCTAGTGCTCCAAGCCTGGATCCGCCTAATACCTGCTCCTGACACTCAGAGCATGCGCTATATCAGGCCTAGTACATAGTATGACATACATGATAGACTCTATCACCGAGGCATAAGGTATCATATCCATGTTTGCCCTTTCTCTAGAGTTTTTGGTGACATACTCCTAGAAAGCGATATCCGATGTCTCATCGGTATAAGACCTCTCTTGGAATTTTCCATGCCAAATCTTTTGACAATGGTTTCTATATACCTAGGTTGAGATAAGCCAAGCATCCTCTTGGATCTATCTCTATAGATTTGAATCCCCAAGATATAGGATGCTTCCCCTAAGTCCTTCATGGAGAAGTGTCTAAATAACCAAGCATTTATTGTGGATAGCATTCCTAAGTCATTCCTAATGATCAGAATGTCATCCACATATAACACCAAAAAGGTAATAGCACTTCGACTAACCTTCCTATACACACAAGGCTCATCTTCATTCTTAACAAAGTCAAAAGATCTGATTGCCTCATCAAATCTTATGTTCTAACTTCAGAAAGCTTGCTTTAGTCAATAAATGGATCTAAGCAACCTGCACACCTTATCTAGGCAGTCCTTGGACACGAATCCCTCAGGTTATATCATATACACCTCCTCATCGAGGTTCCCATTGAGGAATGAAGTTTTCACATCCACTGCCAAATCTCATAATCATAGTGTGCTGCAATAGCCAATAGAATTTGGATGGATTTTAGCATTGCTACGGGTGAGAAGGTTTCGTCATAATCAACAGCTTGCCTTTGACGATACCCCTTAGCCACTAGCCTTGCTTTATAGGTCTCTACCTTTCCATCTACTCTGATCTTTTTCTTAAAGATCCACTTGCAACTGATTGGTATAATACCTTCGGGTGCATCAACTAGGTACCAAACCTTGTTGGAGTATATAGAATCAATCTCAGAATTCATGACTTCTTACCACTTCCCAAAGTCTATACTCATAATAGCCTCCTCGTAGGTCTGAGGATTAATATCCTCAACATCTTCTCCTCTGATATGTCCCACATATCTCTCAGGAGGATGAGATACTCTATCGGACCTACATAAAGTTGGAACTTGTGTGTTAGGTACCTGAACAGACTCGGGCTGTAGAGTGGTGCTTGAGCTTGGTTCTCCAACTTCGCTCAACTCTATTATGCTCCCACTATCTCCGCCAAGAATGTGTTCCTTCTCAAGGAACACTGCTCTTTTGGGGTATCCCATGAACTTGCACCGCTCTGTTCTCGATTCCAACTTATCGGGGTTGTGTCTTTTAACGTGGGCAGGGCAGCCCCAAATCTTAACAACTTTAAGATCGGGCTTCTTCCCTTTCCATATCTCATATGGTATAGACACTACCAACTTAGTTGGAACTCTGTTCAGAAGGTAAGCTGCGGTCTCTAGGGCATATCCCCAGAATGAGATGGGTAGGTCAGCGAAACTCATCATGGATTGTACCATGTCTAATAGCGTACGATTTCTCCTTTCAGACACACCATTGAGCTGAGGTATATAAGGAGGTGTCCATTGGGATAATATCCCATGGTCCTTGAGGAATGAGTAAACTCTATACTTAAGTACTCACCTCCTCGATCTGATTGAAGAGTTTTGATACAATTTCCAGTCTAGTTCTTCACCTCATTCTTATACTCTTTGAATTTCTCAAAAGCCTCGGATTTGTACTTTATTAAGTACACATATCCATACCTTGAGAAATCATCAATAAAGGTAATGAAGTAGGAGTAACTACCAGTGGCATGAGTTGACATGGGTCCACATACATCACTATGTATGAGTTCCAACAACTCAGTAGCTCTCTCTCCAGTTCCAATAAATGGAGAGTTGGTCAATTTTCCACGAAGGCAAGGCTCGCAAGTTACATATGACTCATAGTCGAATGGATCTAAATATCCATCATTTAGCAACTTTTGAATCATTTCTTCATGGATGTGACCTAGCCTACAATGCCACAGGTATACACTGTTCATTACATCTCGTTTCCTCTTGGACACACTTACATTCATGATTTGTGGAATAGTGTCTAGCATAAATAAACCATTATGCAATGTTCCTTTCGTGATGATCTCATCATCTCATAATATCGAACAACCATTATTCTCAAAAACTAATTTATATCCACTAACTATCAAACATGAAATGGAGATAATATTTTTGATAATAGAAGGAACAAAATAACATGCATCTAATGCAATAAAAGCTCCACCAGGTAGATGTAGAGCGATCTTGCCAATGGCTACTATAGTAACTTTTGCTCTATTGCCCATCTTGAGGTCCATCTCGTCTCTCTCTAGTCTCCTAGGCCTTGCTAGAACTTGCAACGAATTGCATATATGATAAGCACTACTAGTATCCAATACCCATGTATTATCATAAGAGTTTGACAAATGGAGAATAATTATGAATGTACTTGAAGCTTCACCAAGCTTCTGTTTCGCCTTTTCTGCAAGGTACTCTTTGCAGTTCCTCTTCCAGTGCCCATCTTTGCCACAGTGGAAGCACTGGCCTTTGTCCTTTGTTGGGTCTTTCTTAGCAACCTTTGTGTTTCCTAGTTTGCCCTTGCCCTTTCCCTTCTTAAGGGACTTTTCTGCTTTCCTTTTCTTTTTAGTCTTATTAGTGTAGAGAACTGGCTTCTCTTTCCTAATAGTACTTTCTACCTCCCTCAACATATTGAGGAGCTCTAGGAGAGTCACCTACAGCTTATTCATATTAAAATTCATTATGAACTATGAAAAGGAATCTGGTAGGGACTGAAGCACAATGTCTACACACAAGTTATCCTCTAGGACCATTCCTAGACCTGTGAGTTTCTCTATCCACTCAATCAACATTAGGGTATGGTTTTGAACCGGTGTCCCCTCAGTCATCCTAGTGCGGAAGAGGCTCTTGGATATCTCATGTCGTTGAGTCCTTCCCTGTTCCTCAAACAATTTGTGGGCATATAAGAGAATGGATCTAGCATCCATCTTTTCATGTTGTCTCTATAACTCAGGAGTCATAGAGCCCAACATATATCACTAAGCAAGAGTGGAGTCATCAATGTGCTTCACGTAGCGAGCGATCTCATCCTCGCTTGCCCCTTCCTCGGGCATAGGCATTACTGTATCAAGGACGTATGTGATTTTCTCCGCCATAAGAACAATTCTCAAGTTACGGAGCCAATCCGTATAATTTGGACCAGTGAGGCGATTAACATCAAGTATGCGACGTAAGGGATTTGAAAGCGACATTTTCTGAAAATAAAGATGCAGCAGAAATAAATAACATGCAGATTTTACAAGAAATAAACTATCAAGATATGGACTTCTATCTTAATATGCTCCCACTATTTTACTAGCGAGTCACGCGACACCCTCGAGTCACGCGACACCCTCAACACGTGAAACGGAAGTCTCCGGCAGACTTCTAGTGGGGATCAGGATCCAATCAGCATCTTAGTGTAACCTCAAGGGACTCGACAAATCACACTAAGCCCAAAAGGTAGGCAACTCTCGCTGATCACAACTCCTTATGATTCCCGTCCTGTTCGGCCTTCGAATCACCATGGACTCGAGGGACTCGACCAATCATGATGTTCAGTTAAGTCAATTCCTTTGTTACAAGATGAGTCTGATTTGATGATATACCCTCAAGGGACTCGACCAAGCATACCATGCCCTCAGGTCACCGGTAACATCTCTATGTCGTAGATAAGATAGCAAATCGCGATATAGGTGAGCCTCGAGGGACTCGACCAACTCAACCTACACCGAGAATCGGTTCCTACCTATAATGATGGAAGGCCACGTGGGTTAATCTAATTGCCTCACATTTACCGACTTAATATTATCGACAGAGAGAGAGAGAGAGAGAGAGAGAGAGAGAGAGAGAGATTTCTATATTTTTATCTCCTAATATGACATGTCACACATATACATATTTAATATATATCTACATCGTATGCAAATATATATACATATCTAGTAGGTATATAAGCAATCACACATCTCATGAGTAATCACACTAGATGATCATGAACCACAACCTAATGTGATCAGGCCCGAGCCAATAGGCCAAATCACTCACATCAAAATCTATGTGCGCAACAGTGCATCTTCATGCCCTGTGATCGTCCATCTCATCCTCGTCAGTTCCGTGGACATCTCGATGCATCTCCATGCATCGTAATCGTTCGTCTTGTGGGTCCCATTATCGCATCCACACTCCCGCTGCGCCTTCTCATATGATTATAACTTAATCATAGGCACACAGGCCCAATAATAAATGAGAAATATAATAGAGGCTCGTAGACCCCAATAATAATAATCACAAGTATACACATCACACGGTCCATGATCATCCGTCCACACACCATACATCACATGTATAAATCATTATCCTGTAAGACTACCAGATAATAATGAAAATAATAATCAACTAAATCTTTTAATTAATTAATATTTTCTGAAATCAAGGACATGTAGGGAATTTTTTGAATTCTGAGGGGTATTTTCATAATTTGGTCAAAGGCCAAAAATTAAAATTTCTCAAATTATTAGGGGTAAAATTATCTTTTACCTAAAACCCTAACCCGCGGGCGCCGTCGCCTACACGGGCGGTTTTGCCCTCGGGGCAACGCCCACACGCATTGCTGCCCAGCCGAGCAGCCGCCCTTGCGGGGGGGTTTTGCCAATGGAAGCAGCGAATGCAGGCACCGCTGCCTGTGGTGCCTCACCCTACAGGAGAAGCGGTCGCAGGCGCTGCTGCCCTGCAGCGCCCTTGCCCACGGGTGCAGCGGCCGCAGGCGCCACCAATGCCCACGCGCAAGTGGCCGTCGTGCTCGCGCGCAGGGCCTGGCCGCACGCCGCCGGCCTTGCGGTTGCCGCTGCAAGTGGCCTACCTGCACGTAGATGGCAGCGTTGCCATCTGCAATGACAGCAAGGGCAGCAACAATTGCTGCCTTTTTCGCTTTTGCATCAATGATTTTGACGTCAAAATTCTTCCTAAACACAACACACGTAGTTCAAAAACCAGTCATTCGCACGAACAACCTAGCTCTGATACCACTATTGGAAAATCTTGGGGGCGACATCACATGCATAGCGGAAGAACAAGAAAAATAAAATCTCCAATTTCCCAAAATGATGTTCATCGTTGTGCGAAGATTGGTGCGTAAAAATCCGTGAAACAAACTGTGTATAGAATAGATTGTGTTACCTAGGGAGATCGTATATCCTTGTTTCCTTGCAGATCTCTAGGAGAGGGTGAAGGAGGTCAAGCAACCTCCTCTCTAACGATGATCCACACAGCAGGGCTGCGACGACACTCCTCAAAACTCCAAGCTTACTTTGAGGTGGAGAGGGGGAGGAGAATAGGAGAGGCAAACAAAGGCTCTAGCCTATGAGGCTCTAAATCCCTCCTATTTATAGAAGCCCCCTATCAAACCCTAATAGATCCTCCCCTAGTGGGTATTGGATCTACATCCAATTACCTAAGCCTTTTAGATTAGTGGATCTCTATCCAATAATCCCTCATGGGCTCTTATTGGATCTTGTCCATGGGATCCAATAATTCAGGGGCTTATTAGATATCCAATAAGATAGGGGCTCCGGTGGATATCTCATATCCAAACCTCTACTTATCACAATGCCTACCATATGTGTGTGACCCTCTAGGCCCAATATCGAGTTGGCCATGAGTTATAGCTATCAGAACTCCTTCTGGCTCAATGAATTATTATCTTCGTAATAATTAACTCGACTCATCGACTACGGACGTACTAGGCCACTACACCGTAGTCCCCAGATGATACAGGAGAATCCAATCCATTGGATATGTCTGTCCTTAGTTACCGTGTACCTATAGTCTCTCATCCATCTAATATCCTAGAGACCGTATATCGGGCATGGTGCTGTCAGACCCATACGGTTTCTACTCGAGTCTCGCTTTAATCAGATTCTCCCGGAGAACTCTTTCTCTCTCAACCTAAATGACCCTGGCCAAGGATTTGTCAGAGCAAGAACACATGGGCTATTCCTCTCATGACACCGAGAGTGGATGATTCTCTATCGACACTCAATAGCCCTCGTAAGGTCGACTGCCACTCCCAATGACTAGCTGTACTAAATCTGGGAAATCGAAACCTATAAGTCTGGTATCAAAGAGTGGAGCACTCATATAGGACATCCTTGGTGTCTCAAGTCTGAGGACCAGATACACCACTAGGACTACGAAATCACTATCTAACAATAATGCATCATCTGCCATCCAGTATTCTGTAAGCGGATCAATCAGTGAACTCATTCTCCAATGAGCACCTGTACTGTATCCCTAGTGTCCCCACACGAGCAGCTATGAGACTAGCTGCATTCATCATATGGACAGGTATATAGCACACCAATCTGTCCGATTATCACGATGTCCCTCTCGAGTAACCTGTGACCGAGATTATTTAGGATCTATGTTTAAAGGTGAATCGGTCTCATTATCGTGATCTCATCACGATCCGATTCTCATTGCATGGATCAAAGGACATTATATATATATATATATATATATATATAAATCAATAGATAATATAAAGTGATAAATGCCAAAATATAATAAGCAAAAAGATTCCGTGTCAAGTCACACGTGCCATCACTCACGTGATTGGCTTATTGGGCACCTATGAGTAGCACTATTCTTATAACTCGATTCTCCTTTCGACATGTTCAGGAGAGAACCTTTATAATCCCTTTTTCCAAAGCTTCCCTCACTCTCTTCCTTAGAATGGTCTCTAAACTTTAGGAGGAGGGACTTTAGACTTTACAAAGGTTTCCAACTTTAGAAACATAGAGTTTTTTATCACTTTTCTTACTACTCTACGCAGGAATAGTTGGGGTATTAATAGACCCTAAATGACTTTAAAACTTGGGGCCAAATTCAAATCTAATATTTCGAGGAACAAGTGATACAACCACTTGTACTGGGCAGTACCACTACCTAGTCTGGTGGTACCACCACCTGACACATTATCACAGGGCTGTACCACTGCTCAGTCTAGTGGTACCACTGCTTGACAGCCTTGAAGATCGAGTTTTTCGAGTTTTCCAACTTATATGTCGTTCTACTGCTTGTTTTGGCGGTGCCACCGCTTGGTCTAACATTTGGGTCATTGAATGGGCCTCCCAATGAGCCTAAATCAAATTTAGGCCCAATTAGCCCATAATTGAGTTGGCATTGTTTCACACCCCAATACCGACTCAATAAAACCTAAACTAACTCGATCTAGGCAAATTATGACGAAGCACTTATTATAAGTCACACGTGCCATCACTCACGTGATTGGCTTATTGGGCACCTATGAGTAGCACTATTCTTATAACTCGATTCTCCTTTCGACATGTTCAGGAGAGAACCTTTATAATCCCTTTTTCCAAAGCTTCCCTCACTCTCTTCCTTAGAATGGTCTCTAAACTTTAGGAGGAGGGACTTTAGACTTTACAAAGGTTTCCAACTTTAGAAACATAGAGTTTTTTATCACTTTTCTTACTACTCTACGCAGGAATAGTTGGGGTATTAATAGACCCTAAATGACTTTAAACTTGGGGCCAAAATTCAAATCCTAATATTTCGAGGAACAAGTGATACAACCCACTTGTACTGGGCAGTACCACTACCTAGTCTGGTGGTACCACCACCTGCACACATTATCACAGGGCTGTACCACTGCTCAGTCTAGTGGTACCACTGCTTGACAGCCTTGAAGATCGAGTTTTTCGAGTTTTCCAACTTATAGGTCGTTCTACTGCTTGTTTTGGCGGTGCCACCGCTTGGTCTAACATTTGGGTCATTGAATGGGCCTCCCAATGAGCCTAAATCAAATTTAGGCCCAATTAGCCCATAATTGAGTTGGCATTGTTTCACCCCAATACCGACTCAATAAAACCTAAACTAACTCGATCTAGGCAAATTATGACGAAGCACTTAATTATATTTTCTCCTGCATGTCATTGATTCTTTTGGTGCTTCATTTGATCCTTCAGTGCATCATCTTCTCCTTCAGTGTATTGCCAAATTAGCATGTTGACTCCTGCAACTTTTGATTTTCTTGGTGCAATGTCCGATCCTTTAGCCCGATGTCTGAATTCACAGCACGAAGCCTTCTACCGACACGTTGACCGATCCTCCAACCCGACAATCAATCTTCTAACATGTTCACTCTGGCCCAACATCCAATTCTTCCTACTTTAATCAACTTGCCTCTCCTTGATTGAAGCTAGTCCTATGTTACTTAAAATGTAGATTAGATCACAAACTCATCGATTGATTTCATCATTAAAATCCAAGATTCAACAATCTCCCCCTTTTTGATAATGACAACCAATTGATGACGGAGTTTAAACTAAACTCCCCTATCAATATGCCATATTGATAGAACCTTAAATTCAAGTTGAATTCAAGTCAAAGCAATATTTCATCATGAATATTTTGAACATATCATTAAAAAATCATGCATAATCAAATTTTCAATATATCATTCCATGCATGATCATTATCATAACTTCTCCCCCTTTGTCATCAACAAAAAGAAGAAGTGCATTTAGCAAGTTTCAAATCATTGTATTATAAACATTATCTCAAGTTTTATCATCATGCAAGCTAGCAAAAATTTTAAGTTTTGCAAGTTTGTAAATTTTGCTAGATGTGCAAGTTAGTATGTTTTACTTCTTGAGATAGGCAAGATAGCACTTTTGCTTCTCTTGAGATTGTAAGCTAGCAATTCTTGGTGATGTTCAAGATAGCAATTTCTATATTATGCAAGCTAGAGAATTTTATAACATTTTAGTTTATGCAACTAACAATTTTGAGATGTTCAATAAAGCAACTTTTGCTTCTTGAAATATGCAAGTTAGCAATTTTTGCTTCTTTTTTAAGATGAGTAAGGTAGCATGTTTTTGCATCTTCTTGAATTGTGCAAGCTAGCAAATCTTTCTCTTTTGAGATGTGCACACTAGCAATTCTTTCTCCATGCAATTTTTAAGCTAGTAAATTTAGTAAGTTTTACATAATTTTGAAACATGCAAGCTAGCAAATTTTACACATATGAAAGTTGGTAAAAAATTTTGCATCTTTTGATATGAGCAAGCTTTTTGCTTCTCTTTATGATGTGCAAACTAGCAACTTTTTGCTTTTTCTTGATGTATACAAGCTAGCAAAATTTGCTCTCCCTATGTCATTGTCAAATATAAGGGAAGAATGCAATGTTGTAATTTTTTTCCCTTTTAGTATATAACAAAAATAAACATGGGAGTTCAAAAATAAGATCTCGATTTATAGAAAATCTCATGTATCAAAATCAAAATCATAATTTGGATAAAGAAAATAAATCTTAACCATAAAGTGTTCTGAAATGCCAAGTCATCATTATTATCATGTTGGGCATGATACTAAAATCAATAAATTTCCAAATCAATATTCCTTGAGTACGCATGATACCAAAACATGGTTTCAAGTCTTCAATATATAACATGCATAATTTCAAACCATTACTTTTCATTCTTACTTCATGCATGATACCAAAAATAAATCAATCATCACTATGAGCATATCATACATGATACTAAGACATTAAAATCTTTAAGCATTTATCACTCCATGCATTAAATCAACATTTTGATCATGATACCAAACATTCATCATTTCTCTCATACATGATACTAACACATTCATGATACCAATCATTTCTTCTCATGCATGATACTAAAGCATTTATGATACCAAACATTAAATCACATTTTTAAGCATTTATCACTTCATGATTATTGGTACCAAACATTCATCATTTATTTTCTCCCTTTTTGTTATAGGTAAAAAATAGGGGAATCATCAAAATTCAAATTCAACTAGATAAAACTCATTCAAATTCATCAACTCATATCCATAGTCCAAGAGATTTACAAAAGCATAATATACAAGGATTCATTAATCTTTTATCGAAAAATCAATAAGATAGAGATGAAGAAATTCTTTTAAGGAGAAAGCTTTCCTCTTTTTAGTGTTTCAATTCATATGATTGATTTTATATAAGCATGCCCAAATTTTTATGCTAAATATCCATCAACGTTTAAAACCGAAAAAGAATTTTCTTTACGACAAGATCAATAAGCCATACATCACAAAGATCAACATGCATAATTTTGAAATATAAACTCATTAAGCATGGTTTCATTGAACATAAGGCATCTTTAATCAAAATTGAAAAGCTATACAGAGATCATAAAAAATGCACATTATTGCTTCTTAAGAACATTCATAAGATTAATCTTATTTGGTATACAAGAATTAGATTTAAATCTAATATTTTGTTCCTTTATCATAAAACATGCAATTGTCATGATCATTTTTTTTTCAAAATAGCTAGAAAAAGAAGCATGATATATATTTTTTTATTTACTAACTAATTTAAAAACAACTTATGAAAAAACATCAAATAATTTTGAAACAAGGCAAAGGGGTTTTGGTTACCTCATCGTTGAAAGTCGTTAAGGCGTAGTTTGCCACCTCGCCTTTGTTGGTTTGTTTTTCATTCCAAGCCGCCCTAAGTGCTCTCTTCTTATTTGACAACTTCTTTTTAAATTTATTTTTATTCTTTAATTCTTGTTTAATGAACCTTTTAAATTTTATAGTGAGAAGTTCGAGTTCAGCTTTCACTCGAGTGGTCTTCATTTGTTCTAAGTGTCAAATCCTTCCTGTTATTTGGAAAGTTGTTCATGAGTTCTTCATGTACATTGCACATCATTTTATAGGACATCAAAGACCCAATAAATTCTTCAATCGGATAATGGTTCAAGTTCTTTGATTCTTGTATTGTTGTTACTTTCGAATCTCAATTTTTAGAAAGTGATCGTAAAACTTTATTTATAAGTTCAAGATTCGAAAAACTTTTACTAAGAGCTTTTAGACCATCGATGACATCCGTAAAATGGGTATATATGTCTATAATGGTTTTGTTTAGTTTCATATGAAATAATTCAAAATCACGCATCAAAAGATTAACTTTAGACTCTTTAACTCTACTTGTGCCTTTGTGTGTGAATTCAAGAGTGTGCTAAATAATGAAAATTGTTTCGCAAGTCGAACCCAATTAAATTCATTTTTGTCTAAGGTGCAAAATAGAGCATTCATAGCTCTAGCATTTAAAGAAAAAGTTTTCTTATCCAAATCATTCCATTCGTTCATTGGAGTAGAAGACTTTTGAAAACCAAATTCGACCATATTTCCAATAAATGTAGTTCGTCCCATTGAACATGGGAGGACGAATGATAGAAAAACCCTCTTGAAATCTGAAAAGAGTCATTTCTCTTGGGTGTTAAATCAAATGAGAAATAACGAGGCTCTGATACCAACTGTTAGGAATGAGTCGGCACAAAGAGGGGGGGCGTGAATTGGTACAATAGTAAAAACATCAATTCTAAAATCTTTCGTTCCGATTAAACCCGTTTCGGAAAGATATTAACTTTGATAGCATACGGAAGGGTATGTAGCAAAAGTAATAAGGAAGTAAAGTAGTTTACAATAAAGATAAACAGTAAAACAAAAATATAAAATGTTTTATAGTGGTTCAGTCATCGTGACCTACATCCACTCCACTGATTCCTCTTCCATCGAGGCCACCGACATCCACTAACAATCTTCCTTCACTAGGCAATGATCAACTACCCTTATAACTCGATTCTTCTTTTGATAGGTTTAGGAGAGAACCTTTACAGCCCTTTTACAAAGCTTCCCTCATCTCTCCCTTAGAATGGTCTCTAAATTTTAGGATGAGGGACTCTACACTTTACAAGGGTTTTCAACTTTAAAAACATAGAGTTTTTTATCACTTTTCTTACTACTCTATGCAGGAATAGTTGGGGTATTTATTGACCCCAAATGGCTTCAAAACTTGGTACCATCACCTATAACCTGACATTAGGTAGTACCATCGCCTAGTTTGGTTGTACCACTACCTGACACACTATCGTTGAGCAGTACCATCACTTGAAAGATTGTGTTTGGGTAATACCACCGCCCAAACTGGCGGTACCACTACTTGACAATCTCGAAGATTGAGTCTCGGCAATATCATCGCCTGACATAGTCTTGGAGACTAAGCCATCGATGGTTCCATCTGTTGGGTCATTGTTTGGGCCTTTAACTTGGCCCAATATAGCCTAAACTTGGGCCCAATTGGCCCCTAATTGAGTTAGCCCAATTATGCCTAAAGGTTACTTTGATTTAGATAATTATTACAAAGCTAATAAATTTTGTCCGACATTTCATTGTTTCATCGTCGCTTCATCTGATTCTTCAGCGCATCATCCTCTCTTGTGGCCTATTGCCCAATCGGCTAATTGACCTCCGCAACTCTGATTTTCTTGGAGTAATTTTTGCTCTTCTTGGCCCGATGCCCGAACCCATGGCCCAAAGCCTTCTACCGATACGTCAACTGATCCTCTAACTCGATGTCCAATCTTCTGACATGTTTTACTCTAGCCCAACATGATTCTTCCTGCTTTTATTGTTTCTCCCTAATCGAAGCTTCCCATATCACTCAAAGTGCAGATCAGATAAACACTATCAATTGGTTTCATCCTCAAAATTTGAGATTCAATAGAAAGTACATTTTATTTATTTTCTTAATTGATAAGCATCACATACATTATCTTTAACAAACTTAATGTTTGGA
Organism: Musa balbisiana; assembly: GCA_004837865.1. Lineage (NCBI taxonomy): Eukaryota > Viridiplantae > Streptophyta > Magnoliopsida > Zingiberales > Musaceae > Musa > Musa balbisiana. The sequence continues at coordinate 20,323,849 of CM017190.1, read as the reverse complement.
ATACCTCTTACAAGTTCTCTAAATGAGATTTAAGAGACTAGTTTGATGCTAGCATGACCTAAATCTCCTATGCCAAAGCCAAGCATCGTCATTCAAAACTGAAAAACACATTTCATTACAAAGATTATCAATGTCAATAGTGTATACATTATTTTATTTTAGGACAATCATAGATGTGTTTTTGAATGGTTTTTCAATAATGCAAACATTGTATTCAAATCTAATGATGCTTTATCACACAATTGACTAATGTTCAAAAAATTTTGCTTTAAGCCATCAACCAACAACATATCTTCAATCAAAAAGTTGAATTTGTTACCTATGGTTCCTTTGTCAATGATTTTACCATTGTTGTTATCTCCGAAGGTGATATACCCTTCATCTAGGCTAGTGAGCTTAGAGAATTTAGATGGATCTCTAGTATGTGCTTTGAGCATCTACTATCAAGGTACCATTTCTTGCTCCTAGCTTATGATGGTAAACATTTTTATAAAAAAGGGTGATTTTTAGGTAACCATTTGACCTTGGATGCCTCAAAAATTGATCTACTCAACTTATCATTTTGTATAGTGTTCTTTACAGTTCCTTTAGGAACCCAAATCAATTTATGTGGACTATATCTCTTAAACGGACATTTATAAGCAACATGTCCGAGTTTACAATAAAAGTTACATTCGGTAGGAGGGTGATACATGCAAGGTAGGGCCTTTAATAAAGGTGGTTGGATTTTAGTGATAGCTACTCACAAATCCAATTCCGCCTCTTCTATGAATGTGACCCTTATTGGCAAGGATCATGTCCAAGGACTTACTACCAAACTTAAACTTTTCTAGAGTTTCTTTGAGTAACAAGTTTTCCTTCTCAAGTGCCTCTAAGTGTTCACACTTAGTGTATGGAGGTGATGAAGGATTATCATGCTTAAGTTTTCAAATTCATTATTTAAAAGGGCATGCTCCTTTTTCAAACAATTAAACTTTTTGCTCATTATCGAACAAATCATGAAAAGCACTTAAAAGCTTATTAAAAGATAAATTCGTATCTAATGAACCACTTACCTCATCTCCGATAGTCATTGGTGCATAGTTGGTGATTTCCTTGTTGCTTTGTTCTTCGTCTTCGAAATTGCTTGAATCATCCCATGTTGCTTTGAGCGCATTCTTTTTCCTTAGTTGTTTCTTTTTCATTTGGGAACATTCGCTTTTGAAATGTCCTAGCTTTTTGCATTTATAGCATATAACTTGTTCTTTCTTGGGTTCAATTTTATTTTTAGTATCATTTTTAGATTTATTTATTTTTATGAATTTTTTGAACTTTCTTGTCAAGAGTGCCAAGTTATCATCATAGTCCTCATCACTTGAATTTTCTTTTAAGTGGTCTTCATGAGTTCTTAGTGTCATATCCTTCCTATTCTTTAGCAGGTTGTTCTCAAGCTCTTCATGAGCATTGCAAGTCATTTCGTAGGTCATCAAAGACCCAATAAGTTCTTCGAGCAGAAAGTTGTTCAAATCCTTGGTTTCTTGAATTGCCGTTACTTTAAGATCCCAACTCTTTGAAAGGGATCTTAATATTTTGTTAACAAGTTCAAAATTAGAAAAACTTTTACCAAGTTTTTTTATACCATTGACGACATCCGTAAACCGGGTGTACATGTCTCCAATGGTCTCACTTGGTTTTATCCGAAACAATTCATAAGTATAGACTAAAAGATTAATTTTGAACTCCTTTACTCTACTAGTGCCTTCGTGAGTGATTTCGAATATGTGCCAAATATCGAAAGTCGTTTACAAATAGACACTTGATTGAACTCATTTTTATCTAAAGCGCAAAACAAGGCATTCATAGCTTTGGCATTTAAAGAAAAAGTCTTCTACTCTAACTCATTCCAATCATTCATTGGAAGAAAAGACTTTTGAAAGCCGTTTTCCACATTGTTTCATAACTCAAAATCCATATAAATTAAAAAATTCCTCATTCTAGTTCTCCAATATGTGTAATCTATTCCATTGGATATGGGTCAACATATGATTAAGTGACCCTCTTAGTGCCAATAAATTTACCATCGTCTCTTGGGTTTCAAACCATGAGAGTGACCTTGCTCTGATACCAAATTGTTAGGATCAGAATAGCACTAAGAGAGGGTAGTGAATTAATGACAGAAATAAAAACTGACAGTTTGAACAAAACCTTTCATTCGATTAAAATCGTTTCGACAAGTCCCGTATCGGAAAATAATCAAAGTAATGAGTTTAGAGTGAATGTAAAAAGAAGTGAGTAGCTAAGTAATATCAAATAAGTAGTTAAGAAAGAACACACTGGAATTTATTAGTGGTTTGATCGTTGTGACCTATAGGTGCATAGTTGGTGATTTCCTTGTTGCTTTGTTCTTCGTCTTCGAAATTGCTTGAATCATCCCATGTTGCTTTGAGCGCATTCTTTTTCCTTAGTTGTTTCTTTTTCATTTGGGAACATTCGCTTTTGAAATGTCCTAGCTTTTTGCATTTATAGCATATAACTTGTTCTTTCTTGGGTTCAATTTTATTTTTAGTATCATTTTTAGATTTATTTATTTTATGAATTTTTTGAACTTTCTTGTCAAGAGTGCCAAGTTATCATCATAGTCCTCATCACTTGAATTTTCTTTTAAGTGGTCTTCATGAGTTCTTAGTGTCATATCCTTCCTATTCTTTAGCAGGTTGTTCTCAAGCTCTTCATGAGCATTGCAAGTCATTTCGTAGGTCATCAAAGACCCAATAAGTTCTTCGAGCAGAAAGTTGTTCAAATCCTTGGTTTCTTGAATTGCCGTTACTTTAAGATCCCAACTCTTTGAAAGGGATCTTAATATTTTGTTAACAAGTTCAAAATTAGAAAAACTTTTACCAAGTTTTTTTATACCATTGACGACATCCGTAAACCGGGTGTACATGTCTCCAATGGTCTCACTTGGTTTTATCCGAAACAATTCATAAGTATAGACTAAAAGATTAATTTTGAACTCCTTTACTCTACTAGTGCCTTCGTGAGTGATTTCGAATATGTGCCAAATATCGAAAGTCGTTTTACAAATAGACACTTGATTGAACTCATTTTTATCTAAAGCGCAAAACAAGGCATTCATAGCTTTGGCATTTAAAGAAAAAGTCTTCTACTCTAACTCATTCCAATCATTCATTGGAAGAAAAGACTTTTGAAAGCCGTTTTCCACATTGTTTCATAACTCAAAATCCATATAAATTAAAAAATTCCTCATTCTAGTTCTCCAATATGTGTAATCTATTCCATTGGATATGGGTCAACATATGATTAAGTGACCCTCTTAGTTGCCAATAAATACCATCTCTCTTGGGTTTCAAACCATGAGAGTGACCTTGCTCTGATACCAATTGTTAGGATCAGGAATAGCACTAAGAGAGGGTAGTGAATTAATGCAGCAATAAAAATGACAGTTTGAAAAACTTTCATTCGATTAAAATCGTTTCGACAAAGCCCGTATCGGAAAATAATCAAAGTAATGAGTTAGAGTGAATGTAAAAAGAAGTGAGTAGCTAAGTAATATAAAATAAGTAGTAAGGAAAGAACACACTGGAATTTATAGTGGTTTGATCGTTGTGACCTATATCCACTTTCGATTCCTCCTCCGTTGAGGTCACCGGCATTCACTAATGGTCTTCCTTCAATAGGCGAAGACCAACTACCTCTTTATAGCACTTTCTCTTTTTCACAGGTTTAAAAGATAACCCTTACAAGCCTCACACCTCTTCTTGGATGATTACAAAACTAAAAAGAGGGAGGAGAAAGACTCTTTGCACTTTTACAACACTTTTACACCCCAACACTTAAATATTTTCTCACACTATGATTGCACTTTATTGCTCTTTCACGTAGAAAAGGATGAGGTATTTATAGGCTCCAATGACTTTAAAATTAGAGCCAAAAAGTGTCTCATCTCAGGTTTCCAAAGTACTAGCAGTACCACCGCCTGCAGCATTAACACTGGGTGTTACCACCACCCATTCTAGTGGTACAACCGCCTAACAGAGCTTTGGAGACTAGGCTCTGGTGGTACCATTGCCTAATAGTAAAAACTACCGACGGTACCATTGTCCAAACCATATAAGAGACTGAGCCTCAAGCGATTCCACCACCCACCCTAGGCGGTGCCATCGCTTAATAAGGTTCAGCAACCTATTTGGCCCTTTAATCTAGCCTAAAATAGTCAAATTATGGGCCCAATTGGCCCTTAACAGGGTTAATGGGATTACCTCCCAAACCTAACCCTAATTATGTGCTAACTATAATTTTTAAGGCATACACTAAACAAAACAAGCCCAGTAAGTTTAGATTTCTTCCAACAATCTTCCGACAATCTCTCAATAATCTTCTAGGGGACTTCCAGCAAGCTCTTGGACTTCACGAAGATCTACTTGATGAGTTTCGATGAGCTTCTTCTCGGTCAATTTCAGCAACATTGCTAACGAACCTTTGGACTTCCGACTCACTCTCAACGAAATCTCTATCTTAACTCCGGCACTTTGTTTTGCTTCATGCCTTGATAACTATCATAGTTAATCCTGCATAATTTTCTCAACATATAGATTGGATCAAATAATTTAGCAATTTATTTCATCATCAAAATCCGAGATTCAACACTAAATACTAGGAAGAGGTGACTCTATACTAAGAGATTTACAACTTTTTTTACAAGGATTCTTTCTCCCTTTTTAAACTCAATTTTACGTACTCAATGCAGGAATAGTTAGGGTATCTATAGACCCCAAATGGCTTCAAAATTAGAGCCAAAAAAGATCTAATCCAGGGTTTCTTGGGTCCTAGTGGTACCACTGCCTATGCTGGGCGGTACTACTACTTGCAGCACTGACACTAGGAGGTACCACCGCCTGACATAGTCAGGGAGACTATGTCTGGTGGTACCACCGCCTAGTCTGGCAATACTACTGGCTAACACAGTCTCAGAGATTGTCTTAAAGATTGAGCCTCTAGTGGTACCACCGCTTGACCCAACTTTTGGGTCATTAAATGGGCCTTTCTCTTGGCCCAAACAGCCCCAACATAGGCCCGATTGGCCCCTAATTGAATTGGCCTAATTCCAACCCAATTACAACTTAAAATTACTTTGATCTAAACAATTATTACAATGCATTAATCACTTGTTATCCAACATATCATTGGTTTATCGGCACTTCGTCCTATCTTTTGGTGCATCGTCCTCTTTTATGGCCTTTTGCCCAATCGGCATATTGATCTCCGTAACTCCGATCTCCTTGATACAATGTCCGCTATTCTAAGCTTGATGCCTGAACTCATGGCACGAAGTCTTCTATCGACACGTCGACCGATCCTCTGACTCGATATCCAATCTTCTAACATGTTCCACTCTAACCCAACATTGATTCTTCCTGCTTTAATTGTCTCTTCATGATCGAAGTAAGTCCTTCATCACTCAAAATACAGATTAGATTATAAACTAATCAATTAATTTTATCATCAAAACCCAAGATTCAACAGGCCAAACCACTATAAATTTGATTTGTATTTACTTTATACTTTTTATTTATATTAAAAACTAATCAATTGCTTTTGATGTGCAATGCAATTATGACCAGTGCAATTACAGTCCTCTCAAACCTCCTATCCTCTTAGTGCAATTACAGTCCTAACACTATTATAATATATACACAGTCATGTGCAATGCATAAGACCAGTACATGAGGTTGGCCTAACATAACCTCATGTTAGGTAACCTAGTGTTATGTAGTCTATTTTGTTTGATGTGGATCCTAATTGAACTAAATCAAATTTAATTAGTTTAGATTGATTCAAGGTGATTACAAATCTATTTGACTGATTCAAGTTTATTTAATCTAAATTGAACCATTCAAATTATACCAATCTAAGGTAGTTCTAAACTGGTTAAATGAGGATTAGAGATTAATTCAGTTAGGTTCTAGTTAAAATGAGTTCAATTGGATCCATTGAATTGTGGTTTAAGTTAGTTGAAGGATAATTGATATTATTTAACTTTAATGATATTTAAAAGATATGTTTCAATGTATTATTTCATCCCGGTATAGATATAACCAATATGAGATAATGTTATTTTACTATCGAGGGCAAGTAGGACGATTCCGTTCGGAGATGAGCGGGCCGTCAAACGTGATTATTCCTCCATCCGTTGTTGAAAGTGTAATATAAGTTTGTTTCCATCTGTTATTAGGAGAACACAAACTCATTCGATATGGTAAATTCTCTCCAACTATTATTTGGGAGAGTGATCCTTTAAGTATTTGATATATGTCAGTGGAATGATAAGTTTTAGTCATATATTTTATTCTATATGGATAAAAGAATCATGTGTTGATATTGTTCTCCAATTATTAGTAATTATTTTTTAAATTGGGCTTAAGTACTCATTGATATGAAGTTCTACTTTATATGAATGAAGATTCCAAAACATACGAGCATTACATGTCTCCCCTCATATTGTTTCACTAACGAAGGCAGATAAGATTATTTCCTTCGGAGATGAGTAAACCATCAAATGTGACAGTTGCCCCATCCACTGAGAGTGTAATAGTACATGATATATACTAGTGAAATGATGATTTTTAATAATTATTTTCTAAATTGTACTTCAAGTACTCATTGTTATAAAGTTCTTGTGCTAAACATTTTTTATTTTTATTATTCTTTTTCTTGTTGAGATCAATCCCGACCCTCTTCTAATTTTAATTCCAATTTTTAGGATCCAAAACCAAATCAAATCATCTTGATTCCGATTCCACTTAAAACCCGCTGTCATTAATGTGATTCAACTCAAATATCGAGCCATTAACCCGATTCAATTTCACTCCGAATCAGGGGTCGGTGATATCGTGCCTTCAGCATATAGAAGTTGGGCAGTTTGATATTGATTCAGAATAATCTCTTGGCTTCAACGACGACAGTCGGATGAACTCGAGAGGGGTGCTCAGCTTTTAGGTGTGCTTACCACCATCAACTTATGCCTCAAGTGACTTAAAAACATGTTATTTTACGCCAAAATCATCCAATAGCCGTTCTCTTATTTACACTAACGGTGACCCGATTCCACCTGGTACGAGCACCTGACACCGATGCAATATATTTGCTCCCAACGTACCTGCCTCCGGTAATCTTCACACGAACTCTATGACTTACATAAGAACACAAATCAATGACAAACAAATGTTGTACAAAGTACCATCGTTATTTCACATGGAAGCATGACTACCAATATCACAAAAACAAAACATACCACACGTTGTTGGCATTAAAAAAAAGGGATAACCTCTTTGGCTTTAAAATTTCTCGTCGCCATAAATAAAATCCCCAGCTACAAATACCAGTGTCTTCAAAAACAAATAAATATATAAACAAAACAAAATATTTGTAATTATGCCTACAATCAAAATAAGAGTGCATCAGTTCAACTTCTGGAACATAGGTGAGATTGATGTAAAATGAGAGATACCGACAACATTATGATCGGGGATTCCTTTTACAAGGAGATGCTGCTATACATATGGATGAGGATTCCAAAACACAAGCATTGCATGTCTCCCCTTGGTCATCAAGATGTATCTGATAAAATCCTCCAGGAGCAATCAGATCAGCACATCACAAATATATACATTTTATTTTTCATTCAAATCCCTGTTCCAGATTACATTATATATATGGATGAGGATTCCAAAACACAAGCATTATATGTCTCCCCTTGGTCATCAAGATGTATCTGATAAAATCCTCTAGGAGCAATCAGATCAGCACATCACAAATATCTACATTTTATTTTTCATTCAAATCCCTGTTCCAGATTACAGCACAGCAAGTACTGGTTCCATGTCAAAACAACCTACTAGGAAAAGCCATAAAAACCACATATCTAACAAAAACCCAACCACAGATCCATTCCCCACCTCAATAATGCATCTTTAACTCTGGCTACAGATGGTGTATCAGACAACCTGATACATCTTTGACCAACAGCATAAAGGCTACTACAATTTTGACGACATACTGCCAACATACAACAATATTATTCATCAAAGATTGACACCATCTGACATACTACCATCATATGCTGTACCAATAGAAGCAATCACTGAGTAGACAACTAATTCCGGATACTGATTTCAGAAAAGATTCAGCATTTCATTGCTATGGCATGTGTCCAAATTTACATTGTGAAGAAAGCTCTACATTTCTCCAATCATCAACATATCTAAATGAATGACCTACAAATCACCTAACAAGTTACAACAAGATGAGAAAGACAACTGCCATATCTAAGCAATGACTGTGGAATCACCCTATGTACCATACAGTCATGGCAGAAAGTAACTGCCATATCTAAGCAATGACTTGGGCATCACCCTAATCTATCAATCAATACCTACAAGGGGGACAAAAAAAGAACTGCCTTATCTAAGAAATCACTTGGAAATCACCCTATCTATCAACCAGTTACAGAAAGAATGAAAGAAAAAAAAAACAGTAATTAAGAACAGGCAGATCCAAAATCTCATGCCCATGGTGTCTGGCTGACCAGAGTTACTGTTGGGCATGCTCTTGAAGGACCACCAATATCAATGTGTGGCCACTTTATCAGTTTCAGTAACCCTGCCAACCATGTGCAGCCTTTGACACCATGACAAACCTTACAAAGAGCTATATAAAAACATGATAATAGTTCCATGTCTGATATAGCATAGCATAACTGATGGAGTGTCTATAATAGTTCTTTCAGCAGACTAATCACACTACCAAGTCCCATATATCATGTCAAAACTTACCACCCAGAAGTTCAATTTTAATTCAAACATCATGCACCAATGAGGCAAACCACAATCTCGATGCTTGAAGGTCAATGACAACACCAAGAAGAAATTGCCCAGGGGTAGGTGATAAAAGTAACTTCAGCTGCAGATGGAAGACCAAATACAGAGAGTCAACTACGTATTTCAGCATACCAGTTCAGTCTATAAGAAAACTAGAATATATATATATATATATATACACACACACACACACATACACGTATATATATGCATATATATACATACATGTATATATACATTTATATACATATATATACACACATATATATACATATATACATACACACATATATTATATATATATATATATATATAAAATAAATTTCTTGCCTAATGTTCACAAAGAAAAGTTAACATTTAAGGATTTAACGAACAAGTCAATGGATTTAAATTAAATCCTCAGAAGAAGAAGGATGTGTTAGGTGTTACATCTAAATTAAGTTGCCAATAAACAAAATGCAATGAAATATACATGCACAAAGTAAGACTGCTGGTTCAAGTAATTAAACCAGTATCTTATAAAACATAAAAGTATACTTTGCAGATTTCCATATGCTCACTCTTCTTATATCCATATGTAGCATCTAAACTTATCAATTTCTATACATATGCAATTAATAATTGGATCGATGAAAGCAATTATCAAGTCAAGTAAGCATAGATGAGACTTATAGGATACGGGACAACTTCCCCCAACACGCCCAATGGGATAAAAAGGGAACCCTACCTTGTAGAAGCATGATTTTTTAGAAATGGCAGCATGCCAGGTTTTTACAGGCACCAACACCTACCTGCTTAGACCAGACAGATACACATTGATCAGGTTCAAGACAAGCACCAATAGAAAAATAGGTATCAAGTTAGACTTGAACAGGTTCGGGTACATGGCAGTTTGTTTTCATTTTTTATGGTACAACCAGCTCCCATTGCCATCCTTAACATTATGGAAACTTGGTGTTAGAGCATCTTCGCAACAGCATGCATTATATAATTCTCATATTTGTTCAGATATAAAAGCTACAGAATTTTTTTGTGATGGAACTCACTAGAACGACTAACACAACTTTCAAGATTTCACACACACACACACACACACACACACACACACACACACACACACACACACACACACACACACACACACACACACACACACACACACACACACACACACACACACACACACACACACACACACACACACACACACACACACACACACACACACACACACACACACACACACACACACACACACACACACACACACACACACACACACACACACACACACACACACACACACACACACACACACACACACACACACACACACACACACACACACACACACACACACACACACACACACACACACACACACACACACACACACACACACACACACACACACACACACACACACACACACACACACACACACACACACACACACACACACACACACACACACACACACACACACACACACACACACACACACACACACACACACACACACACACACACACACACACACACACACACACACACACACACACACACACACACACACACACACACACACACACACACACACACACACACACACACACACACACACACACACACACACACACACACACACACACACACACACACACACACACACACACACACACACACACACACACACACACACACACACACACACACACACACACACACACACACACACACACACACACACACACACACACACACACACACACACACACACACACACACACACACACACACACACACACACACACACACACACACACACACACACACACACACACACACACACACACACACACACACACACACACACACACACACACACACACACACACACACACACACACACACACACACACACACACACACACACACACACACACACACACACACACACACACACACACACACACACACACACACACACACACACACACACACACACACACACACACACACACACACACACACACACACACACACACACACACACACACACACACACACACACACACACACACACACACACACACACACACACACACACACACACACACACACACACACACACACACACACACACACACACACACACACACACACACACACACACACACACACACACACACACACACACACACACACACACACACACACACACACACACACACACACACACACACACACACACACACACACACACACACACACACACACACACACACACACACACACACACACACACACACACACACACACACACACACACACACACACACACACACACACACACACACACACACACACACACACACACACACACACACACACACACACACACACACACACACACACACACACACACACACACACACACACACACACACACACACACACACACACACACACACACACACACACACACACACACACACACACACACACACACACACACACACACACACACACACACACACACACACACACACACACACACACACACACACACACATGTGACAGAACATGGTGTTCATGATGGTTGCATCATCAACCAACATTCAAACGAAAAATCTTCTTAAGGTCATTCAGTCACTTAGAAAGAGATTCCCCTCTTGCAGACCTACCTAATTTGCTACCATGTGAGGATATCATCCTTTCCAACTGGACATGATAGTCCAGATTAAACTCCAAGTAAACAAATCCTGTATGGAAAGACACTCAAGCCTAGATAAATTTTAGACTAGTCCTTAAAGAACCTCATTTCAAATGTCTGATCTAATTCCTAGGCAACCCCTGAGAAGGACCATGGTTCAATATAATGAGACTCAGCTGGTTATAGGCAAGAAAAGAAGGGATCTTGGCATAACCATATATCTATTTATCATATCCTAGGAAAGTCTAGGAAGGACCATGTGTCAACAATAGCTCAACCCATACAGATCAAAAAGGAAATTCACAAATGCACAATGTAAAATATCAGTAACTAAATAGAAGGATATGAAGAACCAAAGATTCTTGCACTTTGCAGCTTTGTTAGCACCAACTAGTATGCAGAACACTTGGTTTCAGTTAAACTCTTTTGATACTGCCCATATCAACTAATTGAAACTTGTTGAAAAAGAAACACAGGATAAAATTTACAAAACACTCCAGTTTTGTTGTAACACTCTCTCATTGTCTCCTCTTCCACTACCCCCCAACCACCACCACTCACCAAATCCGACCAGCTGCCAATTCTCCTCCCTTTGGCAACCCCTCCAGGACACTGACTGTGAGGCAGGAGGAGAAAAAGAAAATTTTCTTTCTCATTATTCTTCTTTTTTTACTTTTTAAATTGTTTTGTATGGCAGTGATACACCATACCATCCTATAGCAGAAGTCTGATCAATGACCAGTATGATTTCACATGCTATTTCAAAGTACCCAATGTAATTAAAACTTAGCTGACATAATAAGTAATTCAACTCTTATTCATCCAGCAACATAGCATAGACCACACTACACATACAGATATTTTAGTCAACATAGCTGCAAAGAGATGGCCTAAAACTAAGTTTCCTAATATGTTTGTTAAGTTAATGTTACCACAGGCAGTTGAAACAATCCTCAACGAGAAGCTATCATTCCCAACCAATACACATATTTGCACACATGACTATTTATATGTTCTTGTATGAATATGATGAATATGTATCTGCATTAGCATATACAACTCATATGTTACTTGGCTAATATACAAAGTGTCTCTAAGTTCAACATACCTACAATACTAGAAATAACTTCCAAGTTCTTCCATGTCTTATTGTTCCTCGAAAGAGAATTAATGAACAATATAGTTTTCTTTTTGAAAAGGAGAAAAATTGTGATAACTTATATACATTAAATAGCTCAAATGGAAAACCAACTTTAAGTGAAGTTTGTGGTTTGGACTATTGCCCAGGAATCTAGGACTCAATAAAGGTATACTCCATATCAACCACCTGCTATGCTTCAAATGTGGTGATATGAAGATTCTATCAAATGAGAAATAAAAGGAATATCACTATCTTAAAAAAAACATGAAATAATTTCCAATCATACAAAACAATACTAATTATTCTAATGAAACTTGGGCAATGAGCTTATGTCAAAAACCTTATGTGAAACCAAACCAAGCCTCAATTAATGAGTGATGAACAACCAACTCAAGACAAGTAATGGTCTCATTGGATGATCATAATATTATTAAAATATATATTTAAAAGTTATGATGTCTTTTTATGAAGTGCATCAGTTACCAAAGAATTACATACCAATATGTGTACGAGTACAGAGGAAATGAAAATCAGCTTACCTCTTTGGTCATATCACTTAGCAGGGCCATCGCAAGGATTCTCAAAAAAGATATATTTAACCTGTCAAAAGAGCAGATACTAAAACATATGCTTAACAGCTTAATAACATCTTTCCGCGCTGAAGACATTGCAAAGGGCCTAAATCATTCCGGTGATGGACGGCGCCTCTTTGAATGTTCAACCTCCCTCGACTTGCTGCGAGGCCTAGATGATCTCCCTCTTTCCCGGTCATCATCACGATCTGGCTCCCGATCCCTGTGCCTATAGTGATCACCACGTCTATCTCTGTCATCTCGATATCTATCACGTTCTCGATCAACTTCACGCTCCCTTTCCCTATCTCTTTCTCTGTCCCTCTCTCTTTCCCTCTCCCGTTCTCGATCCCTCTCAGGACCCATTTCTTTATCTCTCCCTGTATCTCTTTCCCTCTCATCACGGTATCTTCTCTCTGGCCAGTCCTGCCCAGAACCCATATCTTTCTCCCTTTCAGGTTTCCTGTCTGGAGCACTGTAGCGGTCCCTTTCCGCCATCCTATCCTTCCCATGGCTCCCTTCTCCATACTGCTGATCAGATGCAGCATCCTCTCCATAGCTGGACTGCTCTTCACCTCCCCATCCACCCATATTGGGATCAGACCACATTCCAATGCCACCAGGCGCCAATCCCCGCCCAAAGAAAGCTGGGTTGACATGAGGAGCCACAACAGGTGGGAACGACGGCATCATTCCAGGAAAAGGAGCCCCAGCTGCACCGGCAGGAAAACCTCCAAAGCCAGCACCCATTCTCCCCATTGCTGCTCCATAACCCGTCGGGTCGAAGCCTTGACCAAGCATAGCTCCAGGATGCAACACAGGTGGTGGTGGGGCAACAATTCCACCATTACCCATGATACCCCTTCCACCAACTGGACCTATTCTGTTTCTCATATTACCCATCGGCCCTCTGTTTCCCATCCCACCACCTCTTCCCCAATTCCCACCACCACCGCCACCTCCACGTCCACCAACTGAAGGCCCACCACCTCCTCTACCCTTCTGAGTAAGTGCAGGTGGCTGGGACTGGGCTGATGCCTGCTGGTTCTTGTTCACTTGGTTCTCACCCATTCGCCGAACAGTGTGTGGTGAAGCTAATGCCACAACACAAGGCTTACCATTGAAAATGTGCCCATTCATACCCTCTTTGCAGGCTGCTGCAGCCATTGGGTCGTAGAAATCAACCTGACAGTATCCTTTTGATTTCCCGCTCGCCCTCTCATCGAAAAATTTCACTTCTTTCACCTGTCCATATTTGCAGAGCTCCGCCTCAAGCTCTGCATCCGTCGTCCACCAATGGAGTTCACCAACAAAAAGAGTGGTGCCACCAACTCCAGCTCCGCCACTGCCACCTGCATCAGCTACGCCATTAGAGTTACCTGCAAGTACAACTCCACCTCCGCCACCTCCTTGCCTCTGGAAACCCTCGTTCCCAAAGCCACCCCCCGGCCTCTGGAAACCCTCGTTGACGAAGCTATTATTCTCATTATGTCCCTGGACCTGGACAGATCTACTGGAAGACTGACCCAGATCAGTTCTACCTGTACCCGACGCCACCAGAAGCCGCGGTGGAGGTAGCAGCGCAGGCTGTCTAGCCCCATCTACCGACTCGCCCCCTGGTCTAATCCCTGGGTCGGGGAAACCGCCGGATCTATCAGCAGGCCGCTCGATCTTCGGCTCCCCGGCGATTCCGGGTATCTGAACCCTTTCCAAGGGCTCCACCACCTGCTGCTGGGGTGGATCCTGAGGCGGTGGCGGCGGGTGGTCGCTCCGTCTCTCGTCCCGATCCCGGAAACCCCTCGCATCGTCGCCACCGTGGAACGTCTGGTGGAATCCCTCCCCGACGTTGACGTCGCTGTAGAGGTCGTCGTATTCGTCGTCCTCCCCGTAGAACTGCTCCTCGTCCTGCACGGCGGAGATCGCCTCGCTCCGGTGGAACCCTCCGCCTCCCCCGCCGCCGCCGTGGTCCATCGTTGAGGAAGGGAGATCTCCAGTTAGGGTTTCAAACGAATTGCAGCAGCAAAACCCTAATCGTGAAAAGCTATGCGCAAGGGAGAGAGAGAGAGAGAGAGAGAGAGAGAGAGGGGAAGAAGAAGGCGAAGGGGAACCCCTCTTTTTCTCTTGTTGAAGTTCGACAACAGTTCTGTTAATTCTTCGGATCAGTTCAACTAAAACTAAAGCTTCTGTTTTACCCTTCATGTTGTTATGATCTACTTTGAGATTGGCATTTTTGATGATGGAATTCCACAGTGACGATGCGCTTGCGGGCACCGAGTCGCAGCCGTGGTAACAGTTCACATGAGCCTATGAATAATAAATAGACAAACGATCCCGTGCGTCAGTTTTTCTCACGTGATGATAACGAACGATAGATATCTATACCATTTGGAGTTCGCTGTTTGAAGCTAGTTTAGTTCGTAAGGGTAGAGTTTGGTGGCCTATGTTTTAACTAGTAATTTGTTATTTAAGTGTTAGGATGATTTTTTTTTAACAAAATACTCAATAGGTATTTCTCAAAATCATCCCTCTTTTATTTTTTTTCCAATTTGGCGATCCTTTAATTTTAAAATCTCAAAATTACCCATCCAAAAGTTGAGCTGTCTTTTCCCAGTGAGCTATATCCTATGGATCAGTTCATGTGAATGGATCGGTCGGCCTGATCTATTGGAGTCAGTTTAGGACTTTATATTGTTTAGATTGAGGGTTCCTCTCTTTCGCTTCAGTACACCCTTCAACCAAAATATATCTTTAGCTCCCCTCTCTTGTATCAAGTTGTGATTGTAATCTCCCTTCAAAGAAATCATTGTGTTTTATGTTCTTCCAACTAGGGCATTATTTGAGGTAGGTGTTCTTTCAAATCTTATGTTCTCTTTTTGTTTTCTCTTCTTTAAATTATTTCTTACTTATGTTGGCAGTGTCTTGTAGGTTTTCTTTCCCTATCAATCCCAAGAGTCTCATTCGTAAAAATGTAAGTTTAATCAATCTTTTTCATTAATTTCATCATGTTTTATTTCTTTTAAAATTGTTTCATAGATGAATATATTGAATGATTAAGCTTTTACAATATTTTCTGAATGCAAATGCAAATATTGTAAAGTCAACATAAAAACACTATTAACGAGATATTTCATCACTGGAATAATAAACATGATGCTGAGTATATACACTGTAATTATTTAGATGATATGGGTGGGAATGAATGAAAGAATTAGAAAAATGAAACCTTTACATTATTTTTATGTTAACTTTACAGTATTCTTTGTATACGAATAAAAACACTTTAAAGTTAATATAAAAACACTTTAAAGAAAAATGATATCTTTTTATTAATTGTTTGGAAAATATGATACAAGTGATATCCTATTGTAATTTCTTAGATGGTAGAGACTAGAATCAATGAAAGTAGGGAAATAGAGCCTTTACATTATTTTTATGTTAACTTTATAATATTTTCTGAACATGATTGACAGTACTGTAAAGACTTCATAAAAATGTTGTAACAATATTTTTATATCATTTATTTAAAAAACATGATGTAAATGATGTCATGCTTAGATGATATGAACTGAAATGAATAAATAAGTAGGGAAATGAAACCTTTACGGTGGTGATGCTCTCTAGATGATGCTTTCTCTATTCTCAACTACATTGATAAAAAAGCTAGTAAATTTTTACTTCTTTTTTAAATATACAAGCTAGTAAATTTTGCTTCTCTTTGAAATGTGCAAGCTAATAATTTTTTATTTTTTTTAGAATTACAAACTAGTAATTCTCTCTCCC
Organism: Musa balbisiana; assembly: GCA_004837865.1. Taxonomy (NCBI): domain Eukaryota; kingdom Viridiplantae; phylum Streptophyta; class Magnoliopsida; order Zingiberales; family Musaceae; genus Musa; species Musa balbisiana. The sequence continues at coordinate 20,306,764 of CM017190.1, read as the reverse complement.
CTTTTGTCATTGTCAAAAAGAATGAAAAGATATAATGATGCAAAATTTATATCAATATTCCAATCATCATATGAAAAATATAAGTTTAAATCATAAAAGTTCAAGTCGTGAATACCGAAAGATCATAATTCATTTTGACAAATCTATTCTTTTATAAATAGTGAAAAGAAAAAAATCATAGGAGATCAAATAATAAATGATCTTGCTTCAAAAGAAAACTTAAGTCATGAATACCGAGAAATTAAGATAATGATCCATAAAAATATATGTAAAGAATTCATGCATTTGGAAGATTCAACATACCTAATTCTCTTCTAATGAAATTAAATTATTACTCATTCAATAGTTTCATAAAAATATCTACTAATTAATGTTTTGTGTCAATAAAATATAAAGATATATCATGATTATTAACATGATCCCTAATAAAATAATGTCTAATATTAATGTGTTTAGTCCTAGAGTGTTGAATGAGATTCTTTGTTAGACAAATTGCACTAGTATTATCACATTTTGTAGGGATATTTTTTAAATAAAGTTCATAGTTTTCTAAGGTATTTTTTATCTATATTACTTATGCATAGCATGCACTTGCTACTACATATTCAGCCTCGACTATAGATAATGCAATAGAATTTTATTTCTTGAAAGACTAAGAAACAAGTGCATGATTTAGAAGTTGACATATTTCAGAAGTACTTTTTTTATCTATTTTACATTTAGCAAAGTCAGCATCAACATAAGCAGTCAAATCAAAGTTTTAAATTTTGGATACTATAATCCTATATTAGGAGTTCCTTTAAAGATAAGGATTTTATTGCACATAATTTGGGGGTTAGCGAGAGAAGTTTTCTAGTTCCTTATCTGGGTCTCCCACTCATATCCACTAGCATTCACAAAACTCACTGTCAACCTATTATATAGAAAATAAAGAATAGAATCTCCTCTTAGAAAAATCGATCTCTTTCAAAAGCAAGACGACTTGAACTCATCCGATATATGTTGTACTCTTATTCTATTTATTGGTCTAATGCATTTCTTTTGCCTATAGGACTTCTCTAGGATATTGAACGGCTATTTATGAACTTCTTCTCGAATGGTGCAGATGGTAAGACAATGCATATGGTAAATTAGAACAGCATGTATAAATCGAAAGATGAAGGGGGGCTGAACTTGAGAAATATTTAAGATTGGAATAAAGCATGTTTACTTGGAAAGGAATTTTGAAGGTAAGGAATTAGCTCATCAAACATATTTCCTATGCAATCTCCTTTGGGTCAAGCACTAATATGTGGTATGATCCTTAAGTGAATGGAAAAAGTATATATCAATTATATGGCGATAGAGTATGAAGAGATCTTGGGGCACCCAAAGATTGAAAGGTTTTTGAGTTCATTACTAACTGCACCTAGCATCTTCCCAATCAGGAACAGCTCTTTAGATATGCTTATTTGGCCTCATGATAATGGTAAATTTAGTGCTACATCAACATGGAATCAAATCAGGCAAAGGAATAACAAGTGGATCCCAAGTAGTTGGACATGGGATTAAACAAGCTCACAAAGACATTCTTTATGCACATGGCAAACCCTTCTTGCCAAACTACCTATAATGGATAATATGAAGAGAAGAGGTATTTATCTAGTCAACTGATGCCCCCTTTGTATGCAACAGGAAGAAAGTGTTAACCACCTATATTTTGCTTGTGAATATACTAATTGGATATAGAAGGAGATTCTATAAAGATTTGAACTCAATAGGATACCGTTACCAAACTTGCATCAAGAACTAGGATAACTCATGCAAAGCTTCTCAAGAAAAGGGCATCTTATACAACTGGTAAAGGTTACTTTCAGGTGCGCTATTTAGTGGATTTGGAAGGAAAGATATAGCAAAATCTTTGAGTGTCAAAACACAAACAATGCATAACTTTTGATAAAGATTCTTAGCTACTCAAGATCATGTATGAAATACGGTCTGAAAATGGAGCACTTCACACGAAGAGAGAAAGATATTTTTTATCAGATTCAATTTTGCTATTAGTTAATGATCTTAGGAATGATGTTGATTGTATATATCTCGTAGTTACCTGCTTTAATAATGTGATGTACTCACAGATAGTCTAGGCATGTCTGGACATAACATTTTATTTGTTGAATATAGTAAGGAGTCATAGTATACAGTATGTGTAGTCATGACTACATTTTTGTTTGACTATTCTTGAAGATGAGTTTGGTGGAGTGAGACCATTTCACCTCTTTGAGGTGGGGTGCACTCTCCTAGACTGCTCTAAGAGATATTAGACTTTACTTTATGGCTTGTGTAGACAAAGCTAATTTGTACAAACTTCATACTTCATCAATTTACTTTTACTTACAAAAAAAAAAAGATTAGGAGTTCCTTTTAAGTATCTAAAAATCATTTCAACTGGTATATAATGAGATTATTCAGGATTGGATTGAAATCTTGCATAAAGTATAACACTAAATATTATATCAGGTCCAGTTGTAATAAGATATAGTAAGCTACCTATCATATCTCTATAAGTCTTTTGATCAAAGCATTCTCCATTATTTTCATATCTAATTTTGTAGAAGTACTCATTGGTGAATTGTTAGGACCATTTTGGCACTAAAGAAGGGGGGGTGAATTAGTGCTTTCGATAAAATGTCAATTTGAAAACTTTTATTTAATGAAAACAAATATTGAAAGTGTGCTTGACTTAGAATACATGTAATAAGAATTAAATAAAAAAGCAATATCAATGAAGAGCAGAAAGTAAATACAAACCGAGTTTATAGTGGTTTAGTCATTGCGACCTACGTCCACTCCCGATTCCTCTTCCGTTATATCCATTGACATTCACTAATGATCTTTTTTCAGTGGACGAAGACCAAGTACCCTCTCATAACTCTTTTCTCCTTTTCACAAGCTTGGGATAGAACATTTACATATCTCATACCTCTCCTAGAATAAGTCCAAAACTTAAAGAGGAGGAGAGGGACACTTAACACTTTTCACACTTTACAACGCAGAATTGTTAAGACTAAAATTAGCAATAAGAGGGACGGGGGGGGGGGGGGTTGAATTAGTGCTTTCATCAAAATGATAGTTTGAAAACTTCATTCGATGGAATTGTATCGGAAAGCATTTAAACTTAGAGAGCACTTTCGTAAGTGTAGTGAGAGTAGTAAGCAAGTAAATTAGTTTATAATATGAGACTGAAAAGTAGAATATAAATGTAAATTGAGTATACCAAATTTATAGTAGTTCAATTATTGTAACCTACGTCCACTCCCAATTCCTCTTCACTCAAGGCCACCGGCTTCTACTACTGATCTTCTTTCCAACAGGTGAAGATCAACTGCCCTTACAACTCTTTTATCATTTTCACAGGTTTAGGAGTTAACCTTTACAAGCCACTTACCCCTCTCTTAAACTAAAACTTAGAGCTAAAGGGAAATTCTCAAGAATTTACTACAAAGTTTTCACACTATTTTTGTTTTAGTTTATGTCTTGATTGAGTAAGGAGGAGTGGGGTATTTATAGACCCTAATAAAGATTCAATTTTGAAGTTAAAATGGTTTCATCCTGGGTTTCCAGGGTACTAGCGGCACCGTCGCTAATACTAGGTGATAATACCACCTATCAGTCTAACATTAGGCAGTACCACCATCTAACATAGTTTGGAAGATTGTGTCTAGGCGGTATCACCTTCTAATTTGACGATACCATCGTTTAACACAGTTTAAGAGACTATATTTGGGCGATACCATCGCCAGACCTTGCTACAAGACACTGAATAAGCCAAACAGTAAGCCTAATTCAGCCTTGATTTAGGTTTAATTGGCCCCTAATTGAGTTAGCATTATTTCATCCCAAAACTGACTCAATTAGTCCTAAACTAACTTGATCTAGGCATACGATTACAAGCATGAATCCTATGTTGTTTAGTATGTCATTGGTTTATCTAACACTTCGTCCGATCCTTTGGTGCATCGTCTTCTTCTTTAGCATATTGCCTAATTGGTATGTTGACTCATAACTTTTGATCTCCTTAGTGCAATGTCCGATCCTTTAGCCTGATGCTCAAACTCATGGCACGAAGTTCTTCTACCTGTATGTTGAATGATCCTCTGACTTGACACCCAATCTCCTGACATGTTTTACTCTGGCCCAACGTTCGATTCCTCCTACTTTAATCAATTTGTCTTTTCTGATTGAAGTTAGTCCTATGTTACTCAAAATGCAGATTATATCGTAAACTCATCAATTGATTTCATCATGACTATATGAGATTCAACAATCTTTTCCTTTTTGATGATAACAACCAATTGATGACGGAGTTTAAACTAAACTCCCCCTATCAACATGCCATAATTTCAATCATGAATTATATGAATACATCATATCATTACTTACATCATAAGTTCAAGTATCCAAACCATCATATATAATAATATTTCATTATACTATGCATGATCATCATCATATGTTCTCCCCCTTTGTCATTAATAAAAAGAAGAAGTACAAATAGCAAGTTTTTGAGATATAATTTTAAATCATTGCATTATAAACATAATTTCAAAATTTTGAAATATCATTGCATATATCATCATGTAAGCTAGCAAGTTTTTCAGATATGAAAGTTAACAAAATTTTTACATCTTTTGATATGTGGAAGATAGCATATTTTTGCATCTTCTTAAAATATGCAAGCTAACAAACTTTACTTCTCTTTTGAGATGAGCAAGCTAGCAAGTTTGCTTTTCTTTGTGATATGCAAATTAGCAAGTTTTACTTCGTTTTGCAATATACAAGCTAGCAAATTTAGCAAGTTTTACATCATTTTAGAATATGCAAGCTAGCAAATTGTACATCATTTTAGAACATACAACTAGCAAATTTTATATCATTTTAGAACATATAAGCTAGCAATTTTGTTTTTCTTTGTGATGTGCAGACTAGCAATATTATCTCCCCCTTTGTCAATGTCAAAAAGGAAGGGAATAATATAATGTTATAATTTTTTTCCCTTTATATCAATTTTCAAATCATGACAAATGAGATCTCAAGAAAAAATTACATTAATATTTCAATCATAAAAAATGAAAGATCAAGTTATGAAAACCGAAAGATCATGAGTCATTTTTAACATATCTTTTCTTTTGTAAATAGAAGGAATGATAGGAAATAATCTTGATTCAAAAAGAAAACTCAAATCATAAAAATCAAGAAATCAAAATCATGATATAAAAAATGTATAAGAAGAATTTATGTATTTGGGAGATTTAACAATTTGTTTAAATTTAATATTTAAGCTAGTACTTTTGGTTCTCTTGAGATGCTAGCAATTTTCTTTCTCCCCTTTGTCATTGTAAAAAAGAAGAAGAGGAGAATAATATAATGATATAATTTATTTCCCTTTACATCAATTCTCTAAGCATCACATAAGGTATACAACCATAAATATAGAAGAATTATACATAATGAAAATCATGTCAAAAAAATATAATATCAAAGATCATGTGGATATCAAAAGACATGATTCATTTTGATCTCCTTTAAAAAAAATAAAAAAAAATCTTATGAGACCTAATAGTAAAGAAAATCTTAAGTCATGAATTCCGAAAAAGATATTCTCTTTAGTAAATAACAAAAAGGAATGTAGGAGAATAAAAGATCTTGATTCATGTATAAGAAATCACAAATTGTCAAGATAATGATTTATATATTAAAAATTTCAAGTTATAATTCCTAGAATTAAAAAAAAAATCATGATTCATTTAGATACTTCTCCTTTTATAAATAGTGAAAAAGAAATATAAGAGATAAAAGATCTTGATTCATTTAGAATAAATCTCAAGTATCAAGTGAAAGATTTGGAAAAAAGTCATTTAAATTTAAATCATCAAAATCACTTTCATAGTTCAAGAGATTCATAAAATAACATAAATTCATCAATCTCTTAATGAAAAACTTGATAAGATAGAGATTGAGAAATTTTTAAGAAAAATATTTTCCTCTTTTTAGTTATTTCAATTCATATGATTGATTTCATACAAGAATGCCTAAATTTTTATGTCAAAGCCATGCATCATGTTTAAAACCAAAAATCAAGATTCATTGCAAAAATCATCATGTATAATTAAATCATTAAATCATCAAGCATGATTTCATTAAATATAAAGCATTTTTAATCAAAATGATTTTGTTTCGACTAGTGAGCTTTGTGAAGTGTGTTGGATCTCTAGTCATAAGCCTTGAGCATCTACAATCAAAATTTTATTTTTGCTCCTAGCTTTTGATTGTAGAGTTATCTATAAAAAGGTGGGTTTGCTATAGGTACCCATTTGACTTTGGGTCCCTCATAGTTGGATCTATCTATCTTTTTTTTTAACTTAAGGTCATTTATGGTTCTTTTAGGAACCCAAACTAATTTATGCAAGTCATATATTTTCAATAAACATTTATATGTAAAATGACCATGTTTACCATAAAAATTATATTTGTTTTCAAGGTAAACATTTAATGTGGGTTCTTTAACAAATGTAGTTAGCTTTTATTGAGTGTTACTACTCACAAAGCCAATTCATTCTTTTCTACAAACATGACTCTTATTGGCAAGAATCATTGTTTAAAGATTTACTACCAATTTTAAATTTATCTAACATTTTTTGTAATAAAAAAATTTCCTTTTTGCATGAATCTAATTCTTCATATTTAGTGTAAGAAGTTAACATGCAATTATCATGCTTATTTTTTAATTTTTTAAATTCACTAGTAAGAGAAGCATATCCTTTTTTAACAACTTATATTTTTACTAACTAGCTTACATTCATCAAATAAATTATGGAAAGTATTTAGCAATTCATCGTAAGGTAAAGATATTTAAATTGAGTTGTATATCTCGTCGTCGAAAGCCATCAAGGCATAATTCACCACCTTGTCTTTGTTGGTTAGCTCCTTGTCTTCGAATGTACTCGATTCATCCTAAGTCACCTTGAGTACTTTCTTTTTCGTTGGTAGCTTCTTCTTTTTAAGTTCATTTTTGTTCTTAGTTTCAAATTTTATAAATTTTTTAAATTTACTTGTGACGAGTTCTATGTCTTCATCACTTGAGCTTTTGCTCGAGTGGTATTCTTTTGTTCTAAGTGTTAAGTCCTTCATATTCTTTGGAAGATTGTTCTCAAATTTATTATGTGCAATACGTGTCATTTCATAAGTCATCAAAGACCCGATAAGTTCTTTAAGCGGAAAGTAATTTAGGTCATTTACTTCTTATATTGTCATTACTTTAGGATTCCAACATTTTGAAAGAGATCTTAATATCTTGTTAACAAATTTAAAATTAAAATTTTTTTTACCAAGTACTTTTAGACCCTTGATAATATCCGTAAAATGGGTGTACATGTCTTGTTAGTTAATGTGCCCTACAAGCCAATTACATGAGTGATAGCACGTGTGACATGAAACACATTCTGTTTGATTATTATATTTTAGTATTTTTTCACTTTATATTGCTTATTGCATATATGCATATATATTGTAATGACCATGGATCTGTATAATGAGAATCAGATCATGATAAGATCATAATAATAAGACCGATTCACCTTTTAATATAGACCATAAACAATCTTAGTCATAGATTACTCGAAAGGGATATCGAGATAACTAGATAGACTAGTGTGTTGTATATATAATATCCCTCACTTTTGAAATTTATTGATTTATTTATAAATCGAAGGACATATCTCACTTTTGAAATTTATTGATTTATTATAAATCGAAGGACATATATATAATATAAAAATTTCAAGGACTAAATTGTTAAGTTACAAAAAAAAAGAAAAGAAAAGAAAAACTGAAAATTTCAGTTTTATCCCACCGCCTCCCACGCTCTCTATTTCCCATGGGAAATAGAGAGAGGAGTTGGGGGCGTTGGGGAAGAAGGAGAGAAGAAGTAGAGAAGGAGGGAAGAAGAGGAGAAAAGGAGGAGAAGAAGAAGAGGAGTAGAAGGGAAGAAGAAGAAGAAAAGAAGAAGAAGAAGAAGAGGAGAAGAAGAGAAGAAGAAGAGGAGGGAAGAGGTGGCTGCGGCACCTCTGTTTCCCACAGGAGGAAATAGAGGAGAGGAGGCACTGTTCGTCAGGGAGGAGAAGGGAAGAAGAGGAGAAGAAGAAGAGAAGAGGGAGAAGAGAGGGAAGAGGGAGATGAGAGAGAGGCAGCAGCAGCAGCTAGGGCTACAGCACCTCTGTTTCCCGCAGGTGGAAACAAAGGAGAGGATGCATGGGGTGTCGGGGAGGAGAAGGGAAGAAGAAGAAGAAGAAGAAGAAGAAGAAGAAGAAGAAGAAGAAGAAGAAGAAGAGAGGAGGGTGGCTGCGGCAAGGCTGCAGCGAGGAGGTGTGTGGCATCAGGGAGGAGAAGGGAAGAAGAGGAGAAGAAGAAGAAGAGGGAAAAGAAAGGGAAGAGAGAGAGGAGTAAGAGGTGGCAGCAGCTAGGGCTGCAGCACCTCTATTTCCACAGGTGGAAACAGAGGAGGGGATGTATGGGGCATCGGGTAGGAGAAGGGAAGAAGAAGAAGAAGAAGAGGAGGAGAACAAAAGAAGAAGAAGAGGGAGAAGAAAGGGAAGAGGGAGAGGAAAGAGAGGTAGCTGTAGCAGATAGAGCTGCAGCACCTCTGTTTCCTATAGGAGGAAACAGAGGAGAGGAGGCATTGGGCGTCGGAGAGGAGAAGGGAAGAAGAGAAGAAGAAGAAGAAGAAGAAGAAGAGAAGAAGAGAGGAAGGAGAAGCGGGAGAAGAGGTTGAGACACCTCTGTTTCCCGTAGGAGGAAGCAGAGGAGAAGAGGGGCAGTGCATCATGGAATAGCAGGGGAGGAAGATGGCTGTGGAGGCTGTGGTCGTGGTGGCTGCGGCCATTGCTGCAACTGCGACTGCGGCAGTTGCATGCTAGGAAAGAAGAGAAGGAAAGGAAGAAGAAGAGGGAGAAGAGAGGGAAGAAGAGGCTGCGGCTGCTGCGGTGGTAGCTGCAGTTGGAAGAGAAGAAAGAGAGGGAAGAAGAGGATGAGGGGATGGTGGCTACGGTTGCAGCTGCGGCAGCGGTAGTGGCTAAGGTAGCTGCAACAGCGGTGGTGGCTGCAGTAGCTACTTTTGGGAAAGAGAAAGAAAGGAAAGGGGAAAAAGGGACTGCGATCGTGATTGCTGCTGTGGTGACGACGACTGCATCTACATCAGTTGTGTCTACGAAAGAAGAGGAGGAAGAATGTAGTATGGTGGAAGGGGCTGCGACTATGGCAGCGGCTGTGGCGGTGGCTGCGGCAGCTGCATTTGGGAAAGAAAAAAGAAGGAATGTGAGTAAGGCAGAGCAGATGACTATGCCCCTATGTTCGGCATGAACTGTAGTTACGGAGAAAGAAAGAAGACGGGTGTAGAAAATGAAACAGGGAGAGGAGACAAAGGAAAGGTAGAAAACGGATTCGGGCGTACACCTTCGGATCTTCGGATCAAAATCTGTGAAAGGCAAGTGTTCTGATCCTTCCTATTGCAATTGTTTCAACCCTTTCTATTGTAAGTGCTTCAATCGTTTCTAGTGCAAGCTTTCAAATCCTTCATATTGGAAGTGTCTTGATCCTTCCTTACTATAATTTTATCTCTGCATTTGCTTTGAATATAAGGAACTTTGAATTATTCTAGCCTTGTATTTGATATGTCTCCTATTTAGACGTAATGATTTAAATCTGTGAAACGTCCGAGATTCTAACCTTTCTACCTTGTTATGGTTATAACTTTATGTACTAACCTCTGATTTAGACAAAACTTATTTGATCTGAACATAGACTCATATAGCTTTCTTTTGATAGCTTATTTTAAGAATTCAGAGTAAGTTTGCCTACCCAATTATCTATTAAATTTGACCCTATGAATTCTGCAAAACAGCGATTTTATTTCTGACCTTTTGTTACTAAATTAATTGTAACTCTTTGTTGGAAACTTCGATTCATACGAAACTTGTTATTTCTGAAACTCAATTAAAATATCTTTCCAATGATATATTTTTTGAGTAAATTGGAGATTAATTAATAGTTTGAATCATTTGTTCAATGTGTCTCTCAAATTCTGTCAGAAATCGAGCTTTGGTCGATTTCGCATATTTTGGTTTCATTTCTTTGGAAATTGATTTCATTTAGCTTTCTTTGTTCAATTGAGCTTTATATTTCTACTTTGAATTCTTGTATTCTCTTGTTCTTAAATTATTTACATTCTTGAAATCTATTGGTTAAAGTTTATGCTGTATATTATTGACGTTTATAGGCACATGTATATCCCATTGTTTCGCAATTGCTTTCGATATGTGCCTATTCCAATTTCATTTCCTTGGACATTTAATTCATCTAACCTTATTATTTCAATTGAGCTTTATGTGATTACTTAGAATCCTTGTATGCTCTTTCTTTCATTTCCTTTCAAATCTAAATACATTTGTGAAAGATTATGCTTGCATCGTATTGACTCGTAAAGGCACATGTACATTTTGTTGTTCCACGTTCCGATATGTGCTATTTATTGTTCATGATGTCCTTTTGTACTCTAGTGTTTGTGGGATATTGTGAACCTTTGCTAGAAATGGTAAAGGGAGTTATATATAGAGCCTGTGATGCTCTGCCGGCCCCTTATGACTTCACTCAGACGTGGGTGGATGGAGCTCTCAGACGTGGGAGACTTATGTTTGGTAGTAATTCAGAAATGAATATACCATATTATGTTATGGTCCCACTTCACCTTCTATGTGTTTGATATGACATTCAGAGCTTTGGTTATGTGTTTCTGTATTTGCTCTGGATAAGAATGATATGAATGCAATGTCAAACTCGACGTTTGAGCTTCTGTTTCGTATTTGTTCTTTGATATGCTCCGAAATGATTCATATGCTGTTAATATGCTTTGAAATAATTCACATACTATTGATATGTTCCAAAATGTTTTATTGGTTATTGATATGCTCCGAAAAATTTCATACGCTATTGATATGCGCTCCAATTACTCCGTGCTCCATTTGTTATGAACCAAATGTGTTTTGAATGACATGACATTTGCGATTCTGTATCTAATAATATGGTACCCTGAGAATTCTTGTATTCTCCCTTGCATTGTGATATCTTATTTGTTTGAGACTGTCCCTTTTCATTCCGGATATATTTTGTTGCTGAGCTGTTTATAGCGCACTCCATTGTTATATATAAATCTTTCAGGTCAACTTGTCACTCTTTGAGATGTTTGTATTGGGCTGAGGCAATGGAGAACTATTCAGAATCATGGGCAAGTCTTGTTGGTTGTTATGTTATTGTTGTATAAGTACATTTGGTATGTATAAGTACATTTGGTATGTAATGAATATTGTCGACAAGATTCAATTGTTATATTGTGTAAAAGTGTTAAAAGACCTCTCTCGTTTTGAATTTTGGGATGTTAAGTTTAGTTAATGATGATATGAATTTATGAAAGTAATGGTTCGAGTTCTGATTATATAAACTATTTAGCTTGTGGATTTATAACTATTGTTCATGTTTGTTAAGTTGACTTGGGTTTCCATAAGTGTGAATTATTGAGCGATGTGATATATTATAAACTATATAGGTTTTATATATGTGAATTTGACTGAATGTTTCTCAATGTCCTCAAATGTTAGTTTGGATCCTGGATTGATTTGTGATGAAAAATTTAAATATTATCGATATTTTGAGGGGCGTGACAGAGGTGGTATCAGAGCATTGTTTGAGGATCACTGAAATATTTGATATGTTAACGTGCAAAATATATTGAGGTCTAGTGAACTATAATGATCGGTGAAAATTTTCTTTGATGTATTTTAGGAATTTAGGATGGCGACAACATTTGGTCCTCCTACTTCATTTTTCTTCTAATTAATTAAGGGGGACTAAAGAATTGATCAAGTATATTAAATCAGAGTGACACAACGGAAGCATAGTGAACCTAATCCATTAGTGATAGACAAATGGATTATGTAAATGAAAAAGATATTTGATGTACGAAATTGTTCCGATAATCAAAAGATTTCTTTTGCCACCTTATATTGGAAGTAGAGGCTGATCATTAATGGGAACAATGAAAAGAATTTTTGAAGATCAGTGGCAAGAATGACAAGGATAAGTTTACCAATAAAAATATGATTGGAAATGAATCAGAAAGTGATAACAAGAAGGTTAAGACATTTGGATTTGAAAAGGGAAGTCACTACAAAAGACTCAATCCTGTGTGAATTGCAAGTTACATTATGAAACAAGTTTGTGTTTGTAGGTGAGTAGAGTCTATTTTGCTTGTGAAAAGTTGAATCATAAAATAAAAGACTACCCTTTGAACATGAAGAAAGAGTTACTGCCTCCTGAATCATCAGCTCATGTCAGAGTGTATGCTATCACTAAATATAATTCTAAAACTTCTGAATTAGTGGTCAAAAGTATTATTCATGTTTATAAAAGAATGCAAATATTTGTTTGACCATGGGTCCCATCTACGATTTGATTCGTAATATTTTGCTTATCACTTGGATATTCAACCTAGACCATTGCATTATGTGCTATATGTAAATATGATCATTGGAGATTCTTTGATAATGAACTTGAATATGGTCCTCTTGTCTGATTTTCATTGGAGAACTTGAAATTTTTGTTGATTTAGTTCTCCTAGAGATTTAGAGTTTTGATATTATACTTAGTATGGATTGGCTATCTTCATATCATACTAGTATGGATTGTTATATAACAAATGATCACTTTTTACATATTAGATCAGTTCATCTTTTATTTTGAGAGTATTGGACATGATTACCTCATTGCCTAATGTATCCTTGGATGACTTGCCCGGAGTACCTTCAGACATGACTTTGCTTTTGATATGGCCCTTGGAACAATCCCAATATCTAAGCCTCTCTACAGAATGATATCATTTGAGTAAGTGGAATTGAAAAAGCAACTACAAAGACTATTAAATAGGATTTTATTTGGCCTAATATTTCATCATGGGGTGCTCCAGTGTTAGTTAAGATGGATGGAACATTGAGCCTTTACATTAATTGTAGACAATTGAATCAGGTGACCATCAAAAAATGAGTATCCTCTTAAGTAACGACTTGTTTAATCAATTGAACAGTGCATAAGTACTTTCCAAAATTGATCGAAGATCGGGTTACCGTTTCTTGAAGATCAAGGAGGAGAATATTTTTAATCACTCTTGGGTGAGAGTATAATTGAATTGTATTCTATTGATGAAACTATTTGGGAGATGAAGAAGGAAATAAATAAAACATATCATCATCTTTTCATCGATTGAGGTATAACCAATTTAGAGGACTAAATTTTCTTTTAAGGGGGGGGAGAGTGTAATAACCCTCATTTTTAAAATTTATTAATTTATTTATAAATCAGAGGACATATATGTAAATATAGAAATTTTAAGGACTAAATTGTTAAGTTACAAAAAAGAAAAGAAAAAAAATCAAAAATTTTGGTTTTATCCCACCGCCTCCCACGCTATTTGTTTCCCATGCGAAATAGAGAGGGGAGCTGGGGAAGAAGGAGAGATGAAGTAGAGAAGGAGGGAAGAAGAGGAGAAAAGGAGGAGAAGAAGAAGAGGAGGAGAAGGGAAGAAGAAGAAATGAAGAGAGAAGAGGAGGAGGAAGAGGTGGCAGTTCGCACCTTGTTTCCCACAGGGGGAAACAGAGGAGAGGAGGCGTTGTTCGTTGGGGAGGAGAAGGAAAGAAGAGGAGAAGAAGAAGAAGAGAAGAGGGAGAAGAGAGGGAAGAGGGAGATGAGGAGAGGCAACCTGCAGCAGCTAGGGCTGCAGCACCTCTGTTTCCCGCATGGTGGAAACAGAGGAGATGTTGCGTGGGGCGTCGGGGAGGAGAAGGAAGAAGAAGAAAGAAGCAGAAGAAGAAGAAGAAGAAGAAGAAGAAGAAGAAGAAGAAGAAGAAGAAGAAGAAGAGAGGAGGGTGGTTGTAGCAAGGAGGTGTGTGGCGTCGGGGAGGAGAAGGGAAGAAGAGGAGAAGAAGAAAAAGAGGGAAAAGAAAGGAAAAAGGGAGAGGAGCAAGAGGGTGGCAACAGTGAGGGCTGCAGCACCTCTGTTTCCAGAGAAGGGAAGGAAGAAGAAGAGGAGGAGAAGAAGAAGAGGAGGAGATGTGTGGGGCGTCGGGGAGGAGAAGGGAAGAAGAAGAAGGAAGAAGAAGAGGAGAAGAAGAAGAAGAAGAGAAGAGAAGAAGAGAAGAAGGAGAAGAAGAAGAAGAAGAAGAAGAGGAGAAGAAGAAGAAGAGAAGAAGAGAAGAAGAAGAGGGAAAAGAAAGGGAAGAGGGAGAGGAAAGAGAGGTAGCTGTAGCAGATAGAGCTGCAGCACCTCTGTTTCCAGATAGAGCTGCAGCACCTCTGTTTCCTGTAGGAGGGAACAGAGGAGAGGAGGCACTGGGCGTTGGGGAGGAGAAGGGAAGAAGAGAAGAAGAGAAGAAGAAGAAGAAGAAGAAGAGAGAAGAAGAAGAGAGAAGAAGAAGAAGAGGAGAAGAAGAGAAGAGAAGAAGAAGAAGCAGAAGAAGAAGAAGAAGAGGAGAAGAAGAGAAGAGAAGAAGAAGAAGCAGAAGAAGAGGAATAGCAGGGGAGGAAGATGGCTATGGAGGCTATGGCCATGGTGGCTACGGCCACTGCGGCAACTGCGACTACTGCAGTTGCATGCTTGGAAAGAAGAGAAGGGAAGGAAGAAGAAGAGGGAGAAGAGAGGGAGAAGAGGCTACGACTGCTGCGGTGGCAGCTGCAGCTAGAAGAGAAGAAAGAGAGGGAAGAAGAGGAAGAGGGGATGGTAGCTGCGACTACAGCTACGGCAGCGGTAGTGGCTGCGGTAGCTGCAACAGCGGTGGTGGCTCCAGCAGCTGCTTTTGGGAAAGAGAAAGAAAGGAAAGAGGAAAAAGGGACTGCGATCGTGATTGCGGCTGCGGTGGTGGCGGCTGCGTCTGCAGCAGCTGTTGTGTCTATAAAAGAAGAGGAGGAAGAATGTAGTACGGTGGAAGCGGCTGCGACTGTGGCAGCGGCTGTGGCAGTGGCTGCGACAGCTGCGTTTGGGAAAGAAAAAAGAAGGAATGTGAGTAAGGGAGAGTAGATGACTGTGCCCCTATGTTTGGCACGAGCTGTAGTTGCGGAGAAAGAAAGAAGACGTGTGTAGAAAATGAAACAAGGAGAGGAGACATAGGAAAAATAGAAAATGGATTCGGGCGTACACCTTCGGATCTTCAGATCAAAATCTGTGAAAGGCAAGTGTTCCGATCCTTCCTATTGCAAGTGTTTCAACCCTTTCTATTGCAAGTGCTTCGATCGTTTCTAGTGCAAGCTTTCAAATCCTTCATATTGGAAGTGCCTTGATCCTTCCTTACTGTAATTTTATCTCTGCATTTGCTATGAATATAAGGAACTTTGCATTGTTCTACCCTTGCATTTGATATGTCTCCTGTTTAGACGTAATGATTTGAATCTGTGAAACATCCGAAATTCTAACCTTTTTACCTTGTTATGATTATAACTTTATGTATTGACCTCTGATTTAGACAAAACTTATTTGATCTAAACATAGACTCATATAACTTTCTTTTGATAGCTTATTTTAAGAATTCAGAGTAAGTTTGCTTGCCCAGTTATCTATTAAATCCGACCATATGAATTCTGCAAAACAACGATTTTATTTCTGACCTTTGGTTACTAAATTAATTGTAACTCTTTGTTGGAAACATCGATTCATACGAAACTTGTTGTTTCTGAAACTCGATTGAAATATATTTCCAATGATATATTTTTTGGGTAAATTGGAGCACAATTGATAGTTTGAATCATTTGTTCAATGTGCCTCTCAAATTCTGCCAGAAATCGAGCTTTGGTCGATTTCGCATATTTTGGTTTCATTCCTTTGGAAATTGATTTCATTTAACTTTCTTTGTTCAATTGAGCTTTATATTTCTACTTTGAATTCTTGTATTCTCTTGTCCTTAAATTATTTGCATTCTTGAAACCTATTGGTTAAAGTTTATGCTGTATATTATTGACGTTTATAGGCACATGTATATCCCATTGTTTCGCAATTGTTTTCGATATGTGCCTATTCCAATTTCATTTCCTTGGACATTTAATTCATCTAACCTTATTATTTCAATTGAGCTATATGTGATTGCTTGGAATCCTTGTATGCTCTTGCTTTCATTTCCTTTCAAATCTAAAAACATTTGTGAAAGATTATGCTTGCATCGTATTGACTCGTAAAGGCACATGTACATTTTGTTGTTCCACGTGTGCTTCCGATATGTGCTATTTATTGTTCATACTGTCCTTTTGTACTCTGATGTTTGTGAGATATTGTGAACCTTTGCCAGAAATGGTAAAGGGAGTTATGCATAGAGCTTGTGATGCTCTATCGGCCCCTTATGACTTCACTCAAACATGGGTGGATGGAGCTCCCAGATGTGGGAGACTTATGTTTGGTGGTCATTTAGAAATGGATGTACCATATTATGTTATGGTCCCACTTCACCTTCTATGTGTTTGATATGATATTCAGAGCTTTGGTTATGTGTTTCTGTATGTGTTCTGGATAAGAATGATATGAATGCAACGTCAAACTTGACGTTTGAGCATCTGTTTCATATTTGTTCTTTGATATGCTCCGAAATAGTTCATATGCCGTTGATATGCTTTGAAATAATTCACATACTATTGATATGTTCCAAAACATTTTATTGGTTATTGATATGCTCCGGAACATTTCATACGCTATTGATATGCTTCAATTACTCCATGCTCCATTTGTTATGAACCAAATGTGTTTTGAATGATATGACATTTGCGATTCTGTATCTAATAATATGGTACTTTGAGAGTTCTTGTATTCTACCTTGCATTGTGAAAAAAAGCCTTAGCAAAGTCTTTAGCAAGTCTTGTTTTCAATTACTTGAGTGTTCACTTCCTTCTTTCTCGTTGAAACTTTGTAAGAGTGTGAACCACTTGTAAAAAGTTGTAAGAGAGGTATTTGTCCTTCCCCTTCAAAGTGATTTGCTAGTGGAAGTTGGGAGCCTCATCAAAGAAGGCTTCGCAAGTGGATGTAGGTCATTTTGACCGAACCACTTTAAAATTAGCGTGTTCACTAGTTTGCATTTATTTATTACGCTTTACCTTATAGCAAATATTTATAAGTACTTTACTTCCTAATTACTTTTGCTGCACACATTTACGAACACGCTTTCAAGTTAAGCACTTCCGAGTTCGGTTTTTATCATACGAAAAAGTTTTCAAAACCGACGTTTTAATCTGTTGCACTAATTCACCCCCCCTCTTAGTGCCGCTCCGATCCTAACAGGATGGAGATCCAATACCCAATAGGACATAATCCATTAGGGTTAAGTTGATAGGAGGCCTCTATAAATAGGAGGGAACCAAACACCCATATGCTAGAGATTTTTGGTTGCCACCTCCTATTCTCCTCTCCCCTTCTCCTCTTTAGATAGTAGGTGTGGAGTTTTGGGGTAATGATTTGAGGAGCATCATCACAACCTTGCTGTGTGGATCACCATTAGAGAGGAGGACACCTAACCTCCTTTATCATCTCTTATAGATCTATAGAGCTTCAGGAATATACGATCTTCCTAAGTAAAATATAATCTTTTATATATGTAAATTTTGGTTTTGCAGATTTTGCACACCAATCTTTGTACAACGATGAACATATATTGGGAAATTTAAGAATTTTTATTTTTTGTTCTTTTGCTGTGCATGTGATGTTGCCCATGGACTTCACATATATCCCTATATGTGTCTAATGACATTGCTTGGTTTCATATGAAATAACTCATAACTATGAACCAAAAGATTAATTTTTGACTCTTTAACCCTACTTGTGCCTTCATGTGTGACAAATCTCGTGCAGTTTCGCATATAGAAACTCATTTAAATTTATTTTTATCAAGAGCGTAAAATAAAGCATTCATCACTTTAGCATTAAAAGGGAAAGTCTTCTTCTCCAAATCATTCCATTTGTTTATCGGTTTGGAAGACTTTTCAAAACCTCTTTCAATAATATTACATAAATTGAAATATATAAAAAGCAAAAAAATTCTCATTCTAGTTTTCCAATATGTGTAGTCCGCCCCATTAAATATAGGAGGATGAGTGATAGAAAGACCCTCTTAATTACCAGTGAAAGCCATTTCTCTTTGGTGTTAAACCAAACGAGTAATATCTTGGCTCTGATAACAACTATTAGGACCAAAATCAACACTAAGAGGGGGGGGGGGCAGTGAATTAGTGCTTTCATAAAAACGATGATTTGAAAACTTCGTTCGATGAAATCATATTGAGAAGCATTTAAACTTAGAGAGCACGTTCATAAGTGTAGTGAGAGTAGTAAGCAAGTAAATTAGTTTGTAATATGAGAATGAAAAACAAAATAGAAATGCAAATCGAGTACACCAGATTTATAGTGGTTTGATCATCATGACCTACATCCACTCCCAATTCCTCTTCACTCGAGGCCACCGGCTTCCACTACCAATCTTCTTTTCAATGGGCAAAGATCAACTACCCTTACAACTCTTTTCTCATTTTCACAGGTTCGAGAGTTAATCTTTACAAGCCACTCACCCCTCTCTTAAACTAAAACCGAAACTTAGAGCTAGAGGAGAATTCCTAAGGATTTACTACAGAGTTTATACACTATTTTTGTTTTAGTTCTTGTCTTGACCGAGTAGGGATGAGTGGGGTATTTATATTTTTTTTGTAAGAAAAAGTAAATGGATTAAGTATGAAGTTTATACAAAATAGCTCTGTCTACACAAGCTATAGACAAAAGCCTGATATCTCTTTAGAGTAGTCTAGGAGAGTGTACCCCACCTCAAAAAGGCATAATGGTCTCACTCCACAAAACTTTACTTATCTCCAAGAGTAGTCAAACAAAAAGATAGTCATGACTACACATACTGTAGACTATGACTTCTTACTATAGTCAACAAATAAAATGTATTTTCCAGACATGCCTAGACTAGTTGTGAGTACTTTGTATTATTAAAGTAGATAGTTACGCGATACATACAATTCATCAACATCATTCCCGAGATCATTAACTGATAGCAAAATTGAATCGGATAAAAATATTTTTCTCTCTTCATGTGAAGTGTTCCATTTTTAAATCTTGCTCCATACATGATCTTGAGCCTCTAAGAATCTCTATCAAAAGCTAAGCATTGTTTTGTAGGAAAATCCAAGGGTGACATCACATGCACAACCAAAGAACATAAAACAAAAACCCCAAAATTTCCTAATATGTGTTCATTGTCATGCGTAGATTGGGACACAAAACTCACAAAATAGAAAACCATATGTGAGATAGTTGTATTACCTATGGAGATCATATATCTCTGAATCCCTATATACCTAATGGAGTGGATGAAGGAGGTCAAGTGTCCTCCTCTCTAACGGTGATCCACATAGCAGAGTTGCAACGACACTCCTCAAATCTCCAAGCCTACTATGGGTCTTTAGTTCCCTCCAATTTTTAGTTCTCTATAATTTATAGAAGGGGAGAGGAGAATAAGAGGTGGCAACTTAGAAGCCCTAGCTTATGGGCCTTTAGTTCCCTCCAATTTATAGAGGCCCCTAGTTAACCCTAATGGATCTTGCACTATTAGGTATTAGATCTCCATCTAGTTACCGAAGCCTCTTAGATTAGTGGGTCTCTACCCAATAATCTCTTATTAGCTCTTATTGGATCTTATCCATAGGATCCAATAATTCAAGGGTTTATTGGATATCCAATAAGATAGGGGCTCCAATGGATATCTTATATCCGAACCTCTACTCATCACAACACCAACCATATGTGTGTGACCCTCTAGGCCCAAAATCGAGCTGGCCTTGAGTCATACCTGTCAAAACTCCTTCTGGCTTAGTGAATTGTTATTTCTATAATAATTCACTCGACTCATCGACTACAAACGTACTAGGCCACTATACTACAGTCCCCAAATGATATAGGGTAATTCAATACTTTGGACCTATCTATCCTCAATTATCGTGTACCTATAGTCCCTTAACCATCTAATATCTCAGAGACTATATTCAGGCATAGTGCTGTTCGGCCCAAACGGTTTCTCGATTCTCGCTTTAATCGGATTCTCTCGGAGAACTCTTTCTCTCTCAATCCGAATGACCTTGACCAAGAATTTGTCTGATAAAAAACACATGAGATATTCCTCTCATGATATTGAGAATGGATGATCCTCTATTTGTTGGGAAATCTAGGAGGTGACATCACAAGCGCAATAGAAGTATAGAAAATAAAATCCCAAATTTTCCTAAGATTTGTTTATCATCTTGTGAAGATTAGTGCGAAAAATTTGTAAAACATAAAACTGTGTATAGTAAAGATTGTGTTACCTAAGGAGATCGTATATTCATGAATCCCTGCAGATCTCTAGGAGAGGGTGAAGGAGGTTAAGCGCCCTCATCTCTACGGTAATCCACATAGTAGGGCTGCGATGATGCTCCTTAAAACTTCAGGCCTACTTTGAGGTGGAGAGGGGGAGGAGAATAGGAGAGGCAAGTAAAGGCTCTAGCCTATGAACCACTGAATCCCTCCTATTTATAGAGGTCCCGTGTCAAACCCTAATGGATCCTCCCCTATTAGGTATTCGATCTGCATCCAATTATCCAAGCCGCTTAGATTAGTGGATCTCTATCCAATAATCTGTCATGGGCTTTTATTGGATCTCAGTCATAGGATCCAATTATTGGATAAGATATGGGCTTTGGTAGATATCTCATATTCAAACCTCTACTCATCGCAACGCCTACTATATGTGTGTAAGACTCTTTAGGCCTAATATCGAGCTAGTCGTGAGTCATACCTGTCAGAACTCCTTCTAGCTTAGTAATTATTATCTCCATAATAATTCATTTGACTCATCGACTGCGGACGTACTAGGCCACTACGTCGTAGTCCTCAAATGATATCGGGGAATCCAATTCATTGGACCTATCTATCCTTAGATACTATGTACCTATAATCCCTCATCCATATAATATCCCATAGATCGTATACTGGGCATGGTGCTATCAGACCCATATGGTTTCTACTTGAGTCTCGCTCTAATCAGATTCTCCTAAATAACTCTTTCTCTCTCAATCCGAATGACCCTAGCTAGGTATTTGTTTGAGCAAGAATACATAGGATATTCCTCTCATGACATCGAGAGTGGATGATCCACTATCAACACACAATAGCCCTCATAAGGTTGACTACCACTCCCGATGACCGACTATACTAGAGCTAGAACATCTAAACCTATAAGTTTGGTATCAAATAGTGGAGCACTCATACAGGACATCCTTGGTGTCTCAAGTCTAAGGATTAAAAACACAATTGAGACTACAAAATCATTGTTCGATCATAAGGTATCGTCAACCATCCAGCATTTCATAAGCGGATCAATTAGTAAACTCATTCTCCAATAAGCACTTGTATTGTGTCCCTAGTGTCCCCACATGAGCAGGTATGAGACCAGCTGCATCCATTATATGGACGGGTATACAGCATATCAGTCTATCCAGTTATCTTGCTATTCCTTTCGAATAATCTATGACCAGGATTATTTAGGATCTATGTTTAAAGGCGAATTGGTCTCATTATCGTGATCTTATCATGATCTGATTCCCATTGTATAGATCTAAAGACATCACAATATATACATACATATATGTAATAAGCAATATAAAATGATAAATGCCAAAATATAGTAAGCAAAATGACTACGTGTCAAGTCATACGTGCCATCACTTACATGATTGGCTTGCAGGGCACATATAACTAGCAATCTTTCACTTAACCTAAAGCCAATCACCTATGTGTCTGATCCCCATCAGACCCCTATGACGCTAAAAAATAACTAAGACAATGGCTTTGTCAATGGATCTGCAATGTTATCTTCGAATGAAACTCTTTCTACTACTACATCTCCTCGAGTCATGATCTCTTTGATAAGTTGGAACCTCCTCAGAACACTTTTGATGAGACCCGAGTTCCTTCGCTTGAGCAATCACCCTGTAGTTGTCGCAATATAAGGAATCGACTCCTCGCTACTTGGCATGACTCCCAAATCTATGATGAACTTCTTTATCTAGACTCCCTCTTTTGCTGCCTCTACTGCAGCAATGTACTCTGCCTCTATGGTCAAGTCAATAGTAGTATCTTGCTTGGAACTCTTCCAGCACACTGCTCCTCCATTTAGGGTGTAGCTTTTAACCTAAGGCTACTACCTTTATATACTAGTAAAAGTTCCTTAGTCCTTCTCAAGTACTTAAGGATACACTTTACTGCTTTCCAGTGCTCCAAGTCTGGATTCGCTTGATACCTGCTCGTGACACTCAGAGCATGTGCTATATCAGGCTTGGTACATAGCATGACATACATGATAGACCATATTGCTAAGGCATAGGGTATCCTATCTATGTTCGCCCTTTCTTCAAGAGTCTTTTGGGGACATACTCCTATAAAGCGATATCCTATGTCTTATCGGTGTGAGACCTCTCTTGAAATTTTTTATACTAAACCTTTTGACAATGGTGTCTATGTACTTAGATTGGAACAAGCCAAGCATTCTTTTGGATCTATCTCCATAGATCTAAATCCCTAAGATATAGAATACTTTCCTTAAGTCCTTCATGGAGAAGTGTCTAGATAACCAAGCCTTTACTGTGGATAGCATTCCTACATCATTCCCAATGATCAGGATGTCATCTACATATAACACCAAAAATGTGATATCACTCTCACTTACCTTCCTACACACACAAGGCTCATCTTCGTTCTTAACGAAGTCATAAGATCTGATTGTCTCATCAAATCTTATGTTTCAACTTCGAGAAGCTTGCTTTGGTCCATAAATGGATCTAAGTAACCTGCACACCTTATTTGGGTAGTTATTGGACATGAATCCCTCGGGCTATATCATATATACCTTTTCCTCAAGGTTGCTATTGAGGAATGCAGTTTTCATGTCCATCTGCTAGATCTCATAATGACAGTGTGCTGCAATAGCCAATAGAATTCAGATGGATTTCAGCATGGCTATGGGTGAGAAGGTTTCGTCATAGTCAACACCTTGCTTTTGACGATACCCCTTAGCCACTTGTTCATGCTTTATAGATCTCTAACTTTCCATCTACTTTGATCTTTTTCTTAAAGATCCACTTGTAACTGATGGGTATAATACCCTCAGGCGCATCAACTAGGTTCCAAATTTTATTGGAGTACATGGAATCCATCTCAGAATTCATGGCTTCTTGCCACTTTCTGGAGTCTATACTCATAATAGCCTCCTCGTAGGTTTGAGGATCAATATCCTCAACATCCTCTCATCTGATATGTCCCACAAATCTCTCAAGAGGATGAGATACTCTACCGGACCTATGTAAAGTTAGAACTTATGTGTTAGGTATCTGAACAAACATGGGTTGTAGAGTAGTGCTTGAGCTAGGTTTTCCAACCTCACTCTACTCTATCATGCTCCCACTATCTTTGCTAAGAATGTGTTCCTTCTTAAGAAACACTACTCTCTTAGCTATAAAGATCTTTTGGTCCTTGAGATAATAGAAATAATACCCACAAGTTTCTTTGAGGTATCTCACAAACTTACATTGCTCCATCCACGATTCTAACTTATCGGGGTTGTGTCTTTTAACGTGGGCAAGGCAACCCCAAATCTAAATAACCTTAAGATCAGGCTTCTTTCCTTTTCATATCTCATATGGTGTAGACACTACCAACTTAGTTGGAACTCTGTTCAGAAGGTAAGTTGCGGTCTCTAAGGCATATTCCTAGAATGAGATAGGTAGGTTAGTGAAACTCATCATGGACCATACCATGTCTAATAGCATACGATTCCTCCTTTCAAATACACCATTGAGCTGAGGTATATAAGGAGGTGTCCATTGGGATAGAATCTCATAGTCCATAAGGAATTGGGTGAACTCTGTACTCAAGTACTCAACTCTTCAATATGATCGAAGAGTCTTGATACTCTTTCCAGTCTGGTTCTCCACTTCATTCTTATACTCTTTGAATTTCTCAAAGGCCTCGGACTTGTACTTCATTAAGTACACCTATCTATACCTTGAGAAATCATTAGTAAAGTTACTGAAGTAGGAGTAACCACCAATGGCATGAGTTGACATGGGTCCACATACATCACTATGTATGAGTTCCAACAACTCAGTAGCTCTTTCTCTAGTTCCACTAAATGGAGAATTAGTTAGTTTTCCATAAAGGCAAGGCTCAAAAGTTGTATATGACTCATAGTCGAATGGATCTATATATCCGTCTTTTAGCAACTTTTGAATCCTTTCCTCATGGATGTGACCTAACCTACAATGCCACAGGTATGCATTGTTCATCTCATCTCGTTTCCTCTTAGACACACTTATATTCATGATATGTGGAGTAGTGTCTAGCATAAACAAACCATTATGCAATGTTCCTTTCATGATGATCTCATCATCTAATAATATTGAATAACCATTATTCTCAAAAACTAATTTATATCCACTAATTGTCAAACATGAAATGGAGATAATGTTTTTGGTAATAGAAGGAACAAAATAACATGTATCTAATACAATAATAGCTCCACCAGATAGATATAGGGTGACCTCGCCAATAGCTACTATAGCAACTTTTGCTTCATTGCCTATCTTTAGGTCCATCTTGCCTCTCTCCAATCTCCTAGGCTTTGTCAAAACCTACAATGAATTGCAAATATGAGTCTGACATCTAATACCTGTGTTATCAAAAGAGTCTGATAAATGAAGGCTGATCATGAATGTACCTAAAGCTTCTCTAAGCTTCTGTTTCATCCTCTACGCAAGGTACTCTTTGTAGTTCCTCTTCTAATGCCTATCTTTTCTATAGTGGAAGCACTAGCCTTTGTCCTTTTTCAGGTTTTTCTTAGCAACCTTTGCTTTACCTGGTCTGCTCTTGCCCTTGCCCTTCTTAAGGGACTTTTTTGCTTTCATTTTCTTTTTGGTCTCACTAGTGTAGAGAACTAGCTTCTCTTTCTTGATAGTGCTCTCTATCTTCCTCAACATATTAAGGAGCTTTGGGAGAGTCACCTCAAGCTTGTTCATATTAAAATTCATTATGAACTGTGAAAAAGGAATCTAGTAGGGACTGAAGCACAATGTCCACACACAAGTTATCCTCTAAGACCATTCCTAGACCCGTGAGTTTCTTTATTTACTTAATCATCTTTAGGATATTGTTCTGAACTGGTGTCCCCTCAGTCATCCAAGCACGGAAGAGGCTCTTGGATATCTTAAATCGCTGAGTCCTTCCCTATTCCTCAAACAGTTTGCGAACATGTAGGAGAATGGATCTGGCATTCATCTTTTCATGTTATCTTTGTAACTCGGGAGTCATGGAACCTAACATGTAACACTAAGCAAGAGTGGAGTCATTAATATACTTCACGTAGAGAGCGATCTCATCCTCGCTTGCCCCTTCCTCGGGCATAGGCATCATGTATCAAGGACGTACGTGATTTTTTCCGTCGTGAGAACAATTCTCAAATTGCGGAGCCAATCCATATAATTTGGACCACTAAGGCAATTGACATCAAGTATGCTATGTAAGAGATTTTAAAGCGACATTTTCTAAAAATAAAGATGCAGTAGAAATAAATAACATGTAGATTTTACAAAAATTAAACAATTAAGATATGGACTTTTATCTTAATGTGCTCCCACTATTTTACTGGTGAGTCACGTGACACCCTTAGCACGTGAAACGGAAGTCTCCAGCAGACTTTTAGTGGGGATCAGGATCCAATCAACGTCTTAATGTGATCTTAAGGGACTCGACCAATCACACTAAGCTCGAAAGGTAGGCAACTCTTGTTGATCACAACTCCTTGTGATTCCCATCTTGTTTGGCCTTCGAATCACCATGGTCTCGAGGGACTCGACTAACCATGATGTTCGGTTAAGTCAACACCATCATTACACGATGAGTCTAATTCGATGATATACCCTTGAGGGACTTGATCAAGTATACCATGTCCTCAGGTCACCGGTGACATCTCTATGTCATAGGCAATATAGTGGATCATGATATAGGTGAGTCTCAAGGGACTTGACCAACTCAACCTACACTAGGAATCGGTTCCTACTTATAACGATGGAAGACCATGTGGGTCAATCTAATTACCTCACATTTATCGACTTAATATTGTCAAGAGAGGAGTTTCTTTGATTTGGTCTCCTAATATGATATGTCACACATATACATTTTTAATATATATCTACATCGCATGCGAATATATATATACATATCTAGTAGGTGTATAAACAATCACACATCACATGAGCAATTACACTAGATAATCATGGACCACAGCCATATAATATGATCAGGCCCGAGCGAGTGGGCCTAATCACTCACATCAAGATCTATATGTGCAGCGGTGTATCTCCATGCCCTGTGATCATCCATCTCATCCTCGTCGGTTTTGTCGACATCTCGACGTATCTCCATCGCATCCACGCTCCCGCCGCGTCTCCTCGTGTGAGTAAACTTAATCATAGGCACATAGCCCAACATAAACAAAAAATAAAAATAGAGCTCGCAAGCCCCAATAATAATAATCACAAGTACATACATCACATAGTCCATCATCATCGAGGCCTGCCTACACGCGCCCGTGCTTGCGGCTGTTGCTGCAAGCGGCCTGCCTTGCACGTAGATGGCAGCGCTACCATATACGACGGCAGCAAGGGCAGCAACAGTTTTGGCCCTTTCTCACTTTGTGTCAACGACTTTGATGTCAAAACACTTCTCCAAACACAACACACATAGTTCAAAACTAATCTATTACACGAACAACTTGGCTCTAACACCACGATTGGGAAATATAGGGGCGACATCATACGCAGTAGAAGAATAGAAAATAAAATCCACTAATGTCCCAAAGATTTGGTCGTCATTGTGCGAAGATAGTACAAAAAATCTACAAAATAAAAACTACGTATTGTAAAGATTGTGTTACCTAAGGAGATTGTATATCGCTGAATCCCTGCAGATCTCTAGGAGAGGGTGAAGGAGGTCAAGCACCCTCCTCTCTAGCGTAATCACACAGTAGAGTTGCGACCGATGCGCCTCAAAACTCCAAGCCTGCTCTGAGGTGGAGAGGGGGAGGGGAATAGGAGATGCAAGCAAAGGCTCTAGCCTATGAAACCACTGAATCCCTCCTATTTATAGAGGTCCCCTGTCAAACCCTAATAGATCCTCCCCTATTGGGTATTGGATCTGTAGCCAATTACCTAAGCCTCTTAGATTAGTATATCTCTACCCATAATCTGTCATGGCTTTTATGATCTCATTCATAGGATCCAATAATTCAAGGGCTTATTGGATATCCAATACGATAGGGGCTCTAGCGGATATCTCATATCCTGAACCTCTACTCATCGCAATGCCTACCATATGTGTTTGACCCTTTAGGGCCCAATATCGAGCTAGCCGTAAGTCATAACTATCAGAACTCATTCTGGTTTAGTGAATTATTATCTCCATATAATGCGCCCACAAATCGACTATCATGATCGTCCGTCTTGTCGGTCTTGCTATCGCATCCACGCTCCCGCCGCGTCTCCTCGTGTGATTAAAATTAATCATAGGCACATAGGCCCAACAATAAACAAAAAATAAAATAGAGGCTCGCAAGCCCCAATAATAATAATCACAAGTACATACATCACATAGTCCATATCATCGGAGGGCCTTCGGAGGGCCTGCCTACACGCGCCCGTGCTTGCGGCTGTTGCTGCAAGCGGCCTGCCTGCACGTAGATGGCAGCGCTACCATATACGACGGCAGCAAGGGCAGCAACAGTGTTGCCCTTTCTCACTTTTGTGTCAACGACTTTGATGTCAAAAACTTCTCCAAAACACAACACACATAGTTCAAAACTAATCTATTACACGAACAACTTGGCTCTAACACCACTATTGGGAAATATAGGGGCGACATCACATACGCAGTAGAAGAATAGAAAATAAAATCCCTAATTTCCCAAAGATTTGTTCGTCATTGTGCGAAGATTAGTACAAAAAATCTACAAAATAAAAACTACGTATTGTAAAGATTGTGTTACCTAAGGAGATTGTATATCGCTGAATCCCTGCAGATCTCCTGCAGATAGGAGAGGGTGAAGGAGGTCAAGCACCCTCCTCTCTAGCGGTAATCCACACAGTAGAGTTGCGACGATGCTCCTCAAAACTCCAAGCCTGCTCTGAGGTGGAGAGGGGGAGGGGAATAGGAGATGCAAGCAAAGGCTCTAGCCTATGAACCACTGAATCCCTCCTATTTATAGAGGTCCCCTGTCAAACCCTAATAGATCCTCCCCTATTGGGTATTGGATCTGTATCAATTACCTAAGCCTCTTAGATTAGTATATCTCTACCCAATAATCTGTCATGGGCTTTTATTGGATCTCATTCATAGGATCCAATAATTCAAGGGCTTATTGGATATCCAATACGATAGGGGCTCTAGCGGATATCTCATATCCGAACCTCTACTCATCGCAATGCCTACCATATGTGTGTGACCCTTTAGGCCCAATATCGAGCTAGCCGTAAGTCATAACTATCAGAACTCCTTCTGGTTTAGTGAATTATTATCTCCATAATAATTCACTCGACTCATCGACTACGAACTTACTAGGCCACTACACCATAGTTGTAACATCCCTCATTAAAAAAAAAAATACTTATATAGTACTTTAATAGTTTAGTTTATTATATCAATATTAAATTATATGGAGGACTTGTGGCATTAGCAAGGATGAGCCACTTGCACTTATTCTAAAGTTGACACCTAAACCTCCAAGCATGCTTGCCACCTCACTATTTTAGCATGAGCCAAACCTACGTAATTTAAGGCACAACTAAGGGAAACTTTGCAGACAACGTAACTTGAGAAGAGGAGAAGGAATTGAAGGAGAAGAGAAGGAGAAAGAATTGAAGAAGAAGAAGTTTTATCTTAGCTTAAGGCTTTGCATCAATTCCCCCACATTTGGAAATCAAAACTTTTTAAGGCAAGTGTTCTAACCCCATCCAATAGAATCCTAATCTCTGTTTTCTTTTCAATTCTACAAAATTTTGAAAGATTTCAGCTGAGAACCAAACATTTCTTTCGTTTTGATACAAAGCCATGAATCTATAATTTTTCGGTAATCTGACCTTCATGCATTGTTTTGGTCCTAATTTTTTGTACTAAACTCTGATTTAGGCAAAACCTATTCCATTTGAAAGTAGACTCGAAGACCTTTATTTTGATACCTAGATTGAATGATTTGGAGTTGAAATGCCTAATATGACTTCTATTGCAATTAACCCTACAGATTCTACAAAATAGGGATTGTAATTTCGGACCTTCTGTTACTAAATTGCTCATAACTCTCTAGTGACAAATCTGAATTATGCAAAACTTAATTCTTTGCGAACTAGATTCGCACATCTTTCTTTTGACACCTAGTTTGGAAATTTTGAAGTACGTTTGCCTTCTGAAACATCTGTTTAAATTGATGCTATCTATTCTGCAAAACAGAGATGATCAATTCTGACCTTTTGTTACTAAATTGCTCATAACTCTCTAGTGAAAATTCTGAATTATGAAAAAACTAGATTCTTTGGGAACTAGATTCACATATCTTTCTTTTGACACCTATTTTTAGTGAATTGGAGCCTGCTTGGTCACTCAAACAAATTAGGAAATGTACCATTCGAATTCTGCTAGAATTTGAAAACTTTGTTGAATTTTGCCTATTCGAGTCTCATTCTGTTGGAAGTTTGATTTCTATTAAATTCTTTTGCAGTCCTTTGAAAATTCTTGTATTATTCATCCTGAAATTGTTGTATGTCTGAAATTTATTATGTAATGTTTTGTTGGCATTTCCTTGTTTGATAAAGGCACACACATATTTCCGTTGTTTCCGCATGTGCTTCCGATATATGCCAATGTCATTGTTCATGCTACCCTATTGTACTCTGGTGTCTTGTGGGATATTGTGAACCTTTGCCAAAAATGGTAAAGGGAGTTATGCATAGAGCCCGCGATGCTTTGCCGGCCCCATTGACTTCACTCAGACGTGGGTGGATGGAGCTCCCAGACGTGGGATACTTTTGCTTGGTGGTCATCCTGAAATGGATGAATCACATTATATATGTGATCCCATAGCACCCTCTATGTTTTTGATATGATATCCAAAGCTTTGCTTATGAGTTTATATTTATGCTTTGGATAAAAATGGAATGCATGCTACCTCAAAAATGACATACAAGCTTGTATTTACTATTCGGTTCACTTGTTGTACTTTGGAGTGTTTTGTATGTCATTGTTATGCTCTCAAACACTCTTATGCCTTTGATATACACTTAAATGCTTTAGGTGCCATTTGATACATGCCTAAATGCTTATTTTGCCAACGAAATGCTCCAATTTCCTTTCTCGTATTGTTATGTCTAACGCTTGTTTTCAAATGAGGAAACCCTTTGTGATTTTTATACCAAATGAAATGATTTCAAATGAACACTTGTATTTCTCCTTTTGTTATCTTGATACTAAGCTTGCTTGAATTTCTCCTACCACCATGGATATGTTAGTCGCTTGCTGAGCTCTTTATGCTCACCCCGTTGTTATATAAATTTTTTAGGGTAGCTTGTCACGCACTGAAAAACTAGAATTGGGTTGAAGCAATGAAAGGCTAGAAGATTTTGGACTAATCTTTGTTGGTTGATAGGTTTTTGTTGTATAGTATACTTTACTTCTGATGTAATGTTAAGGATATGTTGATACTTATGTGATGTAAAATTTTAATGGACCGCTCATGTTTATGGAATGATAAGCTTATGTTGTATAAGTATATGAACTCATGATGAATAATATTTTTGTGATGATATATATTTCTACGAATATGGATTTTTGTTGTGGTTGATGTTTAGTTGAGTTGCCTTTGGATTTTATGAATCTCTAAGTGAAGTGGAGTTTGATTTATGAAATGTACAGGTTTATGAATTGTGAATATTGATTTGAATGGTTCTTAGTATCCTTAAATGTTAGATTGGATCCTGGATTGATTTGTGATGATGAATTATAATATTATTGATTTTAGACAGGGTCACACCTCCTGAATGGATTAAATTCGGGGGGCGTGACAGAGTTGGTATCAGAGCATTGTTTGAGGATTTATAAGAATTTTGATATGCTAGATGCATAATAAATTTTGAGGTTTAGTGATTTCTATTTAGAGACTGATCAAAAGTTATCTTTCGCTATTTTTAGGAAGCAAGGATGACGAGGTCATCTGGTACTCCTATTTCATCTACATCTGATCAATTGAGTGGAATTATGAAAACTCTAGAGGCTATGACACAAGTAATGCAACAACAAGTTCGACAAGGAAGAAATGATGAAATGGGGAATTCAAACCAGACTGGGTTGGGAATTGAACAGTTTAAGAAGCTTAGTCCTCCCAGTTTTAGTGGTGAGCCTGATCCAATGGTAGCAGAACAATGGATGATGCGGATAGAGAAAATATTTGATGTTTTAAATTGCCCAGATGATAAGAAGGTTTCTCTTGCTACCTTCATGCTAGAAGGAAAGGCTGAGCACTGGTGGCGAACCATAAAGAGGATTTTTGAAGCTCGACAGGAGCCAATCACTTAGAAGGTATTTACAAAAAAGTTCAATGATAAATACTTTCCAGATTGTATCAGAGAGCAGAAAGAATTGGAATTCTTGAATCTCATCTAGGGAAATTTGACAGTAGCCAAATATGAGTCTAAATTCACTGAGCTCTTTAGATTTGCCATGCATATGATCGATGATGAATATAGGAAAGCAAGAAGATTTGAAAGAGGACTAAGGCCGGCAATAAGAAGTCGGATATCAGCTTTAAATCTCCAGGTATACACTGATGTAGTAGAAAGAGCTTTCATACTTGAAAAAGATTTGGAGGAGATCCAAGACATTAGGGACAAGAACAACAAGGATAAGTTTGTTGGTAAAAGTAAGAGAAGAAATGAAGCAGAAAGAAGTAATAAGAGGGTAAAGGTACCTAGATTTGAGAAAGGAACTCTATCACAAAGAACTCTATCGTGTACAAAATGTGGACGTAATCATGAAACAAGTGAGTGTTTTCGGGTGACTGGAGCCTGTTTTGCCTGTGGAAAGTTAGATCATAAAGTCAGGGACTGCCCACTAAATAAGAAGAAAGAGCCACTAACCCCGAAGCCAACGACCCATGCTAGAGTATATGCTATCACAGAATAAGATTCCAGAGCCTCTAAATCAGTGGTTGAAGGTATTCTACATGTTTCTAATAGAAATGCAAAAGTTTTGTTTGATCCTGGTTCCAACTTATCCTTTGTTTCATAATATTTTGCTTATCACTTGGGCATTCAACCTAAACCACTGGATTATTTGCTACATGTAACTACTGCTATTGGGGATTCTTTGACTACAAATCTGGTTTATCCATCTTGTTTGATTTCTATCGGAGAACATGAACTCCTTGCCGATTTGATACTCCTAGAAATCCAGGGTTTTGATATTATACTGGGTATAGATTGGTTATCTTCCTATCATGCTAGTATTGATTGCTATACAAAAATAATTACTTTCTGCATACCAAATCAGCATATCTTCTACTTTGAGGGTATTAGGCATGATTTGCCTCTTTGCTTAATATCGACACTTCAAACTCAACGCCTTATGCAGAAGGGATGTTCTTGTTATGTTATATGTGTAAAGGAACATTCAGAATAAGAAACTCACCTAAATGAAATTTTCGTGGCTAAAGAGTTCCCTGATGTATTCCCAGAGGATTTGCTTGGACTACCTCCACACAGAGAAGGTGAATTTGTTATTGATTTAGTCCTTGGGACAGCCCCAATATCTAAGCCTCCCTATAGAATGGCACCACTTGAGCTCGAGGAATTGAAGAAGCAAATACAAGAGTTGTTAGATAAGGGTTTTATTCGACCCAGCATCTCACGATGGGGTGCTCCAGTGCTATTAGTTAAGAAGAAGGATGGGACATTGAGACTTTGTATTGATTATAGACAATTGAATCAGGTGACCATCAAAAACAAGTATCCCCTACCCAGGATTGATGACTTGTTTGATCAATTGCAGGGTGCACAAGTATTCTCCAAGATTGATCTAAGATCTGGCTACTATCAATTGAAGGTCAAGAAGGAGGATATTTCAAAAATAGCCTTTAGAACTCGATATGGTCACTACGAATTTTTAGTAATGCCTTTTGGCTTGACTAATGCTCCTGCAGCTTTTATGGAACTAATGAATAGAATATTTCAGCCACTCTTAGATAATTGTGTAATTGTATTCATTGATGACATATTAGTATATTCAAGGAGTAATCAAGAGCATGATAAACACTTGAGAGATGTATTATCTATACTAAGAGAAAAGAAGCTGTATGCAAAGTTCAGCAAATGTGAATTTTGGTTGAAGGAAATTGCTTTCTTAGGCCATGTGATTTCAGGAAAGGGCATGTCTGTTGATCCAAAAAGGTGGAAGCAGTAGTTAATTGGGAAGTGCCAACAAATGTAACAGAAATTAGAAGTTTCTTGGGCATGGCAGGTTATTACAGGAGATTTGTGGAGGGATTTTCTCAAATTGCTCATCCCCTCACCAAACCGACTCAAAAGAATGTGAAATTTGAATGGAGTAATGATTGTAAGCAAAGTTTCCAAGAATTAAAAAGAAGATTGACTAGTGCCCCTATTCTCACTATTCCGAGTGGTAATGAAGGATTTATAGTTTATACTGATGCTTCAAGAAAGGGTCTTGGATGTGTTTTGATGCAAGAAGGGAAAGTAATTGCTTATGCTTCAAGACAACTAAAGAATTATGAATTGAATTATTCGACTTATGATTTGGAATTGGCAGCAATCATCTTTGCTCTAAAGATTTGGAGACATTACTTGTATGGGCAGACATTTGACATCTTTACTGATCACAAGAGTTTAAAATACATTTTTATGCAGAAGGAGTTAAATATGAGGCAGCGAAGATGGATAGAACTTCTAAAGGATTATGATTGTACCATCCGTTATCACCCAGGTAAAGCCAATGTTGCAGCTGATGCACTTAGTAGAAAATCTACAAGTTTTATGGCTAGTCTGGTTGTGAAACAATGGAAGCTATTAGAAAGAAATTATAATTCAAATGTAATGAGAAAAGGGCAAGACTCAATAATGTTGATGGCCTTTATCCAGGTGCAAACTGATCTCATTCAACAAATTAAAGAAGGACAACTACGAGATCCACATTTAATATACTTGAGGAATGAAGTTGATAAGGGACCGAAGTTAAATTTTCAAATTTCAGATGATGGCCTATTTAGATTTGGGGATAGAATATGTGTTCCAAATAACCCAGATATCAAGAACCAAATTTTAAATGAAGGTCACAATTCAAAGTACACCATGCATCCTGGTAGCATGAAAATGTATAGAGATCTCCAAAGTCATTATTGGTGGAAAGGCATGAAGAAGGAGATTGTAATATATGTTTCAAGGTGTTTGACATGTCAGCAAATCAAAGCAGAACACCAAAGACCTGGAGGTTTGTTACAACCCTTAGATATTCCTGAATGGAAATGGGAATGCATTACTATGGACTTTGTTTCAGGACTACCCAGAACCTCTAGAAAGCATGATGCTATTTGGGTCATTGTTGATAGGTTAACCAAATCTACACATTTCTTATCAATCAATATGACTTATTCTCTTGATAGACTTGCAGATTTTTATGTTGATGAAATAGTAAGACTTCATGGTGTCCCGAAGGAGATCATCTCGGACAGAGACTCCAGATTTCTTTCTAGATTGTGGAGGAGATTACAAGATTCTATGGGCACCAAAGTAAAGTTTAGCACTACCTATCACCCTTAGACTGATGGTCAATCTGAAAGAACAATTCAAGTACTTGAGGATTTGCTTAGAGCCTATGTTATGGATTGGAGAGGTGAATGGGATAAAGATATTTCTCTTATTGAGTTTACTTATAATAATAGTTACCATTCAAGCATCTAGATGGCTCCTTATGAAGCATTGTATGGGCGAAAGTGCAGAACTCCTATATGTTGGGAGGAAGTTGGTGATAGAAAATTGTTAGCACCAGATAAAGTACAAGAGACTACTAAAAAGATTCAGGTTATCATAAAAAGGCTAAAGGCTGCTCAAAGTCGGCAAAAGAGCTATGCAGATAACAGAAGACGAGATATTGAGTTCCAAGTAGGGGATTTTGTATTCCTAAAGGTCTCCCCTTCGAAAGGCATTATAAGATTTGGAAAGAAAGGAAAGTTAAACCCAAGGTTCATTGGACCTTTTGAGATCCTCGAAAGAATTGGCTCTATCGCTTACAAGATTGCCTTGCCACCATCGATGTGTCATATCCATAATATATTTCATGTGTCAATGCTCCGAAAGTATATACCTGATCCCTCTCATGTCATTGAGTATGAGCCGATTGCGATTGAGAAAGATTTGTTTTACAAGGAAGAGCCCATTCAGATTATTGATAAAAAGGAGAAGATCTTAAAAAATAGAATCATCACTCTGGTTAAAGTAATTTGGAAGCATCATCCTGCAAATAAAATGACTTGGGAGCTAGAGGAAGAAATGAAGAAAGCTTATCCTCTCTTTTCCCGAAAGAGGTATGACAAATTTAGAGGACTAAATTTTCTTTTAAGGAGGGGAGAGTGTAACATCCCTCATTTAAAAAAAAAAAATGCTTATATAGTACTTTAATAGTTTAGTTTATTATATCAATATTAAATTATATGAAGGACTTGTGGCATTAGCAAGGATGAGCCACTTGCACTTATTCTAAAGTTGACACCTAAACCTCCATGCATGCTTGCCACCTCACTATTTTAGCATGAGCCAAACCTAAGTAATTTAAGGCACAACTAAGGGAAACTTTGCAGCTAATGTAACTTGAGCAGAGGAGAAAGAATTGAAGGAGAAGAGAAGGAGAAAGAATTGAAGAAGAAGAAGTTTTATCTTAGCTTAAGGCTTTGCATCAATTCCCCCACATTTGGAAATCAAAACTTTTTAAGGCAAGTGTTCTAACCCCATCCAACAGAATCCTAATCTCTGTTTTCTTTTCAATTCTACAAAATTTTGAAAGATTTCAGCTGAGAACCAAACATTTCTTTCGTTTTGATACAAAGCCATGAATCTGTAATTTTTCAGTAATCTGACCTTCATGCATTTTTTTGGTCCTAACTTTTTGTACTAAACTCTGATTTAGGAAAAACCTATTCCGTTTGAAAGTAGACTCGAACACCTTTATTTTGATACCAAGATTGAATGATTTGGAGTCGAAATGGCTAATATGACTTCTATTGCAATTAACCCTACAGATTCTACAAAATAGGGACTATAATTTCGGACCTTCTGTTACTAAATTGCTCATAACTCTCTAGTGAAAATTCTGAATTATACAAAACTTAATTCTTTGCAAACTAGATTCGCACATCTTTCTTTTGATACCTAGATTGGAAATTTTGAAGTACGTTTACCTTCTGAAACATCTGTTTAAATTGATGCTATTTATTCTGCAAAACAGAGATGATCAATTCTGACCTTCTGTTACTAAATTGCTCATAACTCTGTAGTGAAAATTCTGAATTATGAAAAAACTTGATTCTTTGGGAACTAAATTCGCATATCTTTCTTTTGACACCTATTTTTAGTGAATTGGAGTATGCTTGGTCACTCAAACAAATCAGGAAATGTACCATTCGAATTCTGCCAGAATTTGAAAACTTTGTTGAATTTTGCCTATTCGAGTCTCATTCTGTTGGAAGTTTGATTTCTATTAAATTCTTTTGCAGTCCTTTGAAAATTATTGTATTATTCATCCTGAAATTATTGTATGTCTGAAGTTTATTATGTAATGTTTCGTTGGCATTTCCTTGTTTGATAAAGGCACACGCATATTTCCGTTGTTTCCGCATGTGCTTCCGATATATGCCAATGTCATTGTTCATGCTACCCTTTTGTACTTTGGTGTCTTATGGGATATTGTGAACCTTTGCCAGAAATGGTAAAGGGAGTTATGCATAGAG
Source organism: Musa balbisiana (assembly GCA_004837865.1). Classification (NCBI taxonomy): domain Eukaryota; kingdom Viridiplantae; phylum Streptophyta; class Magnoliopsida; order Zingiberales; family Musaceae; genus Musa; species Musa balbisiana. The sequence goes on along the minus strand of CM017190.1, from coordinate 20,269,523 downwards.
CCCACGATGCTCTGTCGGCCCCATTGACTTCACTCAGACGTGGGTGGATGGAGCTCCCAAACGTGGGAGACTTTTGCTTAGTGGTCATCATGAAATGGATGAATCACATTATGTATGTGGTCCCACAGCACCCTCTATGTTTTTGATATGATATCCAAAGCTTTGCTTATGAGTTTATATTTATGCTTTGGATAAAAATGGAATGCATGCTACCTCAAAAATGACATACAAGCTTGTATTTACTATTCGGTTCACTTGTTGTACTTTGGAGTGTTTCGTATGTCATTGTTATGCTCTCAAACACTCTTATGCCTTTGATATATACTTAAATGCTTCAGGTGCCATTTGATACATGCCTAAATGCTTATTTTGCCAATGAAATGCTCCAATTTCCTTTCTCGTATTGTTATGTCTAACGCTTGTTTTCGAATGAGGAAACCCTTTGTGATTTTTATACCAAATGAGATGATTTCAAATGAACACTTGTATTTCTGCTTTTGTTATCTTGATACTAAGCCTGCTTGAATTTCTCCTACCACCATGGATATGTTAGTCGCTTGCTGAGCTCTTTATGCTCACCCCATTGTTATATAAATTTTTCAGGGTAGCTTGTCACGCACTGAAAGCTAGAATTGGGTAAAGCTAGAATTGGGTTGAAGCAATGAAAAGCTAGAAGATTTTGGACTAATCTTTATTGGTTGATAGGTTTTTGTTGTATAGTATACTTTAATTCTAATGTAATGTTAAGGATATGTTGATACTTATGTGATGTAAAAGTTTAATGGACCGCTCATGTTTATGGAATGATAAGCTTATGTTGTACAAGTATATGAACTAATGGTGAATAATATTTTTGTGATGGTATATATTTTTACGAATATGGATTTGTGTTGTGGTTGATGTTTAGTTGAGTTGTCTTTGGATTTTATGAATCTCTAAGTGAAGTGGAGTATGATTTATGAAATGTACAAGTTTATGAATTGTGAATATTGATTTGAATGGTTCTTAGTATCCTTAAATGTTAGATTGGATCCTGGATTGATTTGTGATGATGAATTATAATATTATTGATTTTAGACAGGGTCACACCTCCTGAATGGATTAAATTCGGGGGGTGTGACAGTAGTCCCCAAACGATATAGGGGAATCCAATCCATTGGACCTGTTTATCCTTAGTTACAATGTACCTATAATCCCTCATCCAACTAATATCCTAGAGACTGTATATTGGGCATGGTGTTGTCAGACCCATATGGTTTCTACTCGAGTCTCACTCTAATCGGATTCTCTCGGAGAACTCTTCTTCTGTCAATCCAAATGACCCTAGCTATGGATTTATCTAAGCAAGAACACATGGGATATTCCTCTTATGATACCAAGAGTGGATGATCCTCTATTGATACTCAATAGCTCTTGTAAGGTTGACTACCACTCCCGATGATCGGTTGTACTAGATCTGGAACATCCAAACATATAAGTCCGGTATCAGAGAGTGGAGCACTCATACAGGATAGATATCCTTGGTGTCTCAAGTCTAAGGACCAGATACACTAGTGGGAGAACGAAATCACTATCTGACAATAAGGCATCATCAACCATCCAGCATTCCGTAAGCGGATCAATCTATAAACTCATTCTCCAATGAGCACCTGTACTGTATCCTTAGTGTCCCCACATGAGCAGCTATAAGACTAGTTGCATCCATCATATGGATGGGTATACAACACACCAGTCTGTCCGGTTATCTCGATGTCCTTCTCGAGTAACCTATGACCAGGATTATTTAGTATCTATGTTTAAAGGCGAATCGGTCTCATTATCGTGATCTCATCATTATCCGATTCCCATTGCATAGATCTAAGGATATCACAATATATACATGCATATATGTAACAAGCAATATAAAGTGATAAATGCTAAAATATAATAAGCAAAAAGACTGTGTGTCAAGTCACACGGGCCATCACTCACGTGATTGGCTTATAGGGCACATATGATTAGTACTATCGACACCCAATAGCCCTCGTACGGTTGGCTGCCACTTCTAATAATCAATTATACTAGATTTGGAGCTTCTAAACCCATAAGTCTAGTATCAAAGAGTGGAGCATGCATACATGACATCCTTAGTATCTCAAGTCTAAAGATTATATATACTACTAGGACTACGGAATCACTGCTTAACAATAAGGCATCATCAACCATTTAGTATTCCATGAGTGGATCAATCATTGAACTTATTCTCCAATGAGCACCTACACTATATCCTTAGTGTCTCTATACAAGCAGCTTTGAGACCAGCTGCCACCATCATATGGATGGGTATATAGCACACCAGTCTATCTATTTATCTCGATGTCCCTCTCGAGTAACCTATGACTAGGATTATTTAGTGTCTGTGTTTAAAGGCGAATCGGTCTCATTATCATGATGTCATCATGATCCAATTCCCTTTGTATAAATCCACAAACATCACAATATATATGCATATATGCAACAAGCAATATAAAGTGATAAAATGCCAAAATAAAATAAGCAAAAGGAATGCGTGTCATGTCACACATGCCATCACTCAAGTGATTGGCTTGTAGGGCATCTATGACTTGCAATCTCCCACTTGACCTAAAGCTAATCACCTATGTGTTTGATCCCCATTAGACCCATATGATGCTCAAAGACAATATGAGACAATAGCTTTGTCAGTGGAACTACGATGCTATCTTCAGATGGAACTCTTTACACTTTTACATCTCCTCGGGCCACGATGTCTCTAATAAGCTAAAACCTTCTCATAACACTTCTGATGAGACCCAAGTTCCCTCATTTGCGCAATCGACTCGTAGTTATTGTTGAATCTCGGATTTTGATGATGAATTCAATTGTCATGTTTTATCTAATCCATATGTTGAGATAAGTATGCAGGATTAACTACGACAGCTTGAAGACATAAAGCAAGTCTACCGGAGTCAAGTTCGATGGGTGTTCGAGAGTCCGTTGAGAGTCCAAAGATTCGTCGGAGATGCTGTCGGAACCAATCGAGAAGAAATCGGGGACTTATCGGAGTTTTCGGAAGTCCGCCGAAGAGATCATCGGAGGTTCGCAGAGATCACCGAGAAGGCTCGGCTACTCGTTGACTTCGCCACAAGATCGGGAGCCAGCTAGGAGTCCGTCGAAAGAAATCCAAGGGCGTATCGGAAGTCCGTCGGAAGATCGCCGGAAAGCTCGCCGGAACAAGACTTGAAGTTCGCCGGTTAAAAACTTGCTTAGGAGTATGTCTTTAGTTACGCAGTTTGAATGTAATTAAGGTTACGATTAAGAAATAATCCTATATCTTGATTAGGGGCCAACTGGGCCCAAAATGAAACCTGGTTTGGGCCGGACTTAAAGCCCAACCAGTGACTAGCAAGGTCGGGCGGTGGAACCGCCGGTCTAGGCGGTGGCACCGCCCAGCACCCGAGAGCTAGGCGGTGGAACCGCCGGTCTGGGCGGTGGCACCGCCCAGCACCCGAGAGCTAGGCGGTGGCACCGCTGGACTGGGCGGTAGCACCGCCCAGTACACTGTCAGTGTCAAAACTGACAGGCGGTGGCACCGCTAGCTTCAGGAACATAAGAGAATTCAAATTTTTGGAGCCCAAATTTGAATCCTCTTGAGGCCTATAAATACCCCTCAATTCTCAGCAGAGAGAACAACTTTTTTAGCAGCAAGTGATTGAGAGAAAGGTCTTAGAAAAGTCTTAGCAATCCTTGGTTTTCAATTTGCTAGTGTTCACCTCCCTCTTTCTTGAAAATCTGTAAGAGTGTGAACTGCTTGTAAAGAGTTGTAAGAGGGGTATTTACCCTTCCATTTCAAGAGATTTGCTAGTGGAAGGTGGGAGCCTCGTTGAAGAGGGGCCTCGCAAGTGGATGTAGGTCATTTGACCGAACCACTTTAAAAACGGCATAATCTCTGGTTTGCATTTCATTGTTACTATTCACATTACTGCAAACTTTCTTACTTGCTTTATTTACTCATTACCTTAGCTGCTCTACTATACGAATACGCTTTCAAGTTTAATTTTTACCGTACGAAAGATTTATCAAAACCGACGTTTTAATCCGCTGCACTAATTCACCCCCCCCCCCCTCTTAGTGCTCTTGATCCTAACAATTGGTATCAGAGCTAGGCTCACTCTCATATTTGGTTTAATACCCAAGAGAGATGGCTTACTCCGGCATGCATGAGGGACACTCCATTACACGTCCACCTATGATTAATGGGTCGGATTACACGTATTGGAAGACACGTATGAGAATCTTCCTAATTTCCATGGATTTCGAGCTTTGGACTATTGTTGAAAATGGATTTCAAAAATCTTCTCTTCCGATGAGCGAATGGAATGAATCGGAGAAGAAAGTTTTTGCTTTAAACGCAAAGGCTATGAATGCCTTGTTTTGTGCACTAGACAAAAATGAATTTAATCGCGTTTCAATTTGTGATTCTGCTTTTGATATTTGGAGAACCCTTGAGGTCACTCATGAAGGCACTAGCCGAGTGAAAGAGTCCAAAATCAATATTCTTGTGCACTCTTACGAACTTTTTTGAATGAAACCAAGTGAGTCCATCGGAGACATGTACACCCGTTTCACGGATGTCATCAATGGACTCAAAGCTCTTGGTAAAGATTTTTCTAACTTTGAATTAGTAACTAAAATCTTAAGATCCCTTCCTAAAAGTTGGGATCCAAAAGTTACTGCCATTCAAGAGGCCAAGGACCTTAAAACATTCCCTCTTGAAGAACTTATTGGGTCTCTAATGACCTACGAAATGACATGTCAAGCTCATGACGAGCTTGAGAACCCCCTTCCAAAGAACAGGAAGGATATGACACTCAAATCACAAGAAGACCACTTGAAAGGAACATCAAGTGATGAGGACAGTGACAATGACATTGCACTTTTCACTCAAAAATTTAAAAAATTTATAAGAAAGAACAAATTTAAAAATAACACCAAAAACAAACTTGAACATAAAAAGGACCAAGTGATATGCTATGAATGCAAGAAGCCGGGGCATTTCAAAAATGAATGTCCCCAAGCCAAAAAGAGAACATCAAAGAAGAAGGCGCTCAAAGCAATGTGGGATGATTCAAGCGCATCCGAAGAAGAGGAGTCCAACACCGAGCAAGTTGCTCATTACGCCCTAATGGCCATCGGAGAGGAGGTAACGAATTTAATTGATGCAGATTTATCTTATCATGAATTATTAAATGCCTTCCATGAGTTATTTGATGAATGCAAAACAATTAGTAGAAAATATAAATTGTTAAAAAAGGAGCATGATAGTCTCCTTAAAACATTCCCTCTTGAAGAACTTATTGGGTCTCTAATGACCTACGAAATGACATGTCAAGCTCATGACGAGCTTGAGAACCCCCTTCCAAAGAACAGGAAGGATATGACACTCAAATCACAAGAAGACCACTTGAAAGGAACATCAAGTGATGAGGACAGTGACAATGACATTGCACTTTTCACTCAAAAATTTAAAAAATTTATAAGAAAGAACAAATTTAAAAATAACACCAAAAACAAACTTGAACATAAAAAGGACCAAGTGATATGCTATGAATGCAAGAAGCCGGGGCATTTCAAAAATGAATGTCCCCAAGCCAAAAAGAGAACATCAAAGAAGAAGGCGCTCAAAGCAATGTGGGATGATTCAAGCGCATCCGAAGAAGAGGAGTCCAACACCGAGCAAGTTGCTCATTACGCCCTAATGGCCATCGGAGAGGAGGTAACGAATTTAATTGATGCAGATTTATCTTATCATGAATTATTAAATGCCTTCCATGAGTTATTTGATGAATGCAAAACAATTAGTAGAAAATATAAATTGTTAAAAAAGGAGCATGATAGTCTTACTTGTAATTTTGATAAATTAAAAACTGAATATCATGATAGTTTAGCTCCATGCATAAAATGCCATGATCTAGAAACTCTCCAAAAGGAGAACTTGCTACTTAAGGACACCTTGAAGAAATTCGAGGTCGGTAGCAAGTCTTTGAACATGATCCTTACAAATAAGGGTCACGTTCCTAAAAGAAGTGGAATCGGATTTGTGAGAAGTTCTCACCAAAATCCAACCACCTTCATTAAAGGTCCTATCTTACATGTTCAACACCAAAGCAATTGCAACTTTTGTTGCAAATATGGACATAAAACTTATCAATGTCCATTCAAGAAAATTAGTCCGAACAAATTGATTTGGGTTCCTAAAGGAACCATGATCAAGTCTATGCAACATGATAAACAAGTTAGATTAGTTTTTGAGGCACCCAAAAGTAAATGTGTACCTAAAAATAATCCCTTCTTGTAGAAACATACACCATCACAAGCTAGGAGCAAGAGATGGTACCTTGATAGTGGATGCTCAAGGCATATGACCGGAGATCCATCCCAATTCTCCAAGCTCACTAGCATAGACGAAGGCTATGTCACCTTCGGAGACAACAACAAAGGCAAAATCATTGGCAAGGGAACTATAGGTAACAAATTAAACTTTTCTATTGATAATGTATTACTAGTTGATGGATTGAAACATAATCTCTTGAGTATTAGTCAATTATGTGATAAAGGTTATATCGTTAGATTTGAATCGAATGTGTGTATTATTGAAAAACCAAACAATAATAGTACTATGATTGCATTAAAACAAAATAATGTCTACACCATCGATCTTGATGAACTAGGTAATGAAATGTGCCTCTCCGCTTTAAAAGATGATGCTTGGCTTTGGCATAGGAGATTAGGCCATGCAAGCATGAAACTAATATCTAAGATCTCCTCTAGAGAATTAGTACGAGGAATTTCCAATATGAAGTTTGTTAAGGATAAAGTATGCGATGCGTGTCAACTAGGTAAACAAATAAAAACTAGTTTCAAACCAAAAAATCAAATTAGTACCACTAGACCATTACAATTGATCCATTTGGACTTATTTGGACCAATTGACACGAGAAGTCTAGGAGGAAGCAAATACGCTTTTGTGATTGTAGATGATTATACTAGATACACTTGGACCTATTTCTTGGCTCACAAAAGTGATTGTTTCAAATGTTTCTCTAAATTTTGTAAACTCACTCAAAACGAAAAAGGATTCATGATTTCATCAATTCGGAGTGATCACGGTGGCGAATTTCAAAACCGCGATTTCCAAAATTTTTGTGAAGTTAACGGATATAACCACAACTTCTCTACTCCAAGAAACCCGCAACAAAATGGAGTAGTAGAAAGAAAAAATAGAAATCTACAAGAAATGACAAGAACTATGTTGAATGAACATAGTCTACCCAAGTACTTTTGGGCCAAAGCCGTGAATACGGCTTGCTACATCATGAATAGGGTTTTAATAAGACCATCTCTATCAAAAACTCCCTATGAATTATGGAATAACAAAACACCAAATGTTTCTTATTTTAAAGTTTTCGGTTGCAAATGCTTTATTTTAAATGAAAAGGATGCCTTAGGGAAATTTGATGCTAAATCCGATGAAGGCATCTTTCTTGGTTACTCTTCCGTTTCTAAGGCTTTTCGTGTTTTTAACAAAAGAACCTTAGTTATAGAAGAGTCTATTCATGTAATTTTTAATGAAATTTCCGAGTTAAAGAAAAATGATTTTGATGATGATATTGGTTTTGAAAATTTGGATTTAAAGGAACCCCCTCCTCAAAATAGCAACTTGGATGCATCTTCTTCCAAAATCTCCTTACCCAAGGAATGGAAGTATGTAGATGCTCATCCAAAAGAGCAAATTATAGGAGATACATCACAAGGGGTTAAAACTCATTCTTCTTTCAAGAATTTTTGTGCTAATGCTGCCTTTCTCTCTCAAATCGAACCTAAATGCATTGACGAGGCCTTGAAAGATGATTCTTGGGTCATTGCAATGCAAGAGGAATTGAATCAATTTGAGAGGAATGAGGTATGGAAGCTTGTTCCTCGACCTAGTGACCATTTAGTCATTGGTACTAAATGGGTCTTTAGAAACAAGCAAGACGAATGTGGTATCGTGGTTAGAAACAAGGCTAGATTAGTGGCCAAAGGTTTCAACCAAGAAGAAGGTATCGACTACGAAGAAACCTTCGCTCCTGTGGCAAGATTAGAAGCCATTAGGATGCTCCTTGCCTATGCTAGTAGTAATAATTTTAAACTATTTCAAATGGACGTCAAAAGTGCCTTCTTGAATGGTTTTATTTCAGAAGAAGTATATGTCGAACAACCTTCTGGATTTGAAAATTCTCTTCTTCCTAATCATGTATTCAAATTGACTAAGGCTCTCTATGGTTTGAAACAAGCTCCTAGAGCTTGGTACGAAAGGCTTAGTTCCTTTCTTATTTTAAATAATTTTACCAAAGGCAAGGTTGATACTACATTGTTTATCAAACATTTTGAAAATAATTTTCCTATTGTGCAAATTTATGTTGATGATATTATTTTTGGTTCTTCGGATGAATCACTATGTGAATCATTTGCCAAAAATATGAGTCATGAATTTGAAATGAGTTTAATGGGTGAATTAACATTCTTTTTAGGATTGCAAATCAAACAACTTAATGACGGTATATTTCTTAACCAATCTAAATATACATTAGAATTGTTAAAACGATTTAACATGGATAATTCAAAAGCAATAAACACCCCTATGAGTACTTCGACTAAGTTAGATATGGATGAAAACAACGAAAATTTCGATCAAAAAACGTATAGGGGAATGATAGGTAGTCTACTCGACCTCACCGCGACTAGATCGGATATTATGTTTAGTGTGGGACTTTGTGCTAGGTTTCAATCTAATCCTAAATTATCTCATCTCAAGAGTGTTAAAAGAATATTTAGATATCTTAAAGGAACTCCAAATTTAGGACTTTGGTATCCGAAATCAGAAAAATTCTATTTAATAGCTTATGCAGATGCCGATTTTGGCGGATGCAGGATAGATAGAAAAAGTACATCCGGCACATGCCAATTTTTAGGACATGCACTTGTTTCTTGGACTTCCGAGAAACAAAATTCAGTTGTACTATCTATGGCGGAAGCCGAATACATTGCTGCAAGTGCATGCTGTGCACAAATTGTTTGGATGAAAAATACATTAGAAGATTATGGAATTCACTTGAAAAACATTCCCATAAAATGTGATAATACAAGTGCCATAAGTCTTACCAAAAATCCAATTCAGCACTCTAGAACTAAGCATATCGACGTTAGGCATCATTTCATACGCGATCATGTCCTTAACAATAATGTTGTTCTAGAATTCATTGACACAAAGCATCAATTTGAATTTATTAGAAGGGAACTAGGCATGTTAAATTGTCCCTAAGAATGTACTTTCCGAAAAGTTTTTCATCCTCTTTCCGTTCCTTGGTAGATTTGATCATTCTCTTTCAATTCCAAAAGAAATGTTTATCCTAACATCTCTGAAAAATAAAAAATAAAAAAATAAAAAAAAAGGGGGACGGAGAAGGAATGAAAAATTTTTTTCGCGGCATGCCAGCGGTGGCACCGCCAGAACCAGCGGTAGAACCGCCAGAACTAGCGGTAGCACCGCTTGAGCGTTCGGTCGCTAGGCGGTGGCACCGCTCGGTTTGGCGGTGGCACCGCCCGAGAGCCCCTATATAAATCTTAAGGGTTAGGGCCGGCGGTGACACCGCCCCCAACCCGTGAGAACCTGCCTCAACCCTCTCTCAACCTCTCTAAAGCCTCATTCCAACATTTAGAAGCCTTGGAAAGGGATTTTTGTTGGTCCAAGCTCTCCATCTTTCAAGAAATTCTCTATAAGGTAAAATCTGAAATTTTCTTCTTCCTCTTTTCATTATTTTCCCTACCCTTTACAGTTTAATATTTTTGATCCATCATCTTGTCTAGATAATGGCTCCTAAGAGATCAAAAGGAAAAAGGATTGTAGGAGATTCATATGACCAAAATCTTTTTAAATCTAAAGAAGTAGCACTTAAATTTCCAAATTTCGAAACAAGAACTATACATAAGGGTAAACACGTTGATCTAAATGAACTAGGAAATCTAGAACCCATTAGGTGGTTTGCACATTTAAATGCCTTACCTCTCCTACAAATCAATGAACCAATTTATCCTAGGTTAGTTAGGCTATTTTATGCAAACTTGTGTGTGGACAACGAAAGCCTAAGTACTTACCTTTTAGGAACACAGATTAGAATCTTTGACAGCACTATTTGTGAATTAATTGGACTCATTGAAAAAGATAGGGGCTGTTATTTTAGAGGTAAATGGGATGTAAATATAATCGGAGCAACTTACTTCGAAGCCATAGAAACTATTTTTGCAAATCCGAACCTCGGCATACTACCCAAGAGCTGCGAACACTTACTACCCTTTAACTCTAAAATTCTTCATCACATCATAACAAGCATCGTATTTCCTAAACAATTTCATCTTGATGAAATAAGTCAAATAGAGATGAGCACAATGTATTGGATTATGACCGATCAACATAACTGCTTTGGATACTCAATCCGGCAACACATGAAGGATATTATAGCTAAAGACGGTATGTTATCATATGGGGGGTTAATCACACGACTTATACTTGCCCATGACATTTGTATCCCACCCGATGAAGAGACAATTCAAAGTGATCGATATAACATCATCAATATAAATCTATTGAAAAGACTTAGGTGCACTTTTAGCAACGGTATATGGGTGAGGCAACCTAGAAGGACTGATCCAATTCCTCCACCAGTAGAACACCTTGAAACACCAATTCTTAGGGGAAATGAATCTCCTCCTCCTAGTCCTTTTGGCGCAGCACCTTCAGCTCCTGCTTCATCCTCTGAAGAACTCATTTTGGCAGAATTATATCAGATCAAATCACAACAAGACCAACTCAAAACACAGCAAGAGCAGATTCAAACTCAGCAATTTGAAATTTTGCAGGAACTACAGCAAATGAATCAAAAAATAGATGTCCTGTATCAGCACTATACATTTCCTCCTAAAGATTAATCGATGTATCTTTTATCTTGACATGCGATCTTTGTCATCTTCTTACCTTGAATGATGTTGAACCTTCTTTTGCAATGTATTTTGAATGATGTTGAACCTTCTTTTGCGATGTATTTTGAATGAAAGATAAAGTTTTAATTCTGGATTTTTTTTTTTAACTAAATTCTATAGTAGTGTTGAATTCCTTTACTTTAATAATCACTCTCCTTTTTGTTGATGACAAAGGGGGAGAAATATGGTAAATTGATAATTGCTATGCTATAATTGCCAAATTTGCATTATGCCATGATTGCATCATGTTAAGATATCAAGAACTTGCATTGCAATCTTACATGTTGATATCTTACCATATGATGAATCGCTTCGATTACTATCTTTTACACTTGAGAAATATGGTAAATTGAAAATTGCTATGCTATAATTGCCAAATTTACATTATGCCATGATTGCATCATGTTAAGATATCAAGAACTTGCATTGCAATCTTACATGTTGATATCTTACCATATGATGAATCGCTTCGATTACTATCTTTTACACTTGAAATGTAAAAATTGAAAATGGATGTCAAGCCTTGACATCATTTTCAGAGAGATACATCATGATAGGAATCATGATGGAGTATTGATAAGGTTAAGCATCTTAACTTATCAATATGTCTGTTGAATTCAAAGGCTTTGAATTCAAGAATGTCTTATCTCAAGTATTGCATATAGATAGGGGGAGTTAAGGTTAACTCCGTTATCAATTGATTGTCATCATCAAAAAGGGGGAGATTGTTGAATCTCGAATTTTGATGATGAATTCAATTGTCATGTTTTATCTAATCCATATGTTGAGATAAGTATGCAGGATTAACTACGAAAGCTTGAAGACATAAAGCAAGTCTACCGGAGTCAAGTTCGATGGGTGTTCGAGAGTCCGTTGAGAGTCCGAAGATTCGTCGGAGATGCTGCCGGAACCAATCGAGAAGAAATCGGGGACTTATCGGAGTTTTCGGAAGTCCGCCGAAGAGATCATCGGAGGTTCGCAGAGATCACCGAGAAGGCTTGGCTACTCGTTGACTTCGCCACAAGATCGGGAGCCAGCTGGGAGTCCGTCGAAAGAAATCCAAGGGCGTATCGGAAGTCCGTCGGAAGATCGCCGGAAAGCTCGTCGGAACAAGACTTGAAGTTCGCCGGTTAAAAACTTGCTTAGGAGTATGTCTTTAGTTACGTAGTTTGAATGTAATTAAGGTTAGGATTAAGAAATATTCCTATATCTTGATTAGGGGCCAACTGGGCCCAAAATGAAACCTGGTTTGGGCCGGACTTAAAGCCCAACCAGTGACTAGCAAGGTCGGGCGGTGGAACCGCCGGTCTAGGCGGTGGCACCGCCCAGCACCTGAGAGCTAGGCGGTGGCACCGCTGGACTGGGCGGTAGCACCGCCCAGTACACTGTCAGTGTCAAAACTGACAGGCGGTGGCACCGCTAGCTTCGGGAACATAAGAGAATTCAAATTTTTGGAGCCCAAATTTGAATCCTCTTGAGGCCTATAAATACCCCTCAATTCTCAGCAGAGAGAACAACTTTTTGAGCAGCAAGTGATTGAGAGAAAGGTCTTAGAAAAGTCTTAGCAATCCTTGGTTTTCAATTTGCTAGTGTTCACCTCCCTCTTTCTTGAAAATCTGTAAGAGTGTGAACTGCTTGTAAAGAGTTGTAAGAGGGGTATTTACCCTTCCATTTCAAGAGATTTGCTAGTGGAAGGTGGGAGCCTCGTCGAAGAGGGGCCTCGCAAGTGGATGTAGGTCATTTGATCGAACCACTTTAAAAACGGCGTAATCTCTGGTTTGCATTTCATTGTTGCTATTCACATTACTGCAAACTTTCTTACTTGCTTTATTTACTCATTACCTTAGCTGCTCTACTATACGAATACGCTTTCAAGTTCAATTTTTACCGTACGAAAGATTTATCAAAACCGACGTTTTAATCCGCTGCACTAATTCACCCCCCCCCCCTCTTAGTGCTCTTGATCCTAACAGTTATCGCAATATAAGGGAATCGACTCCTCACTATCTGACATAACTCCTAAAATCTATAATGAACTTCTTCATCCAGACTCCCTCCTTTGCTACCTCTACTACAACAATGTACTTTGCCTTTATAGTCTAGTCAATAGTAATATCTTGCATGGAACTCTTTGTTAGGACCTTTTTATTTTATGAGCTTTTGAATAATGTTTATTAAGTCTATTTAGTTTAGTTAGAGTTGGGTAGAGATTTATATAATATTTATTTATTATTAAGAGTCCAAGTCCTAATGGACTCTAAATGAAACTCTATAAATTGTAATGTAACCCTTTCTTTTCACAATAAATAAATCAATCAATGAAATATTATTCCAGTCTGTGGTCAAACCCTAGGAGGCTGATCCCCTCGAAGTGATCAAGGAGGCCGATTTGTTAGGACTCTAACTAGGAGAGTCCTAATTGAGAAGGGCATTCATATAAAACCTAACTAAGCCGACCCCTATTAAAGAAGTGAAGAGGCCAACTAGAGTTTGAAGTTTATTTCTTAGAGAAGAATCAGGAATTGTAAAAGAATAGGAGTCTTAAGTAGGAGTCCTATTAGGAGTCTTGAGTAGGAGTTTTAATTGAGTATGAGTCCTATTATGAGTCTTGAGTAGGAGTTTTAATTGAGTAGGAGTCCTATTAGGAGTTAGGGTTTAGAAACCCTATAAATAGCTATGTATTTATCCTCTTTTGATAAACAATAGATGAATCTTTTCTGCAGCCTTTGAGCAGCAACTTGGAGGAAAGAAACCCTATAGAGTTCCAAGGAGGCCGATCCCCTAAAGAGATCAACCCCAAGATTATAATCTGTAAGGGTTCTAGCACCTGATATCAGAGCAACGTTCTTGGAATCTCACTACCCTTCCACAGCCATCCATCAGTCCTCCACAGTAGCCCAAAGCAATTCCCACAATTGCTTAAATGATCGTCGCCAAATTCTACTGTCATCTCCACCACCACGGATTATCCTTTGATCTCCCCATAAATTACAATAGGTTCTGGTTTCCTACCTTACTACTATTGCAATTTAGTTATCCTTATTTTAAAATCTAAAAAAAAAATTGTTCCTATATTGCAGCATAAATTTTTCATCGCAAAGTTTTCATATCTACAACGAAAGATACAATGCAGAATTCCAACCGCATAGCATAATCTATTTGATCTTGCTACTACATTTTTTCTATCTAAATCTTTATGAATTTTTTATGACAGCCTTGACACTTCCTAACAGTAGATTTTCCTTTGGTTTTTTCAAAAAATTTTCAATATAAACCATTAATTTTTTATGTCTAAACTACTATACTTGAAAATCTGCACTGTAAAATTCCAACCGTATAGCACAATTTGTTTGATCTTGCTACTACATTTTTTCTATTCAAATCTCTATGAAATTTTTATGATAGCTTTAAAACTTCTTAATAGTAGATTTTCCTTTGGTTTTGTCAAAAAATTCTCAATATAAACTAATGATCTTTTACATCCAATCTGCTATACTTAAAAATCTATGCTATAGAAAATTTCAACTGTATATTGTTGCCTTAATTGATCTATTTGCAATCTTTTTTGAACAAAATTTTTTATACACTTTATAAATCATCTTTGCTTCCATCTAAGATTGATTTATTAAGGAATTTATCTCTAAAAATGATTTTGTGTTATTGCAAATTTTTATTACATACCATTGAAATTTTTCGATGAGAATTCTACTATCGCAAATTACATAAATTTCCTTGCTGTTATACTGCTAAAATTTTCTTGATTAAATTAGACATCCTTGTCATATAAACTGAGATTTTGCTATCAATTCCTTCCTTAAATCTCTTAAATTTTTAGTGAAAATTTTGTCAAGAAACTACTGTTTCTTCGAATGACAATTCTGCTCTTACAAGACAACAAATACCTGCAGCAACTTCCACTAATTTCTATCAAACCTTTACTGCCATCGACCACAAATCTAAAAATTTTATCCATAGCCCGAAAACTCCACCAAACCATACCCTCAAACTGCACCCAAAATAGTCACAAAACAAGCCTAAATCGTAGCCTACATCCACCAATCCACCAACCCTTTTGACCATCACTTCTCTTAACCTATATATGCCTTTAACCCAACAACAAAAGAGAGATCTTAACATCATAGATTTGGAGGCATATACTATGACATCTAAGGAGGCAATCAATGCTAAATTTGAAACCTTCGAGGCGCAAATGGAGGATAAGATTCAGACTCTCTTTAACGAACTCAGTTTGGGCCGACCACCAAGTCCAAAGAAATCACATCAAGGAGAGAGCTCTAACCAATCGCACTAATCCCGAAGAGATGAATTCCAAGAGAGGGGAGGCTCTATGATCGACCCCAACTATCCACGCATGAGAGTGGACTTCCATAGATAGGAAGGAGACCCGATTGGTTGGATCTCGCATGCGGAGCGATATTTTGATGAATTAGTAGATGAAAGGGAGCACAAATCTTCATAAAGCTAGACCTTTGATCCGAGCATCATCAACTATGAGTGTGCGAAAAAGACATACTAAAAACTACCTTTTGAACATACAACGACTACTATGAATTTTTGCTTTCTTCAATAGAAGGTGGAATATCTTGGGTATATTATATCAGAGGAAGGTGTGGCAGTGGACCCCTCCAAAATTAGAGCAATGCAGAACTAGCCGACCTTGAGAAACATAAAATTGCTATGTGGCTTTCTCGGTTTAATAGGCTATTATAATAAGTTCATGAAAAATTATGGAAAGATCAATGCACCACTTACTTCTTTGCTGAAAAAAGATGTTTTCCAATGGTTGGACAAAGCCATCACTGCCTTCAATAAACTTAAAGCTGCAATGATGACAACGCCTGTACTAGCGCTACTCGACTTCGGCAAGACTTTCGTTGTTGAAGCCGATGCCTCTGGAGTCGAAATTGGTGTTGTACTAATGTAAGATGACTACCCCCTCGTTTATACCAGTAAGGCATTATCTCCTTCCCATCTCAAAATGACTATTTATGACAAGGAGATGCTTGCGATTGTGTATGCGGTGGCCAAATGGAGATCGTACTTGATCGGGCGACGCTTTCAAATCAAGACCGACCATAAAAGCCTAAAATATTTCTTGGAGCACAAGATATCTTTCCCCGAGCAGCAAAAATGGGTAACAAAGCTTCTTGGATATGATTATGAAATAACTTACAAAAAGGGAAAAGAGAATGTTGTTGCAGATGCGCTTTCACGGCTACCCAAGCAAGCTGAATTTTTGGCTATTTCGCTTTCGACTAGCAACTTCCCTAAGGATATTAAGAGGGAATGACAGGAAGATCCGGAGACCAATAAGATCATAAAATAATTGGAGGAAGCACCAAGCTCCGTGGCTCATTGCAATTGAGACTCAAAAGAATTATGCTATAAGGGCACAAAATTGTAAAGCAGTACGGCGTATCACCCACAAACCGATGACCAGACGAAAATGGTAAACAAGTGCTTGGAGACAACCTAACGCCACCCACCAAATATGACTACCCAAGGAGAACTCCATACCCAGTCAAGTGCCATTATTGATCGACGAATCGTGACTCGACGACGACGACCCACTACTGAAGTGCTAATACAGTGGGCGAACTTACTAGTAGAAGGTGCCACTTAAGAGAAATATGACGACTTGAAGATCAAATTCCCAGAATTCATGGATTGTTAGCCTCGAGGATAAGGCTGATTTGAAGAGAGTGAGTCTATTAGGACTCTAGCTAGGAGAGTCATAATTGAGAAGGGCATTCATGTAAAACCTACCTAAGCTGACCCCTATAAAAGAGGTGAAGAGGCTAGCTAGGGTTTAGAGGTTATTTCTTAGAGAAAAATCAGGAGTTGTAAAGGAATAGGAGTCTTGAGTATGAGTCCTATTATGAGTCTTGAGTAGGAGTCTTAATTGAGTAGGAGTCTTAAGTAGGAGTCCTATTAGGAGTTAGGGTTTAGAAACCCTATAAATACCCATGTATTCATCCTCTTTTGATAAGCGATAGATGAATCTTTTTTGCAGTCTTTGAGCAGCAACTTAGAGGAAGAAACCCCTATAGAGTTCCAAGGAGGCCGATCCCCTAAAGAGATCAACCCTAAGCTTAGAATCTGCAAGGGTTCTAGCACGATCTCCTCGAAGCGATCGTTCTCTTTTCTCCTCTTTTTTCAATGATAGAACCTTAGAGTCTTATCAATTGGTATCAAAGCAGTGATCCTCAGCCTTCTCGCTGTAGTTATTTTATCTTCATCTTAAAAGAAGAGAAGAAGAAGAAGCTGCAGCCATGCCCCTATTTCCCCTACTTTCGGCTAGCCCACCCATCGTTGTTGCTCTTCGGCCAGTAGCCACCACTACCGCCACTGCACCCCCTCCCCCGGCCACCAACCTCCCCCTCTCCAGCATCACCCCCCTTGCTTCCCGGTAGCCCGCACCCTTGCTTCAGCCACCACACCTTGCTTCAGCCCGCCACACCCCTGCTTCCCTTCTTCCCCACCGCTACTGCAAGGCAAATCCTTATCCACTACTGTCGTTGCTTCTCGGCCGCTTGACCACTACCGCTACTGCTTCCCGGCTAATGCCCCTCCCCCCTTTATTGCACTACAGCCGCTCACACCCCCATCCCGCTCGTGCGAGAAAAGGGAGCCTCATCCCACCTTCCATCGCAGTCATCCTTCTGAGCGTTCACTAGAGACGACGTTGCCAGCGTCCCGTTCGGCCGTAGCCCTGCGACTGTCTACCCTTTTGCTCCGAGCCTCAGCAACTACCACTTCCTCTCCTCCACCAACATCAACAACAGAGCATCCTCTACTGCCACAGCCGTCGGACCATCCGCTGCCTCACGACCTTATCAACGCCGCCGCCCGCCTCCCAACCGTGACCCTTGCTGCCTCCTTCTCCACCGCTGCTTGCCCTCCCTTGGGTCGTAGCCACAACCGCCCCACCTCCCCTGCTTGCAGCGATCAAAATAGGGAAACTCACCGATTGCCCTTGTTCCCAACCGTGCCACCACCACTTCTCTTCTTCATCGACACTCACAGCACCGCCACCTCACAGCTGAGCCACCACCTTTGCCAACCCTCGACGTTACTCCCCAACTACGCCACCACTGTTGCCTCTCGACCTTAACAGCAACCTCCCCTCCTCGCGGCGGCCGAAATAGGGCAACTCTATATCTTCTGCCGCAATCGCCACTCACCGCAGTGTCCTCCCCTTTCGCTACTAGATCCTAGCCAGCAACCACCGCTGCCACTACTCCCGGCCAGCAACACCCCCCTTGTTCCACTACAGCCGCCCTCCAGTAGTGTTTACAGCAACCGCAACAAGTCTTTACGCTACCCTGCCTCAACTATGACCGCTCGGTGATTGCTCCACTTAGGTCGCAGCAATCACAGCAACATGCACAATCACCCTCAGTCACTCCCCACGCAGACGTCGCCGCCTTCTAGCCCCCATAGCCTCACCCACGCAGCGACAAAAACAGGGCAGCAACCTTTCAGTTGTTAGGAATGAGTCGACACTTGGGGGGGGGGGGGGGGGGTGAATTAGTGTAACAGTAAAATTGTCAATTTTGAAAATCTTTCATTTCGATTAAACCCTTTTTAGAAATGCTTAACTTTGAAAGCGAAGTAAGAAGGAAGTTTGCTTTGAAAGTAATTTGCTCAAAATAAATGCAAACCAGATTTTATAGTCGTTCGGTCGTCGTGACCTACATCCACTCCTGATTTCTCCTCCGTCGAGGCCATCGGCATCTACTATCGGTCTTCCTTCAATAAGCAAAGACCAACCACCTCTTTACAACTCTATTCTCCTTTCGACAGGCTTAGGTGAGAACCTGTATAAGTTTCACACCTCTCTTAGAATGAACTCTAAACTCTAAGAGGTGGAGGGGAATACTCAATACTTTTCAAGCTTTTTCAACTCTTTTTCGTTAGGGATTCTTTCCTCATTTCTACCCAATTCCTGCTGTCCTAAGAAGGAAAGAGTGGGGTATTTATAGGCCCCAAATGTATTCAAATTTGGAGCCCAAAATTTAAATCCCTGAGATTTTAGGGTATGGGCGATACCATTGCCTGCACTGGGTGGTACCATCGCCTGCAGCCTAACACTGGGCGGTACCATTACCCGGTCTGGCGATACTACTTCCTGGGATACTGTGTCTAGGCGGTACCACCGCTTGACATCCTTGGAAACTGAGTTTTTTGAGTTTCCAAACTCATAAGCAGTTCTACCGCTTATTCTAGCGATGCCATTGCCTGACCCAACATTTGGACCATTGAATGAGCCTCCCAATGAGCCCAAATCACTCCCAATTTAGGCCCAATTAGCCCCTAATTGAGTTGGCCCAATTCCAACCCAATTATGTGCTAACTACAAATTTTAAGGCATTCACTAAGCTAAATAAGTCCGTAAGTCTAGGTTTCTTCCGGTGAGCTTCCAACGATCTTTTGGTGAACTTTCGATGATCTCTTGGCAATGTTCCAACAGAATCTCGGTAAGCTCTTGAACTTCACGATGATCTTCTTCATGAGTTCCAATGAACTTTTTTGGCAAGCTCCTAGACTTCTCGATCAATTCCGACAAAACTTTTGACGAACGTTCGAACTTCCGATGAACTCTCGAACTCCTAATAAAATCTCATTCTTGAGGCTGAAACTTCATTTTACTTTATACCTTGATCGCTATCATAGTTAATCCTGCACACTTAAAACCTACTTCGATCTAGATAATTATTACAAAGCAAATCAAATATTGATTGGCATGTCATTGGTTCATCGGCGCTTTGCCTGAATATTCGGTCAGCGCTTCATCCACTCTTGTGGCCTATTATCCAATCGGCCAGTTAACCTTGCTTTTCTTTACCTGATGCTCGACCTATGGTCCAAAGCCTTTTACCGATACGTCAATTGATCCTTCGGCTCGACGTCTAATCATCTAACATATTTCTCTCTAGCCCAACATGATTCTTCTTACTTTAATTGTCGACATTCAAAATGCAGATCAAATCATAAACATTATCAATTAGTTTTCATCATCAAAATCTGAGATTCAATAGGATCATACCATATATTTGCCAGTCATATGTGCCCTGCAAGCCAATCACGTGAGTGATGGTACATGTGACTTGACACACAGTCTTTTTGCTTATTATATTTTAGTATTTATCATTTTATATTGCTTGTTATATATATGCATATATATAGTGTGATGTCCTTGGATCTGTGCAATGGGAATCGGATCGTGATGAGATCATGATAATGAGATCGATTCACCTTTAAACACAGATCCTAAATAATCTCAATCATAGGTTACTCGAAAGGGACATCGAGATAACTGGACAGATTGGTGCGCTGTATACTCGTCCATTTAATGGATACAATTGGTCTCATAGCTGCTTGTGTAAGGACACTAGGGATATAGTACAGGTGCTCATTGGATAATGAGTTCATTGATTGATCCGCTTACGAAATGTTGAAATGGTTGATGATGCCTTATTGTCAGACAACGATTCCGTAATCCTAGTGATGTATCTGGTCCTTAGACTTGAGACACCAAGGATATCCTGTATGAGTGCTCTACTCATTGATATCGGACTTATAGGTTTGGATGTCCTAGATCTAGCACAACTGGTCATCGAGAGTGATAATCAACCTTACGAGGGCTATTAAGTGTCCATAGAGGATCATCTACTCTCGGTGTCATGAGAGGAATATCTCATATGTTCTTACTTAAACAAATCCCTAGCTAAGGTCATTCGGATTGAGAGAGAAAGAGTTCTCTGGGAGAATTTAATTAGAGCGAGACTCGAGTAGAAACCGTATGGGTCTAACAACACCATACCCAGTATACGGTCTATGAGATATTAGATGGATGAGGGATTATAGGTACATGGTAATTGAGGATAGATAGGTCCAATGGATTGGATTCCCATATATCGTCTAGGGACTGTAGTGTAGTGGTATGTCCGTAGTCGATGACTCGAGTAAATTATTATGGAGATAATAATTCACTGAGCCAAAAGGAGTTCTAATAGGTATGACCCATGGCCAGCCCGATATTGGGCCTAGAGGGTCACACACATATGGTAGGCATTGCGATGAGTAGAGGTTCGGATATGAGATATTTGTCGGAGCCCCTATTTTATTAGATATCTAATAAGCCCCTAAATTATTGGATCCAATGGATGAGATCCAATAAGAGCCCATGAGAGATTATTGGATATAGATCCACTAATTTAAGAGGCTTGGGTAGTTGGATGGAGATCCAATACCAAATAGGGGAGGATCTATTAGGGTTAAGTTGATAGGGGACCTCTATAAATAGGAGGGAATCAGTGGTTCATAGGTCAGAGCCTTTTGCTTGCCTCTCCTATTCTCCTCTCCCTCTCCACCTTAAATTAGGCCTGGAGTTTTTAAGGAGCGTCATCGCAACCCTACTATGTGGATCACCACTAGAGAGGACAGCGCTTGACCTCCTTCACCCTCTCATAGAGATCTGTAGGGATTCAAGGATGTAGGATCTCTTTAGATAACACAATCTAACTCACATGTGGTTTTCTATTTTGTGGATTTTTACGCACCAATATTTGCACGACGACGACTATATCTTTGAGAATTGGGGATTTTGTTTTCTGTTCCTCCGTTGCGCATGTGATGTCGCCCCTAAGGTTTCCCAACAATGGTATTAGAGCCAGGTTATTCGTGTGAAAGATTAGTTTTGAACTGCATGTGTTGTGTTTTGGAGAAGCTTTTAGCGTCAAAATCGTTGACGCAAAAGCGAGAAAGGGCAGCAACTATTGCAGCCCTCGCAGATGGCAGTGTTACCATATGCATGCAATAGGCTTGTTGCTGGCGGTCGGTAGCCCACTTATGCTGCCTATAACCGCTGGTGCTTCCATTGGCAGCCCGCGTGTAGAGGCACTACGGGGCAATGACGCCTGTGGCGGATGCGCCTGCGTGCAGTGGCGACTACGGCCGCTGCACCCATGGGTAGAGGCGCAACGGGGCAGCGATGCTTGTGGCTACTACGCCCGTAGGCAGAACCCCCCGTAAGGGCGACCTTTTGGTGGGGCAGCACCACTTGTGGGCGCTACCCCATGGGCAGAACCACCTGCGGTGCCGACGGAGCCCGCAAGGGCGCCCACCCATGGGCAAGGGTGGCGCCCCCATGCACCCCGTTGCATAAGCAGCCACTAGTAGGGTGGCGGTGGGCACAACAAGCAGGGAGATGAGGGGCTTACGGTTTTATGGGCAAAAGATAGTTTTGCCCCTTAGAATTTTAAAAATTATAGATTCTATCCTTTGTCCAAATTATGAAAATGCCCCTAAGAATTTAAAAATTCCCTACATGTCCTTGATTTCAAAAAATATTAATTAATTAAAAAGTTTAATTAATTATTATTTAGTAATCCTACATGATGATGATTTATATATGTGATGTATGATGTGTTGACAGATGATCATGGACCATGTGATGTGTGTACTTATGATTATTATTTTTGGAGCTTGCGAGCCTCCACTTTATTTCTCATTTATTGTCGGGCATATGTGCCTATGATTAAGTTATAATCACACGAGGAGGCACAGCGGGAGCGTGGATGCGATAGCGGGACCCATGAGATAGAGGATCGCGACGCATGGAGATGCGTCGAGATGCTGTTAGGACTCTAGCTAGGAGAGTCCTAATTGATAGGGGCAATCATGTAAAACCTACCTAAGCCGACCCTTATTAAAGAGGTGAAGAGGCCGGCTAGGGTTTGAAGGTTATTTCTTAAAGAAGAATTAGGAGTTGTAAAGGAATAGGAGTCTTGAGTAGGAGTCCTATTAGGAGTCTTGAGTAGAAGTCTTAATTGAGTAAGAGTCTTGAGTAGGAGTCCTATTAGGAGTTAGGGTTTAGACACCCTATAAATAGTCATGTATTCATCCTCTTTTGATAAGCAATAGATGAATCTTTTCTGCAGCCTTTGAGCAGCAACTTGAAGGAAGGAACCCCTATAGAGTTCCAGGAGGCCGATCCCCTAAAGAGATCAACCCTAAGCATAGAATCTACAAGGGTTCTACCACTTGGTATCAGAGCAGCGTTCTTGGTGTCTCGCTGCCCTTTCCACAGCCATCCATCATCCCTCCACAGCCGCCCAAAGCAATTCTCATAATTGCTTAAAAGATCGTCACCAAATTCCGTTGTCATCTACACCATCGCAGATCATCTTTTGATCTCCCCGTGAATTGCAACAGGTTCTGGTTTTCTACCTTACTGCTGCTGCAATTTAGTTATCCTTATTCAAAATCCAAAAAAAAAAAAAATTGTTCCTATATTGATGCATAAACTTTTCGTCGTAAAGTTTTCATCTCTACGACGAAAGATACATTGCAGAATTCTAACCGCATAACACAGTCTATTTGATCTTGCTACTGCATTTTTTCTATCCAAATCTCTACGAAATTTTTATGACAGCTTTGACACATCCTAATAGCAGATTTCCCCTTAGTTTTGTCAAAAAATTCTTAATATAAACCGTTGATCTTTTACGTCTAATCTGCTATACTTAAAAATCTGCACTATAAAATTTCAGCCGCATAGCATAGTTTGTTTGATCTTGCTACTACGTTTTTTCTGTCCAAATCTCTATGAAATTTTTATGATAGATTTGATACTTCCTAATAGAGGTTTTCCTTTTGGTTTTATCAAAAAATTCTCAATATAAACCACTAGTCTTTTACGTCCAATCTGCTATACTTGAAAATCTGTGCTGCAGAAAATTTCAGCCGCATATTGTTGCCTTAACCGATCTATTTGTAATCTTTTTTGAACGAAATTTCTTCTACACTTTATAGATCATCTTGGCTTCCATCTATGATTGATCTATTGAGGAATTCATCTCTAAAAATAATTTTGTGTTGCTGCAAATTTTCATCGCAACCCGCTGAAATTTTTCGACGAGAATTCTGCTATCGCAACTTGCACCAATTTCTTTGCTCTTATACTGCCGAAATTTTCTTGATTAAATTGGACATACTTACTGTCACATATACTGAAATTTTGCTATCAATTCCCTCCTCAAATCTCTCAAGTTTTTTGTGGAAATTTTGTTGAGAAACCGTTGTTTCTTCGACGACAATTCTGCTCTTACAAGACAACACAATTCTGCAGCAAACTTCCACTGATTTCTATCAAACCTTTGCTGCCATCTACCACAAATCTAAAACTTTCATCCATAGCCCTAAAACTCCACCAAACTACACCCTCAAACTACACCCAAAATTGCCACAAAACAAGCCTAAACCGCAGCCTACATCCACCAATCCACCAACCCTTTCGACCATCACTTCTCTCAACCTATACTTGCCTTTAACCCGACAACAAAAGAGAGATCTAAACATCACAGATTTGGAGGCATATTCTATGGCATCTAGGGAGGCAATCAATGCTAAATTCGAAGCCTTGGAGGCGCGAATAGAGGATAAGATTCGGACTCTCTTTACCGAACTCAGTTTGGGCCGACCACTAAGCTCGAAGAAATCACATCAAGGAGAGAGCTCTAACCAATCGCACCAAGCCCGAAGAGATGACTTCCAAGAGAGGAGAGGTTCAATGACTGATCTCAACTATCCACGAATGAGGGTGGACTTCCCTAGATGGGAAGAAGGAGACCTGATTGGTTGGATCTCGTGCGCGGAGCGATATTTTCGGTATCATAAAACTGCGGATGCATCTATGGTAGAAATTACAGCTATACATCTTGAAGGGGATGCCATACAATGGTTTTACTGGTTTAAATATACTCATGGAGTTCTCTTATGGCGACAGTTCAAAGAAGGACTATTGATCCGCTTCAGACAAACCGATTACAAGAACATTGACGAACAACTAGCAAAGATCCGACAAACCTCTACTATTCAGGAGTACCAAACAAGGTTTGAAAGGTTATCTAATCAAACTCGTGATTGGTCTCAAAAACAGCTATTGGGGACCTTTATTGAGGGCTTGAAGCCGGAGATCCGGGGAGAAGTTCAAGCACGACAACCGTACACGCTTATGGCAGCCATCTCTTTCGCACGACATCAAGAGGAGCGTTTGAACCATGAAGCTCAGAGGACTAGGATCGCTTCTCAACCTACAATGCAGAAGCCCTCAACCCCCCCTACTATCAACCGAGTGCCTGCACCAAAAATGATGACAAGAGAAGAGCTTCAGGAGCGATCTACGGAGGAGTTATGTTGGCACCGCGATGAGCCGTGGAGCCGCGAGCATCACTGTAGAAAAGGGAGACTTCTTATGATTAAACCAGTAGAAGAAGAGGTCATTGAACATCAAGAAGAGAGCCTTGATAATAAAGAAGAAAATGCAGAAGAAGAGCCACAACCGACCGAAGTTATGGTGCATGCACTAGCTGGCTACTCAAACCCGCAAACGATGAAAGTTGAAGGCCTTCTCAAACAACAATCGATCACTGTTCTCATCGACATGGGCATCACTAATAACTTTCTAGATAGTAAAGTTGCTATCCGGATGGCCTTACCTATTGAGTATTACAGCAAGTTTGACGTCAAGTTCACCGACGGACGGATTTTGAAGTATGATCGTAGGCGCCCGCAAGAGAAACTATTACTGCAGGAACAAGAGATAATTGGAGATTTCTTCCTCCTCCCTCTTGATGATCATGAGGCTATGCTCAAAATTGAATGGTTGACAATATTAGGTAATGTTTTCTGGAATTTTATGAAACTAATTTTGAGATTTTACAGTAAAGGGAAACAGGTGATTCTACACGGGAAACATGGGGGCGACGTAATGACGATTTGCACACAAGAAATGAAGAAGGTTTTGCATAAAGTATGCAGCGGCTTTTTGGTACAACTTGAGCAGCAAACTAAGGGAGAGCCAATAG
The DNA here is from genome assembly GCA_004837865.1 of Musa balbisiana. Lineage (NCBI taxonomy): Eukaryota > Viridiplantae > Streptophyta > Magnoliopsida > Zingiberales > Musaceae > Musa > Musa balbisiana. The sequence goes on along the minus strand of CM017190.1, from coordinate 20,243,553 downwards.
AATTTGAAGATCCAAACCTACTTCCTTTGCTTGCTGAATTTTCAGATATATTTGACGAACCGCGCAACCTACCTCTTGCCCGTCGGCATAATCATTGTATACCGACTCTTCTAGGCAAACCTCCTGCAAATACTTGGCTATATCAACATTCATATCTGCAGAAGGATGAAATAGAAAGGATTATAAAAGAGATGCCCGAAACAAGAGTTACTCGACCAAGTTGCAGCCCCTACTTTTCACTGGTGCTCTTTGTACGAAAGAAGGATGAAACATGGCGAATGTGGATTGATTACCGAGCCCTCAATGGCATAATCATCAAGGACAAATACCCTATTCTAATAGCAGATGAATTGTTAGATGAAAGAGAGCACAAGTCTTCACAAAGCTGGACCTTCGATCCGGGTATCATCAAATATGAGTGTGCAAAGAAGAGATACCGAAAACCGCCTTTTGAAGACACAACGGCCACTATGAATTTTTGCTTTCATCACCAGAAGGTGGAATATCTTGGGCATATCATATCAGAGGAAGGTGTGACAGTGGACCCCTCCAAAATTGGAGCAATGCAAAACTGGCTGACCTCGAGGAATATAAAATTGCTACGTGGCTTTCTCGGTTTAATAGGCTACAATCGCAAGTTCATGAAAAACTATGGAAAGATCATTGCACCACTTATTTCCTTATTGAAAAAAGATTTATTCCAATGGTTGGACAAAGCCTCCGCTGCCTTCGACAAACTTAAGGCAGCCATGACGACGACGCCGGTGCTAGCACTACCAAATTTCAACCGACCCTTCATTATTGAGGTCGATGCATCTGGAATCGGAATTGGAGCCATTCTCATGCAAGATTGTCGACTACTCACGTACACTAGCAAGGCATTATCTCCCTTCCATCAAAATATATCAACATATGACAAGGAGATGCTTGCCATTGTGCGCGCAGCAACGAGGTGGAGACCCTACTTGATCGGTCGACGATTTCAAATTAAAACTGATCATAAAAGCCTCAAGTACTTTTTGGAGCAAAAGATATCATCCCCTGAGCAGCAAAAATGGGTAACAAAACTTCTTGGATTTGATTATGAAATAACTTACAAAAAGGGGAAAGAGAATGTTGTTGCAAATGCGCTTTCACAACTACTTGAGCAAGCTGAATTTTCGATCGTTTCACTTTCGACTAGCAACTTCCTTGAGGATATTAAGATGGAATGGCAAGAAGATCCAGAGACTAGTAAGATTATAAAAAAATTGGAGGAAGCACTAAACTCCGTAGCGTATTACAATTGGGACTCAAAAGAATTACACTATAAAGGACGCATTGTGCTTATGACAAATTCTACTTACATCTTCACGAGTAGATTTTGGACAAAGTTATTCCATATGCAGGGTACTAAATTGAAAAGGAGTATGCAATATCACCCACAAATTGATAGCCAGACGAAAGTTATAAATAGGTGCTTGGAGACAGCCCAAAGCCACCCACCAAATATGACTACTCAAGGAGAACTCCAGACCCAGCCAAGTGTCATTATTGATCAACGGATCGTGACTCAACGACGACGACCCACTACTGAAGTGCTAAAACAGTGGGTGAACCTACCAACAGAAGATGCCACTTGGGAGAACTATGACAACTTGAAGATCAAATTCCCAAAATTCATGAATCGTCAGCCTCGAGGACAAGGCTGATTTGAAGAGGGCGGGTCTGTTAGGACTCTAGCTAGGAGAGTCCTAATTGATAGGGGCAATCATGTAAAACCTACCTAAGCCGACCCTTATTAAAGAGGTGAAGAGGCCGGCTAGGGTTTGAAGGTTATTTCTTAAAGAAGAATTAGGAGTTGTAAAGGAATAGGAGTCTTGAGTAGGAGTCCTATTAGGAGTCTTGAGTCGTAGAAGTCTTAATTGAGTAAGAGTCTTGAGTAGGAGTCCTATTAGGAGTTAGGGTTTAGACACCCTATAAATAGTCATGTATTCATCCTCTTTTGATAAGCAATAGATGAATCTTTTCTGCAGCCTTTGAGCAGCAACTTGAAGGAAGGAACCCCTATAGAGTTCCAGGAGGCCGATCCCCTAAAGAGATCAACCCCAAGCATAGAATCTACAAGGGTTCTAACAGATGCCAACGGAACCGATGAGGATGAGATGAATTATCACAGGCATGAAGATGCACTATTGCACACATAGATCTTGATGTGAGTGATTAGGCCCACTAACTCAGGCCTGATCACATTAGGCTGTGGTCCATGATCATTTGGTGTAATAGCTCATATGATGTGTGATTATTTATACACCTACTAGATATGTATATATATATATATATGTACATATATGTACATATATGTACATATATATATATTGCATGCGATGTAGATATATATTAAATATGTATGTGTATGACATGTCATATTATGAGACTAAATCAAAGAAACCCCTCTCTTGATAATATTAAATCGATAAACGTGAGGTAATAATTGACCCACGTGGCCTTCTATTATTATAGGTAGGGACTGATTCTCGGTATAGGTTGAGTTGGTCGAGTCCCTCGGGGCTCACCTATATCGCAATTCGCTATCTTACCTATGACATAGAGATATCACCGGTGACATGAGGACATGGTATGCTTGGTTGAATCTCTCGAGGGTATATCATCGAATTAAACTCATCTTGTAACGATGGTGTTGACTTAATCGAACATCATGGTTTGTCGAGTCCCTCGAGATCATGGTGATTCAAAGGTCGAATAGGATGGAAATCACAAGGTGTTGTGATCGGTAAGAGTTGCCTACCTTTCGGGCTTAGTGTGATTGGTCGAGTCCCTCGAGGTTATACTAAGACGTTGATAGGATCTTGATCCTCACTAGAAGTCATGAGAGTTGCCTACCTTTCGGGCTTAGTGTGATTGGTCGAGTCCCTCGAGGTTATACTAAGACGTTGATAGGATCTTGATCCTCACTAGAAGTCTGTCGGAGACTTCTCTTTCATGTGTTGAGGGTGTCGCGTGACTTGCTAGTAAAATAGTGGGAGCATATTAAGATAGATGTCCTTGATTATTTATTTTTGCAAAAGCTGCATGTTATTTATTTTTGCTACATCTTTTTTTTAAAAAATGTCACTTTCAAACCCCTTACATAGCATACTTGATGTCAACCGCTTCATTGGTCAAAATTATATGGATTGGCTCTGCAACTTGAGAATTGTTCTCACAACGGGGAAAATCGTGTACGTCCTTAATACAATGATGCCTACACCCGAGGAAGGGGTAAGCGAGGATGAGATCTCTCGGTACGTGAAGTACATTGTTGACTCCACTCTTGCTCAATGTTATATGTTGGGCTCCATGACTCCTTAGTTATAGAGATAGCAAGAAAAGATTAATGCCAAATCCATTCTCCTACATGTCCGCAAACTGTTTGAGGAACAGGGAAGGACTCAACGATATGAGATATCCAAGAGCCTCTCCCATTCTAAGATGACTAAGGGGACACCGGTTCAGAACCATGTCCTAAAGATGATTGAGTGGATAAAGAAACTCATAGGTCTAGGAATGGTTCTAGAGGATAACCTGTGTGGATCTTGTACTTCAGTCTCTACCAGAATCTTTTTCATAGTTCATAATGAATTTTAATATGAACAAGCTTGAGGTGACTCTCCCGGAGCTTCTCAATATGTTGAGGGAGGCATAAAGTACTATAAAAAAGAGAAGCCAGTTCTCTACACTAGTGAGACCAGAAGAAAGGAAGGAAAGCAGAAAATCCCTTAAGAAGGGCAAGGGCAAGGACAGACTAGGTAAAGAAAAGGTTACTAAGAAAGACTCGACAAAGGATAAAGGCCAGTACTTCTACTACGGAAAAGATGGGCACTAGAAGAGGAACTACAAAGAGTACCTTGCAAAGAGGGCGAAATAGAAGCTTAAAGAAGCTTCAGGTACATTCATGTTCAATCTCCAATTGTTAGATTTTTATGATAGTACATTGGTATTATATTAGTATTGCTTATCACACTTGTAATTTGTTGTAAATTCTGGCAAAGTCGAGGAGATTGGTGAGAGGAATATTGCACAATGGTTTGATTGTGCTAGATTGGTAAGTGTGTCTAAGAAGAAAAGAGATGTGGTGAATAATGCATATCTGTGGCATTATAGGCATGGTCACATCCATGAGGGAAGGATTCAAAAGTTGTTAAAGGATGAATATCTAGATCAATTTGACTATGAGTTATATACAACTTGTGAGCCTTACCTTCATGGAAAACTGACCAACTCTCCATTTAGTGGAACTAGAGAAAGAGCCACTGAGCTACTGAAACTCATACATAGTGATGTATGTGGACTCATGTCAACTCATGTCATTGGTGGTTACTCCTACTTCATTACCTTTACTGATGATTTCTCAAGGTATGGACATGTGTACTTAATGAAGTACAAGTCTAAGGCCTTTAAAAAATTCAAAGAGCATAAGAATGAAGTAGGGAACCAGACTGGAAAAAGTATCAAGACTCTTCGATCAGATCGAGGAGGTGAGTACTTAAGTATAGAGTTTACCCAGTTCCTCAAGGACCATGGGATTCAATCCTAATGGACACCTTCTTATACACCTTAGCTCAATAGTGTATCTGAAAGGAGGAATTATACATTGTTAGACATGGTATGATCCATGATGAGTTTCGTTGACCTACCAATCTCATTCTAGGGATATGCCCTAGAGACCACAGCTTACATTCTAAACAGAGTTCCAACTAAGTCGATAGTGTCTACACTATACGAAATATGGAAAGGGAAGAAACTTAATATTAAGGTTAAGATTTGGGGTTGCCCTGCCCATGTTAAAAGACACAACCCCGATAAGTTGGAATTGAGGATGGAGCGGTGCAAGTTCGTGGGATACCCTAAGGAAACTTGTGGGTATTATTTCAATCATCTAGAGAACCAAAAGGACTTTGTAGCCAAGAGAACGGTATTCCTTAAGAAGGAATACATTCTTGACGGAGATAGTGTGAGCATAATAGAGTTGAGTGAGGTTGGAGAACCTAGCTCAAGCACCACTCTATTGCCCGAGTCTGTTCAGGTACCTAACACATAAGTTCCAACTTGTGCTGAGTATATCAAAGGAGAAGATGTTGAGGATATTGATCCTCAAACCTACGAGGAGGCTATTATGAGTATAGACTCTAGGAAGTGGCAAGAAGCCATGAATTCTGAGATGGATTCCATGTACTCCAATAAGGTTTAGAACCTACTTAATGCGCCCGAGGGTATTATACCTATCGGTTGCAAGTGGATCTTTAAGAAAAATATCGGAGTCGATAGAAAGGTAGAGACCTATAAAGCAACGCTAGTGGCTAAGGGGTATCGTCAAAGGCAAGGTGTTGACTATGATGAAACCTTCTCACCCATAGCCATGCTAAAATCCATCTGAATTCTATTGGCTATTGCATCACACTATGATTATGAGATCTGGCAGATGAATGTGAAAACCACATTCCTTAATGGTAACCTCCAAGAGGAGGTGTATATGATATAGCCTGAGAGATTTGTGTCTAAGGACTACCCAAATAAGGTATTCAGGTTGCTTAGATCCATTTATTGACTAAAGCAAGCTTCCCAAAGTTGGAACATAAGATTTGATAAGACAATCAGATCTTATGACTTCGTTAATAACGAAGATAAGCCTTGTGTGTATAGGAAGGTAAGTGGAAGAGCTATTACCTTCTTGGTATTATATGTGGATGACATCCTGATCATTGGGAATGATGTAAGAATGCTATCCACAATAAATGCTTGGTTATCTAAACACTTCTCCATAAAGGACTTAGGGGAAACATCCTATATCTTAGGGATTCAGATCTATAGAGATAGATCTAGGATGATGTTTGGCTTGTCCCAGTCCAGGTACATAGACACCATTGTTAAAAGGTTTGGCATGAAAAATTCCAAGAGAGGTCTCATACCGGTGAGACATGGGATATCACTTTCTAGGAGTAAGTTCCCAAAGACTCTTGAAGAAAGGGCGAACATGGATAAAATACCCTATGCCTCAGCAATAGGGTCTATCATGTATGCCATGCTATATACCAGGCCTAATATAGCCTATACTTTGAGTGTCACAAGTAGGTATAAAGCATATCCAAGCTTGGAGCACTAGAAAGCAAAAAAGTGTATCCTTAAGTACTTGACAAGGACTAAGGATCTTTTACTAGTATATGGACGTAGTAGCCTCAAGGTTAAAAGCTACATGGACTCAAGTTTTTAATTCGATGTCGATGATAGCAAGTCGAATTTAGGGTTTGTGTATACCCTAAAAGGAGGAGCAGTATGCTGGAAGAGTTGCAAGCGAGATACTACTGCTTACTCGACCACAGAGGCGGAGTACATTACTATAACATAGATAGCAAATGAGGGAGTTTGGATGAAGAAGTTCCTTATATTGCGACAACAACGGGGTGATTGCTTAAGTGAAGGAACCTAGGTCTCATCAGAAATCTAAGCATGTTTTGAGGAGGTTTCACTTAATCAAAGAGATTGTGACCCGAGGAGATGTAGTAGTGGAAAGATTTCTATCCGAAGATAACATTGCAGATACACTGATAAAGTTGTTGTCTCAGATTATCTTTGAATGCTATAGGGGTCAGATGGAGATCAGACACATAAGTGATTGGCTTTAAGTCAAGTGGGAAATTACTGACTATGTGCCCTATAAGCCAATCATGTGAGTGATGGCATGTGTGACTTAATATGCAGTCTTTTTGCTTATTATTTTTTTGACATTTATCACTTTATATTGCTTATTACATATATATATATGTATATATATATATATATGTATATATATATATATGTATATATATATATATGTATATATATATATATATGTATATATATATATATATATGTGTGTGTGTGTGTGTGTGTGTGTGTGTGTGTGTGTATGCATATATATATGTATATATATATTGTGATGTCCTTAGATCTATGCAATGGGAATCGGATCGTGATGAGATCACGATAATGAGATCGATTCGCCTTTAAACACAGATCCTAAATAATCCCGATTATTGGTTACTCAAGAGAGACATTGAGATAACCAAACAAATTGATATATTGTATACTCGTCTATATGATGGATGCAGCTGGTCTCATAGTTGCTCATGTGGGGAAACTAGGGATATAGTACAGGTGCTCATTAGAGAATGAGTTCACTGATTGATCTGCTTACGGAATGTTGAATGGTTGATGATGTCTTGTTGTCAAACAGTGATTTCGTAGTCCTAGTGGTGTATCTGGTCCTTAGACATGAGACAACAAGGATGTCCTGTATGAGTGCTCCACTCTTTGATATCGGACTTATAGGTTTGGATGTTCTAGATCTAGCACAATCGGTCATTGGGAGTGGCAATCAACCTTACGAGGGCTATTAAGTGTCGATAGAGGATCATCCACTCTCAGTGTTATAAGAGAAATATCCCATGTGTTCTTGCTCAAACAAATCCAAGGCCAAGATCATTTAGATTGAGAGAGAAAGAGTATTATAAGAGAATCCAAATAGAGCGAGACTCGAATAGAAACCGTATGGGTCTTATAGCACCATGCTTGGTATATGGTCTTTGGGATATTAGATGTATGAGAGATTATAGATATATGGTAATTGAGGACAGACAGGTCCAATGGATTGGATTCCCCTATATCGTCTAGGGACTTTAGCATAATAGCCTAGTACGTCCATAGTCGATAAGTCGAGTGAATTATTATGGAAATAATAATTCACTGAGCCAGAAGGAGTTCTAACAGGTATAACTCACGGCTAGCTCGATATTGGGCCTAGAGGGTTACACACATATGGTAGGCATTGCGATGAGTAGAGATTCAGATATGAGATATTCGTCGGAGCCGCTATCTTATTGGATATCCAATAAGCCCCTAAATTATTGGATCATATGGATGAGATCCAATAAGAGCTCATAAGAGATTATTGGATAGAGATCCACTAATCTAAGAGGCTTGGGTAGTTGGATGGAGATCCAATACCCAATAAGGGAGGATCTATTAGGGTTAAGTTGATAGGGGACATCTATAAATATAAGGGAATTAGTGGTTCATAGGCTAGAGCCTTTTACTTGCCTCTCTTATGCTCTTCCCCCTCTTCACCTCAAAGCAGGCCAGGAGTTTTTGAGAAGCATCATCATAGCCCTGTTGTGTGGATCACCGTTAGAGAGGATGGCGCTTGACCTCTTTCACCCTCTCCTAGAGATCTATAGGGATTCAGGGATATACGATCTCCCTAGGTAACACAATCTATCTCACACATGGTTTTTTATTTTGTGAATTTTTGCACACCAATCTTCGCACGATGACGAATATATCTTTGGGATTTAGGGATTTTATTTTCTATTCTTCTATTGCACATATGATGTTGCCCCCAAGGTTTCCCAACAATATTAGTACTGGTTTCGGAAGAGATTGCATAGAAAATGTGTTTGATTAGCTAATTCCTTGTCTTCAAAATTCCTTTCCAAGCTGCAGAGTGATATGTTTTTACTATAACTTCCCAAATTGATTACTTGGAAAGATACCTAGCAGAATCCCATTGTAACCATAAGGAACAATTGTTTTGCAAAAGATCTCATAATTTCTATACCAAACATGTTTTATTCCAATCTTTAGTATTTCTCAAATTCAGACCCCCTTCATCTTTTGATTTGCAAATGTTATCCCAATTTACCATATGTATTGTCTTACCATTTGTGTCATCCTAGAAGAAGTTTATAAATAGTCATTCAAAATCTTGTAGAAGTATAATAGGTAGAAGAAATGCATTTAACCAATAAATATAGTAAGAGGACAACACCGAACAGATGAGTTCCAGTCATCTTGCTTTTGAAAGAAGCCTATTTTTTCAAGAGGAAATTCTATTCTTTATTTTTTGCAGGATAGGCTAACAATGGGTTTTGTGGATGCCTATGGTTATGAGTGAGAGACCCAGATAGGGACTGATATGTTAGGATCGAAGTGGTACTAAGAGGGGGGGTGAATTAGTGTAGTAGATTAAAACTCGTAAGTTTGAAATCGATTTCATAAATATGTAGAGATTTTGATTCAACGAAAGAATGACTTAGTAAAAGTAGCTCGAGTAAATAAGGAGATGAAAACCAAAAGCTTGCTGCTATGTAAATAAAGGTTTCAGAAAGTTAAACACTCACACATTCAAGGAACACACCAATTTAAAGTGGTTCGATCAAATGACCTATATCCACTTATGAAGCCTTCTTCGATGAGACTCTCAACTTCCACTAGCAAATCAGTGTGAAGGGGAAGGACCAAATACCCCTCTTACAACCTTTTTACAAGTGGTTCACACTCTTACAGATTTTTTAAAGAGAAAGAGCTCCCTCTTTCTCTTTGAAAATAAGACTTTGCTAAGGACTTGGCTAAAGCTTTTTCTCAATTTCTAACTTCTCAAAAGGTGTATTCTCTGTTGAGAATTGAGGGGTATTTATAGATCCCAAGATGATTCAAATTTGGGTTCCAAATTTTGAATTCCTTTGGGTTCTCGGAGCTGGCAATGCCATTGCCTGTCGGTGGCGGTGCTACCACCTTTCAATGTCAATTTGACCGTGTATTGGAGGTGCCACCGCCTGTCGATGGTGGTGCCACCGCCCGACCTTTCAGGTGCTAGGTGGTGGTACCGTCATACTTGGGTGGTGCCACCGCCCAGTACGACGGTACCACCGTCCGACCTTTCAGGTTATGGGCGGTGCCATTGCCCAATTGGCCCATAATCAGGTTATAGGATTAACTCTTAATCCTAACCCTAATTACATGCAAACTATGAAATTAAGATGTAGTCCTAAGTAGATTTTTAATCGGCAATGTCGAGTTTCCTTCCAGTGAGCTTTCCAGCGAACTTCTGGCGGACTTCCGATACACACTCGGATTTCTTCCGACGGACTCCCAATAGGCTCCCGGTCTTGTGGCGAGTTCAGCGAGTCTTTGCCAAGTAGCCGAACCTTCTCAGTGATCTCCATGAACCTCCGACAATCTCTCTAGCGGACTTCCAAAAACTTCAACAAGTCCCCGATTCCTTCTCGGTTGGTTTCGGTAGCACACCCATCGAACTTGACTCTGGTAGACTTGCTTTATGTCTTTAAGCTATCGTAGTTAATCCTACATATGTAAAACAAAACTTCGATTGAGATAATTAATCTTAAGCAATTAATCAAGTTGTCCGGCATGTCATCGGTGCCTCGTCCTCTCTTGCGGCCTATTGCCCAATCGATCAGTTGACTCTGCAACTCCGATATCCTTGGCACAATCTTCGCTCTTCTAGGCCCGATGCCCTAATCCACGGCCTGAAGCCTTCTATCGATACGTCGACCGATCCACCGGCCAAACGTCCAATCTTCTGACATGTTCTGCCGGCCCAATATGATTCTTCCTACTTTAATTGTCTCATCCTAATCGAAGTATCTTGTGTCACTCAAAACACAGATTAAATCATAAACACATATCAAGTGGTTTCATCATCAAAATACGAGATTCAACAATCTCTCCCTTTTTGATGATGACAACCACTTGATGATGAAGTTAACCTTAACTCCCGGAGTTTCAACAAACTCCTCCTATCAATATGGCTTATTGATAGAAACTCTTGGATTCAAAACTCCAAGCAACATGTCATCATAAACTTATGCATAACATGTCATGTCATCATACTTCTCCCCCTTTGTCATCAACAAAAAGGAGAAGTTCCAACTCTTATGTGTTTAGAGATAAAAAGTTCAAATCATTACATAATAAACATAGTATCAAATTTTATCATCATACAATCTAGCAATTAAAGATGTGCAAGTTTAGCATGTTTGCTTTTCTTGAGATAGCAATTGTTTGCTTCTCTTTAGACTATAAGCTAGCAATTTTTACGATATGTAAGTTTTATTACATACAAGCTAGCAAAAATTTAGCAAGTGCTATATCACATTAGAATATGCAAGGTATTAAGTTTTAGATATGTAAGGTAGTAAGATAGCATGTTCTACTTCATACAAGCTAGCAACTTTTACAACATTTTAGAACATGCAAGCTAGCAGTTTTGAGATGTTCAAAAAGCAACTCTTGCTTCTTGAAATAGGCAAGATAGCGCATTTTTACAATTTTTGTTTCTTAAGATAGGTAAGATAGCATATTTTGCATTTTCTTGAGATTTTAAGCTAGTAATCCTCGATGATATTTAAGATAACAATTTCTTCTCTTTTGAGAAGTGTCATTTTTGCTTCCTTAGCAAAATGCCAAACTAGCACGAGACAATGTTTTACATGACGCAAGTAAACAATTTGGCAAGTGTTACATTTGCATCTTCTCTTTGAGATGACCCTTTACATCAATTCAAGATAGCACATTAGCAACTCTTTCTCCCCCTTTGTCATTGGCAAAAAGAAAGGAAGACCCTTTACATCAATTTCTAAATCATGACAAAGGTAAGTATCAATCTTATTTGTGCATCATTATGTTTTCAAATTAAAATATGCACAATTTCAAAACTTTACATTTGTATCCTTACTTCATGCATTATACAAATGAATTAATCACTATGGGCATATCATACATGATACATTGTTTTGGGAACAAATCATAGCATTTATCAATATTTTGATCATGATACCAAGCATTTATCATTTAGAGTATTCATGATACACATTATATATCATCACAATAAAAAGCAAATGCATGCATAATTTCAAATCATAAATGTTTCAAATCATGATGGTATTAATTTGTCAAATTGCATCCTACCATGATCAAAACTTCTCCCCATTTGTATTTCATACATAATTTCATTTCATCATATTAGGAATATCAAGAAGAATTAATTGGGTGATGAGATGAATATACGGAATTGTATAAAAATCATATCATAAGTGTTTTATGCATTCATATCATCACATGAAGGAATATAAAAAAATTGGTGATGAGATATTACTTCATGAATATAATAAAATTCATATAGCATATCATGGTTTATTAGAATTAGTCTTCTTTTTGGTGAATAGCAAAAAGAATAGTAGGAGAGCAAGATCTCAATTCATGCATATCAAATATTCAATCATCAAAATCATGATTTATCTAGAAAATTATCCTCTTTAAATATTCAAAGAGAGATCTTAGGAGAACAAAATAAGAGATTTTCAAATAAAATTTTAAATCAAGAATTAAAAAAAAAGATATTCTCTTTAGTAAATCACATAAGGAAACGTAGGAGAAAAAGATTTCAATTTATGCATAAGAACTCTTATGATTCATATTGAAAATTTTCTCAAAATATAAGAGAATAAAGAGTAAGAAATCTTGATTCATAAAGGATTTCATGTTATAAATTTCAAGATGTCAAGATCATGATTTTGATAAAAACCATTAGATTCAAACCATCAAAATCAATTTCAATATTCACAAAATTTATAAATATATTCATGATTTTAAACCCATTAATATACTTTCCTTTTTATGTGATACTTTTTAAGTGATTGATTTTATATAAGAATGCCTTTTTCATTTATGTCAAATAAAAACATGCATCAACGTTTAGGAACGAAAAATGAATTTTGTCATACAATCCATCAAGATCAACAAACCACAAAAATCATGTATAACTTTAAAATCTTATGCATAAAATCGTCAAGTCATGGTATCAAAATTTTAATATTTTCATTACAACTTTATGCATCATTAAGTATACAATCTTCAAGCATATAAAATTTCTCAATTCATTATGAATCATAAAAAGAATTTTGGTTCCGAAAAATCATGATTCATTTAGGATAGTAGATGCTAAAAAGAAACATTGAGGATAAAAGATCTTGATTTTTATAGGGTAAATCTCAAGTTATAAATCTCAAAAAATCAAGATAAAGCTCATTCAAATTCAAATCATCAAATCAAAATCATTTTCAAGATGATAAAATAGATTCATCAAAGTTAATAAGATAGAGAAAAAGAATTTTTAAGAAAAATACTTTTCTCTATTTAGTTGTTTCATACAAGCATGCCTTTGTCCTTTTTGTGCCATAATATATATATATATATATATATATATATATATATCATCAATCTTTAATGCCACTGTTATTATCATGAAAATTGATAATCCATAAATATCAAGAATCATCATGCATAATGTCAAAATATAAACTCATTAATCATAACTTCAAATTAAACATGATTTTATATACTCAAAATCGAGAAATAACAATGGAAATCAACATGATACATATTATTACTTCTTAACCACATATAGCATGATTTCATAAGGCATTTTTATGAAGGTGAGAAGGGAATAATTCAAAGGTACAAAAGATTTTAACCATCTAAAACACAAGTGAAAGATCAAGTCATGAATCTAAAATTCCATGAATCAAAATAATCAAAATGATCATCAAAGGTAATCTCATGTTATTCCAAGAAATCAATATCATGATTTTGATAAAACTTATTTCAAATTCAAATCATTAAAATTATCAAACTCTCAACCTTACTTTCAAGAGATTCAAAAAGACAAATAATTTTATTGGTCTCTTAGTGAAAAATCGATAAGATAGAGAAAAAGAAAATTTTTTAAGAAAAATGCTTTCCTCCTTTTGTCTCAACTCATTGATTGATTTCATGCATGCTTGTTCTTTTCTTTTATCCAAAATCCATGCATCACTTATTAATACCGAAAAAGATCTTTCAAAAGATCGCAAAGTTCGATAATCACAAAAATCATCATGCATCATTTCGAAAGAAAACTCATTAAGCATGATTATTATATATAACTTCAAATCAAACATGATTTCATTTATTTTCAAAATATTGTTAGGACATACAAGGCAAAGAAATTATTAAACATAAAGCATATTCATCAATCATGGTTTCATTGAGCATAAGATATTTTCGACCAAAATCATTTTGTTATTTGTTGTTGTCTCCGAAGGTGACATACCCTTCTTTGCTAGTGAGCATAGAGAAATGAGATGGATCTCCTCGAGCATCCACTATCAAGATACCATCTCTTGCTCCTAGCTTGTGAGTTTGTATATAAGAGATGATGGTATTTAGGTACCCATTTGATTTTGGGTGCCTTATAAATTGATCTACTAATTTTGTTATTCATTATTGAACTATTTATAGTTTTTTTAGGAACCCATATCAACTTATATGGACTAATTTTCTTAAATAAACATTTGTAAACAACATATCCAGATTTACAACAAAAGTTGCATTTCAAATGACGTGAAACATGTAATGTGGGTCCTTTAATGAAGGTGGTAGGTTTTTGGTGAGATCCTCTCACAAAACCAATTCCACTTCTATTTGCAATGTGACCCTTGTTTGCAAGGATCATGTCCAAGCCTTTGCTACCGACCTTAAACTTGTTTAAGGTCTCTTTAAGTAGTAAATTTTTATTTTTTATTGCTTCTAAATGTTCACACTTAGAGCATGGAGGAGTTTGAAGACTATCAAGCTTATTTTGGAGTAAGACATGTTTTTTTTTTTGGTAAGTAAAAGTAAATTGATTATGTGTAAAGTTTCTACAAATAGCTTTGTCTATACAAGTCATAGACAAAGTCAAGTAACTCATTGAGTACACATGTGGTAGTTATAACTACACATGCTGTAGACTTTAACTCCTAACTATAGCCAACATGTTAAGATATACCAAGACTACTAGTGGGTACAGCATTTAACATCATGCTCAAGATCTAATAGCAAAATTGAATTTGACAAAAATATCTTTTTCTCTTCGGGTAAAGTGATCCATTTTGAGATCGTGCTCCATGCATGATCTTGAGTCTCTAATAATCTCTATCAAGAGCTGAGCATTGTTTATGTATTGATATTCAAAGATTCTTCTACATCTCTCTTTCTACATCCACCAAATAGCACATTTGAAAGCAACTTTTGCCAGTTGTGTAAGAGGCCCTTTTCTTGGAAAATATTGCATGAGGTCGCCTAATCCTTGATGCAAGTTTGGTTGCGGCAGCCTATTGAGTTCAAATCGTTGGAGAATCTCCTTCCATATCCATTTAGTATAGTCACAAGCAAAATAGAGGTGGTCAACAGTTTCTTCTTGTTGCATGCAAAGGAAGCATCGGTTAACATAATAGATAACTCTTTTCTTCATATTAGCTATTGTAGATAGTTTATTAAGAAGGGCCTGCCATGTACATAGAGAATGTTTCTATGATCCCGGTCGATCCCATCTCTAACTGCTTGAGATCCACTTGTTATTTTTTTTTCTAATTTGATTCCATGCGAATGTAGCACTAAATTTGCCATTATCATGAGGCCAAATAAGTATATCTGAAGGGTTATTCTTGATTGGAATAGCTTTGATAATCGACAAAAGTGATAATATTTCAGGGGAAATAGGATTAGGGAGACACCAGGTACCGTTAGCAATGAACTTGGAAACCTTCCAATCTTTGGGAGCCCCAAGGTCTTTTCGTATTCTTTCACCATATAATTGAAATATACTCTTCCATTTATCCAAGGATCGTACCATATATTAGTACTAGTTCCAGAAGAGATTACATAAGAAATGTGTTTGATTAGCCAATTCCTTGCCTTTAAAATTTCTTTCCAAGGCTGTAGAGTGATATGTTCTTGTTGAAATTTCCCAAATTGATTCTTTGAAAGGTACCTAGCAGAACCCAATGTGACCATAAGGAACATTTATTTTTGCAAAAGATCCCACCAATTATGTACCAAACATGCTTTATTCCAATCTCTAATATTTCTCAAATCAAACCCCCCTTCATCTTTCGGTTTACTATATTATTGGTAAGTAAAAGTAAATTGATTATGTGTAAAGTTTCTACAAATAGCTTTGTCTATACAAGTCATAGACAAAGTCAAGTAACTCATTGAGTACACATGTGGTAGTTATAACTACACATGCTGTAGACTTTAACTCCTAACTATAGCCAACATGTTAAGATATACCAAGACTACTAGTGGGTACAGCATTTAACATCATGCTCAAGATCTAATAGCAAAATTGAATTTGACAAAAATATCTTTTCTCTTCGGGTAAAGTGATCCATTTGAGATCGTGCTCCATGCATGATCTTGAGTCTCTAATAATCTCTATCAAGAGCTGAGCATTGTTTATGTATTGATATTCAAAGATTCTTCTACATCTCTCTTTCTACATCCACCAAATAGCACATTTGAAAGCAACTTTTGCCAGTTGTGTAAGAGGCCCTTTTCTTGGAAAATATTGCATGAGGTCGCCTAATCCTTGATGCAAGTTTGGTTGCGGCAGCCTATTGAGTTCAAATCGTTGGAGAATCTCCTTCCATATCCATTTAGTATAGTCACAAGCAAAATAGAGGTGGTCAACAGTTTCTTCTTGTTGCATGCAAAGGAAGCATCGGTTAACATAATAGATAACTCTTTTCTTCATATTAGCTATTGTAGATAGTTTATTAAGAAGGGCCTGCCATGTACATAGAGAATGTTTCTATGATCCCGGTCGATCCCATCTCTAACTGCTTGAGATCCACTTGTTATTTTTTTTTCTAATTTGATTCCATGCGAATGTAGCACTAAATTTGCCATTATCATGAGGCCAAATAAGTATATCTGAAGGGTTATTCTTGATTGGAATAGCTTTGATAATCGACAAAAGTGATAATATTTCAGGGGAAATAGGATTAGGGAGACACCAGGTACCGTTAGCAATGAACTTGGAAACCTTCCAATCTTTGGGAGCCCCAAGGTCTTTTCGTATTCTTTCACCATATAATTGAAATATACTCTTCCCATTTATCCAAGGATCGTACCATATATTAGTACTAGTTCCAGAAGAGATTACATAAGAAATGTGTTTGATTAGCCAATTCCTTGCCTTTAAAATTTCTTTCCAAGCTGTAGAGTGATATGTTCTTGTTGAAATTTCCCAAATTGATTCCTTTGAAAGGTACCTAGCAGAAACCCAATGTGACCATAAGGAACATTTATTTTGCAAAAGATCCCACAATTATTGTACCAAACATGCTTTATTCCAATCTCTAATATTTCTCAAATTCAACCCCCCTTCATCTTTCGGTTTACATATATTGTCCCAATTTACCATATGCATTGTCTTATCATATGTGTCATTCCAGAAGAAGTTCATTAATATCCATTTAATATCTTGGAGAAGTCCAACAAGTAGAAGAAAAGCATTAGACCAATATATAGAGTAAGAGTACAATACTGAACGGATGAGTTCAAGTCGGGAGTAAGACATGTTCTTTCTTTAATAGATTGAACTTCTTACTAATAGTTCTACACTCATCAAATAATTCATGAAAAGTGATAGAAAGTTCATCGAAAGATAAATCTTCATTAATTAAATCACATACCTCTTCTCCTAAAGTCATTAAC
The DNA here is from genome assembly GCA_004837865.1 of Musa balbisiana. Classification (NCBI taxonomy): domain Eukaryota; kingdom Viridiplantae; phylum Streptophyta; class Magnoliopsida; order Zingiberales; family Musaceae; genus Musa; species Musa balbisiana. The sequence continues at coordinate 20,226,156 of CM017190.1, read as the reverse complement.
GCGAAGTTTGCCTCCTCTTTGTTGCTAGCTTCTTCACTTTCTTCTTCGATTATTTCTTCTTGGCTTGGGGGCATTCATTTTTGAAGTGCCGCGACTTCTTACATTTGTAGCATATTACTTGGTCCTTTTTATGTTCAAGTTTGTTTTTGGTGTTATTTTTATATTTTTTCTTTCTTATAAACTTTTTAAAATTTTGAGTTAAAAGTGCAATGTCATCGTCACTGTCCTCATCACTTGATATTCCTTTCAAGTGGTCTTCTTGTGATGTAAGTGTTATATCTTTTCTGTTCTTTGGAAGGAGGTTCTTGAGCTCTTCATGAGCATGGCACGTCATTTCGTAGGTCATTAGAGACCCAATAAGTTCTTCGAGAGGAAATGTTTTAAGGTCCTTGGCCTCTTAAATGGCCGTAACTTTTGAATCCCAACTCTTTGGAAGGGATCTTAAGATTTTAGTTACTAGTTCAAAGTTAGAAAAACCTTTACCAAGAGCTTTGAGTCCATTGATGACATCCGTGAAACGGGTGTACATGTCTCCGATGGACTCACTTGGTTTCATTCGGAAAAGTTCATAAGAGTGCATAAGAATGTTGATTTTGGATTCTTTCACTTGGCTAGTGCCTTCATGAGTGACCTTAAGAGTTCTCCAAATATCAAAAGCCGAATCACAAATTGAAACATAATTAAATTCATTTTTGTCCAATGCACAAAAGAAGGCATTCATAGCCTTTGCATTTAAAGCAAAAACCTTCTTCTCCGATTCATCCCATTCGCTCATCGGAAGAGAAGATTTTTGAAATCCATTTTCGACAATAGTTCAAAGCTCGAAATCCATAGAAATGAGGAAGATCCTCATTCGAGTCTTCCAATACGTGTAATCGGACCCATTAAATATAGGCGGACATGTAATAGAATGACCCTCATGCATGCCGGAGTAAGCCATCTCTCTTGGATATTAAACCAAATATGAGAGTGAGCCTAGCTCTGATATCAATTGTTAGGATTGGAGCGGTACTAAGAGGGGAGGGTGAATTAGTACAGCGGATTAAAACTCGTAAGTTTGAAATCGATTTCGTAAATGTGTAGAGATTTCGATTCGACGAAGGAATGACTTAGTAAAAGTAGCTCGAGTAAAGTAAGGAGATGAAAACAAAAAGCTTGCTACTATGTAAATAAAGGTTTTAGAAAGTTAAACACTCACACATTCAAGGAATACACCAATTTAAAGTGGTTCGGTCAAGTGACCTACATCCACTTGCGAAGCCTTCTTCGATGAGGCTCCCAACTTCCACTAGCAAATCAGTGTGAAGGGGAAGGACCAAATACCCCTCTTACAACCTTTTTACAAGTGGTTCACACTCTTACAGATTTTTCAAAGAGAAAGAGGGAGGTGAAAACTTAAGCTATTGAAAACAAGACTTTGCTAAGGATTTGGCTAAAGCTTTTTCTCAATTTCTAACTTCTTAAAAGGTGTATTCTCTACTGAGAATTGAGGGGTATTTATAGACCCCAAGAGGATTCAAATTTAGGATCCAAATTTTGAATTCCTTTGGGTTCCCGGAGTTGGCGGTGCCACCGCCTGTCGATGGCGGTGCTACCGCCTGTTAATGTCAATTTGACCATGTACCGGCAATACCAGCGCCTGATCTTTCGGGTGCTGGGCGATGCCACCGCCCAGTCCGATGGTACCACCACCCGACCTTTCGGGTTCTGGGCGGTGCCATCGCCCGACCTTACAGGTCACTGGTTGGGCTTCAAATTTGGCCCAAACTAGTTCATATTCGAGCCCAGTTGACCTCTAATCAGGTTATATGATTAACTCTTAATCCTAACCCTAATTACATGCAAACTACGAAATTAAGACGTAGTCCTAAGCATGTTTTCAATCGGCAACGTCGAGTTTCCTTTCGGCAAACTTCCGGTGGACTTCCGATACACCCTCGGATTTCTTCCGGCGGACTCCCAACAGGCTCCCGGTCTTGTGGCGAGTTCAGCGAGTCTTTGGCAAGTAGCCGAACCTTCTCAGTGATCTCCGTGAACCTCTGACGATCTCTCCGGTGGACTTCGAAAAACTTCGACAAGTCCCCGATTCCTTCTCGGTTAGTTCCGACAGCACTTCCGACGATTCTTCGGACTTTTGATGGACTCTCGAACACCCATCGAACTCGACTCCGGTAGACTTGCTTTATGCCTTCAAGCTATCATAGTTAATCCTGCACATGTAAAACAAAACTTCGATCGAGACAATTAATCCTAAGCAATTAATCAAGTTGTCCGGCATGTCATTGGTCACTCGACACTTCGTCCGATTCTTCGACACCTCGTCCTCTCTTGTAGCCTATTGCCCAATCGGCCAGTTGACTCCGCAACTTCGATATCCTTGGCACAATCTCTGCTCTTCTTGGCTCGATGCCCAAATCCACGGCCCGAAGCCTTTGTCGATATGTCGATCGATCCACCAGCTCGATATCCAATCTTCTGACATGTTCCTCCAGCCCAACATGATTCTTCCTGCTTTAATTGTCTCATCCTGATCGAAGTATCCTACGTCACTCAAAACGTAAATTAAATCATAAACACATATCAAGTGATTTTATTATCAAGATACGAGATTCAACATGATAGACTTCCCTCACTAATCCCTAGAGTGTGTGTAATAAAGTCCTTATCTTCAATGCAAGGACACACATAGACTTTACTTTTCACATGATTTAACTTAAGGCTAGATACTATACACAGTCGCTCAGAATAGTAGCCAAACTCCTTATTGAAGTTGAATCATTCTGAAGAAAGATAAGAAAATCATCTACAAAAGTTATGTGGGATATATGAATAGAACCAACATTGGGTACCTTAATACTGCCATTGGAGACTGCCTATTTCAACATATAGTTGAGTCATTCCATTACAATAGTAGAGAGATATAGAGAGAGTGGATCATCTTGTCGGATGTCATTCGTACTCCTAAGAAAGCCAATAGGTGAGATATTGAAGAGTATTAAAAATTTTGGAGTTTCCAAGCAATATTGAATCCAATTAACCAATTACAAAGGGAAGTTCATACTGAGGAGCATCTTGTAGATAAAGTTCCTATCAACTAAATCAAAGGCTTTTCGTAAATCAGCTTTATAACATATTTTTGTCTCTCTAGCTTTCGAGTTCAGATCTTTGACCAAGTCTTTAGTTAGAAGAATATTATGATGTATACTTCTCCTTTTGAGAAAAGCAACATAATTAGGACTAATGATCTTGTGCATTGTCTTTCGTATTCTATTTGCCTGCACCATGGAGATGATCTTGTAAATAAAGTTACATAATAAAATGTGTCAATAGTTCTATAGTGAATCAACCCCTATATTCTTGGAAATTAAAGAAACAAAAGTGTAATTTATCTCTCTAAGAATATGACCCGAAAAAAAAATGTTAGTAAGCCATGCAATTTAGTAAAATTTAACTGGAAATCTATTTAGACCAGGGCTTTTGTGACAACTCTTACAATTTCTTCATATGTAATTGGGGCATTGAGGATTGAAATGGTGCCCGAATCAAGCTTCCTAGTTGACTCCACATGAATATTGTTAGGTTGCATCGCTTGATTCAGTAAGGAATAAAAAAATTGCTCAGTATTGTAACATTCCTCATTTCTAAATTTTCGTATAAGTTTCTAATTGTAATGTAAGTATCCATTTTAAATTCAATAAAAGAGCTAAAGTATAAATCTGAGAACTTATTCATAAGATTTGGGGATCTGTTCAAAAAATCTGAGGACCTATATGTAAACCTTGAGGACCTAATCATAAATATAATAATGCAAGGACTAAACTATAAAATGCATAAAATTACAAATCCCACCACTTAAGCCTCTCTGCCTTCGTTCTCAAGGAACTTGAGAAGGTAGCTTTGTCGAAGAAGAGAGGAAGAGAGAAAGAAGAAGAAAAATTTGGGGCTTTGGGGTTTTTTTGCTCAAATCTTCTCATTTGGGGTCAAAAATTCCCAAAGGCAAGTATTCTAACCCCATCCTACAGAAATATTAATCTCTATTCTCATATTAATTCTGAATAATATGAAAGATTTCTGCTTAGAACCTGATATCTCTCTTGTTAGATACAAAACCATGGATATGAAATTTTTCAATAAACTGACTCTTATACATTATTTTAGCCATAACTTTTAGCACTAAACGTGGATTTAGGCAGGACCTAGTTCATTTGAAATTAGACTCTTATACCTTTCTTTTGACACTAATGTTGAAATTTTTGGAAACCGAATACTTACCCAAACTTCTATTTCAAATGAGCTTATGGATGTTGTAAAACAGGGATCGTACTTTATGACATTTTGATACTAAAATGCCTATAAGTCCTTATTAGAAATTCTGATTTATGCCAAACGAATTTCATTTGAAACAAGACTTGTAGATCTTTCTTTTGACATATAGATTGAAAAATTTAGAATCCAAATGCCTATCCAGTTATCTATTGAAACCGACCCTATGAATTCTGCAAAACAGTGATTTTATTTTTTGACCTTTGGTTACTAAATCAATTATAACTCTTTGTTGGAAACTTTGACTGGTACGAAACTTATTTCATCTAAAAATAGATTGAAATATCTTTCGACAATAGCTTTCTTGAGTATATTGGAGCATAATTGATAGTCTGAAGTATTTGTTCAATGGGCCTCTCGAATTTTGTTAGAAATCGAGCTTTAGTCGATTTTGCATATTTTGTTTTCATTCGTTTGGAAATAGATTTCATTTAGCTTCCTTCATTCAATTGAGCTTTATATTACTACTTTAAATTCTTATTTGCTCTTATCCTTAAATTATTTGTATTCTTGAAAACTATTGTGTAACGTTTATGCTATATCATATTGACTCATATAGGCACATGTATATCCCATTGTTCCGCATTTGCTTTCGATGTGTGCTTATTCCAGTTTCATTCCTTTGGACAACGAATTCATCTAACCTTCTTATTTGAACTGAGCTATATGTGATTGCTTAGAATCCTTATATGCTCTTGCTTTCATTTCCTTTTAAATATGAATACATTGGTAAAAGATTATGCTTGTATCGTATAATCTCATAAAGGCACATGTACATTTTGTTGTTCCGTATATGCTTCTGATATATGCAAATTTTATTGTTCATACTATCCTTTTTGTACTCTGGTGTTTGTGGGATAATGTGAACCTTTGCTAGAAATTGTAAAGGGAGTTATGTATAGAGCCTGCGATGCTCTGCCGGCCCCCTTTGACTTCACCTAAACGTGGGTGGATGGAGCTCCCAGACGTGGGAGACTTCTGTTTGGTGGTCATTCAGAAATGGATGAATCACATTCTGTCTGTGGTCCCACTACACCTTATGTATGTTTGATATTATCCAGCTTTTGTTATGTATTTCTATATGCGCTTTGGATAAGAAAGATATGAACGCAACGTCAAATACAATGTTTCAACTTCTGTTTCGTATCGTTCTTTGATATGCTTCAAAATGTTCATATGCCATTGATATGCTTTGAAATATTTCATATGCTATTGATATATTTTGAAATTTCCTATTTGCCATTGATATGCTCAAAAACCTTTCATACGTTATTGATAAGCTCCAAAACGTTTCATTTGTTATGTTATTAATATGCTCCGAAATATTTCATTTGCCATTGATATGCTCCAAAACATTTCATATGCTATTGATACGCTCCAATTACACTATGCTCCTTCTATTATGAACCAAATATGTTTGATTGAAATGACATTTGAGATTTTGCACCTAATAAGATTACATCTATGAATTCTTATATTCTGTCTTACATTTTGAAACATTATTTGTTTGGAAACTGTCATCTTTTGCCATGGATATGTTAGTCACTTGCTGATCTTTATATGCTCACTCTATTACTGTATAAAATTTTCAGGATAGCTTATCGCTTGCTTAAATGTTAAAATTGGGTTGGGGCAATGGAAAGCTAGAAGATTTTGGATAGATCCTTATTAGTATATATGTTTTTGTTGTATAAGCACACTCTGCATCTAATAAAATGCTGACGGTGAATCTAAACTTGTGAATTTTGTACAAGTTTAAAGGACCTCTCATGTTTAGGATTTTGAAATATTAAGTTTAATTTGTGTAATGATATGAACTTGTGGTAAACATTGGTTTTGATGTGATTGTATAAACTCCCACACTTGTGAATTTATGTTGTGGTTATAGTTTTGATGAGATGGGTTCAGAATTTATGAATCATCGAGCGATATGTTGTATGATTATAAACTGCATTGGTTTTATGAATCGTTAAATGTTTGAATGTTTTTAGTATCCTCAAATGTTAGTTTGGATCCTGGATTTGTTTGTGATGAAAATTTTAATATTATTGAAATTTTTGAGGGGCGTGACAAGTATGTGCTTTAACTTCATCCAAATTCTCAATAAGATTACCATATTTGTCTTTGTATTTCCTAATACGGTTAATGGCCCTTCGAGTAGCAATAGTAGTATAAAAAAACATAGTATTAGAATCCCCTAGAGTAAGCCAATGCTGTCGAGACTTCTGCTTTACAAAAATTTTCTCCTACTTTAAGGCTTGTATAAAGTTATTTATGGCTTCTGTCTCTTTGTAGATAAGAGTCTCATTATGAGGCTTAAGTTGTAGCTCATGTTGCACTGTCATTTCTTCCTTTCTACAAAATTGAACCCGGGTGGTAATATTGTCAAAAGTGTTTGTATTCCACTCCTTAAGTGCTGCTTTACAAGTTTTGAACTTTTGACACAAGATGCAAGAGGGATAACCATGCATATTAACATTCCTAGCTAATCTGATAACATCAAGGAATTGAGGATGAGTACTCTACAAGTTAAAAAATCTAAAAGGTTTTTTTACCTTTGGGTGTTACTTTGTCTACATGTATATACATTAAAGAATTATCAGAAAACAATGGAGCATCATACTTAAGAAGTGAATCAAGGTAAACTATTAATCATTCTTGATTAACCAAACACTTGTCAAGTCAAGCCATTATTTTTTTGTTAACAGCACCTTGATTACTCTAGGAGAGCCAATTAACTATGTATTTCATATCAATCTAAACAGTAGTATCTATATAATCATTAATTTTGAAGTTGGCTTTTTGAAAGCTGTCTACCCCTCACTTTTTCATTTGTGTATCGAATAGTATTAAAGTCACCAAGAACAATCCAAGATACATTAAGACAACCATTTGCAATGTTAATCAGATCAGTCTATAGAATATTTCTTTCTTGCATATTGTTGGAAGCATATATACCCATGAAATTAAATTGACAACCATTCTTTTTATCTTCTACCTTAAGATGGATGAATTGATTAGTAGCAAAAATAAACCAAGCACTAATAGAGTTAGCATGTCATAAGACTCATATTCTACCTAAAATTTCACGAGTCATTGGGAAATAGTTCTGCGTTCAACCATATTAAATTCTTTTGAACATGAACACAAGATAGTTTAATTTTTGTTTCCACAAGAATAACAATATCACATATGACAGACTTGATAATTCTATTGAGCTCCTAACATTTTTTAGGCTTATTAAGACCATGAACATTCCAACATATTATCTTCATCATAAATTAAAAAATAAAAAAGAAAGTAAGGGTCATCCTATGACTTTGGAAGGACAATACTATCCTTTTTATTATCATTAGATTTTACATTTTCTTCTCGCATAATATCCTTATCTTTCAAGCCTTTATTCCTATATTTATCCACTTCATTCGTAGCTTTCAAATGTTTAAACTTAAAGGTATCTAGAGCCAAGAAGTCCTGGTTGGCAGGGTTTGTTGATGTGCGATGGGTTTGTTGAGGCACAATATCCTAGTTGTTGAGGCTTGTTGGGGTATGAGTGTGTTAAGACACAATATTTGTGGGTCATGGAATTTCTGTTGTGGAAGGCTTCGACAGTCTAGGAAGAGATGAAGTACTTGACTTCTCCTTCTCTTGTCCATGGGTACCATGGAAAAATTTTGTTAGGGGAGGCTCTGACATAATAGAAAGAGGAGGTTCTGATTTATCTTTTGTTTATGGTGCTACCCCAGCGAGTCAGGATGTTCACTATTTTTTGCCATCACCGACCATACTACCATTGGATGAGACTCGCCATGTTCAGTAACAGTAGCATCAACCCCATGTTGAGGCATCTGACGTGGCTAGTAGACTTGAGTGATCAGTTTCTGAGTTTGTTGACAAGCTCCATCCGTATGGCCGAAAGATAAGCAAAACTTACATCTCTTTGATTTCCAAGAATATAAGACGTGCACCTTTCGGGGGATCCCATCAAGATCCTGATAAAAAACATCATTAGGAAGATCACCATATGAGGAATCCATTACACATGCTCGTACAAAAGCCAATCTCATTTGCACAATTGTTGCCTTATCGATATATTATGGCTGTCCTAGAGTGCTGCATAACTTTGCAATAAAACATTGACTCCAAAGATGTAAAGAAACATTATGAAAGGATACCCATAAGGGAATAGATTGTAGGCTGTCTAACTCCAAACGAACATCGGGGGAACAGTATCGTAGAATTATTGGATGGTCACAAATAGTCCAAAACCCTTTAAGGATTCATTGCAAATCTTCTTGAGAGTATAGCTTGCAAATAAAGAAACCATTCTCTAGCATATGAAGATCAAAAGCCAATGTTCCCCATCTAGTTTTAATAAATGAGGATAGCAGAAAATAGGATGTTTTGAGACCGACCACATAGCCATTAAGCGCCATAGACTATGTTTCAATCAACTCTTTAGAATCAGTAGTCTCGTACACAACTATCTTCTGATCGGCCTAAACATCTGGAGCAAAGAAATCAGTTCAGATTCGGTCCTCCAACCGGAGCCTTGAAAAGACTAGTCCAAGGCCAAGGTTCACCGGAAATAGGAGTAGGAGGCCGCGATCAAGAGCGCGACCTGCATCAATACTGCTTTGTCAAAGAAGCATCTCATCGGAAGGTAGATAACAGAGGAGTAACTATCCTGCCACCACCATCACCAACCCAAAGGAGCCATCGCTACCCTAGGGAGAGGTTGTCGTGTCTCTACAACGCTGGGAGAAGCCGATCACAGCACGATGCAGACCCACGCTGTTGGATGGACAGCACCGTCGCCACCGAGCCCGACCACTGCACGGCTTCGCTGCTCTCTTCGTCTCCACTGTTTCACCCAATGAGATGGGGTTACGCTGTCCTCTGCTCCTCTGTTCCTTAAGAAGAGGAAGGAGAGCGGTGGGAAGGGCGCTATAGTGAGAGGGCCTTTCGAGAGCAGAGGAGTTGCAGAGGGAAGGGTGCGATCTCAGAAGAAGTGTGCGATCCATCGCTAGCTTCCTCCGATCTCTCTCACCCCCTCTGTTCTACGAAGGAGAAGAGCAGAAGTGTGCGATCCTTCCCTCTCCTCCTCCTCTATGGATGCCTGGTTGCCCCTCACAGTCCGTCTGCTCTGTTCAAGGAGCACCTTCACCTGTCACAGGAAGGGGGGACGGCGGACTCACCTGTAGTTGTTGCTTCTTCGCTCACCTTGCAAGTAGCCAGCACCAGTCGTAGACCTAGGGAGAAGCAACCGCTGCCTCCTCCGTCGCCCTAAGGTGAAGCAGCCACAATCACTTGCCCTAGGGATAAGTAGCCGCCTCCTCTTCACTTGCCCTAGGGGAAAGCAACCGCAGTCACAAGTGGATCGTCTACTTCCCCAATCGCCCCACCATTGTTCTAAAGAAGAAGAGCAGATCGTGGTGCTGAGGAAGTGTGGCAGGCACACCGTCACCACCGCCAGCACACCGTTGCCAACCCTCTCCTCTGTTCCACGTAGACAGGCAAGGGAGGGCGCCGTTGTTTCCAGAAGTAGTCCACGATGGCTGTTGTCGCTGCCGATCCAGAACTCCTCTCTTCTCTGTTATCCCAATGAAGAAGAAGAAGAAGGGATGGTCGATCTGTCCCCACTGCCACGGGATACATCGAGATGGTGACCGAAAGTAGTGGGAGGAGGAAGAGAAACTTTGACAAGCTCATTCCTAAACCTGGGTGATCTGAGGTTCCTAATAAGCTCGAAGCTCTATTTGCATGATTAAAAGATAAACAACTTTGATATCATTATAGCTTTTAGTAATATGAGACAGGTACCTTACGGGTGTTCCCTTCAAGATCACGATAAAAAATCTCATTTGAAAAATTATCATCAGAAGAAATCATTACACATGCTCGTGCAAATGCTAATCTTGTTTATGCAACTGTTGCTTTGTCAATACAGAGTGGTTGTCCCATAGTGTTGCATAACTTTATAATAAAATGTCGATTCCAAAAATGTAGAGGAAGACCCTGAAAGGATACCCATAAGGGAATAGACTATAGACCTTAGGGGATCAGCATTGTAGAATCATTGGATGGCCGCGAATGGTCCAAAACCCTTCAAAGATCCATTGCAAATCTTCTTCAGAGTATAGCTTGCAAACAAAGAAATCATTCTCCAGTATATGAAGATCAAATAATGATATACCCCATCTAGTTCTAAAAAATAAGTATAATGGGAAATATGATGTTTTGAGACCTACCACATAGCCAACAATCACCATAGACTATGTCTCAATCAGCTCTACTCCTTTTTTTTTTTTTGTAAATAAAAGTAAATTGATTAAGTGTGAATTTTGTACAAATTGCTTTGCCTATACAAGTCATAGAAAAGCTTGATATATCTAAGAGTAATCAAGGAGAGTGCACACCACATCAAAGATGGAATGGTCTCACTCCACAAACTCATCTCTAAGAGTAAGTAGTCAAACAAAAAAGTAGTCATGATAACATATGTTGTAGACTATGACTTCTAACTATAGCCAACAAATAAAGTGTAGTTATGACTACACATGCTGTAGACTATGACTCCTAATTGTAGCCAACAAATAAAATGTAATATCCAGATATACCAAGACTACCTATGGGTATAACACATTATTAAAGCAAATAACTATGGGACACATGCAATTCTTCATCATTATTCCCAATATCTTTAACTAATAGCAAAATTGAATCTAATAAAAATATATTTATCTCTTCATGTAAAGTGCTCTATTTTGAGATCATGCTCCATGCATGATCTTAAGTCTCTAAAAATCTCTATCAAAAGTTGAGCATTGTTTCTATGTCGATACTCAAAGATTCTTCTATTATATCTCTTTTTCCACATCAACCAAATAGCACATTTGCAGGTAACCTTTGCCAATTATGTAAGAGGCCCTTTTCTGAAAAACATTGCATGAGTTTGCCTAATTCTTGATACAAGTTTGGTTGTGGTAGCCTATTGAGTTCAAATCGCTGAAGAATCTCCTTCCAAATCCATTTTGTATAGTCACAAGCAAACTAGAGGTGGTCAATAGTTTCTTCTTGTTGCATACAAAGGGAGCATTGGTTAATAAGATAAATATCTCTTCTCTTCATATTATCTATTGTAGGTATGTCAAGAAGGGCTTGCCATGTGTATAAGGAATGTCTTTGTTGTTAGGATCAGGGTTGGCAATAAGAGAGGGGGGTGAATTAGTGCAGCGGTAAGATAATGACAGTTTAAAAACTTTCGTACGATAAAATAATTTCCGACATAAAACCGTTTTCAGAAACTTAACTTGAAAGCGAGTTTGTAAATGTATTGAAGGCAGTAAGCACTTAAAGAGGTTTGCAGTAAAGATAAAATGCTCGAAGTAAATGCAATCCACTTTCAGCTTCCTCCTCCAACGAGATCACTGGTATCCACTAGAGGCCTTCCTTCCAAAGGTGAAGGCCAACTACCCTTTTACAGCTTTTCTCCTTTTGACGGGCTTAGGAGGCAACCCTTACAAGCACTCACACTCCTCTTACAGAATTCTAAACTTAGAGTTGGAGGAGGAAAATTCTAAAGAGATTGCAGCAGCATTTCTTTACTTTTAGACTCTCTGTGCTTGTGTATTTTACCCAGGGATGAGAGGGGTATTTATAAGCTTCAAGTTGATTCAAACTTGGAGCATATAAATATCTTATCTCAGGTTCCCCGGGCACGGGCGGTACCACCACCCAGGTTTGATGGTACCACTGCCTAAGTCTGGCGGTACCATCGCCTGGGGACCAGTGCTGGGCGATACCATCGCCTGGCACCCTGACAGGGGCAGTACAACTGCCCAGACTGGCAGTACCACCGTCTGACATAGTCTCGAAGACTGTGCCACGACGGTGAGACTTCTTGGGGCACTGTTTGGGCTTCTTATTGGGCCCAACACAATTCTTACATGGGCATAGTTGGCCCCTAATTGGGTTGGCCCAAATCCAAGCCTAATTACATGCAAACTATGAAATCCTAAGACATTTGCTAAGCTAAACAAGTCCCTATGTCTATTCTTCCGGCGAGCTTCCAACGAACTTCCGACGATCTCTCGGCAATATTCCGGCGGACTCCCGGCAAGCTCCTGGACTTCACAACAATCTTCTTGGTGAGTTCCGATGAGCTTCTCTAGCAAGCTCCAAGATTTCTCGACTGGTTCCTCCAGAACTTCTGATGAGCATTCGGACTTCCGACGAACTCTCGAACTCCCAACGTGATCGTGTCCTTGACTCCGAGACTTTATTTTGTTTCATGCCTTGTTATCGTAGTTAATCATGCATATGTAAAACAAACTTCGATCTGTTGAATCTCAGATTTTGATGATGAAGTCAATCGTCATTTGTTATCTAATCTATATGTTGAGATAAGTGTGCAGGATTAACTACGATGAAAGTAAGACATGCAACAGGAGTTGCGCCGAAGTCAAGACTATGATCACGTTGGGGGTTCGAGAGTTTGACGAAAGTCCGAACGGTCATCGGAGGTTCTACGGGAACAAATCTGAGAAGTCCAGGAGCTTGCCAAAGAAGCTCATCGGAACTCGCCAAGTGGATCATCGCAAGTCCAGGAGTTTGCCGGAAGTCCGCCGGAGCATCGCCAAGGGTTCGTCGGATGATCGCCGGACGTTCACCGGAAGCTCGACGGAAGAAGCGATTGACGCACCGGAGCAAGTTGCAGTAAATGTCTTGAAAAATATTGTAGTTAGCATGATGATTAAGTTAGAAATGGGAGGTGATCCCATTAACTTAATCTTGGGGCAATTGGGCCCTTAACAGACCCAAATTGGGCCGAATGGATCAGCCCATTCGAACCCAAATTCCCTGGTCGGCGGTGGCACCGCTTGGGTCGGCGGTGGCACCGCCTAGCTGCCGAGCCTCGGAGTGAGGCTGGGCGGTGGCACCGCCCCTGTCAGGCGGCGGCACCTCCTAGGCTCAGTCTCGGAGTGAGACTGGGCGGTAGCACCGCCCCTGTCAAGCGGTGGCACCGCCTGGGCTCAGTCTCCGAGTGAGACTGGGTGGGCGGTAGCACCGCCCCTGTCAGGCGGTGGCACCGCTTGGACTCAGTCTCCGAGTGAGACTGGGCGGTAGCACCGCCCCTGTCAGGTGGTGGTACCGCCCGAGCTCGGTCTCCGAGCTCTGTCAGGCGGTAGTACCGCCCATTTATGGCGGTAGTACTGCCAGGACCCCGAAAATATGGGAATTGACATTTTTGAGCTCCAAATTCAAATCAGTTTGGGGCCTATATAAACCCCACCCTTTCATGCATGAAAGGGCACCGAAACTTAGCATTTATTCTGAGATTTTGAGAGCTTAAAAGTGTTGTAAAAGGCTAGAAGTTCTTCTCCCTCTTTTCTTCAAAGTTTTGATCATTCAAGAGAGGAGTGAAAAATCTGTAAGGGTTGTCTCCTAAGCCCGTCAAAAGGAGTGAAACTGTAAAAGGGAGGTTGGCCTTCGCCTATTGAAGGAAAGCCTCTAGTGGACGTCGGTAACCTCATCGGAGGAGGAAGCCAAAAGTAGATGTAGGTCAAGATTGACCGAACCACTCTAAATCTCAGTTTGCATTTACATTTTGTTCTCTATCTTAACTGCAACTACTTCCATAGCTTTGCTTTAACTGCACTTTACTTGATCTTAAGTTAAAGCAATTTCCGAATCGACTTTCATACCGAAATCGTTCTTATTATTATACGAACGTTACTTTAAATCGTCGAAAGTTTTCCGCTGCACTAATTCACCCCCCCCTCTTAGTGCTCTTGATCCTAACAATTGGTATCAGAGCGGGGTTAACTCTCAATCGGATTAAAACCCAAGAGAGATGGCTTACGTCGGAAATCAAGAGGGCCACTCTATTACATGTCCACACATGTTCAATGGGACGGACTACACCTATTGGAAGACCCGAATGAGGATCTTCCTTATTTCAATGGATTTTGAACTTTGGAATCTTGTTAAAAATGGATTTTCGAAGTCTTCTCTTCCAATGATTGATTGGAATGAATTGGAGAAGAAGACTTTCGCTCTTAATGCAAAGGCTATGAATGCCTTATTTTGTGCGCTTGATAAAAATGAGTTCAATCGTATTTCGGTTTGTGAAACCGCATTTGATATTTGGCATACACTCGAAGTGACTCACGAAGGCACAAGTAGAGTGAAAGAGTCAAAAATCAATCTTTTGATACATTCTTTTGAACTTTTCCGAATGAAACCGAGCGAGACTATTGGCGATATGTACACCCGTTTCACGGATGTCGTCAATGGTCTAAAAGGACTCGACAAAAGTTTTTCGGATTTTGAGCTCGTAAATAAGATTCTAAAATCCCTTCCTAAGAGTTGGGACCCTAAAGTCACTGCTATTCAAGAGGCTAAAGATCTAAACAATTTCCCTCTTGAAGAATTAATCGGGTCATTAATGACCTATGAAATGACTTGCAAAGCTCATGAAGAGCAAGAAGACATCCTTCCAAAGAATAGGAAGGATATGACACTTAGAACTTTCGAAGACCACTTGAGAGAAAACTCAAGTGATGAAGACTGCGACGATGACTTGGCACTTCTAACAAGGAAATTCAAAAAATTCATTAAAAGAAACAAGTTTAAAAATGACTCAAAAAATAAATTTGAACCCAAAAAGGACCAAGTTATTTGCTACGAATGCAAGAAGCCGGTACACTACAAAAGTGATTGTCCCCAAGCCAAGAAGAGAACACCAAAGAAGAAGGTGCTCAAAGCAACGTGGGACGACTCAAGCGCATCCGAAGAAGAGGAGTCCAACACCAAGCAAGTTGCTCATTACGCCCTAATGGCCATCAGAGATGAGGTAACAAATTTAATTGATGTAGATTTATCATTTGATGAATACTAAATGCCTTCCATGACTTATTTGATGAATGCAAAACTATTAGTAGAAAATACAAATGCTAAAAAAGGAGCATGATAGTCTTACTCGTAATTTCGATAAATTAGAAATTCAATATCATGATAGTTTAGCTCCATGTAAGAAGTGGAATCGGATTGTGAGAAGCCTCACCAAATCCAACCACCTTCATTAAAGGCCCTATCTTATATGTTCGGTACCAAAGCAAATGCTTGCAAACATGGACATAGAACTTATCATTGTCCACCTCACGAAAGTTAGTCCAAACAAATTGATTTGGGTTCCTAAAGGAACACGATCCATTCTATGCACATGCATGATAAACATTTGATCAGTTGTTTTGAGGCCACCCAAAAGTTAAATGGGTACCTAAAAATTAATCCTTTCTTGTAGAAACATACATCATTTGATGAATGCAAAACTATTAGTAGAAAATACAAATTGCTAAAAAAGGAGCATGATAGTCTTACTCGTAATTTCGATAAATTAGAAATTCAATATCATGATAGTTTAGCTCCATGTAAAAAATGTCATGATCTAGAAATTCTCCAAAGGAGAACTTGCTACTTAAGAACACCTTGAAGAAATTCGAGGTTGGTAGCAAGTCTTTGAATATGATCCTTACAAATAAGGGTCATGTTCCTAAAAGAAGTGGAATCGGATTTGTGAGAAGTCCTCACCAAAATCCAACCACCTTCATTAAAGGCCCTATCTTATATGTTCGGTACCAAAGCAAATGCTTGCAAACATGGACATAGAACTTATCATTGTCCACTCAAGAAAGTTAGTCCAAACAAATTGATTTGGGTTCCTAAAGGAACCACGATAAATTCTATGCAACATGATAAACAATTTAGATCAGTGTTTGAGGCACCCAAAAGTAAATGGGTACCTAAAAATCATCCTTTCTTGTAGAAACATACATCATCACAAGCTAGGAACAAGAGATGGTACCTTGATAGTGGATGCTCAAGGCATATGACCGGAGATTCATCTCAATTCTCTAAACTCACTAGCATAGACGAAGGCTATGTCACCTTCGGAGACAACAACAAGGGTAAAATCATTGGCAAAGGAACCATAGGTAACAAATCCAACTTCTTTATTGAAGATGTTTTGTTAGTTGATGGTTTAAAACATAACCTCTTGAGCATTAGTCAATTGTGTGATAAAGGATATGTTGTCAAATTCGAATCTAATGCTTGTATCATTGAAAAACCACACAAAAACACATCTATGATTGCATTAAAACAAAATAACGTATACACTATTGACATCAATGATCTTTGTAATGAAATGTGTTTCTCGGTTTTGAATGAGGATGCTTGGCTTTGGCATAGGAGATTAGGTCATGCTAGCATGAAACTAATCACTCAAATATCATCCAAAGAACTTGTAAGAGGAATTCCTCATATCAAGTTCATCAAAGATAATGTGTGTGATGCTTGTCAATTAGGAAAACAAATTAAGGGTAGTTTCAAATCTAAGAATCAAATAAGCACCTCTAGGCCTTTACAATTGATCCATATGGACTTGTTTGGACCTATCTCTACATCAAGTCTAGGAGGTAGCAAATATGCTTTCGTCATTGTAGATGACTATAGTAGATACACATGGACTTATTTCTTAAAACATAAAAATGAATGCTTTAGATATTTTACCAAGTTTTGCAAACTTGTCCAAAATGAAAAGGGTTCTATGATTTCATCAATTAGAAGTGATCATGGTGGTGAATTTCAAAACCGTGATTTTCAAGAATTTTATGAATTTAATGGATACAATCATAACTTCTCTACTCCAAGAAATCCTCAACAAAATTGAGTAGTAGAAAGAAAAAATAGAAATTTACAAGAAATGGCAAGAACCATGTTGAATGAACATAGCCTACCCAAATATTTTTGGGCCGAAGCCGTAAACACTGCATGCTATATTTTGAATAGAGTTCTAGTAAGACCCTTACTCACCAAAACTCCCTATGAGTTGTGGAACAACAAAAAACCCAATGTTTCATATTTTAAAGTTTTTGGGTGTAAGTGTTTTATCTTGAATGAAAATGATGCCTTAGGAAAATTTGATGCTAAATCCGATGAAGGAATTTTCCTTGGTTATTCTTCGGTTTCTAAAGCTTTTCATATCTTCAATAAAAGAACTTTAATTATAGAAGAATCCATTCATGTTGTTTTCAATAAGATTTCTGAAATCAAGAAAAATGATTTTGATGATGATGTTAATTTTGATTCTTTGAATTTAAATGAAACCCCTTCTCCAACTAGCAACTTGGATGCATCCACTTCCGAAACATCCTTACCCAAGGATTGGATACTCATCCTAAGGAGCTAATTCTAGGAGACACATCTAAGGGAGTTCAAACACGTTCTTCTCTTAAAGAATTTTGTGCCAACGCCGCTTTTCTCTCCCAAATTGAACCTAAATGTATTGATGAAGCCATGAAAGATGATTTATGGATTATCGCAATGCAAGATGAGTTAAATTAATTTGAGAGAAATGAGGTATGGAAGCTTGTTCCTAGGCCAAATAACCATTTAGTTATTGATACTAAATGGGTCTTTAGAAACAAGCAAGATGAAAATGGTATCGTGGTTAGAAACAAGGCTAGATTAGTAGCCAAAGGTTTCAACCAAGAAGAAGGTATCGATTACGAAGAAACCTTCGCTCCTGTGGCTAGATTAGAAGCCATAAGGATGCTCCTTGCCTATGCTAGTAATAATAATTTTAAGTTATTTCAAATGGATGTTAAAAGTGCTTTTCTTAATGGCTTTATTTCCGAAGAAGTTTATGTTGAACAACCTCCCGGATTTGAAAATAATAGCCTCACTAATCATGTGTTTAAATTAACTAAAGCTCTTTATGGTTTAAAACAAGCCCCAAGGGCTTGGTATGAGAGACTTAGTTCTTTTCTTATTAAAAATAATTTTACAAAAGGCAAGGTTGATACTACATTGTTTATCAAGAATTTTGAAAATAATTTTCTCATTGTTCAGATTTATGTTGATGATATTATCTTTGGTTCTACAAACGAATCTCTTTGTGAATCCTTTGCTAAAACCATGAGTCTAGAATTTGAAATGAGTTTGATGAGAGAATTAACCTTTTTCTTAGGCTTACAAATTAAGCAACTAAGAAATGACATCTTTATTAGTCAAACTAAATATGCTTTAGATTTGCTAAAGAGATTTAATATGGAAAGCTCAAAAGCTATTAACACTCCTATGAGCACATCCACTAAGTTAGAAGTTGATGAAAGTGGTGAAAGCTTCGATCAAAAAACTTATAGGGGTATGATAGGAAGTTTACTTTACCTCATTGCAACTAGACCAGATATCATGTTCAGTGTAGGACTTTGTGCTAGGTTTCAATCGAACCCTAAGATATCTCATCTCAAAGCAGTTAAAAGAATACTTAGATATCTTAAAGGTACCACAAATCTAGGATTATGGTATCCGAAAACCGAGAAGTTTGAGTTAATTGCTTATACTGATGCAGATTTTGCTGGATGTAGATTAGATAGAAAAAGCACATCAGGAACATGTCAATTTTTGGGACATGCTCTTGTTTCCTGGTCATCTAAGAAACAAAACTCGGTTGCACTATCAACAACCGAAGCCGAGTATATTGCAGCTAGTGCATGCTGTGCACAAGTTGTGTGGATGAAAAACACCTTAGAAGATTATAAAGTTCATCTTAAAAATATTCCCATTAAATGTGATAACACAAGTGCTATATGTTTAACAAAGAATCCCATTCAACACTCAAGAACAAAACATATTGATATTAGACATCACTTTATACGAGATCATGTCACTAATCATGATATAGTTATAGAGTTCATTGATACTAAACATCAACTAGCTGATATTTTTACAAAGCCTTTGAGTGAAGAACAATTTAATTTCTTTAGAAGAGAATTAGGAATGTTAATGTGTCCGAATGCTTGAACTCATTAAATCTATTTTTCGGACTTTCTTGATTCAATAATCAAATCACTCAATTGCTATGATGATTTTACATGATTACATGCCTTAATAATATGTTGGAAATTATGTGTTTTGGATATAAAAATTTCCATGATAATGAGCATGATTTATCTTCATGATTATATTGGAAAATCTATAGCAAAACCTTGTCCGAATGCATGAAAGTGTTAAATTTTACTTTCGGATTTTCTTGATACCTTATTCTCTTCCGAACTTAATGTAGCTCTCATAAGCATATGTCATATCGAGTTTGATTCATATCATTGATTTTTGACATATGGAATCAATTAGCAAATACATCTTTCATAGGCTTATAATGTGAAAAATATTTTCGAGAAATGGATTTGATAAAATGATTCCTTCTTATAATTTCCTTCTTGAAAAAGGAAAGTTTTTTACTTGCAAGGATATTGATTCACATACATATCTTGATCTTTGTAAAAATGAAGCGTGATTTAATCTTTCCTTGAGATGTTTGTATAATTGGTATCCTATCACTCATTGTTGAAAAATTACCTATCACTCACTTGTGTTTAAAATTTGCTTATATCGTTCTCCTTTTTGTTGATGACAAAGGGGGAGAAATATATGAATTGATGCTATGAGTGCCATATTTGAATTTGCATTATGTTAAAAAAGCTTGCATCGAAATATATGGTAAATTGATGATAGAAATGCTATGATTGCTAAACACTTTGAAATATTTGCATCGTAATTTTACATGTTGATATCTTACCATATGATGAATTGCTACCATTACTATCATTCACATTTGAAATGTAAAACTTGAAAATGGATGTCAAGCCTTGACATCATTTTCACAGAGATACATCATGATAGGAATCATGATGGAAGTACTGATAAGGTTAAACAATCTTAACTTATCAATATGTCTCTTGAATTCAAAGGCTTTGAATTCAAGAATGACTTATCTTGAGTATGGCATATAGATAGGGGGAGTTAAAGTTAACTCCGTTATCAATTGATTGTCATCATCAAAAAGGGGGAGATTGTTGAATCTCGGATTTTGATGATGAAGTCAATTGTCATTTGTTATCTAATCCATATGTTGAGATAAGTGTGCAGGATTAACTACGATGAAAGTAAGACATGCAACAGGAGTTGCGCCGAAGTCAAGACTATGATCACGTTGGGGGTTCGAGAGTTCGAAGGAAGTCCGGACGATCATCGGAGGTTCTGTGGGAACAAATCCGAGAAGTCCAGGAGCTTGCCAAAGAAGCTCATCGGAACTCGCCAAGTGGATCATTGCAAGTCCAGGAGTTTGCAGGAAGTCCGTCGGAGCATCGCCGAGGGTTCGTCGGATGATCGTCGGAAGTTCGCCGGAAGCTCGACGGAAGAAGTGATTGACGCACCGGAGCAAGTTGCAGTAAATGTCTTGAAAAATATTGTAGTTAGCATGATGATTAAGTTAGAAATGGGAAGTGATCCCATTAACTTAATGGGGCAATTGGGCCCTTAACAGACCCAAATTGGGCCGAATGGATCAGCCCATTCGAACCCAAATTCCCTGGCCGGCGGTGGCACTGCTTGGGTCGGCGGTGGCACGCCCAGCTGCCGAGCCTCGGAGTGAGGCTGGGCGATGGCACCGCCCCCTGTCAGGCGATGGCACCGCCTAGGCTCAGTCTCGGAGTGAGACTGGGCGGTAGCACCGCCCCTGTCAGGCGGTGGCACCGCCTGGGCTCAGTCTCCGAGTGAGACTGGGTGGGCGGTAGCACCGCCCCTGTCAGGCGGTGGCACCGCCTGGACTCAGTCTCCGAGTGAGACTGGGCGGTAGCACCGCTCAGGCGATGGCACCGCCCCTGTCAGGCGGTGGCACCGCCTGGGCTCAGTCTCCGAGTGAGACTGGGCGGTAGCACCGCCCCTGTCAGGCGGTGGCACCGCCTGGGCTCAGTCTCCGAGTGAGACTGGGCGGTAGCACCGCCCCTGTCAGGCGATGGCACCGCCCCTGTCAGGCGGTGGCACCGCCTGGGCTCAGTCTCCGAGTGAGACTGGGCGGTAGCACCGCCCCTGTCAGGCGGTGGCACCGCCTGGGCTCAGTCTCCGAGTGAGACTGGGCGGTAGCACCGCCCCTGTCAGGCGGTGGCACCGCCTGGGCTCAGTCTCCGAGTGAGACTGGGCGGTAGCACCGCCCCTGTCAGGCGGTGGCACCGCCTGGGCTCAGTCTCCGAGTGAGACTGGGCGGTAGCACCGCCCCTGTCAGGCGATGGCACCGCCCCTGTCAGGCGGTGGCACCGCCTGGGCTCAGTCTCCGAGTGAGACTGGGCGGTAGCACCGCCCCTGTCAGGCGGTGGCACCGCCTGGGCTCAGTCTCCGAGTGAGACTGGGCGGTAGCACCGCCCCTGTCAGGCGGTGGCACCGCCTGGGCTCAGTCTCCGAGTGAGACTGGGCGGTAGCACCGCCCCTGTCAGGCGGTGGCACCGCCTGGGCTCAGTCTCCGAGTGAGACTGGGCGGTAGCACCGCCCCTGTCAGGCGGTGGCACCGCCTGGGCTCAGTCTCCGAGTGAGACTGGGCGGTAGCACCGCCCCTGTCAGGCGATGGCACCGCCCCTGTCAGGCGGTGGCACCGCCTGGGCTCAGTCTCCGAGTGAGACTGGGCGGTAGCACCGCCCCTGTCAGGCGGTGGCACCGCCTGGGCTCAGTCTCCGAGTGAGACTGGGCGGTAGCACCGCCCCTGTCAGGCGGTGGCACCGCCTGGGCTCAGTCTCCGAGTGAGACTGGGCGGTAGCACCGCCCCTGTCAGGCGGTGGCACCGCCTGGGCTCAGTCTCCGAGTGAGACTGGGCGGTAGCACCGCCCCTGTCAGGCGGTGGCACCGCCTGGGCTCAGTCTCCGAGTGAGACTGGGCGGTAGCACCGCCCCTGTCAGGCGGTGGCACCGCCTGGGCTCAGTCTCCGAGTGAGACTGGGCGGTAGCACCGCCCCTGTCAGGCGGTGGCACCGCCTGGGCTCAGTCTCCGAGTGAGACTGGGCGGTAGCACCGCCCCTGTCAGGCGGTGGCACCGCCTGGGCTCAGTCTCCGAGTGAGACTGGGCGGTAGCACCGCCCCTGTCAGGCGGTGGCACCGCCTGGGCTCAGTCTCCGAGTGAGACTGGGCGGTAGCACCGCCCCTGTCAGGCGGTGGCACCGCCTGGGCTCAGTCTCCGAGTGAGACTGGGCGGTAGCACCGCCCCTGTCAGGCGGTGGCACCGCCTGGGCTCAGTCTCCGAGTGAGACTGGGCGGTAGCACCGCCCCTGTCAGGCGGTGGCACCGCCTGGGCTCAGTCTCCGAGTGAGACTGGGCGGCCTATCAGGCGGTGGTACCGCCCGAGCTCGGTCTCCGAGCTCTGTCAGGCGGTAGTACCGCCCATTTATGGCGGTAGTACCGCTAGGACCCGAAAATATGAGAATTGACATTTTTGAGCTCCAAATTCAATCAAATCAGTTTGGGGCCTATATAAACCCCACCCTTTCATGCATGAAAGGGCACCGAAACTTAGCATTTATTCTGAGATTTTGAGAGCTTAAAAGTATTGTAAAAGGCTAGAAGTTCTTCTCCCTCTTTTCTTCAAAGTTTTGATCATTCAAGAGAGGAGTGAAAAATCTGTAAGGGTTGTCTCCTAAGCCCGTCAAAAGGAGTGAAACTGTAAAAGGGAGGTTGGCCTTCACCTATTAAAGGAAGGCCTCTAGTGGACGTCGGTAACCTCATCAGAGGAGGAAGCCAAAAGTGGATGTAGGTCAAGATTGACCGAACCACTCTAAATCTCGGTTTGCATTTACATTTTGTTCTCTATCTTAACTGCAACTACTTCCATAGCTTTGCTTTAACTGCACTTTACTTATCTTAAGCAATTTCCGAATCGACTTTCATACCGAAATCGTTCTTATATTATACGAACGTCGCTTTAAATCGTCGAAAGTTTTTCGCTGCAATAATTCACCCCCTCTTAGTGCTCTGATCCTAACACGATCTAGACAATTAATACTAAGTATTAATCAAGTTGTCTGGCATGTCATTGGTCTTTCGACGCTTCGTCCGATTCTTCGACATATCATCCTCTCTTGCAGCTATTGCCTAATCGGCCAGTTGACTCCACAACTTCGGTATTCTTGGTGCAATGTTCGCTCTTCTTGGCCCGATGCCTGAATCCATGGCCCGAAGCCTTCTATCGATACATCGACCGATCCACCGGCCTAACGTCCAATCTTCTGGCATGTTCCTCCGGCCCAACATGATTTTTCCTACTTTAATTGTTTCATCCTGATTGAAGCATCCTGCATCACTCAACACGCAGATTAAAACATAAACACGTATCAATTGGTTTCATCATCAAAATCCGAGATTCAACAATCTCTCCCTTTTTGATGATGACAACCAATTGATGACGGAGTTAACCTTAACTCTTGAAGTTTAAACAAACTCCCCCTATCAATATGCCATATTGATAGAAACTCTTGGATTCAAAAATCCAAGAAACATGTCATGATAAAATCATGTATATCATAAACATACTTCTCCCCCTTTGTCATCAACAAAAACGAGAAGTTCCAACTCTCATGTATTTAGGATGTAGAAGTTCAAATCGTTACATATTACACATAATTTCCAAATTGATCTTTATGCAAGATAGTGATAATTAAAGATGTGCAAGTTTAGCATGTTTGTTTTGCAATGTTCAAGCTAGCAAGTGTTTGAAAAAAGAAAGCAAATTTTGCAACATGCAATGTAATAATTTGCAAATTTACTTTTCTTTGTGATGTGCAAGATAGCATATTTTTGCATTTTCTTGAGATTTCAAGCTAGCAATTCTCAGTGATGTTCAAGATAGCAATTTCTTCTCTTTTGAGAAGTGTAATTTTTGCCTTCTTCTTGAATTGTGCAAGCTAGCTATCTTCCCCTTTGTCATTGTCAAAAAGAAGGAAGACCATTTGCGTCAATTTCTAAATCATGACAAAGGTAAGTAATCATTGTTATTTCAAAATTCTATAATTGAGATAAACCTTGAATTCAAATTAAAGCAATTTTAATCATGATTCACATCATATGCAATATATCACATTCATCATAATAAAAAGCATAAGTATTGCATGTATCATTCCAAATCATAAATATTTCACATCATGATGGTATCAATTTTGTCAAATTATATCCTACCATGCATGATCAAAACTTCTCCCCATTTTATCATTGTAAACAAGAAAAAAGAAAGGGAAGAACATAATGGTATAAATTATTTCAATCATTTCAAGGCATTCGTGTCATAAATACAAAGAAATCATGTTATCAAAGATAAGACCACTTGAATTATAAAAGACATGATTTATTTCAACAAATCTCCTTAATTTTTATAAATGACAAAAAGAAATATAGGAGATCAAATATTATAGTATCTTGATTCTTGCATAAGAAATCTTAAGTCATAAATTTTGAAAAATCAAGATAAGTCTTATTCAAATTCGAATCGTCAAATCAAAATCATTTTCAAGAGATTCATAAATAATGAACATAAATTGTAAATATCAAGAGACATATTATGATTCTTTTTTAATAACTCAAATAGTGAAAAGAAAGAATCATTGTAGACAATCAAGAGAAAACGTGATTCATTTTAACAAATCTCCTCTTAAATAAATAACATAAAGAATTCTTAGGAGATCATGAAAAATCTTGATTCATATAAAAGATTTCATGAGAAATTATGATTTCGATAAAACTCATTCAAATTCATCAAATCATTTTCATAGTCCACAAAATTCATAAATAGATTCATGATTTTAAATCCAATAATATATTTTCCTTTTTATGTGATACATTTTAAGTGATTGATTTTATATAAGCATACTCAAGTTTTTCGTATGAAAACCATACATCATAGTTTAAAATCGAAAGAGCAAATATCATCATGGAAATCATCAAGATCAAATAATCATAAAAATCATCATGCATAACTTTAAAATCTTATGCATAAAATCGTCAATCATGGAATCAAAACATTTAATATTTTCATGACATGAATATGTATTACTTCAAATCAAACATGATTTAATTTAATCAAAATCGAGAAATAATATGGAAATCAACATGATACACACATTTATTTTCAAAACATTCATCATGATAAGGCATACAAGCCAAAAAAAACCATTAAACATAAAGCATATTCATCAATCATTTGGGCATAAGGCATTTTCAAACAAAATCATTTTGTTATTAAACATATAATTTTTATTATAATTTTCGAAATTACTAGCATAATCCCAATTTTTTCCATTTTCATTACATATTTAGACATGCAATTTTTTTAAAAAATAATTCTAAACTAAATTAAAAAATGCATCATGAAAAACATCATGTAATTTCGAAGTAAACTAAAGGCATTTTGATTACCTCAACGTCGAAAGCCGTTAAGGCGTAGTTTGCCATCTCGCCTTTCTTGATTTTTGCCTCATCTTCGGAGGAGCTCGATTCATCCAAAATTTTGTTTTTCTTCTTATGTTCAAACCAAGTTGTTCCGTTCTTTTTATTCTTTAATTTTTGTTTCATTAGCTTTTTAAATTTCTTAGTGAGTTCAAGTTCACCATCACTTGAGCTTATGCTCGAGTGGTCTTCAAATGTTCTAAGTTTGAAATCTTTCTTGTCTTTTGGAAGGTTGTTCTTGAGTTCTTTACGTGCATTGCACATCATTTCATAAGTCATCAAGGACCCTATTAGTTCTTCAAGTGGAAAATGGTTCAAATCATTGGCTTCTTTTATGGCCATTACTTTAAAGTCCCAAGTTTTATTAAGAGAACACAAAATCTTGTTTACGAGTTTAAAATCCGAAAAACATTTGACAAGAGCTTTTAAACTATTGACGACATCCGTAAAACGGGTGTACATGTCTTCAATAGTTTTGCTTGGTTTCATATGAAAGAGTTCAAAATCGTACATCAAAAAGTTGACTTTAGAATCTTTAACACTACTTATGCCTTTGTGTGTGATTTGAAGAGTGTGCCCATATGTCGAAAGCCGTTTCGCACAAAGATACCCGATTAAACTCCGTTTTATCTAAGGCACAAAATAAAGCATTCATAGCTCTAGCATTTAGGGAAAACGTCTTATTTTCCAAATCATTCCAATGGTTCATTGGAAGAGAAGATATTTCAAATCCGTTTTTGACTATGTGCCATAAATCGAGATTCAATGAAAGCAAGAAAACTCTCATTCGAGTTTTTAATAAGTGTAGTTGGTCCCATTGAAAAAGGGAGGATGAATGAGAGAGTGATCCTCTTGAAAGCCGAAAAGAGCCATTTCTATTTGGGTGTTAAACCAAAATAGAAAATCATGACTCTGATACCAATTGTTAGGATCAAGGTCGGCACTAAGAGGGGGGAGGGGTGAATTAGTGTTGTGGTAAGATAACGACGGTTTAAAAACTTTCGTATGATAAAACCATTTCCGACGTAAAATCGTTTTCAGAAACTTAACTTGAAAGCGAGTTCATAAATGTATTAAAGGCGGTAAACACTTAAAGAGGTTTACAATAAAGATAAGATGCTCGAAGTAAATGCAAACCGAGATTTTAGAGTGGTTCGATCAATCGTGACCTACATCCACTTTCGGCTTCCTCCTCCGACGAGGTCACCGGCATCCACTAGAGGCCTTCCTTCAATAGGCGAAGGCCAACCACCCTTTTACAACTTTTTTCCTTTTGACGGGCTTAGGAGGCAACCCTTACAAGCACTCACACTCCTCTTACAGAATTCTAAACTTAGAGTTGGAGGAGGGAAATTCTAAAGAGATTGCAGCAGCGTTTCTTTGCTTTTAGATTCTCTATGCTTGTGTATTTTACTCAGGGATGAGAGGGGTATTTATAGGCTTCAACTTGATTCAAACTTGGAGCCTAAAAATATCTCATCCCGGGTTTCCCGAGCATGGGCGGTACCACCACCTAGGGGCCAGTGCTGGGCGGTACCACCGCCTGGCACCCTGCCAGGGGCTGTACAACATCCCAGACTGGCGGTACCATTGCCTGACATAGTCTCGAAGATTGTGGTATGATGGTGAGACTTCTTGGGGCACTGTTTAGGCTTCTTATTGGGCCCAACATAGTTCTTACATGGGCCTAGCTGGCCCCTAATTGAGTTGGCCCAAATCCAAGCCCAATTACGTGCTAACTATGAAATCCTAAGACATTTGCGAAGCTAAACAAGTCCCTATGTCTAGTCTTCCAATGAGCTTCCAGCAAACTTCCGATGATCTCTCGACAATGTTCCGGTGGACTCCCGGTAAGCTCCTGGACTTCACGATGATCTTCTTGGTGAGTTCCGATGAGCTTCTTTGGCAAGCTCTGAGACTTCGTAGCTGGTTCCTCTAAAACTTCCGACGAGCGTCTGGACTTCCGATGAACTCTCGAACTCCCAACGTGATCGCGTCCTTGACTCTGGGACTTCATTTTGCTTCATGCCTTGCTATCATAGTTAATCCTGCACATGTAAAATAAACTTTGATCTAGATAATTAATACTAAGCATTAATCAAGTTGTCCGGCATGTCATTGGTCTCTCGATGCTTCGTCCGATTCTTTGGCACATCGTCCTCTCTTGCGGCCTATTGCCCAATCAGCCAGTTGACTCCGCAACTTCAATATTCTTGGCACAATGTCAGCTCTTCTTGGCCTGATACCCGAATCCCCGGCCCGAAGCCTTCTGTCGATACGTCGACCGATCCACCGGCCCGACGTCCAATCTTCTGACATGTTCCTCCAGCCTAACATGATTTTTCCTAACTTAATTGTCTCATCCTGATCGAAGCATCCTATGTCACTCAACACACAGATTAAAGCATAAACACATATCAATTGGTTTCATCATCAAAATCTGAGATTCAACATTTATGGGCCCGGTCGATCCCATGTCCAACTACTTGGGATCCACTTGTCATTCCTTTGCCTGATCTGATTCCATGCTAATGTAGTAGTAAATTTACCATTATGATGAGACCAGATAAGTATATCTGAAGAGTTTCTTGATTGTAATAGTTGTGATAGTCGGCCAAAGTGATAACATTTTAGGAGAAATAGGATTAGGGAGACACCAGGTATTGTTAGCAATGAACTCGGAAACCTTCCAATTTTTGGGAGCCCCAAGATCTTTTTGTACTCTGTCATCATATAATTGAAATATACTCTTCCCATTCACCCAAAGATCATACCACATATTAGTACTGGTTCCGGAAGAGATTGCATAGAAAATGTGTTTGATTAGCCAATTCCTTGCCTTCAAAATTTCTTTCCAAGCTATAGGGTAATATGTTTTTGCTGAAACTTCCCAAATTGATTCCTTAGATAGATACCTAGCAAAAACCCATTGTGACCAGAAGGAATAATTATTTTATAAAAGATCCCACAATTTCTATACCAAATATGCTTTATTACAATCTCTAGTATTTCTCAAGTTTAGTCCCCCTTCATCTTTCAGTTTGTAGATGCTGTTCCAATTTACCGTATGCATTATCTTACCATTAGTGCCATTATAGAAGAAGTTTATAAATAGCCATTCAATATCCTAGAGAAGTCCAACGAGTAGAAGAAATGGATTAGACAAATAAATAGAGTAAGAGTAAAATACCGAACGGATGAGTTCAAATCATCATACTTTTGAAAGATGCCTATTTTATCAGGAGAAAATTTTATTCTTTATTTTTTGTAGGATAAGCTGACAATGGGTTTTGTGGATGCCAGTGGATATGAGTGGGAGACCTAGATAAAGAATTGACAGACTTCCCTCACTAACCCACAGAGTGTGTGCAATAAAGTCCTTATCTTCAATGCAAGAACACATATAAACTTTACTTTTTGCATGATTTAATTGAAGGCCATAAACTATACCAAAGTCATTTAGAATAGTATCCAAGTTCCTCACTGAAGTTGAATCATTCTAAAGAAAGATAAGAAGATCATTTGCAAAAGTTATGTGGGATATATGAATAAAACTATCACGAGGTACCTTAATGCTGCCATCAGAGACTGCCTGTTCCAACATACAGTTGAGTCCTTCTATTGTAATTGTAAAGTGATATTGAGAAAGTGGATCTCCTTGTCGGATGTCATTCGTGCCCCCAAAAAAACCAATAGGTGAACCATTGAAGAGTATCAAAAATTTTGGAGTTTCCAAGCAACATTGAATCCAATTAACCTATTATTAAAGGAAGTTCATACTGCGGAGCATCTTATAGATAAAGTTCCTATTAATTGAATCAAAGGCTTTTTGCAAATCAGCTTTAAAATCGATTTTCATCCCTCTTGTTTTCAAGTGCAGATCCTTGACCAAGTCATTAGCAAGAAGAATATTATGATGTATATTTCTCCCTTTGATGAAAGTAGCCTGATTAGGACTAATGATCTTGTGCATTACCTTTTATATTCTATCTACCACCACCTTGGAGATGATCTTGTAAATAAAGTTGCATAATGAAATGGGTCGATAGTGCTCTAGTGAATCAGCCCCTGCATTCTTGGGAATTAAAGAAATAAAGGTGCAATTTATCTCTCTAAGAATATGACCTGATGAGAAAAAATGTTGGCAAGCTTTAATCACATCATTAGCAATAATAGACTATGCAATTTGGTAAAATTTAGTTGAAAATTCATCCGTACCAGGGCTTTTGTGCTTCGGTGACATAAAGACAACTCTTGCAATTTCTTCATATGTAATTGTGGTAGTGAGGATTGAAATGACACATGAATCAAGCTTTCTAGTTGGCTCCACATGAATATTATTAGGTTGCGCTACTTGATTAAGTAAGGAATAAAAAAATTGCTCAATGTGTGCTTTAACCTTCTCCAAATTCTCAATAAGATTACCATATTTATCTTTGCATTTCCTGATGTAGTTAATAGCCCTTCGAGTAGCAATGACAGCATAGAAAAACTTAGCATTGGAATCCCCTAGAGTAAGCCAATGTTATTGAGACTTCTGCTTTGCAAAACTTTCCCCCTGCTTTAAGGCTTTTATCAAGTTATTTCTGGCTTCTGTTTCTTTGTAGATAAAATTCTCATCATGGGGTTGAAGTTGTAACTCATGTTGTACTACCATTAGTTCCTTTCTGCAAAATTGAACCTGAGTGGTAATATTGCCAAAGGTGTTTGTATTCCACTATCTCTTCAAAGACATTTGATAAAATTGGAATGATACAGTGTTTGTATTCCACTCCTTAAGTGGTACTTTACAAGCTTTGAGCTTAACATTCTAAGCTGATTTGATAACATCAAGGAACTGAGGATGAGTACTCCACATGTTAAAGAATCTAAAAGGTTTCTTACCTCTAGGTGTTGCTTTATCTGCATGTATATACATTAAAGTATGATCAGAAAATAATAGAGCATCATACTCAAGAAGTGAATTAGGGTAAACTGTTAACCATTCTTGATTAATCAGACACCTATTGACTCGTGCCATTATTTTTCTGTTAGCAGCACCTTAATTGCTCCGGGAGAGCCATTTACCTATAGATTTCATATTAATCAATGCAGTAGTATCTATGTAATCATTAAAACTTTGAAGCTAGCTTTCTGAAAGCTTTCTATATTGAATCTTGGATTTTGATGATGAAATCAATTGGTAAATTGTTTGACCTAATCTATGTGTTGAGATAAGTGTGCAGGATTAACTATGATAGTGATAAAGCGCAAAGTCGATGATGGGTCGGAGTCGAAGATTCAGACGATGTATCAGGAGCTCACTAAAAGCTCGTTTGAAGATTGTCGAGAGTTGTAGTAAGATCGCTAAGAGTTTGTCGGGAGTTCGCCGGAAGACTCGCCGAGAGAAAATTCGACATACTGAACTAATAGCTTGCCTTAATCGTAGTTAGAACATCAATTGAGTTAGGATTGGGAGGTGATCCTACTAACTCAATTAGAAGCCAACTGGGTCCTTAATAGGGCTGAATTGGGTTAGATTGAATAGCCCATTCAGCACCTGAAATTAGGGTCGACGGTGGCATCGCTTGGGACTTGGTCTCCTAGGAGTTCTTGGCAATCGTACTACTAACAGTTAATACTGTTAATCAATGGTACCACCCATATAAGGTAATGGTACCGCCAGAGCTCAGTCTCTAAGCTTTGTTAGGCGGTCGTACTACCTAGACTAAGTGGTAGTACTGCCTACTATTGTTGAATCTCGTATATTGATGATGAAACTACTTGATATGTGTTTATGATTTAATCTGAATTTTGAGTGACGCAGGATACTTTGATCAGGATGAGACAATTAAAGCAGGAAAAATCATGTTGTGTCGGAGAAAACATGTCAGAAGATTGGACGTCGGGCTGATGGATCGGTCAACATATCGATAGAAGGCTTCGGGCCGTGGATTAAGGCATTAGGCCAAGAAGAGCAGACATTGTGCTAAGAATATCGGAGTTGTGGAGTCAACTGGCCGATTAGGCAATAGGTCGCAAGAGAGGACGATGCGCCGACGAATCGGACGAACCGTCGAGGGACCAATGACATGATCGGACAACGTGATTAATGAATGCTTAGTATTAATTATCTAGATTGAAGTATATTTTACATATGTAGGATTAACGACAATGGCAAGGCATTGAGCAAAATGAAGTCCCAGAGTCAAGGACGCGATCACGTTGGGAGTTCAAGAGTTCATCGGAAGTCTAGACGTTCGTCGGAAGTTCTGCGGGAACCAGCCGAGAAGTCATGGAGTTTGTTAGAGAAGCTCGACAGAACTCGCTAAGAAGATCATTATGAAGTCTAGGAGCTTGCCGAGAGTCTACCGGAACATTGTCGAGAGTTCGTCGGAGGTTCGTCGGAAGATCGCCGGAAGCTCGCTGGAAGAATTGACATAGGGATTTGTTTAGCTTAGAATATGTCTTACGAATCGCACTTAGCACATAATCAGGATTGGATTTGGGCCAACCCAATTAGGGGCCAGTAGGCCCATGTAAGAACTGTGTTGAGCCCAATAAGAGGCCTAAACAATGCCCAAAGAAGTCTAACAATCATGGCACATTCTTCGAGACTATGTCAAGCGATGGTACCACTAGGTACCGCCTAGCGCAGGTGGTGGTACCGCCTAGCGCAGGTGGTGGTACCGCCTAGCGCAGGTGGTGGTACCGCCTAGCGCAGGTGGTGGTACCGCCTAGCGCAGGTGGTGGTACCGCCTAGCGCAGGTGGTGGTACCGCCTAGCGCAGGTGGTGGTACCGCCTAGCGCAGGTGGTGGTACCGCCTAGCGCAGGTGGTGGTACCGCCTAGCGCAGGTGGTGGTACCGCCTAGCGCAGGTGGTGGTACCGCCTAGCGCAGGTGGTGGTACCGCCTAGCGCAGGTGGTGGTACCGCCTAGCGCAGGTGGTGGTACCGCCTAGCGCAGGTGGTGGTACCGCCTAGCGCAGGTGGTGGTACCGCCTAGCGCAGGTGGTGGTACCGCCTAGCGCAGGTGGTGGTACCGCCTAGCGCAGGTGGTGGTACCGCCTAGCGCAGGTGGTGGTACCGCCTAGCGCAGGTGGTGGTACCGCCTAGCGCAGGTGGTGGTACCGCCTAGCGCATACCGCCCCTGGCAGGGTGCTAGGTGGTGGTATCGCCCAGCATTGGCCCCCAGGCGGTGGTACCACCAGACCTGGGCGGTGGTACCGCCTAGGACAGTTTTAGTCAAACTGACATTGGGCGGTGGTACCGCCTAGCGCAGGTGGTGGTACCGCCCATGCCCGAGGAACCCTAGATAGGAAAATTTAAGATCCAAGTTTGAATCAACTTGAACCCTATAAATACCCCTCCCATCCCTAGTTAAAATATACAAGCACAGAGCATTCAAAAGTGAGAAAACTCTGCTGCAATCTCTTTAGAATCCTCCTCCTTGAGTCTGTGTTAGAATAGCTTAAGACGAGAGTGAGTGCTTGTAAGGGTTATCTCCTAAACCCGGTAAAAGGAGAAGAGGGGTGTAAGAAGGAGTTGGTCTTCGCCTATTGAAGGAAGACCTCTAGTGGATGCCGGTGGCCTTGACGGAAGAGGAATCAGAGGAGTGGATGTAGGTCACGATTGACCGAACCACTATAAACTATCGTCTTCTCTGGTTTGTGTTTACTCTCTGCTGTTTATCTTTACTGCAAACCTCTTCAATAGCTTACTGTCTTCTATTCATTTACGAAAATGTTTCGAAGTTAAGTTTCCGAAATCGATTTTACGTCAGAAACGGTTTTATCGTACAAAAGTTTTTAAATCGTCGTTATCTTACGATTGCACTAAATCGCCGGAAAATCGCCGGAAGCTCGTTGGAAGAATTGACATAGGGATTTGTTTAGCTTAGAATATGTCTTAGGAATAATAGTTAGCAAATAATTGGGATTGGATTTGGGCCAACCCAATTAGGGGCTAGCTAGGCCCATGTAAGAACTGTGTTGGGCCTAATAAGAGGCCCAAACAGTGCCCAAAGAAGTCTCATCATCACGGCATAGTCTTCGAGACTATGTTAGGCGGTGGTACCACTAGTCTGGGCGATTGTACCACCCCTAGCAGTGATATTGCTAGACCTGGGTGATGGTACCACCCAGGACAGTGTCAATCAAACTGACACTGGGTGATGGTACCGCCCAACGTAGGCGGTGGTACTGCTTGTGCTCGGGGAACCCGGGATGAGAAAGATTTAGGCTCCAAGTTTGAATCAACTTGAAGCCTACAAATACCCCTCCCATCCCTGGTTAAAATATAAAAGCATAGAGCATTCAAAAGTGTGAAAACTCTACTCTAATCTCTTTAGAATCCTCCTTCTGTAGTCTAAGTGTTAAAATAGCTTAAGAGGAGAGTGAGTGCTTGTAAGGGTTATCTCCTAAACCCGGTAAAAGGAGAAGAGGGGTGTAAGAAGGAGTTGGTCTTCGCCTATTGAAGGAAGACCTCTAGTGGATGCCGGTGGCTTTGACGGAAGAGGAATCGAAGGAGTGGATGAAGGTCACGATTGACCGAACCACTATAAACTGTCATCTTCTCTGGTTTGCATTTACTCTCTGCTGTTTATCTTTACTGCAAACCTCTTCAATAGCTTACTATCTTCGATTCATTTACGAACATGTTTCAAAGTTAAGTTTCCGAAATTGATTTTACGTCAGAAACGGTTTTATCGTACAAAAGTTTTTAAACCGTCGTTATCTTACGATTACACTAATTTACCCCCCCCCCCCCCCCCCCCCCCCCCTCTTAGTGCTCTTGATCCTAACAATTGGTATCAGAGCTACAGTTTTCTATTTTGGTTTAACACCCAAATAGAAATGGCTCTGTTTAGCTTTCGAGAGGGTCACTCTACTCTAATCTCTTTAGAATCCTCCTTCTGGAGTCTAAGTGTTAAAATAGCTTAAGAGGAGAGTGAGTGCTTGTAAGGGTTATCTCCTAAACCCGGTAAAAGGAGAAGAGGGGTGTAAGAAGGAGTTGGTCTTCGCCTATTGAAGGAAGACCTCTAGTGGATGCCGGTGGCCTTGACGGAAGAGGAATCAGAGGAGTGGATGTAGGTCACGATTGACCGAACCACTATAAACTATCGTCTTCTCTGGTTTGCATTTACTCTCTGCTGTTTATCTTTACTGCAAACCTCTTCAATAGCTTACTGTCTTCTATTCATTTACGAAAATGTTTCGAAGTTAAGTTTCCGAAATCGATTTTACGTCAGAAACGATTTTATCGTACAAAAGTTTTTAAATCGTCGTTATCTTACGATTGCACTAAATCGCCGGAAAATCGCCGGAAGCTCGTTGGAAGAATTGACATAGGGATTTGTTTAGCTTAGAATATGTCTTAGGAATAATAGTTAGCAAATAATTGGGATTGGATTTGGGCCAACCCAATTAGGGGCTAGCTAGGCCCATGTAAGAACTGTGTTGGGCCTAATAAGAGGCTCAAACAGTGCCCAAAGAAGTCTCATCCTCACGGCATAGTCTTCGAGACTATGTTAGGCGGTGGTACCGCTAGTCTGGGCGATTGTACCACCCCTAGCAGTGATATTGCTAGACCTGGGTGATGGTACCGCCCAGGACAGTGTCAATCAAACTGACACTGGGTGATGGTACCGCCCAACGTAGGCGGTGGTACTGCTTGTGCTCGGGGAACCCGGGATAAGAAAGATTTAGGCTCCAAGTTTGAATCAACTTGAAGCCTACAAATACCCCTCCCATCCCTGGTTAAAATATAAAAGCATAGAGCATTCAAAAGTGTGAAAACTCTACTCTAATCTCTTTAGAATCCTCCTTCTGGAGTCTAAGTGTTAAAATAGCTTAAGAGGAGAGTGAGTGCTTGTAAGGGTTATCTCCTAAACCCGGTAAAAGGAGAAGAGGGGTGTAAGAAGGAGTTGGTCTTCGCCTATTGAAGGAAGACATCTAGTGGATGTCGGTGGCCTTGACAGAAGAGGAATCAGAGGAGTGGATGTAGGTCACGATTGATCAAACCACTATAAACTATCGTCTTCACTGGTTTGCATTTACTCTTTGCTGTTTATCTTTACTGCAAACCTCTTTAATAGCTTACTGTCTTTCTATTCATTTACGAACATGTTTCAAAGTTAAGTTTCCGAAATCGATTTTACGTCGGAAACGGTTTTATCGTACAAAAGTTTTTAAACCGTCGTTATCTTACGATTGCACTAATTTACCCCTCCCCCCCCCCTCTTAGTGCTCTTGATCCTAACAATTGGTATCAGAGCTATAGTTTTCTATTTTGGTTTAACACCCAAATAGAAATGGCTCTTTTTAGCTTTCGAGAGGGTCACTCTCTCATTCGTTCTCCCTTTTTCAATGGGACGGACTACACTTATTGAAAAACTCGAATGAGAGTTTTCTTACATTTATTGAATTTCGATTTATGGCATATAGTCGAATCTGGTTTTCAAATGTCTTCTCTTCCGATGAACCATTGGAATGATTTGGGGAAGAAGACATTTTCTCTAAATGTTAGAGTTATGAATGCTCTATTTTGTGCCTTAGATAAAACGAAATTTAATCGGGTTTCTTTGTACGAAACGATTTTGATATTTGGCGAACTCTTGAAATCACACACGAAGGCACAAGTAGTGTAAAAAATTCTAAAGTAAATTTTTTGATGCATGATTTTGAGATGTTTTGTATGGAACCAAGAGAGATTATTGAATACATGTACACCCATTTTATGGATATCGTCAATAGTCTAAAAGCACTTAGTAAAAGTTTTTCGAACTTCGAACTCATTAACAAGATATTAAGATCACTTTCTAAGACTTGGGATTCAAAAGTAATGGCTTTACAAGAAACAAAATATTTAAATATTTTTTCACTTGAAGAACTTATCGGTACATTGATGACATATGAAATAGTGCATAATGCACATGATGAACATGATGAACAAAGCCACCTTCCAAAGAATAGGAAGGATTTGGGACATAGAACATTTGAAGACCACTCGAGCATAAGCTCAGTGATGGTGAACTTGAACTTTTAATGAAAATTATGAAATAAAAATTTAAAAACAAAAAGAATGCAACTACTTGCTTTGAACGCAAGAAGAAGAACAAAAATTGGGTTGAATCGAGCTCCTCCGAGGATGAGGAGAAAATCAAGAAAGGCGAGGTGGCAAACGACGCCTTAACCATTTTCAACGATGAGGAAATCGAAATCCCCCTAATATACTTCAAAAT
This sequence comes from Musa balbisiana, assembly GCA_004837865.1. Lineage (NCBI taxonomy): Eukaryota > Viridiplantae > Streptophyta > Magnoliopsida > Zingiberales > Musaceae > Musa > Musa balbisiana. Next base: position 20,189,290 of record CM017190.1, on the reverse strand, counting down.
TATATGATGCTTTTCATAATACTTTTTTTTTGTAATTTAGTTTTAAATTAATTTTCTTGAAAATTAAATGTTTAAAAATGAAAATCAAAAAATATGATCAAGCTCATAATTTTGAAAATGATAATGAAAATTACGTGTTTTATGTTAATGTAATAAAATGTTAGATATAAATCTAATGATTGTACACCTGATAAGATTAATCTTATGTATGTGCTTGAGAAGCAAGAATGTGTATTTTGATGATTTCTATATTACTTTTCAATGACAATGCATGGCTTTCATATGAAAAATTTGAGCATACTTATATAAAATCAATCACATAAAAAGATAAATCAAATTTTTTGTCTAAAGAAACAATAATGTGTATCATATTGATTTCCGTATTGATTTCCCATTTTGATTGAAAATAATTCATGTCAAATAAAACAATGTCTTAATGAAAATGTTGAAAGGTTTGATATCATTTTGAATATGAAATTATGCATACCTTGAAAACTTGAAACCATGTTTTGATGTCATGCCCAAAGTAGTGATACATAATGATCATGCTTAATAAATTTATATTTCAAAATTATGCATGATGATTTTAGTGATTTATGGACTATCGATTTTTACCAAAGTGGCTTTTTCGGTTTTAAAAATGATGCATGTTTTGATTTAGCATAAATGAAAAATAAAAGGCATGCTTATATGAAATAATGTAAGTATAATGCTTGATGATTTTATATTTAATTTATGCATGATGATTTGAAGTAATGATGATTTTTGGGTAATTTATGGTTTATTGATCTTTATGATTTCTATTATGAGATTTACTCTTTTAATTTTAAACCATGATGTATTATTTTCATACGAAAAACTTGAGCATGCTTATATGAAACAAATCATATGAATTTAAACAACTAAAAAGAGAAAAGTATTTTTCTTAAAATTTTTTTTTCTCTATCTTATCGATTTTTCAATAAGAGATTAATAAAGTTGTTTATGTCATTTTGAATCTCTTGAAAGTAATGTTGACATTTTGATGTTTTGACCATTTGAATTTGAACAAGACTTATTTCGATTTGTCAAAATTTATGACTTAAGATTTTTTATGCAAGAATCAAGATACTATAATATTTGATCTCCTATATTTCTTCTTGATTTGTTGAAATAAATCATTTCTTTTGTAATTCAAGTGGTCTTATCTTTGATGACATGATTTTTTTGTGTTTATGACACAAATGACTTGAAATGATTCAAATAATTTACACCATTATGCTCTTCCCATATTCTTTCTTGTTCACAATGATAAAAGAGGGAAAAGTTATGATCATGCATGGTAGGATGCAATTTGACAAATTAATACCATGATAATTTGAAATATTTTTTATTTGGAATGATGCATATGTTTTTTTATTATGATGATGTATGTGATGTATTGCATATGATGTGTATCATGAATGCTTTAAATGATAAATATTTGGTATCATGATCAAAATATTGATAAATGCTTAAAAATTTTGATATTTAAGTATCATGTATGATATGCTCATATTGATGATTGATTTATTTTTCAGTATCGTGCATGAAAAATGAAATGTAAGGTTTTTGGAATTGTGCATATTTTAATTTAAAACTAGGATGATGCACAAATATATTGAAAAAGGATTAATACTTTACCTTTATCATAATCTGAAAATTGATATAAAAGGTCTTCCCTTCTTTTTGACAATGACAAAGGGGGAGATAAAAGATGCTAGCTCGCACAATTCAAGAAGAAATAAAAAATTACACTTCTCAAAAGAGAAGAAAGAACTTGCTTCTTAAATATGTTGTTAGCTTTCATGTTGAAAAATGATGTAACATTTTGTTAGCTTATGTTTTTGCAAAGGAAGCAAAAATAATCACACTTCTCAAAAGAGAAGAAAATGCTATCTTGAACATCATCAAAGATTGCTAGCCTGCCTATGCAAACTTGCAAAATTTATAATCTTGCACATCTTCAAATTGATGATGATTTGGTGATTATGCATGTTGTAAGGAGATGAACAAACTTGCTAGCTTGCAACTTGCATATTTCAAGAAGCAAGTGTTGCTTTCTTGAATATCTCAAAACTGCAAGCTTACATGTTCTAAAATATTGTAAAATTTTCTAGCTTGAATGAAGTAGAACATGCTATCTTACTACCTTGCATATCTATGATAATAGCAAAATTGCATGATGATCAATTTGGAAATTATGTGTAATATGCAATAATTTGAAACTGTTATCTTTAAACACATAAGAGTTGAAATTTCTCCTTTTTGTTGATGACAAAGGAGAGAAGTATGATGATATGACATGTTATGCATAAGTTTATGATGACATATTGTTTAGATTTTTGAATCCCAGAGTTTCTATCAATAAGCCATATTGAAAGGGGGGGTTTGTTTAAACTCCGGGAGTTAAGGTTAACTTCGTCATCAAAAAGGGGGAGATTGTTGAATCTCATATTTTGATGATGAAACCACTTGATATGTGTTTATGATTTGATCTACGTTTTGAGTAACACAGGATACTTTGATCAGGATGAGACAATTAAAGCAAGAAAAATCATGTTGTGCCGAAGAAAACATGTCAGAAGATTGGATGTCGGGCCGGTGGATCGATCAACGTATCGACAGAAGGCTTCGGGCCGTGGATTCAGGCATCGGGCCAAGAAGAGCGGACATTGTGCTAAGAATATCGGAGTTGTGGAGTCAACTAGCTAATTAGGCAATAGGCCGCAAGAGAGGACAATGCGCCGAAGAATTGGATGAAGCGTCGAGGGACCAATGACATGACCGAACAACATGATTAATGCTTAGTATTAATTGTCTAGATCGATGTATGTTTTACATGTGCAGGATTAACTACGATGGCAAGGCATGGAGCAAAATGAAGTTCCGGAGTCAAGGACGCGATCACGTTGGGAGTTCGAAAGTTCGTCGAAAGTTCTGTAGGAACCAGCCGAGAAGTCGCAGAGCTTGCCAAAGAAGCTCGACGAAACTTGCAAAGAAGATCATTGTGAAGTCTAGGAGCTTGTCGAGAGTCTACCGGCTACCGGAACATTGTCGAGAGTCTACCGGAACATTGTCGAGAGTCTACCGGAACATTGTCGAGAGTCTACCGGAACATTGTCGAGAGTCTACCGGAACATTGTCGAGAGTCTACCGGAACATTGTCGAGAGTCTACCGGAACATTGTCGAGAGTCTACCGGAACATTGTCGAGAGTCTACCGGAACATTGTCGAGAGTCTACCGGAACATTGTCGAGAGTCTACCGGAACATTGTCGAGAGTCTACCGGAACATTGTCGAGAGTCTACCGGAACATTGTCGAGAGTCTACCGGAACATTGTCGAGAGTCTACCGGAACATTGTCGAGAGTCTACCGGAACATTGTCGAGAGTCTACCGGAACATTGTCGAGAGTCTACCGGAACATTGTCGAGAGTCTACCGGAACATTGTCGAGAGTCTACCGGAACATTGTCGAGAGTCTACCGGAACATTGTCGAGAGTCTACCGGAACATTGTCGAGAGTCTACCGGAACATTGTCGAGAGTCTACCGGAACATTGTCGAGAGTCTACCGGAACATTGTCGAGAGTCTACCGGAACATTGTCGAGAGTCTACCGGAACATTGTCGAGAGTCTACCGGAACATTGTCGAGAGTCTACCGGAACATTGTCGAGAGTCTACCGGAACATTGTCGAGAGTCTACCGGAACATTGTCGAGAGTCTACCGGAACATTGTCGAGAGTCTACCGGAACATTGTCGAGAGTCTACCGGAACATTGTCGAGAGTCTACCGGAACATTGTCGAGAGTCTACCGGAACATTGTCGAGAGTCTACCGGAACATTGTCGAGAGTCTACCGGAACATTGTCGAGAGTCTACCGGAACATTGTCGAGAGTCTACCGGAACATTGTCGAGAGTCTACCGGAACATTGTCGAGAGTCTACCGGAACATTGTCGAGAGTCTACCGGAACATTGTCGAGAGTCTACCGGAACATTGTCGAGAGTCTACCGGAACATTGTCGAGAGTCTACCGGAACATTGTCGAGAGTTCGTTGGAGGTTCGCCGGAAAATCGCCGGAAGCTCGTTGGAAGAACTGACATAGGGATTTGTTTAGCTTAGAATATGTCTTCGGAATCGTAGTTAGCACATAATTGGGATTGGATTTGGGCCAACCCAATTAGGGGCTAGCTAGGCCCATGTAAGAACTGTATTGGGCCTAATAAGAGGCCCAAACAGTGCCCAAAGAAGTCTCATCATCACGGCATAGTCTTCGAGACTATGTCAGGCGGTGGTACCGCTAGTCTGGGCGGTTGTACCACCCCTAGTAGTGATATTGCTAGACCTGGGTGATGGTATCGCCCAGGACAGTGTCAATCAAACTGACACTGGGTGATGGTATCGCCCAGGACAGTGTCAATCAAACTGACACTGGGTGATGGTATCGCCCAGGACAGTGTCAATCAAACTGACACTGGGTGATGGTATCGCCCAGGACAGTGTCAATCAAACTGACACTGGGTGATGGTATCGCCCAGGACAGTGTCAATCAAACTGACACTGGGTGATGGTATCGCCCAGGACAGTGTCAATCAAACTGACACTGGGTGATGGTATCGCCCAGGACAGTGTCAATCAAACTGACACTGGGTGATGGTATCGCCCAGGACAGTGTCAATCAAACTGACACTGGGTGATGGTATCGCCCAGGACAGTGTCAATCAAACTGACACTGGGTGATGGTATCGCCCAGGACAGTGTCAATCAAACTGACACTGGGTGATGGTATCGCCCAGGACAGTGTCAATCAAACTGACACTGGGTGATGGTATCGCCCAGGACAGTGTCAATCAAACTGACACTGGGTGATGGTATCGCCCAGGACAGTGTCAATCAAACTGACACTGGGTGATGGTATCGCCCAGGACAGTGTCAATCAAACTGACACTGGGTGATGGTATCGCCCAGGACAGTGTCAATCAAACTGACACTGGGTGATGGTATCGCCCAGGACAGTGTCAATCAAACTGACACTGGGTGATGGTATCGCCCAGGACAGTGTCAATCAAACTGACACTGGGTGATGGTATCGCCCAGGACAGTGTCAATCAAACTGACACTGGGTGATGGTATCGCCCAGGACAGTGTCAATCAAACTGACACTGGGTGATGGTATCGCCCAGGACAGTGTCAATCAAACTGACACTGGGTGATGGTATCGCCCAGGACAGTGTCAATCAAACTGACACTGGGTGATGGTATCGCCCAGGACAGTGTCAATCAAACTGACACTGGGTGATGGTATCGCCCAGGACAGTGTCAATCAAACTGACACTGGGTGATGGTATCGCCCAGGACAGTGTCAATCAAACTGACACTGGGTGATGGTATCGCCCAGGACAGTGTCAATCAAACTGACACTGGGTGATGGTATCGCCCAGGACAGTGTCAATCAAACTGACACTGGGTGATGGTATCGCCCAGGACAGTGTCAATCAAACTGACACTGGGTGATGGTATCGCCCAGGACAGTGTCAATCAAACTGACACTGGGTGATGGTATCGCCCAGGACAGTGTCAATCAAACTGACACTGGGTGATGGTATCGCCCAGGACAGTGTCAATCAAACTGACACTGGGTGATGGTATCGCCCAGGACAGTGTCAATCAAACTGACACTGGGTGATGGTATCGCCCAGGACAGTGTCAATCAAACTGACACTGGGTGATGGTATCGCCCAGGACAGTGTCAATCAAACTGACACTGGGTGATGGTATCGCCCAGGACAGTGTCAATCAAACTGACACTGGGTGATGGTATCGCCCAGGACAGTGTCAATCAAACTGACACTGGGTGATGGTATCGCCCAGGACAGTGTCAATCAAACTGACACTGGGTGATGGTATCGCCCAGGACAGTGTCAATCAAACTGACACTGGGTGATGGTATCGCCCAGGACAGTGTCAATCAAACTGACACTGGGTGATGGTATCGCCCAGGACAGTGTCAATCAAACTGACACTGGGTGATGGTATCGCCCAGGACAGTGTCAATCAAACTGACACTGGGTGATGGTATCGCCCAGGACAGTGTCAATCAAACTGACACTGGGTGATGGTATCGCCCAGGACAGTGTCAATCAAACTGACACTGGGTGATGGTATCGCCCAGGACAGTGTCAATCAAACTGACACTGGGTGATGGTATCGCCCAGGACAGTGTCAATCAAACTGACACTGGGTGATGGTATCGCCCAGGACAGTGTCAATCAAACTGACACTGGGTGATGGTATCGCCCAGGACAGTGTCAATCAAACTGACACTGGGTGATGGTATCGCCCAGGACAGTGTCAATCAAACTGACACTGGGTGATGGTATCGCCCAGGACAGTGTCAATCAAACTGACACTGGGTGATGGTATCGCCCAGGACAGTGTCAATCAAACTGACACTGGGTGATGGTATCGCCCAGGACAGTGTCAATCAAACTGACACTGGGTGATGGTATCGCCCAGGACAGTGTCAATCAAACTGACACTGGGTGATGGTATCGCCCAGGACAGTGTCAATCAAACTGACACTGGGTGATGGTATCGCCCAGGACAGTGTCAATCAAACTGACACTGGGTGATGGTATCGCCCAGGACAGTGTCAATCAAACTGACACTGGGTGATGGTATCGCCCAGGACAGTGTCAATCAAACTGACACTGGGTGATGGTATCGCCCAGGACAGTGTCAATCAAACTGACACTGGGTGATGGTATCGCCCAGGACAGTGTCAATCAAACTGACACTGGGTGATGGTATCGCCCAGGACAGTGTCAATCAAACTGACACTGGGTGATGGTATCGCCCAGGACAGTGTCAATCAAACTGACACTGGGTGATGGTATCGCCCAGGACAGTGTCAATCAAACTGACACTGGGTGATGGTATCGAAGCCATTTTCTCTAAATGTTAGAGTTATGAATGCTCTATTTTGTGCCTTAGATAAAACGAAATTTAATCGGGTTTCTTTGTACGAACGATTTTGATATTTGGCGAACTCTTGAAATCACACACGAAGGCACAAGTAGTGTAAAAAATTCTAAAGTAAATTTTTTGATGCATGATTTTGAGATGTTTTGTATGGAACCAAGAGAGATTATTGAATACATGTACACCCATTTTATGGATATCGTCAATAGTCTAAAGCACTTAGTAAAAGTTTATCGAACTTCGAACTCATTAACAAGATATTAAGATCACTTTCTAAGACTGGGATTCAAAAGTAATGGCTTTACAAGAAACAAAATATTTAAATATTTTTTCACTTGAAGAACTTATCGGTACATTGATGACCTATGAATAGTGCATAATGCACATGATGAACATGATGAACAAAGCCACCTTCCAAAGAATAGGAAGGATTTGGGACATAGAACATTTGAAGACCACTCGAGCATAAGCTCAGTGATGGTGAACTTGAACTTTTAATGAAAATTATGAAATAAAAATTTAAAAACAAAAAGAATGCAACTACTTGCTTTGAACGCAAGAAGAAGAACAAAATTGGGTTGAATCGAGCTCCTCCGAGGATGTGGAGAAAATCAAGAAAGGCGAGGTGGCAAACGACGCCTTAACCAAAGTCAGGCATCGGGCCAAGAAGAGCGGACATTGTGCTAAGAATATCGGAGTTGTGGAGTCAACTAGCTAATTAGGCAATAGGCCGCAAGAGAGGACAATGCGCCGAATAATTGGATGAAGCGTCGAGGGACCAATGACATGACCGAACAACATGATTAATCCTTAGTATTAATTGTCTAGATCGATGTATGTTTTACATGTGCAGGATTAACTACGATGGCAAGGCATGGAGCAAAATGAAGTTCCAGAGTCAAGGACGCGATCACGTTGGGAGTTCGAAAGTTCATCGAAAGTTCTGTAGGAACCAGCCGAGAAGTCGCAGAGCTTGCCAAAGAAGCTCGACGAAACTTGCAAAGAAGATCATTGTGAAGTCTAGGAGCTTGTCGAGAGTCTACCGGAACATTGTCGAGAGTTCGTTGGAGGTTCGCCGGAAAATCGCCGGAAGCTCGTTGGAAGAACTGACATAGGGATTTGGGGTGTTAAAAGTGTGAAATTCTAAGCGTTTGGGGTGTTAAAAGTGTGAAGAGTGTGAAAATTCTAAGAAGTGCAATTGATAGTGTGAAAAATTCTAAGCGTTTGGGTGTTAAAAGTGTGAAATTCTAAGCGTTTGGGGTGTTAAAAGTGTGAAATTCTAAGCGTTTGGGGTGTTAAAAGTGTGAAGAGTGTGAAAAATTCTAAGCGTTTGGGGTGTTAAAAGTGTGAAATTCTAAGCGTTTGGGGTGTTAAAAGTGTGAAATTCTAAGCGTTTGGGGTGTTAAAAGTGTGAAGAGTGTGAAAAATTCTAAGCGTTTGGGGTGTTAAAAGTGTGAAGAGTGTGAAAAATTCTAAGCGTTTGGGGTGTTAAAAGTGTGAAATTCTAAGCGTTTGGGGTGTTAAAAGTGTGAAGAGTGTGAAAAATTCTAAGCGTTTGGGGTGTTAAAAGTGTGAAATTCTAAGCGTTTGGGGTGTTAAAAGTGTGAAATTCTAAGCGTTTGGGGTGTTAAAAGTGTGAAATTCTAAGCGTTTGGGGTGTTAAAAGTGTGAAATTCTAAGCGTTTGGGGTGTTAAAAGTGTGAAATTCTAAGCGTTTGGGGTGTTAAAAGTGTGAAATTCTAAGCGTTTGGGGTGTTAAAAGTGTGAAATTCTAAGCGTTTGGGGTGTTAAAAGTGTGAAATTCTAAGCGTTTGGGGTGTTAAAAGTGTGAAATTCTAAGCGTTTGGGGTGTTAAAAGTGTGAAATTCTAAGCGTTTGGGGTGTTAAAAGTGTGAAATTCTAAGCGTTTGGGGTGTTAAAAGTGTGAAATTCTAAGCGTTTGGGGTGTTAAAAGTGTGAAATTCTAAGCGTTTGGGGTGTTAAAAGTGTGAAATTCTAAGCGTTTGGGGTGTTAAAAGTGTGAAATTCTAAGCGTTTGGGGTGTTAAAAGTGTGAAATTCTAAGCGTTTGGGGTGTTAAAAGTGTGAAATTCTAAGCGTTTGGGGTGTTAAAAGTGTGAAATTCTAAGCGTTTGGGGTGTTAAAAGTGTGAAGAGTGTGAAAAATTCTAAGCGTTTGGGGTGTTAAAAGTGTGAAATTCTAAGCGTTTGGGGTGTTAAAAGTGTGAAATTCTAAGCGTTTGGGGTGTTAAAAGTGTGAAATTCTAAGCGTTTGGGGTGTTAAAAGTGTGAAATTCTAAGCGTTTGGGGTGTTAAAAGTGTGAAATTCTAAGCGTTTGGGGTGTTAAAAGTGTGAAATTCTAAGCGTTTGGGGTGTTAAAAGTGTGAAATTCTAAGCGTTTGGGGTGTTAAAAGTGTGAAATTCTAAGCGTTTGGGGTGTTAAAAGTGTGAAATTCTAAGCGTTTGGGGTGTTAAAAGTGTGAAGAGTGTGAAAAATTCTAAGCGTTTGGGGTGTTAAAAGTGTGAAATTCTAAGCGTTTGGGGTGTTAAAAGTGTGAAATTCTAAGCGTTTGGGGTGTTAAAAGTGTGAAATTCTAAGCGTTTGGGGTGTTAAAAGTGTGAAATTCTAAGCGTTTGGGGTGTTAAAAGTGTGAAATTCTAAGCGTTTGGGGTGTTAAAAGTGTGAAATTCTAAGCGTTTGGGGTGTTAAAAGTGTGAAATTCTAAGCGTCTAGAATGAGGATTTTTTTATTTTTGTGGATTTGAGCTAACATTGTCGAAAATAGTTTTCAAAAGTCTTCTCTTCCAATAAACGATTGGAATGAGTTAGAGAAGAAGACTTTCACCTTAAATGCCAAGGCTATGAATACCTTGTTTTGTGCTTTAGATAAAAACAAGATTACTTGAGTGTGTATTTGTGAAATGAATTTTGATATTTGGCATACACTCGAAGTTACTCACAAGGCACTAGTAGAGTAAAGGAGTCGAAATTAATCTTTTAGTCCATACTTATGAGTTGTTTCAGATGAAATCAAGTGAGACCATTGGAGACATGTATACCCAATTTACGAATGTCGTCAATGGTCTAAAAGGATTTGGTAAAAGTTTCTCGGATTTTGAACTAGTTAATAAAATCTTAATATCTCTTCTGAAGAGTTGGGACCCTAAAGTAATGGCCATTCAAGAGACTAAGGATTTAAAGAACTTTTCTCTCGAAGAACTAATTGGGTCACTAATGATCTATGAGATGACTTGTAATGCTCATGAAGAGCTTGAGAACAACCTTCCAAAGAACAAGAAGGATAGGACACTAAGTGTTGAATCTCGAATTTTGATGATGAAACCAATTGATGAGTGTTTATGGTTTGATCTACGTTTTATGTGACATGGGATACTTCGATCAAGATGAGACAATTAAAACAGGAAGAATCATGTTGGGCCGGAGGAACATGTCAGAAGATTGGACATCGAGTAAAAGGATCGGTAGACATATCGACAAAAGGCTTCAGGCCATTGATTTGGGCATCGGACCAAGAAGAGCAAATATTGCACCAATGATATTAAAGTTGTGGAGTCAACTGGTCAATTGGGCAATAGGCCGTAAGAGAGGATGATGCATCGAAGAATTGGATAAAGCATCGATGGACCATTGACATGCCGGACAACATAATTCATGCTTAGTATTAATTATCTAGATCGAAGTGTGTTTTTGCATATGTAGGATTAACTACGATAGCAAGGCATAAAGCAAAATAAAGTCCCAGAGTCAAGAATGCGATTTCATTGGGAGTTCGAGAGTTCGTTGGAAGTCCAAACGTTCGTCGGAAGTTCTGCCGGAACCAACCAAGAAGTCTTGGAGTTTACCAAAGAAGCTCATCAGAACTCATCAAGAAGATCATCGTGAAGTCTAGGAGCTTACCGAAAGTCCACTACAACATTGCCGAGAGAATGTCGGAAGTTCGCCGGAAGAAACTTCACTTACAGACTTGTTTTCCTTAGAAAATGTCTTAGAATTCATAGTTAGCACATAATTGGGATTGGATTTGGGCCAACCCAATTAGGGGCCAGTTGGGCCCATGTAAGGATTGTGTTGGACCCAATAAAAGGCCCAAATAGTGACCCAAGAGGTGACACCATCGTGGCATAATCTCCGAGACTGTGTCAAGTGATAGTACCGCCCAAACACAGCCTCCGAGAGGTTGCAGGTGGTGGTACCACTTAGCACAACCTCCTAGGTGGTGGTACCGCCAGTCTAGGTGGTGGTACTACCCAATGGCAGGGTGCCAGGCGGTGGTACCGCCCAGCATAAGTGATGGTACTGCCCGTACCCAGGAAACCCAGGATGGAAAATTTGTAGGCTCCAAGTTTGAATCAACTTGAGGCCTATAAATTCCCCTCTTATCCTTGGTTAACATACACACAAGTACAAAGAGATTAAAAGTGGAAAAATACTATTGCAATCACTTGAGAGATTCCCTCTACTCTAAAGATTAGAATTCTATTTAAGTGAGGAGTGAGTGCTTGTAAGGGTTGTCTCCTAAACCCATGAAAAGGAGAAGAGGGGTGTAAAAAGGTAGTTGATCTTCGCCTATTGAAGGAAGACCAATAGTGGATGCCAGTGGTCTCGACGGAAGAGGAATCGGAGGAGTGGATGTAGGTCGACGATGATTGAACCACTATAAATTTGGTTTGCTTTTCAATTGTGCAATTTACTTTAACTGCAAACTTACTTGCTTTACATCCACTATGCTCTTCCATATGCTTTCAAGCTATTACCTTTACGAAATGGTTTTTCATTGAAAATAGATTTAATCGAAACGAAGTCTTAAACTGATGTTATTTTACCGCTGCACTAATTCACCCCTCTTAGTGTCGATTGCATTCCTAACACTAAGAACTCAAGAAGACCTCTTGAAAGAAAATTCAAGTGATGAGGACTATGATGATGACTTGGAACTCTTGATAAGAAAGTTAAAAAAATTCATAAAAAAGAATAAATTTAGAAATAACACTAAAAATAAATTTGAAACCAAGAAAGAACAAGTCATATGCTATGAATGTAAGAAGTCGGGACATTTCAAAAGCGAATGTCCCCAAGCAAAGAAGAAATAATGAAAGAAGAAGAAGGCTCTTAAAGCAATATGGGACGACTCAAGTGCATCCGAAGAAGAGGAGCAAACCAACACCAAGCAAGTTGCTCACTATGCGCTAATGGCTATTGGAGATGAGGTAAGCAGTTCATTATATGCAAATTTATCTTTTGATGAATTATTAAGTGCTTTTTATGATTTATTCAATGAAGTAAAGTAGTTAGTAAAAAATATAAATTATTAAAAAAGGAGCTTGCTTCTCTTGTTAGTGAGTTTGATAAACTAAAAATTTTGCATGATGATATTTTAGCTCCTTGCACAAAATGTGATGGATTAGAATCGCTTAAAAAAGACAACTTACTACTCAAAGAAACCTTAGAAAAGTTTGAGGTTGGTAGCAAGTCCTTGAACATAATCCCTGCCAATAAGAATAACATTCATAGAAAAGATGGAATTAGATTTATGAGTAGCTCTCACCGAAATCCAACCACCTTTATTAAAGGCCCTACCTTACATGTTTCACCCCAAAACAAATGCAACTTCTATTTCAAAATTAGACATGTTGCGTACAAATATCCATTTAAGAGATATAGTCCACATAAATTAATTTGGGTTCATAAAGGAACCTCAAATGACCCAATACAATATGATAAGTTATATAGATCGATCTGTGAGGCACCCAAGGTCAAATGGGTATCTAAAAATCACCCAATTTTGTAGAAATGTTTATTATCACAAGCTAGGAATAAGAGATGGTACCTTGATAGTGGATGCTCAATTCTCTACGCTTATTAGCCTAGATGAAGGATATGCCACCTTTGGAGACAACAACAAGGGTAAAATCATTGGCAAAGAAACCATAGGTAACAAATCTAACTTCTTTATTGAAGATGTGTTGTTGGTTGATGGCTTAAAGCATAACCTTTTGAGCATTAGTCCATTGTGTGATAAAGAATACATCATTAGATTTAAGTCCAATGCTTGCATTATTGAAAAACCACACAAAAACACATCTATGATTGCCCTAAAACAAAATAATATATATACTATCAACATTGATGATCTTTGTAACGAAATATGTTTTTCAGTTTTGAATGACGATGCTTGACTTTGGCATAGGAGATTAGGTCATGCTAGCATGAAACTAATCTCTCAAATCTCATCTAAAGAACTTGTTGTTGAATCTCGGATTTTGATGATGAAGTCAATTGTCATGTTTTATCTAATCCATATGTTGAGACAAGTATGCAGGATTAACTACGAAAGCTTGAAGACATAAAGCGAGTCTACCAGAATCAAGTTTGATGGGTGTTTGAGAGTCCGAAGATTCGTTGGAGATGCTGTCGGAACCAATCGAGAAGAAATTGGGGACTTGTTGGAGTTTTTGGAAGTCCGCCAAAGAGAACATCGGAGGTTCGCAAAGATCACCGAGAAGGCTCGGCTACTCACTGATTTTGCCACAAGATCGGGAGCCAACTAGGAGTCCATCGGAAGAAATCCAAGGGCGTATCAGAAGTCCGTCGGAAGATCGCCGGAAAGCTTGACGGAACAAGACTTGAAATTCGCCGGCTAAAAACTTGCTTAGGAATATATTTTTAGTTACGTAGTTTGCATGTAATTAAGGTTAGGATTAAAAAATAACCCTATATCTTGATTAGGGGCCAATTGGGCCCAAAATGAAACCTAGTTTGGCGGGACTTAAATCCCAACCAGTGACCAATAAGGTCGGGCGGTGGAACCGCCATACTAGGCGGTGGCACCGCCCAGCACCCGAGCCAGGCGGTGGCACCGCCTAGCACCCGAAGAGCTAGGCGGTGGCATCGCCCAGTACATTGTCAATGTTAGAATCGACAGGCGGTGGCACCGCTAGCTTCGGGAACCGAAGAGAATTCAAATTTTGGAGCCCAAATTTGAATCCTCTTGAGGCATATAAATACCCCTCAATTCTCAGCAGAGATTACAACTTTTGAGAAGCAATAGAGTAAAAAGAAAAAGGTCTTAGCAAATCCTTAGCAAGTCTTACTTTCAAATTGCTTGAGTGTTCACCTCCCTTTCTTTCTTGCTGAAATTCTGTAAGAATGTGAACCACTTGTAAAGGTTGCAAGAGGGGTATTTGTCCTTCCCCTTCAAAGTGATTTGCTAGTGGAGGTTGGGGGCCCTCATCGAAGAACGCTTCGCAAATGGATGTAGGTCATTTTGATTGAACCACTTTAAATCTGCGTGTTCCTTGAATGTGTGAGTTGTTATTTTTCTGCAATCATTGTCTACATAGAAGCAAGTTTTTATTCTTCACTTTACTCAAGTTACTATCGAACGAAATCTCCTCGCATTTTACGGAATCAGTTTTAAACCTACTAGTTTTAATCCGCTGCACTAATTCACCCCCCCCCTCTTAGTGCTGCTCCGATCCTAATAATAGGTATCAGAGCAAGGCTCACTCTCATATTTGGTTTAATACCCAAGAGAGATGGCTTACTCCGGCATGCATGAGGGACATTCTATTACACGTCCACCTATGTTTAATGAGTCGGATTACACGTATTGGAAGACACGTATGAGAATCTTCCTCATTTCCATGGATTTCGAGCTTTCGACTATTGTTGAAAATGGATTTCAAAAATCTTCTCTTTTAATGAGCGAATGGAATAAATCGAAGAAGAAGGTGTTTGTTTTAAACACAAAGGCTATGAATGCCTTGTTTTGTGCACTAGACAAAAATGAATTTAATCGCGTTTCAATTTGTGATTCTGCTTTTGATATTTGGAGAACTCTTGAGGTCACTCATGAAAGCACTAGCTGAGTGAAAGAGTCTAAAATCAACATTTTTGTGCACTCTTACGAACTTTTCTGAATGAAACCAAGTGAGTTCATCGGAGACATGTACACCCATTTCACGGATGTCATCAATGGACTCAAAGCTTTTGGTAAAGATTTTTCTAACTTTGAACTAGTAACTAAAATCTTAAGATCCATTCCTAAAAGTTGGGATCCAAAAGTTACTGCCATTTAAGAGGCCAAGGACCTTAAAACATTCCATCTTGAAGAACTTATTGGGTCTCTAATGACCTACGAAATGACATGTCAAGCTCATGACGAGCTCGAGAACCCCCTTCCAAAGAACAGGAAGGATATGGCACTCACATCACAAGAAGACCACTTGAAAGGAACATCAAGTGATGAAGACAGTGACAATGACATTGCACTTTTGACTCGAAAATTTAAAAAATTTATAAGAAAGGACAAATTTAAAAATAATACCAAAAACAAACTTGAACATAAAAAGGACCAAGTGATATGCTATGAATGCAAGAAGCCAGGGCATTTCAAAAATGAATGTCCCCAAGCCAAAAAGAGAATATCAAAGAAGAAGGCGCTCAAAGCAACGTGGGATGATTCAAGCGCATCCAAAGAAGAAGAGTCCAACACCGAGCAAGTTGCTCATTACGCCCTAATGGCCATCGGAGAGGAGGTAACGAATTTAATTGATGCAGATTTATCTTATCATGAATTATTAAATGCCTTCCATGAGTTATTTGATGAATGCAAAATAATTAGTAGAAAATACAAATTGTTAAAAAAGGAGCATGATAGTCTTACTTGTAATTTTGATAAATTAAAAATTGAATATCATGATAGTTTAGCTCCATGCATAAAATGCCATGATCTAGAAACTCTCCAAAAGGAGAACATGCTACTTAAGGACACCTTGAAGAAATTCAAGGTCGGTAGCAAGTCTTTGAACATGATCCTTACAAATAAGGGTCACGTTCCTAAAAGAAGTGGAATCGGATTTATAAGAAGTTCTCACCAAAATCCAACCACCTTCATTAAAGGTCCTATCTTATATGTTCAACACCAAAGCAATTGCAACTTTTGTTGTAAATATGGACATAAAACTTATCAATGCCCATTCAAGAAAATTAGTCCAAACAAATTGATTTGGGTTCCTAAAGGAACCATGATCAAGTCTATGCAACATGATAAACAAGTTAGATCAATTTTTGAGGCACCCAAAAGTAAATGAGTACCTAAAAATAATCCATTCTTGTAGAAACATATACCATCACAAGTTAGGAGCAAGAGATGGTACCTTGATAGTGGATGCTCAAGGCATATGACCAAAGATCCATCTCAATTCTCCAAGCTCACTAGCATAGACGAAGGCTATGTCACCTTTGAAGACAACAACAAAGGCAAAATCATTGGCAAGAGAACCATGGGTAACAAATTAAACTTTTCTATTGATAATGTATTACTAGTTGATGGATTGAAACATAATCTCTTGAGTATTAGTCAATTATGCGATAAAGGTTATATCGTTAGATTTGAATCAAATGTGTGTATTATTGAAAAACCAAATAATAACATGACTATGATTGCATTAAACAAAATAATGTCTACACTATCAATCTTGATGAACTAGGTAATAAAATGTGCTTCTCCGTTTTAAAAGATGATGCTTGGCTTTGACATACGAGATTAGGCCATGCAAGCATGAAAGTAATATCTAAGATCTCATCTAGAGAATTAGTACGAGGGATTCCAAATATGAAGTTTGTTAAGGACAAAGTATGCGATGCGTGTCAACTAGGTAAACAAATAAAAACTAGTTTCAAACCAAAAAATCAAATTAGCAACACTAGACCATTACAATTGATCCATTTGGACTTATTTGGACCAATTGACACGACAAGTCTAGGAGGAAGCAAACACGCTTTTGTAATTGTAGATGACTATACTAGATACACTTGGACCTATTTCTTGGCTCACAAAAGTGATTGTTTCAAATGTTTCTCTAAATTTTGTAAACTCACTCAAAACGAAAAAGGTTTCATGATTTCATCAATTCGGAGTGATCACGGTGGTGAATTTCAAAACCGTGATTTTCAAAATTTTTGTGAAGTTAATGGATATAACCACAACTTCTCTACTCCAAAAAACCCTCAACAAAATGGAGTAGTAGAAAGAAAAAATAGAAATCTATAAGAAATGGCAAGAACTATGTTGAATGAACATAGTCTACCCAAGTATTTTTGGGCCGAAGCCGTGAATACGGCTTGCTACATCATGAATAGGGTTCTAATAAGACCATCTCTATCAAAAACTCCCTATGAATTATGGAATAACAAAACACCAAATGTTTCTTATTTTAAAATTTTTAGTTGCAAATGCTTTATTTTAAATGAAAAGGATGCCTTAGGAAAATTTGATGCTAAATCCGATGAAGGCATCTTTCTTGGTTACTCTTCCGTTTCTAAGGCTTTTTGTGTTTTTAAAAAAAGAACCTTAGTTATAGAAGAGTCTATTCATGTAATTTTTAATAAAATTTTTGAGTTAAAGAAAAATAATTTTGATGATGATATTAGTTTTGAAAATTTGGATTTAAAGGAACCCCCTCCTTAAAATAGCAACTTGGATGCATCTTCTTCCAAAATCTCCTTACCCAAGGAATGAAAGTATGTAGATACTCATCCAAAAGAGCAAATTATAGGAGATACATTACAAGGGGTTCCAACTCATTCTTCTTTCAAGAATTTTTGTGCTAATGCTGCCTTTCTCTCTCAGATTGAACCTAAATGCATTGATGAGGCCTTGAAAGATGATTCTTGGGTCATTGCAATGCACGAGGAATTGAATCACTTTGAGGGAATGAGGTATGGAAGCTTGTTCCTAGGACCCTTTAGTCATTGGTACTAATATGAGTATCTTAGAAACAAGCAAGACGAATATGGTATCTTGGTTAGAAAACAAGGCTAGATTAGTGGCCAAAGGTTTAACCAAGAAGAAGGTATCGATACGAAGACAAACCTTCGCTCCTGTGGCAAAATTAGAATTCCTTAGGAGCTCATGCTATGATAGTAGTAATAATTTTAGTTGCAAATGCTTTATTTTAAATGAAAAGGATGCCTTAGGAAAATTTGATGCTAAATCCGATGAAGGCATCTTTCTTGGTTACTCTTCCGTTTCTAAGGCTTTTTGTGTTTTTAAAAAAAGAACCTTAGTTATAGAAGAGTCTATTCATGTAATTTTTAATAAAATTTTTGAGTTAAAGAAAAATAATTTTGATGATGATATTAGTTTTGAAAATTTGGATTTAAAGGAACCCCCTCCTTAAAATAGCAACTTGGATGCATCTTCTTCCAAAATCTCCTTACCCAAGGAATGAAAGTATGTAGATACTCATCCAAAAGAGCAAATTATAGGAGATACATTACAAGGGGTTCCAACTCATTCTTCTTTCAAGAATTTTTGTGCTAATGCTGCCTTTCTCTCTCAGATTGAACCTAAATGCATTGATGAGGCCTTGAAAGATGATTCTTGGGTCATTGCAATGCAAGAGGAATTGAATCAATTTGAGAGGAATGAGGTATGGAAGCTTGTTCCTAGGACCATTTAGTCATTGGTACTAAATGAGTATTTAGAAACAAGCAAGACGAATATGGTATCGTGGTTAGAAACAAGGCTAGATTAGTGGCCAAAGGTTTCAACCAAGAAGAAGGTATCGACTACGAAGAAACCTTCGCTCCTGTGGCAAAATTAGAAGTCATTAGGATGCTCCTTGCCTATGCTAGTAGTAATAATTTTAAACTATTTCAAATGGACGTCAAAAGTGCCTTCTTGAATGGTTTTATTTCCGAAGAAGTATATGTCGAACAACCTCCTAGATTTGAAAATTCTCTTCTTCCTAATCATGTATTCAAATTGACTAAGGCTCTCTATGGTTTGAAACAAGCTCCTAGAGCTTGGTATGAAAGGCTTAGTTCCTTTCTTATTTTAAATAATTTTACCAAAGGCAAGGTTGATACTACATTGTTTATCAAACATTTTGAAAACAATTTTCTTATTGTGCAAATTTATGTTGATGATATTATTTTTGGTTCTTCGGATAAATCACTATGTGAATCATATGCCAAATGTATGAGTCATGAATTTGAAATGAGTTTAATGGGTGAATTAACATTCTTTTTAGGATTGCAAATCAAACAACTTAGTGACGGTATATTTCTTAACCAATCTAAATATACATTAGAATTGTTAAAACGATTTAACATGGATAATTCAAAAGCAATAAACACCCCTATGAGTACTTCGACTAAGTTAGATATGGATGAAAACAACGAAAATTTCGATCAAAAAATGTATAGGGGAATGATAGGTAGTCTACTCTACCTCACCGCGACTAGATCGCATATTATGTTTAGTGTGGGACTTTGCACTAGATTTCAATCTAATCCTAAATTATCTCATCTCAAGAGTATTAAAAGAATATTTAGATATCTTAAAGGAACTCCAAATTTAGGACTTTAGTATCCAAAATCAGAAAAATTTGATTTAATAGCTTATGCAGATGTCGATTTTGGCGGATGCAGGATAGATAGAAAAAGTACATCTGGAACATGCCAATTTTTAGGACATGCACTTGTTTCTTGGAGTTCCAAGAAACAAAATTCAGTTGCACTATCTACGGTAGAAGCCGAATACATCGCTGCAAGTGCATGCTGTGCACAAATTGTTTGGATGAAAAATACATTAGAAGACTATGGAATTTACTTGAAAAATATTCCCATAAAATGTGATAATACAAGTGCCATATGTCTTACCGAAAATCCAATTCAGCACTCTAGAACTAAGCATATCGATGTTAGGCATCATTTCATACGCGATCATGTCCTTAACAATAATGTTGTTTTAGAATTTATTGACACAAAGCATCAATTGATAGACATCTTTACAAAAACCTTGAATGAAGACCAATTTGAATTCATTAGAAGGGAACTAGGCATGTAAAATTGTCCCTAAGAATGTACTTTCCGAAAAGTTTTTCATCCTCTTTCCGTTCCTTGGTGGATTTGATCCTTCTCTTTAAATTCCAAAAGAAATGTTTATCCTAACATCTCTAAAAAATAAAAAATAAAAAAAAGGGGGGGAAGGAATGAAAATTTTTTCGCGGCATGCCAGCGGTGGCACCGCTAGAACCGGCGGTAGTACCGCCTTCCTTTTGCGGCATGCCAGCGGTGGCACCGCTAGAACTGGCGGTAGCACCGCCTTCCTTTCGCAGCATGCTAGCGGTGGCACCGCCAGAACCGATGGTAGCACTGCCTTCCTTCCACGGCATGCCAGCGGTGGCACCGCTCGGTTTGGCGGTGGCACCACCCGAGAGCCCCTATATAAATCTAAGGGTTAGGGCCGGTGGTGACACCGCCCCCAACCCATGAGAACTTGCGTCAACCCTCCCCCAACCTCTCTAAAGCCTCATTCCAACATTTAGAAGCCTTGGAAAGGGATTCTTGTTGGTCCAAGCTCTCCATCTTTCAAGAAATTCTCCATAAGGTAAAACTTGAAATTTTCTTCTTCCTATTTTCATTATTTTCCCTACCCTTTAAGTTTCATATTTTTGATCCATCATCTTGTCTAGATAATGGCTCCTAAGAGATCAAAAGGGAAAAGGGTTGTAGGAGATTCGTATGACCAAAATCTTTTTAGATCTAAAGAAGTAACACTTAGATTTCCAAATTTCGAAACAAGAACTATACATAAGGGTAAACACGTTGATCTAAATGAACTAGGAAACCTAGAACCCATTAGGTGGTTTGCATATTTAGATGCCTTACCTCCTACAAATCAATGAACAATTTATCCTAAGTTAATTAGGCTATTTTATACAAACTTGTATGTGGACAACGAAAGCCTAAGTACTTACCTTTTAGGAATACATATTAGAATCTTTGATAGTACTATTTGTGAACTAATTGAAATTACTGAAAAGGATAGTGGCTGTTACTTTAGAAACAAATGGGATGTCAATATGATCGGATCAACTTACTCTGAAGCCTTAGAAACTATCTTTGAAAATTCGAACCCAGGCATGATACCCAAGAGTTGCGAGCACCTACTACCCTCTAACTCTAAAATTCTTCATCACATCATGATTAGCACACTACTTCTCAAGCAATTTCATCTTGATGAAATGAGTCAAATAGAGCTAAGCACCATGTACTGGATTATAATCGGACAAAATAATTGTTTTGGATACTTAATCCGACAACACATGCAGGATATAATAGCTAAAGACACTATGTTACCATATGGGGGGTTAATTACTCGATTAATACTTGCCCATAATATTAGTGTCTCGCCTGATGAAGAAATAATTCAAGTTGATCATTTTACCACCATCAATAAGAATCTATTGAAAAGACTTAGGTGCACTTTTAGCAATGATATATGGGTGAGGCAACCTAGAAGGACTGATCCAATTCTCCCACTAGTAGAACACCCTGAAACACCAATTCTTAGGGGAAATGAATCTCCTCCTCCTAGTCCCTTTGGCACAGCACCTTCAGCTCCTGCTTCATCCTCTGAAGAACTCATTTTGGCAGAATTGTATCAGATCAAATCACAACAAGACCAACTCAAAACATAGCAAGAGTAGATTCAAACTTAGCAATTTGAAATTTTGCAGGAACTACGGCAAATGAATCAAAAAATAGATGTCCTGTATCAGCACTATACATTTCCTCCTAAAGATTAATCGATGTATCTTTTATCTTGACATGCGATCTTTGTCATCTTCTTTCCTTGAATGATGTTGAACCTTCTTTTGCAATATATTTTGAATGAATGCTGAACCTTCTTTTGCGATATATTTTGAATGAAAGATAAAGTTTTAAATTCTGGATTAATTTTTTTTTAACTAAATTCCATAGTAATGTTGAATTCCTTTGCTTTAATAATCACAAATTATATGCTTAAAGTTGCTCTCCTTTTTGTTGATGACAAAAGGGGAGAAATATGGTAAATTGATAATTGCTATGCTATGATTGCACTATTTTCACTATGAAATGTTTGCATTATGTTAAGATATCAAAAGCTTAAATCATAATTTTATATGTTGATATCTTGCTATGATCACTATCATTCACGTTTGAAATATAAAACTTGAAAATGATTGTAAATTGATAATTGTTATGCTATGATTGCCATATTTTCACTATGAAATGTTTGCATTATGTTAAGATATCAAAAGCTTAAATCATAATTTTATATGTTGATATCTTGCTATGATCACTATCATTCACGTTTGAAATACAAAACTTGAAAATGGTTGTCAAGTTTTGACATCATTTTCAGAAAGATACATCATGATAGGAACCATGATGGGAGTATTGATAAGGTTTAACTTATCAATATGTCTCTTGAATTCAAAGTCCTTGAATTCAAGAATGACTTATCTTAAGTATGACATATAGATAGGGGGAGTTAAGGTTAACTCTGTTATCAATTGATTGTCATCATAAAAAAAGGGGAGATTGTTGAATCTCGGATTTTGATGATGAAGTCAATTGTCATGTTTTATCTAATCCATATGTTGAGATAAGTATGCAGGATTAACTACGAAAGCTTGAAGACATAAAGCGAGTCTACTAGAATCAAGTTCGATGGGTGTTTGAGAGTCCGAAGATTCATTGGAGATGTTGTCGGAACCAATCGAGAAGAAATCGAGGACTTGTCGGAGTTTTTGGAAGTCCGCCAAAGAGATCATCGGAGGTTCGCAGAGATCACCGAGAAGGCTCGGCTACTCGCTGATTTTGTCACAAGATCGAGAGCTAGCTAGGAGTCTGTCGGAAGAAATCTAAGGGCGTATCGGAAGTCCGCCGAAAGATCGTCGGAAAGCTCACCGGAACAAGACTTGAAGTTCGCCGACTAAAAACTTGCTTAGGATTATGTTTTTAGTTACATAATTTACATGTAATTAAGGTTAGGATTAAGAAATAATCCTATATCTTGATTAGGGGCCAATTGGGCCCAAAATGAAACCTGGTTTGGGCCGGACTTAAAGCCCAACCAGTGACCAATAAGGTCGGGCAATGGAACCGCCATACTAGGCGGTGGCACCGCCCAGTACACTGTCAGTGATAGAATTGACAGGCGGTGGCACCGCTAGCTTTGGGAACCGAAGAGAATTCAAATTTTGGAGCCCAAATTTAAATCCTCTTGAGGCCTATAAATACCCCTCAATTCTCAGCAGAGATTACAACTTTTGAGAAGCAATAGAGTAAAAAAAAAAGGGTCTTAGTAAAGCCTTACCAAGTCTTACTTTCAAATTGCTTGAGTATTCACCTCCCTTTCTTTCTTGCTGAAATTCTGTAAGAGTGTGAACCACTTATAAAGGTTGTAAGAGGGGTATTTGTCCTTCCCCTTCAATGTGATTTGCTTGTGGAAGTTGGGGGCCTCATCGAAGAAGGCTTCGCAAGTGGATGTAGGTCATTTTGACCGAACCACTTTAAATCTGCGTGTTCCTTGAATGTGTGAGTTGTTATTTTTCTGCAATCATTGTCTACATAGAAGCAAGTTTTTGTTCTTCACTTTACTCAAGTTACTATCGAACGAAATCTCCTCGCATTTTACGGAATTAGTTTCAAATCTACTAGTTTTAATCCGCTGCACTAATTCACCCCCCCCTCTTAGTGCCACTCCGATCCTAACACTTGTAAGAGGAATTTCTCACATTAAGTTCATTAAAGATAATGTGTGTGATGCATGTCAATAAGGAAAATAAATAAAAGGTAGTTTTAAACCAAAGAACCAAATAAGCACCTCTAAACCATTATAATTGATCCATATGGACTTGTTTGGACCAATACTACATCAAGCCTAGGAGGTAGAAAATATACCTTTGTCATCGTGGATGATTATAGTAGATACACTTGGAGTTACTTCTTGGCACACAAAAGTGATTGCTTTAGATATTTATCTACATTTTGTAAACTCGTTCAAAATGAAAAGGGTTTTATGATTTCATTAATTCGAAGTGATCACGGTGGTGAATTTCAAAACCGTGATTTCCAAGATTTTTGTGAATCTAATGGATACAACCATAATTTCTCTACTCCAAAAAATCTTTAACAAAATAGAGTAGTAGAAAGAGAAAATAGAAACTTGCAAGAAATAACAAGAACCATGTTAAACGAACATAGCCTACCCAAATATTCTTGGGTCGAAGCCATTAATACGATATTCTATATCATGAATAGGGTTCTAGTAAGACTACTACTTTCTAAAACTCCTTATGAACTATGAAACAATAAAAAACCCAATGTTTCATATTTTAAAGTTTTCGGTTGTAAATATTTTATCTTGAATGAAAAAGGATGTCTTAGGAAAGTTTGATGCAAAATCTAACGAAGGGATTTTTCTTAGCTATTCTTTTATTTCTAAAGCATTTTATATCTTTAACAAAAGAACTTTGGTTATAGAAGAGTTTATTCATGTTGTCTTTAATGAAGTTTTTGAATTTAAGAAAAATGAGTTTGATGATGATCTTAATTTTGATGCTTTGAATTTAAATGAACCTTCTCCTTTAACTAGCAACTTGGATGCATATTCTTTCGAAATATCCTTACCTAAGTAATGGAAGTACGTAGATACTCATCCTAGGGAGCTAATCATAGGGGACACATCAAAAGGGGTTCAAACTCGTTCTTCTCTTTAGAATTTTTGTGTCAATGCCACTTTTCTTTCTCAGATTGTACCTAAATGTATTGATGAGGCCTTGAAAGATGATTCATGAGTTATCGCAATGCAAGAAGAGTTAAACTAATTTCAGAGAAATGAGGTGTGGAAGCTTGTTCTGAGGCCAAATGACCATTTAGTTATTAGTGCTAAATGGATCTTTAGAAATAAGCAAGATGAATTTGATATCGCGGTTAAAAATAAGGCTAGATTAGTAAGCAAGGGTTTTAACCAAGAAAAAGGTATCGATTATGAAAAAATCTTCGCTATTATGGCAAGATTAGAAGCCATAAGAATGCTCCTTACCTATGCTAGAAGTAATAATTTTAAGTTATTTTAAATGAATATTAAAAGTACTTTTCTTAATGGCTTTATTTCCGAAGAAGTTTATGTTGAACAACTTTTTAGATTTGAGAATGATAATTTTTCGAATCATATGTTTAAATTGACTAAAGCTCTCTATGGATTAAAACAAGCCCCAAGGGCTTGTTATGAGAAACTGAGCTCCTTTCTTATCAAAAATAATTTCTCTAAAGGCAAGGTCAATACTACATTGTTTTTAAAAATTTTAAAAATAACTTTCTTAATGTTCAAATTTATGTTGATGATATTATTTTTGGTTCTACTAATGAATCTTTATGTGAATCGTTTGCCAAGAGTGAGTCTAGAGTTTAAAATGAGTTTGATAGGGGAACTAACCTTCTTTCTAGGTTTACAAATCAAACAACTTAATGATGGTAATTTTCTGAGTTAAACAAAATATGTATTAGACTTATTAAAATAGTTTAATATGGATAGTTCAAAGGCTATCAATACTCCTATGAGTACCTCCACTAAGTTAAATAATGACAAAAGTGGAGAAAGCTTTGATCAAAAAGCTTATAGGGGTATGATAGGTAGTTTACTATACCTCACCGCAACTAGACCAGACATCATGTTTAGCGTAGGATTTTGTGCTAGGTTTCAATCTAACCTCAAACTATCTCATTTAAAAGCTATTAAAAGGATTTTTAAATACCTAAAAGGAACTCCTAAACTAGGATTATGATATCTAAAATCTAAAAACTTTGAATTGCTTGGTTATGCCGATGTTGACTTTGCTGGCTACCAAATAGATAGAAAAAGCACATCCAAAATATGTTAATTTTTAGGACAAACACTTGTCTCTTGGGTCTTCCAAGAAGCAAAACTCGGGTGCATTATCCACAACTGAAGCTGAGTATATTGCAGTAAGTGCATGCTGTGCATAAGTTATATAGATGAAAAACCCTTTAGAGGACTATGAAATTCACCTAAAGAATATACCTATAAAGTGTGATAATACAAGTGCAATATGTTTAACGAAAAATCCTATTCAGCACTCTAGAACTAAACATATTGACATTAGGCATCACTTTATATGAGATCATATTAATAATCATGATGTAATATTAGAATTTATTGACACGAAACATCAATTGGATGATATTTTTACAAAACCTTTGATTGAGAAACAATTTGATTTTATAAGAAGAGAATTAGGTATGCTAAATTTCTTGAATACATTAGTTCCTCTTTAAAATTTTCTCTGGATTTTCTTATCAAATTCTTACACTTGAATCATGAACTTGTGGTAGTAAGCAAACGAATCTTATACGATGTTTGCATTCAAATTTTTGTATGATGCATGAACTTATGGTACGAATTTTATATAAATCATGAACTTATGGTGCGAAATTTTCTCCTCTTACAAGAATAGATTTTATGATGTTTGAGTGTGTGCACCTCATAATCTTGCAAGAAGGAATCACACAATGTCAGCACTACACCTCAATGCAAGCAGTGCTCACTGCTTGTAGGTGGTGGCACCGCCCAGTTGGTCACAGGTTGTAGGCGGTAGCACCGCCCAGCTGATAGTGCCATCGCCCACAACCTACCCTATATAAAGAACAAGCTAGGGCCAGTGGTAGAACCGACCCCAACTCACTCTACACCCTTCTAAAGAGCTCCAAACCTCTTGATCCTCTTGCTCTCTCTCTCTTTAGCAACTCAAAGAATCCCCATTTTTTTGCTAAATCAAGGATTCAATCCCAAACATCCTCTTGGTGATCACTAGAAGGAAAAACTACAAAAGTAATCCCTAAACCAAATTGATTATCCCTTTACACTACATATTCGTGTCTCTTATTTGTCTTCATAATTATAGTCTTCATGACTTCTAGAAGATCCTTAAGGGACAAAGGGAAGAGGAGATTAGATGAAAACTATGACTCCCTACTTTTTGATTCTCATCAACATGCCCTAAAATTTCTAACTATAGAATCTAGAAATGTTCATAAGGGTACATATGTTAATTTAGTGGAATTAAGTGATTTGGAACCTATTCAATGGTTTACTAACCTAGATATCCTACCAATCCTTCAAATATGTGAACATATCTATCCTAGACTTGTTAAATTGTTCTATAATAATTTGCATGTGGATGAAACGATAGGGTCTCTACGTATCTATCTCTTAGGACATCATATACCTATTATGGATAGTGTAATTTGTAGTCTCATAGGAATTATGGAGAAAGAAAGAGGTTGTTATTTTAGAGGTCAATGGGATGAAGCATCAGTTGAGATCACTTATTTTAAAGCCTTAGGAACCATCTTCGGTAATCCTAATTTGTCTATTCTTCCAAAGAGCTGTAAACATTTACTACCTTCCAACACCAAAGTACTTCATCATATTTTGATAAGCATTATAATTCCAAAATAATATCATCATGATGAAATTAACTAAATAGAAATAAAAACGATATATTAGATTATGAAAGGACATGAAAATTATTTTGGCTACCTCATACAACAAAACATGATTGAATTATCAAAAAAGGATATGATGCTTCCATATGGTAGCCTGATCATAAGACAAAACCATGCATATGACATAGTCATCCCACCTAATGAAGAAGTTATGAAATTAGATAGATTTAATGTCATAAATAGAAACCTACTAAGATGATTAAGGTGTATATTCAGAAATAGGATATAGACTAGATTACCTAGAAAGGTTGATCCCCTCCCATCTGATCCAGAACCTAAAACACCAATATTTAGGGATAATCAATCTTCTCCTACTAGTCCCTTTGAGGCAACACCTCTAGTAGAGCAAGCACCCCCCTCATCTATCGACGACATAGGGACTTGAATGGATCGATTTGAACAATGTCAATATCAAATTTTAATTGAGTTGCAATAGATTCATCGATAGCTTAATACCTTGTTTAGACATTTGACTTGCCACCACCTGAATAGCTGTGTATGTCTTTTTGCTGATAACAAAGGGGGAGAAGTGGACGAAATCCCTCTCTTTTATTATGCTTACTTTGATGTTGTAATCTTATGTTGCTTACTTTGATGTTGAAATTCTGTACTTACTTTAATGCTGAAAATTTCTATGATGTTGTGATCTCTTCAATGCTGAAAATTTCTATGATGTTGTGATCTCGTTAATGCTGAGAATTTCTAATATTACCATACAATGATGTAATATCGGATTCTTAATATTGTGAACTTTTGAATGCTACAATGCAATAATGATGATATTTCATACAAGTAGTGATGAAAGGCTATGTCGAAACATTTTATCATGCATGAAGTGATTGTACATTTAATATCTTGATGACTTAAAATTATGATGATGCACAATGCATGTGATTTCTAATTTCGATCAAAGCTTGAATTCAAGGTTGTGAATTCAAGTTTGTATGGCATATAGATAGGGGGAGTTAAGGATAACTCATTCATAAATTGGTTGTCATCATTAAAATGGGGGACATTGGTGAATCTCAAATTTTGATGATGAAATTAATTGGTAAATTGTTTGACCTAATCTATGTGTTGAGATAAGTGTGTAGGATTAATTACGATAGCGGTAAGGCGCAAAGCAGATGATGGGCCGGAGTTGAAGATTTGGATGATATATCGGGAGCTCACTAGAAGCTTATTTGAAGATCGCCTAGATTTCATTGGAAGATCACCAAGTGTTCATCGGAAGATCGCCGAGAGTTCATTGAAAATCGCCAAGAGTTCGTCGAGAGTTCGCCGGAAGACTCACCGAGAAGTTCGTTGAGAGAAAAATCGATATACAAGACTAATTGCTAGCCTTAATCATAGTTAGAACATTAATTGAGTTAGGATTGGGAGGTGATCTCATAAACTCAGTTAGGGGCCAACTGGGCACTTAACGGGGATGAATTGGGCCAGATTGAATAGCCCATTCAGTACTTGAAATCATGGTCGGTGGTGGCACCACTTGGGACTCGGTCTCCTAGAAGTTCGAGGCGGTGGTACCACCTAGACTGGGTGGTGGTACCACCCAGACTAGGCGGTGGTATCGTTGACAATTAATGCTATCAAGTGGTGGTACCATCAGAGCTTAGTCTCCGAGCTTTGTTAGGCGATCGTACTACTTAGACTGAGTAGTAGTACTGCCCAGTGTCAGTCTACAGGCAGTAGTACCACCCAATAATGGCGGTGGTATTGCCAATATCCCGAAATCCGGAGAAGTGATACTTTTTGGCTTCAATTCAGAAGCTATTGGGGCCTATAAATACCCCACCCTTTTCTGCATGAAAGGGTAACAAAGTATAATTGATAGTGTGAAAAATTCTAAGTGTTTGGGGTGTTATAAGTATTGTAAAAGTGAGAAGAGTCCTCCTCCCTCTCTTAGCTTTGTAGTCATTCAAGAAAGAGAAGTGAGGTTTATAAGGGTTATCTCCTAAACCTGGTAAAAGGAGAAAGAGCTGTAAAAGGTGGTTGGTCTTCACCTATTAAAGAAAGGCCATTAGTGGACGCCAGTGACCTCGATAGGGGAGGAATCGAAAGTGGATGTAAGTCACAACGACTAAACCACTCTAAATTTTGGTTTCAATTTTATTTAAGCAATTTACATTACTATAAACTCCCTTAATTTTCTCTTTACACTTTTACAAGCTTTTTTAAGTCTAATATCTTTCCGAAATGGATTTAATCGAACTAAATATTTTCTGAAATCAATGATTTTTTTGCTACACTAATTCACACCCCCGCCCTCTTAGTGTTGCTCTTTATCCTAACATTCTACCCTCTATTTTTTCATTTGTGTTCCGAATAGTATTAAAGTCATTAAGAACAATCCAAAGTACATTAAGATAGCCATTTGAAATATTAGTTAGATCAGTCCATAAAATATTTCTTTCTTGTATACTGTTTAAAGTATATATACCAGTGAAATTGAATTGATGGCCATTCTTTTTGTCCACCACCTTAAGATGAGTGAATTGATTGTTGAATCTTGGATTTTGATGATGAAGTCAATTATCATTAGGTTATCTAATCCATATGTTGAGATAAGTGTGCAAGATTAACTACGATGGTAATAAGATATGTAGTAGGTGTTGAGCCGGAGTCAAGACAAAGATCACATTGGGGGTTTAAGAGTTCGTCGGAAGTCCTAACGGTCGTTGGAGGTTCTGCGGGAACATTCCGAGAAGTCCAGGAGCTTCCCAAAGAAGCTCATCGGAACTCGCCAAAAGGGTTGTTGCAAGTCCAGGAGTTTGCCGGGAGTCCATCGGAGCATTGCCAAGGGTTCGTCGGATGTTCGCCGGAAGCTCACCGGAAGAAGCGATTGATGCACTGGAACACAATCTACAGTATTGATGTCTTAATTGTCGTAGTTAGCATGAAGATTAAGTTAGGATTGGGAGGCGATCCCATTAACTTAATCTAAGGCCAATTAGGCCCTTGATAGACCCAAATTGGGCCGAATGGATCAACCCATTCGGACCCAGAATTCCTAGCTGGCAGTGGCATCGCCCAGGAGACTCGATCTCTCAGGAATTTGTTAGAACCCTTATAGATTCTAAGCTTGGGGTTGATCTCTTTAGGGGATCGGCCTCCTGGAACTCTATAGGGGTTCCTTCCTCCAAGTTGCTGCTCAAAGGCTGCAGAAAATATTCATCTATTGCCTATGAAAAGAGGAGGAATACATGGCTATTTATAGGGCTTCTAAACCCTAACTCCTAATAGGACTCCTACTCAAGACTCCTATTTCTTTTCAACTCCTAATTCTTCTATAAGAAACAACCTCCTAACCCTAGCCGGCCTCTTTACCTTTTTAATAGAGGTCAGCTTAGGTAGGCTTTAAATGAATGTCCCTCTCAATTAGGACTCTCCTAGCTAGAGTCCTAACAGACCCGCCCTCTTCAAATCAGCCTTATCCTCGAGGTTGACGATTCAATTCTGGGAATTTGATCTTCAAGTTGTCATAGTTCTCCTAAGTGGGAATTAGATTCACCCACTATATTAGCACTTCATTAGTGGGTCGTCATCGTCGAGTCATGATCCGTTGATCAATAATGGCACTTGGCTAGGTCTTGAGTTCTCCTTGAGTAGTCATATTTGGTGGGTGGCTTTGGGCTGTCTCTAAGCACCTATTTACAACTTTCGTCTAGCTGTCGGTTTGTTGGTGATATGCCATACTCCTTTTTAATTTAGTACCCTGCATATGGAATAACTTTATCCAAAATCTGCTTGCGAAGTTGCAAGTAGAATTTGTCATAAGCACAATGCGTCCTTTATAGTGTAATTCTTTTGAGTCTCAATTGTAATGAGCCACGGAGCTTGATGCTTCTTCTAATTTTTTTATGATCTTACTGGTCTCTGGATCTTCCTACCATTCCATCTTAAGATTCTCAAGGAAGTCACTGGTCGGAAGTGAAACGACCGAAAGTTCAGCTTGCTCGGCTAGCTGCGAAAGCGCATCTGCAACAACATTCTCTTTCCTCTTTTTGTAAGTTATTTCATAATCAAATCTAAGAGGTTTTGTTACCCATTTTTGCTACTCAGGGGATGATATCTTTTGCTCAAAAAAGTATTTGAGGCTTTTATGGTCGGTTTTAATTTGAAATCATCGACCGATCAAGTAGGGTCTCCACCTCGTTACTACGTGCACAATGGCGAGCATCTCCTTATCATATGTTGATATATTTTGATGGGAGGGAGACAATGTCTTGCTAGTATATGCAAGTGGTCAACCATCTTGCATGAGAATGGCTCCAATTCCGACTCCAGATGCATCGGCCTCAATAATGAAGGGTCGATTGAAATCTGGTAGTGCTAGCACCGGCGTTGTCGTCATTGCTGCCTTAAGTTTGTCGAAGGCAGCAAAGGCTTTGTCCAACCATTGGAAGATATCTTTTTTTAGTAAGGAAGTAAGTGGTGCACTGATCTCTCCATAGTTTTTCACGAACTTGCGGTAGTAGCTTGTTAAACCCAGAAAGCCATGTAGCAATTTTATGTTCCTCGGGGTCGGCCAATTCTGCATTGCTTCTATTTTGGAGGGGTCCACCATCACACCTTCCTCTGGTATGATATGCCCAAGATATTTCACCTTTTGTTGAAGAAAATAAAAATTTGTAGTAGTCGTTGTGTGTTCGAAAGGTGGTTTTCGGTATGTCTTTTCGCACACTTGTATTTGATGATACTTGGATCGAAGGTCCAGCTTTGTGAAGATTTGTGCTCCCTTTCATCTAGCAATTCATCTGCTATTAGAATAGGGTATTTGTCCTTAATGGTTATGTCATTGAGGGTTCAGTAATCAATGCACATTCGCCATGTTTCATCCTTCTTTTGTAAGAAGAGCACCGGTGAAAAGTAGGGGCTGCAACTTGGCCGAATAACTCCTGTTTCGGGCATCTCTTTTATAATCTTTTCTATTTCATCCTTCTGCAGATATGAATGTTGATAAAGCCAAGTATTTGCAGGAGGTTTTCCCAGAAGAATAGGTATACAATGATTATGCCGACGGGCAAGAGGTAGGTTGCGCGATTCATCAAATATATCTGAAAATTTAGCAAGCAAAGGAAGTAGGTTTGGATCTTCAAATTCTATTGGCTCTCCCTTAGTTTTGTTGCTCAAGTTGTACTAAAAAGCCACTGCATGCTTTATACAAAACCTTCTCCATTTGCTGTGTGCAAATTGTCATTACGTCGCCCCCACGTTTCCCGTGTAGAATCACCTATTTCCCTTTACTGTAAAATCTCAAAATTAGTTTCATAAAATTCTAGGAAACATCACCTAATGTTGTCAACCATTCAATTTTGAGCATGGCCTCATGATCATCAAGAGGGAGGAGGAAGAAATCTGCAATTATCTCTTGGTCTTGCAGTAATAGTTTCTCCCGCGGGCGCCTACGATCACAATTCAAAATCCATCCGTCGGTGAATTTGACATCAAACCTACTATAATACTTGATAGGTAAGGCCATCTAGATAGCAACTTTACTATCTAGGAAGTTATTAGTGCTGCCCGTATTGATGAGAACAACGATCGATTGTTGTTTGAGAAGGCCTTCAACTTTCATCGTTTGTGGGTTTGAATAACCGGCTAGTGCATGTACCATAACTTCGATCGGTTGTGGCTCTTCTTCTGCATCTTCTTCTTCATTATCAAGACTCTCTTCTAGATGTTCAATGACCTCTTCTACTGGTTTAATCATAAGGAGTCTTCCTTTTCTATAGTAATGCTCGTGGCTCCACGGCTCATCGCGGTGCCAACATAACTCCTTCATAGATCGCTCCCGAAACTCTTCTCTTGTCATCATTTTGGTGTAGAGACTCGGTTGATTGTAGGAGGGGCTAAGGGCTTTTATATTGCAGGTCGAGAAGCGATTCTAGTCCTCCGAGCTTCATGGTTCAATTGCTCCTCTTGATGTCATGTGAAAGAGATGGCTGCCATAAGCGTGTATGGTTGCCATGCTTTAACTTCTCCCCGGATCTCCGGCTTTAAGCCCTCAATGAAGGTCCCCAATAGTTATTTTTGAGACCAATCACAAGTTTGATTAGATAACCTTTCAAACTTGGTTTGGTACTCTTGAACGGTAGAGGTTTGTCGGATCTTTGCTAGTTGTTCGTCAATGTTCTTGTAATCGGTTGGTCCGAAGCGGATCAATAGTTCTTTGAATTGTTGCCATGAGAGGACTCTATGAGTATATTTAAACTAGTCAAACTACCGTATGACATCCCCTTCAAGATGTATAGCTACAATTTCTACCATAGATGTATCCGCAGTTTTATGATACCGAAAATATCGCTCCGCGTGCGAGATCCAACCAATCGGGTCTCCTTCCCATCTAGGGAAGTCCACCCTCATGCGTGGATAGTTGGGGTTAGTCATAGAGCCTCCCCTCTCTTGGAAGTCATCTCTTTAGGCTTGGTGTGATTGGTTAGAGCTCTCTCCTTGATATGATTTCTTCGGGCTTGGTGGTCGGCCCAAACTGAGTTCGGTAAAGAGAGTCCAAATCTTATCCTCTATTCGCGCCTCCAAGGCTTCAAATTTAGTATTGATTACCTCTTTAGATGCCATAGTATATGCCTCCAAATTTATGATGTTAAGATCTCTCTTTTGTTGTCAGGTGAAAGGCAAGTATGGGTTGAGAGAAGTGATGGTCGAAAGGGTTGGTGGATTGGTGGATGTAGGCTACGGTTTAGGCTTGTTTTGAGTTTGTTTTGGTTGCAGTTTGAGGGTGTGGTTTCATAGAGTTTTAGGGCTGTGGGTGAAAGTTTTAGATCTATGGTAGATGGCAACAAAGGTTTGATAGAAATCAGTGGAAGTTTGCTGCCGAATTGTGTTGTCTTGTAAGAGCATAATTGCCGTCGAAGAAACAGCGATTTCTCTATGAAATTTCCACCAAAAACTTAAGAGATTTAAGGAGGGAATTGACAGCAAAATCTCAATTTCCCTTAATTGTGCCTTAAATTATTTAGGTTTGGCTCATTCTAAAATAGTGAGGTGGCAAGCATGCATGGAGGTTTAGGTGTCATCTTTAGAATAAATGCAAGTGGCTCATCCTTGCTAATGCCACTAAGTCCTCCATTTTATTTTATTTTATTATTTTTTTCTTACTATGAATCTTTCACAAATCTCCTCCAATTAATGAGATTCACATTTTGGTCCCTCACAATACTTTCAATATATATAAAAAAATATTTAGTGCTAAAGAATTATTTAAAAAATTCCTCATATTTACAAATAAGTCCTTATAAATTTTCAAAAAAATGAGGGATGGTACACTCTCCCCCCCTTAAAAGAAAATTTAGTCCTCTAAATTTATCATATCTCTTTCGACAAAAAGATAAGGATAAGCTTTCTTCATTTCTTCCTCTAGCTCCCAGATCATTTCATTTGTAGGATAATGCTTCTAAATTACTTTAACTAGAGTAATGATTCTATTTCTTAAGATCTTGTCATCTTTATCAATAATCTGAATGGGCTTTTCCTTGTAAAACAAGTCTTTCTCAATCATAATTGAGTCACATTTAATGACATGAGAGGGATCAGGTATACTTTTGAGCATTGACATATGAAATATATCATAGATATGACATATTGATGGTGGCAAGGCAATCTTGTAAGCGATAGAGCCAATTCTTTCAAGGATCTCAAAAGGTCCAATGAACCTTGGTTTTAACTTTTATTTCTTTCCAAATCTTACAACGCCTTTAGAAGGGGATACCTTTAGGAATACAAAATCCCTTGCTTGGAACTCGATATCTCATCTTCTGTTGTCTACATAGCTCTTTTACCGACTTTGAGCAGCCTTTAGCCTTTTCATAATAACCTAAATCTTTTCAGTAGTCTCTAATACTTTATTTGGTGCTAACAACTTTTTATCACCAACTTCCTCCCAATATATAGGCGTTCTGTACTTTCGCCCATACAATGCTTCATAAGGAGCCATCTGAATTCTCGAATGGTAACTATTATTATAAGTGAACTCAATAAGAGAAATATATTTATCCCATTCACCTCTCCAATACATAGGCTCTAAGCAAATCCTCAAGTACTTGAATTGTTCTTTCAGATTAACCATCAGTTTGAGGGTGTGGTTTCATAGAGTTTTAGGGCTGTGGGTGAAAGTTTTAGATCTATGGTAGATGGCAACAAAGGTTTGATAGAAATCAGTGGAAGTTTGCTGCCGAATTGTGTTGTCTTGTAAGAGCATAATTGCCGTCGAAGAAACAGCGATTTCTCTATGAAATTTCCACCAAAAACTTAAGAGATTTAAGGAGGGAATTGACAGCAAAATCTCAATTTCCCTTAATTGTGCCTTAAATTATTTAGGTTTGGCTCATTCTAAAATAGTGAGGTGGCAAGCATGCATGGAGGTTTAGGTGTCATCTTTAGAATAAATGCAAGTGGCTCATCCTTGCTAATGCCACTAAGTCCTCCATTTTATTTTATTTTATTATTTTTTTCTTACTATGAATCTTTCACAAATCTCCTCCAATTAATGAGATTCACATTTTGGTCCCTCACAATACTTTCAATATATATAAAAAAATATTTAGTGCTAAAGAATTATTTAAAAAATTCCTCATATTTACAAATAAGTCCTTATAAATTTTCAAAAAATGAGGGATGGTACACTCTCCCCCCTTAAAAGAAAATTTAGTCCTCTAAATTTATCATATCTCTTTCGACAAAAAGATAAGGATAAGCTTTCTTCATTTCTTCCTCTAGCTCCCAGATCATTTCATTTGTAGGATAATGCTTCTAAATTACTTTAACTAGAGTAATGATTCTATTTCTTAAGATCTTGTCATCTTTATCAATAATCTGAATGGGCTTTTCCTTGTAAAACAAGTCTTTCTCAATCATAATTGAGTCACATTTAATGACATGAGAGGGATCAGGTATATACTTTTTGAGCATTGACATATGAAATATATCATAGATATGACATATTGATGGTGGCAAGGCAATCTTGTAAGCGATAGAGCCAATTCTTTCAAGGATCTCAAAAGGTCCAATGAACCTTGGTTTTAACTTTTATTTCTTTCCAAATCTTACAACGCCTTTAGAAGGGGATACCTTTAGGAATACAAAATCCCTTGCTTGGAACTCGATATCTCATCTTCTGTTGTCTACATAGCTCTTTTACCGACTTTGAGCAGCCTTTAGCCTTTTCATAATAACCTAAATCTTTTCAGTAGTCTCTAATACTTTATTTGGTGCTAACAACTTTTTATCACCAACTTCCTCCCAATATATAGGCGTTCTGTACTTTCGCCCATACAATGCTTCATAAGGAGCCATCTGAATTCTCGAATGGTAACTATTATTATAAGTGAACTCAATAAGAGAAATATATTTATCCCATTCACCTCTCCAATACATAGGCTCTAAGCAAATCCTCAAGTACTTGAATTGTTCTTTCAGATTAACCATCAGTTTGAGGGTGATAGGCAGTGCTCAACTTTACTTTGGTGCCCATAGAATCTTGTAATCTCCTCCGCAATCTAGAAAGAAATCTGGAGTCTCTGTCCGAGATGATCTCCTTCAGGACACCATGAAGTCTTACTATTTCATCAACATACAAATCTGCAAGCCTATCAAGAGAATAAGTTATATTGATTGGTAAGAAATGTGCAGATTTGGTTAACCTATCAACAATGACCCAAATAGCATCATGCTTTCTAGAGGTTCTGAGTAGTCCTAAAATAAAGTCCATAGTAATGCATTTCCATTTCCATTCAGGAATATCCAAGGGCTGTAACAAATCTCTAGGTCTCTGATGTTCTACTTTGATTTGCTGACATGTCAAACACCTTAAAACATATATTGCAATCTCCTTCTTCATGCCTTTCCACCAATAATGACTTTAGAGATCTCTATAAATTTTTGTGCTACTAGGATACATTGTGTACTTTGAATTGTGACCTTCGTTCAAGATTTGGTTCTTAATATCTGGGTCATTTGGAACACATATTCTATCCTCAAATCTCAATAGGCCATCATTTGAAATTTGAAAATTCAACTTCAATCTCTTTTCAAATTCATTCCTCAAGTATATTAAATGTGGATCTTGTAGTTGTCCTTCTTTAATTTATTGAATGAGATCAGTTTGCACCTTGATAGAGGCTATCAATATTATTGAGCCTTGCCCTTTCCTCATTACATTCGAATCATAATTTTTTTCTAATTGCTTCCATTGTTTCACAACCAGACTAGCCATAAAACTTGTAGATTTTCTACTAAGTGCATCAGCTACAACATTTGCTTTACCTGGGTGATAATAGATAGTACAATCAAAATCCTTCAAAAGTTCTATCCATCTTCGCTGCCTCATATTTAACTCCTTTTGTATAAAAATGTACATTAAACTCTTGTGATCAGTAAAGATATCAAATGTCCGCCCATACAAGTAATGTCTCCAAATCTTTAGGGCAAAGATGATTGCTACCAATTCCAAATTATGAGTCGGATAATTCAATTCATAATTCTTTAGCTGCCTTGAAGCATAAGCAGTTACTTTCCCTTCTTGCATCAAAACACATCCAAGGTTCTTTTTTGAAGTATCAGTATAAACTACAAATCCTTCATTACCACTAGGAATAGTGAGAATAGGGGTACTAGTCAATCTTCTTTTTAATTCTTGGAAACTTTGTTCACAATCACCACTCCATTCAAATTCACATTCTTTTGAGTCAGTTTGGTGTGGGGATGAGCAATTTGAGAAAATCCCTCCACAAATCTCCTGTTGTAATAACCTGTCATACCCAAGAAACTTCTAACTTCTATTACATTTGTTGGCACTTCCCAATTAACTACTACTTCTACCTTCTTTGGATCAATAGATATGCCCTTTCCTGAAATTACGTGGCCTAAGAAAGTAATTTCCTTTAACCAAAATTCATATTTGCTGAACTTTGCATACAACTTCTTTTCTCTTAGTATAGATAATACATCTCTCAAGTGTTTATCATGCTCTTGATGACTCCTTGAATATATTAATATGTCATCAATGAATACAATTACACAATCATCGAAGTGTGGCTGAAATATTCTATTCATCAGTTCCATAAAAGCTACAAGAGCATTAGTCAAGCCAAAAGGTATTATTAAAAATTCGTAGTGACCATATCGAGTTCTAAAGGTTGTTTTTGTAATATCCTTCTTCTTGACCTTTAACTGATAGTAACCTGATCTTGGATCAATCTTGGAGAATACTTGTGCACCATGCAATTGATCAAACAAGTAATCAATCCTGGGTAGGGGATACTTGTTTTTTATGGTTACTTAATTCAACTATCTATAATCAATACAAAATCTCAACGTCCCATCCTTCTTCTTAATTAATAGCATTGGAGCACCCCACGGTGAGATGCTAGGTCGAATGAAACCCTTGTCTAACAACTCTTGTATTTGCTTCTTCAATTCCTCGAGCTCGAGTGGTGCCATTCTGTAGAGAGGCTGTTAGGACTCTAAATAGGAGAGTCCTAATTGATAGGGGCATTCATGTAAAACCTACCTAAGCCGACCCTTATTAAAGAGGTGAAGAGGCCGGCTAGGGTTTGGAGGTTATTTCTTAAAGAAGAATTAGGAGTTGTAAAGGAATAAGAGTCTTGAGTAGGAGTCCTATTAGGAGTCTTGAGTAGAAGTCTTAATTGAGTAGGAGTCTTGAGTAGGAGTCCTATTAGGAGTTATGGTTTAGAAACCCTATAAATAGTCAATTATTCATCCTCTTTTGATAAGCAATAGATAAATCTTTTCTGTAGCTTTTGAGCAGCAACTGGAAGGAAGGAACCCTATAGAGTTCCAGGAGGTCGATCCCCTAAAGAGATCAACCCCAAGCTTAGAATCTACAAGGGTTCTAATAAAGGCTTAGATATTGGGGCTATCCTTGGGACTAAATCAATAACAAATTCACCTTCCCTATCTGGAGGTAGTCCAAGAAATCCTTTGGGAATACATTAAGGAACTCTTTAGCCACAGAAATTTCATTTAGGTGAGTTTCTTGTTCTGAATGTTCCTTTACACATATAACAAAAAAAAAATATCTCTTCTGCATAAGGCGTTGAGTTTGAAGTGCCGATATTAAGCAAAGAAGCAAATTATGCCTAATACCCTTAAAATAGAAGATAGGCTGATTTGGTATGCAAAAAGTAATTATTTTTGTATAGGAATCAATACTAGCATGATAGGAAGATAACCAATTCATGCCCAATATAATATCAAAACCTTGGATTTCTAGGAGTATCAACCACTGATTTAGAGGCTCTGGAATCTTGTTCTGTGATAGCATATACCCTAGCATGGGATGTTGGCTTAGAGGGTAGTGGCTCTTTCTTCTTTTTTAGTGGGTAGTCTTTGACTTTATGATCTAACTTTCCACAGGCAAAGCAGGCTCCAATCACCTGAAAACACTTACTTGTTTCATGATTACATCTACAATTTGTACACGATAGAGTTCCTTTCTCAAATCTAGGTACCTTTGTCATGCCCCCCGAATTTAATCCATTCAGGAGGTGTGACCCTG
Organism: Musa balbisiana; assembly: GCA_004837865.1. NCBI lineage: Eukaryota > Viridiplantae > Streptophyta > Magnoliopsida > Zingiberales > Musaceae > Musa > Musa balbisiana. The sequence goes on along the minus strand of CM017190.1, from coordinate 20,149,359 downwards.
TCTAAAATCAATAATATTATAATTCATCATCACAAATCAATCCAGGATCCAATCTAACATTTAAGGATACTAAGAACCATTCAAATCAATATTCACAATTCATAAACCTGTACGTTTCATAAATCATACTCCACTTCACTTAGAGATTCATAAAATCCAAAGGCAACTCAAGTAAATATCAACCACAACACAAATCCATATTCGTAGAAATTTATACCATCACAAAAATATTATTCACCATGAGTTCATATACTTATACAACATAAGCTTATCATTCCATAAACATGAGCAGTCCTTTAAACTTTTACAACACATAAGTATCAATATATCCTTAACATTACATTAGAAGTAAAGTATACTATACAACAAAAACCTATCAACTAATAAAGATTAGTCCAAAATCTTCTAGCCTTTCAGTGCTTCAACCCAATTCTAGCTTTTCAGTGCGTGACAAGCTACCCTGAAAAATTTATATAACAACGGGGTGAGCATAAAGAGCTCAGCAAGCAACTAACATATCTATGGCGGCAGGAGAAATTCAAGCAGGCTTAGTATCAAGACAACAAAAGCAGAAATACAAGTGTGAATTTGAAATCATCTCATTTGGTATAAAAATCACAAAGGGTTTCCTCATTCGAAAACAAGCGTTAGACATAACAATACGAGAAAGGAAATTGGAGCATTTCATTGACAAAATAAGCATTTAGGCATGTATCAAATGGCACCTGAAGCATTTAAGTGTATATCAAAGGCGTAAGAGTGTTTGAGAGCATAAGAATGACATACGAAACACTCGAAAGTATAACAAGTGAACCGAATAGTAAATACAAGCTTGTATGTCATTTTTGAGGTAGCATGCATTTCATTTTTATCCAAAGCATAAATATAAACTCATTAGCAAAGCTTTGGATATCATATCAAAAACATAGAGGGCGCTGTGGGACCACATACATAATGTGATTCATCCATTTCAGGATAACCACCAAGCATAAGTCTCCCACGTCTGGGAGCTTCAACCACCCACATCTGAGTGAAGTCAATGGGGCCGGCAGAGCATCGTGGGCTCTATGCATAACTCCCTTTACCATTTCTGGCAAAGGTTCACAATATCCCACAAGACACCAGAGTACAAAAGGGTAGCATGAACAATGACTTTGGCATATATCGGAAGCACATGCGGAAACAACGGAAATATGCGTGTGCCTTTATCAAACAAGGAAATGCCAACAAAACATTACATAATAAATTTCAGACATACAACAATTTCAGGATGAATAATAAAATAATTTTCAAAGGACTACAAAAGAATTTAATAGAAATCAAACTTCCAACAGAATGAGACTCGAATAGGCAAAATTCAACAAAGTTTTCAAATTCTGGCAGAATTCGAATGGTACATTTCCTGATTTGTTTGAGTGACCAAGCATGCTCCAATTCACTAAAAATAGGTGTCAAAAGAAAGATATGCGAATCTAGTTCCCAAAGAATCAAGTTTTTTCATAATTCAGAATTTTCACTAGAGTGTTATGAGCAATTTAGCAACAGAAGGTCCGAAATTACAGTCCCTATTTTGTAGAATCTGTAGGGTTAATTACAATAGAAGTCATATTAGGCATTGTGACTCCAAATCATTCAATCGAGGTATCAAAATAAAGGTCTTCGAGTCTACTTTCAAACGGAATAGGATTTGCCTAAATCAGAGTTTATTACAAAAAGTTAGGACCAAAACAATGCATAGAGGTCAGATTACCGAAAAATTACAGATTCATGGCTTTGTATCAAAACGAAAGAAATGTTTGGTTCTCAGCTGAAATCTTTCAAAACTTTGTAGAATTGAAAAGAAAACAGAGATTAGGATTCTATTGGATAGGGTTAGAATACTTGCCTTAAAAAGTTTTGATTTCCAAATGTGGGGGAATTGATGCAAAGCCTTAAGCTAAGATAAAACTTCTTCTTCTTCAATTCTTTCTCCTTCTCTTCTCCTTCAATTCCTTCTCCTCTTCTCAAGTTACATTGGCTGCGAAGTTTCCCTTAGTTGTGCCTTAAATTACTTAGGTTTGGCTCATGCTAAAATAATGAGGTGGCAAGCATGCATGGAGGTTTAGGTGTCAACTTTAGAATAAGTGCAAGTGGCTCATCCTTGCTAATGCCACAAGTCCTCCATATAATTTAATATTGATATAATAAACTGAACTATTAAAGTACTTTATAAGCATTTTTTTTTTTAATGAGGGATGTTACACTCTCTCCTCCTTAAAAGAAAATTTAGTCCTCTAAATTTGTCATACCTCTTTCGGGAAAAGATGAGGATAAGCTTTCTTCATTTCTTCCTCTAGCACCCAAGTCGCTTCATTTGCAGGATGATGCTTCCAAATTACTTTAACTAGAGTGATGATTCTATTTCTTAAGATCTTCTCCTTTTTATCAATAATCTGAATGAGCTCTTCCTTGTAAAACAAGTCTTTCTCAATCGCAATCGGCTCATACTCAATGACATGAGAGGGATCAGGTATATACTTTCGGAGCATTGACACATGAAATATATTATGGATATGACACATCGATGGTGGCAAGGCAATCTTGTAAGCGACAGAGCCAATTCTTTCAAGGATATCGAAAGGTCCAATGAACCTTGGGTTTAACTTTCCTTTCTTTCCAAATCTTATAACGCCTTTGGAAGGGGAGACCTTTAGGAATACAAAATCCCCTACTTGGAACTCAATATCTCGTCTTCTGTTGTCTGCATAGCTCTTTTGCCGACTTTGAGCAGCCTTTAGCCTTTTTATGATAACCTGAATCTTTTCAGTAGTCTCTTGTACTTTATCTGGTGCTAACAATTTTCTATCACCAACTTCCTCCCAACATATAGGCGTTCTGCATTTTCGCCCATATAATGCTTCAGAAGGAGCTATCTGGATGCTCGAATGGTAACTATTATTATAAGTAAACTCAATAAGAGAAATATCTTTATCTCATTCACCTCTCCAATCCATAACATAGGCTCTAAGCAAATACTCAAGTACTTGAATTGTTCTTTCAGATTGACCATCAGTCTGAGGGTGATAGGCAGTGCTAAACTTTACTTTGGTGCCCATAGAATCTTGTAATCTCCTCCGCAATCTAGAAAGAAATCTGGAGTCTCTGTCCGAGATGATCTCCTTCGGGACACCATGAAGTCTTACTATTTCATCAACATACAAATCTGCAAGCCGATCAAGAGAATAAGTCATATTGATTGGTAAGAAATGTGTAGATTTGGTTAACCTATCAACAATGACCCAAATAGCATCATGCTTTCTAGAGGTTCTGGGTAGTCTTGAAACAAAGTCCATAGTAATGCATTCCCATTTCCATTCAGGAATATCTAAGGGTTGTAACAAACCTCCAGGTCTCTGGTGTTCTGCTTTGATTTGCTGACATGTCAAACACCTTGAAACATATATTGCAATCTCCTTCTTCATGCCTTTCCACCAATAATGACTTTGGAGATCTCTATACATTTTCGTGCTACTAGGATGCATGGTGTACTTTGAATTGTGACCTTCGTTTAAAATTTGGTTCTTGATATCTGGGTTATTTGGAACACATATTCTATCCCCAAATCTCAATAGGCCATCAACTGAAATTTGAAAATTCAACTTCGGTCCCTTATCAACTTCATTCCTCAAGTATATTAAATGTGGATCTCGTAGTTGTCCTTCTTTAATTTGTTGAATGAGATCAGTTTGCACCTGGATAGAGGCCATCAACATTATTGAGTCTTGCCCTTTTCTCATTACATTTGAATCATAATTTCTTTCTAATAGCTTCCATTGTTTCACAACCAGACTAGCCATAAAACTTGTAGATTTTCTACTAAGTGCATCAGCTACAACATTAGCTTTACCTGGGTGATAACGGATGGTACAATCATAATCCTTTAGAAGTTCTATCCATCTTCGCTACCTCATATTTAACTCCTTCTGCGTAAAAATGTATTTTAAACTCTTGTGATCAGTAAAGATATCAAATGTCCGCCCATACAAGTAATGTCTCCAAATCTTTAGAGCAAAGATGATTGCTGCCAAGTCCAAATCATGAATCGGATAATTCAATTCATAATTCTTTAGTTGTCTTGAAGCATAAGCAATTACTTTCCCTTCTTGCATCAAAACACATCCAAGACCCTTTCTTGAAGGATCAGTATAAACTATAAATCCTTCATTACCACTCGGAATAGTGAGAATAGGGGCACTAGTCAATCTTCTTTTTAATTCTTGGAAACTTTCCTCACAATCACTACTCCATTCAAATTTCACATTCTTTTGAGTCAGTTTGGTGAGAGGATGAGCAATTTGAGAAAATCCCTCCACAAATCTCCTATAATAACCTGCCATGCACAAGAAACTTCTAATTTCTGTTACATTTGTTGGCACTTCCCAATTAACTACTGCTTCCACCTTCTTTGGATCAATAGATATGCCCTTTCCTGAAATCACGTGGCTTAAGAAAGTAATTTCCTTCAACCAAAATTCACATTTGCTGAACTTTGCATACAGCTTCTTTTCTCTTAGTATCGATAATACATCTCACAAGTGTTTATCATGCTCTTGATTACTCCTTGAATATACTAATATGTCATCAATGAATACAATTACACAATTATCTAAAAGTGGGTGAAATATTCTATTCATTAGTTCCATAAAAGCTACAGGAGCATTAGTCAAGCCAAAAGGCATTACTAAAAATTCGTAGTGACCATATCGAGTTCTAAATGCTGTTTTTGGAATATCCTCCTTCTTGACCTTCAATTGATAGTAGCCTGATCTTAGATCAACCTTGGAGAATACCTATGCACCATACAATTGATCAAACAAGTCATCAATCCTGGGTAGGGGATACTTGTTTTTGATGGTCACCTGATTCAATTGTCTATAATCAATATAAAGTCTCAATGTCCCATCCTTCTTCTTAACTAATAGCACTGGAGCACCCCATGGTGAGACGCTGGGTCGAATAAAACCCTTATCTAACTCTTGTATTTGCTTCTTCAATTCCTCGAGCTCAAGTGGTGCCATTCTGTAGGGAGGCTTAGATATTGGGTTGTCCCAGGGACTAAATCAATAACAAATTCACCTTCTCTGTTTGGAGGTAGTCCAAGCAAATCCTCTGGGAATACATCAGGGAATTCTTTAGCCATGGAAATTTCATTTAGGTGAGTTTCTTGTTCTGAATGTTCCTTTACACATATAACATAACAAGAACATCCCTTCTGCATAAGGCGTTGAGTTTGAAGTGTCGATATTAAGCAAAGAGGCAAATCATCCCTAATACCCTCAAAGTAGAAGATAGGCTGATTTGGTATGCAAAAAGTAATTATTTTTGTATAGGAATCAATACTAGCATGATAGGAAGATAACCAATTCATGCCTAATATAATATTAAAACCTTGGATTTCTAGGAGTATCAAATCGGCAAGGAGTTCATGTTCTCCAATAGAAATCAAACAAGATGGATAAACCAGATTTGTAGTCAAAGAATCCCCAACAGCGGTAGTTATGTGTAGCAAATAATCCAGTGGTTTAGGTTGAATGCGCAAGTGATAAGCAAAATATTGTGAAACAAAAGATAAGTTGGAACCAGGATCAAACAAAACGTTTGCATTTCTATTAGAAACATGTAGAATACCTTCAACCACTGATTTACAGGCTCTGGAATCTTGTTCTGTGATAGCATATACCCTAGCATGGGATGTTGGCTTAGGGGGTAGTGGCTCTTTCTTCTTTTTTAGTGGGTAGTCTTTGACTTTATGATCTAACTTTCCACAAGCAAAGCAGGCTCCAATCACCTGAAAACACTCACTTGTTTCATGATTACATCTACAATTTGTACACGATAGAGTTCCTTTCTCAAATCTAGGTACCTTTGTCATGCCCCCCGAATTTAATCCATTCAGGAGGTGTGACCCTGTCGAAAATTAATAATATTATAATTCATCATCACAAATCAATCCATGATCCAATCTAACATTTAAGGATACTAAGAACCATTCAAATCAATATTCACAATTCATAAACCTGTACGTTTCATAAATCATACTCCACTTCACTTAGAGATTCATAAAATCCAAAGGCAACTCAAGTAAACATCAACCACAACACAAATCCATATTCGTAGAAATTTATACCATCACAAAAATATTATTCACCATGAGTTCATATACTTATACAACATAAGCTTATCATTCCATAAACATGAGCAGTCCTTTAAACTTTTACAACACATAAGTATCAATATATCCTTAACATTACATCAGAAGTAAAGTATACTATACAACAAAAACCTATCAACAAACAAAGATTAGTCCAAAATCTTCTAGCCTTTCAGTGCTTCAACCCAATTCTAGCTTTTCAGTGCGTGACAAGCTACCCTGAAAAATTTATATAACAACGGGGTGAGCATAAAGAGCTCAGCAAGCGACTAACATATCCATGGCGGCAGGAGAAATTCAAGTAGGCTTAGTATCAAGACAACAAAAGTAGAAATACAAGTGTTCATTTGAAATCATCTCATTTGGTATAAAAATCACAAAGGGTTTCCTCATTCGAAAACAAGCGTTAGACATAACAATACGAGAAAGGAAATTGGAGCATTTCATTGGCAAAATAAGCATTTAGGCATGTATCAAATGGCACCTGAAGCATTTAAGTGTATATCAA